>CM070593.1:6166189-6810337 GCA_036346395.1 Hsuehochloa calcarea | reverse complement strand
AAGCATAAGCACAAACCAAGATGACACAATTATGTTTTACCGTGGTGTTCGGAGACTTGCCGGCTCTCCCTAATCCACGTTGAGGTAAGCCCAACCACGCTGGACCGGCTCCACTAATTAAGCAAACACCTCCGAGGTAAGTCCAACCACTTGGACCGGTTCCAACACGAACTAACACCTCGCTCCACTAGGGTTGCTCTTCCTCCACTCCGAGATGGCGAGCACCAAACCACTCACAACCACGGGCCTTCTCACAAGCTTCTTGAGAAGATCACGGTCACGACGCCTCCACACCGCCTAGGTGTCGCAAACACCAAGAGTAACAAGACTCAACTTTCACTTGAACTAATCAAGTGTCAACGCCAAGTGGATACACAATCCACTACCTAAGGCAACACATGCACTTATAGTTTGCTCTCCAAGCTTACTAAGTGCAACACATGCATATAAGAGATGAGATGCTTGCTCTTAGCTCAAGGAATGAGTATGGAACTCAACAATAACACCACAGACCATCCCCAATGATGAATCACGCGCCCGATCTTCCGATAGGTTCGATTTGGTTATCGTGAGGGCGTTGACGCTTTGAGGCTTCCGACCACGGATCGTCACCTGCATTCGCTACACCCGCATGCCTATCGTTATCGACCACGCTTGCACGCGATCGACCTTACCACGAAGGTTATTGTTCCCGCAAGCAATCGAAGCAACTCACAAGAACAAGGTAGATGCAATCAATTGTATTGCGGATATGGATGAAGTTTACAAGTGGGGTTCCTCAAGCGATAATCGCGAACCGCAATTGGCGAATAATCTAAGAAAAACCCGCCTCTAAACTATGACGACTCATGATATTTATAGCGAAGCGTGAGGAGGTTGACTTAGGGTTGTGCGTGTGGGATGAAGCGTACACAACCGGACTCCGACCTCGTACGCTTACAAAGTCTTATTAGTTTCCAACGGTGACGCAACACCTTGTGTTGCGTATTTCGTCGAAGATCCGGTCGAGGACTGGTCCTAGGGTGGTCTTGAGGAGTCCATGCTATCTTTGGTCGTAGATTGTGTCCAACGAGTCTGTGCTTCGGTCGTAGATTGCTCCAATCGAATCAACTAGTCGTAGGTCTTCTTGTAGTGGTCGTAGATCTTCTTGTAGTGGTCGTAGACCTTCTTGAACTGGTCGTAGTCCTAGATTCCTGAGTACAAGTAAATCATCTCCATTAGGCAAAGATCATAGAGTTCTCAAATAATACACTCGACCCTAGAAACGACTTTACCTGATCGATTAAGTGATGTGCTCTAGCTCTTGTCATAGGACCGTGTAGTTCAGCACCCAGATTTGGAGGGTCTTGTGTAGTGCGTGTATCCGAAGGAGGGATGTCCTCATCATACTCCCCCTCTTGAATTGGAGTCGTCCTCGACTCAAGCTCATCTTCTTCTCCCACGTATGGTTTCAAATCTGAAATGTTAAATGTAGGGCTAACCCCAAAATCTGCAGGTAATTCTAATTGATATGCATTATTATTTATCTTCTTAATTATCTTAAACGGTCCTTCAGCTCTAGGCATCAACTTTGATTTTCTTAATTCCGGAAACCTATCCTTTCTCAAATGAATCCAAACTAAATCACCTGTTTTAAATTTGACAACTTTCCTACCTTTACTTCCAGCAACCTTATACCTTTCAGTCATATGCTCTATATTCTTTTTAGTAGTTTCATGCAACTTGAGAATAAATGCAGCACGCTTCTTAGCATCTAGATTAATTTTTTCAGAGGTCGGTAAAGGTAGTAAATCAATAGGCGCACGGGGGTTAAAACCATACACTACCTGAAATGGACTTACCTTGGTGGTGGAGTGTACTGACCTATTGTAAGCAAACTCAATATGCGGTACACACTCTTCCCACATCTTCAAGTTCTTCTTTAAAATAGCCCGCAACATGGTGGATAACGTGCGGTTGACAACCTCCGTTTGTCCATCAGTTTGGGGATGGCATGTAGTAGAGAAACGCGACTTTGTCCCTAATTTATTCCAAAGTGATCTCCAAAAGTGGCTCAAAAACTTCGATCACGATCCGAGACAATAGTATTGGGCACTCCATGTAAGCGAATGATTTCTCTGAAAAAACAAATCAGCTATGTTTGTGGCATCATCGCTCTTGTGACAAGATATAAAATGTGCTATTTTAGAAAATCGATCCACTACTACAAATATACTATCTCTCCCCCTCTTTATCCTAGGCAATCCTAAAACAAAATCCATAGAAATATCCTCCCAAGGCGCTAGGAATAGGAAGAGGCATATAAAGTCCATATGGAAGGAGCGGGACTTAGCTTTGTTGCATGTAGTGCAGCGAGCTACGTAGCGCTCGACATCACGCCTCATCTTTGGCCAAAAGAAGTGGGTGGCCAGCACATCTTCTGTCTTCTTTGCTCCAAAATGCGCCATCAAACCTCCTCCATGTGCCTCCTGTAACAACAAAAGCGAACGAGCTAGTGGAAGCATAGCTTGTTAGCACGATAGACCAAACCATCATTCAGCACATAGTTATTCAATGTCTTCCCTCCTTTACAATGTTCAAGCACTTCCTTAAAGTTCAAATCAGTGACATATAAACTCTTAATGGCCTCCAAACCAAAAATCTTATGGTCAAGTTGAGATAACATGGTATAACGTCTAGAGAGCGCATCAGCAATCACATTATCCTTACCTTTCTTATGCTTTATAACATATGAGAATGACTCAATAAATTCTACCCAGTTAGCATGTCGTTTATTCAGTTTAGCTTGACTTCTAATATGTTTTAGCGATTCATGATCCGAATGTATAACAAATTCTTTGGGCCATAGATAATCGCCGCAAGTTTGAAGTACTCAAACTAAAGCATACAATTCCTTATCATAGGTGGAATAATTCAAACTAGACCCATTTAGTTTTTTGTTGAAATATGCAATCGGTTTACCTTCTTGAATCAATACACCACCTATCCCAATCCCACCGCATCACATTCAATTTCAAAAGTCTTACCAAAATCGGGAGTTGGAGTAGGGGTGCTTGGGTGAGCTTCTCTTTCAACAAGTTGAATGCCTTCTCTGTGCAGTCCCCATTGGAAAGGCACTCCTTTCTTTGTCAATTCATTCAATGAGCGGCAATGGTGCTGAAATCCCCAAAGCTACGATAGAATCCAAAGAAGGCCATGGAAGGAAGCTCCGCACTTGTGACACAGAGTAGGCGCCGCCACTTTGGATGGCTACAATCTTTTCTCATCCACCTCAATGCCCGTGGTGTCACAACATAACTAAGAAATGCAACTCGATCGGTGCAAAAGGTGCACTTCTCGAGGTTACCAAACAAACGTCGCCTCTCAAAGCATTAAAACAGCACGTATATGATTTAAGTGTTGCTCATGTGACTTGTCAGTAAATCAAGATATCATCAAAGTAAACCACCACAAATTTTCCAATGAAAGGACGTAAACCTCGCTCATCAAACGCATAAAAGTACTAGGTGCATTAGTTAGACCGAAGGCATCACTAACCACTCATAAAATCCGAACTTAGTTTTAAAAGCGCTTTCCATTCATCTCCTAATTTTATTCTAATCTGTGATAACCACTCCCAAGTCAATCTTTGTGAAAATAATAGAACGACTCAATTCATTTAGCATGTCGTCTAGCCTTGGGATAGGATGACGATACCTTATAGTAATGTTATTAATGGCTCGCAATCAACACACATACGCCAACTACCGCCTTTCTTAGGAACCAAAAGAACTCGAACAACACAAGGGCTAAGGCTTTCTCTTACGCATCCACGGTCCAAAAGATCTTGGACTTATCGCTGAATTTCCTTAGTCTCCTCTGGATTGGTCCTATACGCAGACGGTTTGGCAAAGTCGCCCGGGATCAAATCAATTTGATGCTCAATTCCTCGAATAGGTGGTAATCCGGGTACCTCGCTTGGAAATACATCCACATACTCGCAAAAGGTTAGCAACAAGGAGGCAAAGAGCTAGCTATGTCCTCAAGCTGAATATAAGGCATTTTTGCATATCAAAGCATAGCATGGCGACTCATTATTACAGATTTAGCAAGTTCGATTTAGTGGCAATCATAACACATCCCTTCAATTTAATTCCCTGGACTTAGGACTAGACGCCACTTTCTCCCTTTTGGGTGGGAAAACACGTTTTGCTACTTGTCGATTTTCTAATCTTGCTTATCGGTGTTTCTTTCATTTTAGCGCGCTTCTTCATCTTTCGAATCTCACTGGTGTCAAAGGCAACAACTTAATCTTCTTACCCTTATGTGAAAATGAGTAGGTATTAGCTCTACCATGGTGCAAAACATCATTGTCATATATCCAAGGTCTACGAGCAACAAAGAGCATGCTTGCATAGGCACGATATCAAAGTCAGAACTATCTTTGTAATTACCTGCTAAAAATTACACTTTCACAACTTTGTGTACCTTTAATTTACCACACGAATTGAACCATTGGATGTAGTAGGGACGTGGGTGTGGTTGTGTGGTCAAGCCAAGCTTCTCGACCATCTCGGAGCTTGCATGGTTGTTGCGACTCCCTCCATCAATGATGACTATCTGCGGCTCTGTCCTTCACGAGAAATGCAGTGCGAAACAAGTTGTGCGTTGATTTTGCTCCGCTCTCTCCACTTGTGCGCTCGGACTCGTTGTGCAACAAGGCTCACATGATACTCGGTGTCAATGCAGCTACTTGTTTCTCTACATCATCAAGCATCACTGTCTCATCTCATCTCCTCCACGCAATGTTAGGCGCAAGTACATATTAGTCCTCAATATCACTAGTACTTACATAACCACCGTCTTTGGTGGCAAGGTATGCTTTCATTGCGGGCGATCCCTCATGGCGTGCCCCATTCCCTTCGCAGTGGCACACAATCCCAGTGGTACGACCGGTGGAAGCAACCGATGAAGAACTCTTGGTGGTGCACGCACACTAGTAACTTTACTTACCTCGGTGCATGTGATGTGGTCGGAGGTCTTCGAACGCGCCTACTGTGGAGGGGCGCAGACCGTGTAGGAAGGTGGGGCTGTTTTGGCTTGCCCGACCTGAGTCGTGGTGTAGACATACTCCCAAAGTTGTTCCTTGGCCTCTTGTCGTCCCTGCAATTCCTTTTCGCCAAACATGCAAGTTGGAACAATCTAGGGCGCCTATCGTATTCTTTGTAATCCACTATGTCCGAATTTCACATCTTAATCCTCCATAAAAACGTGCCATTGCACTTCTTCATCCTCAATAATATCACAGCGCAACATGCTAATTTGTAGCTCGATAATATTCTTCTCGGATCTATTACCTTGGTTTAAGCGCTGTAATTTATTACGAAATCACGTTTAAAAGAAGGTTGGACAAATCATTACGCATAGCAACCTTTAAACCATCCAACGTAGTAGGCGCTAATCCTTCGGTGCATACCCTATTCCACCAAATGATGGCAAAGTTTTTAAATTCACTTGTGGCTTGCCTAACTCTATGCACTTCGGGAACTAAGTGAGCATTCAATTTACATTCTCTAGTCATCTCCCGTCTAGATATATTTCAGCATCATAAGCACCGCAAAAGATGGTATAGAGAACTTAACTTTAGCATATGGATCATCATTAACACGTGCATTATGTTCTTGAACATTATTACCTCTCATACCTTGGCGGTTGAAGTTCGGTCGGTTCCGTTATGCGTGCATCAAAGGCGTCGTGGTCGTGCATCTCATTATCATTATCAAGCTCATGGTCATGGGCTGCACCATGAGGTTCCACACGACCAACGTTTGGTGGTCGGTTCACCATTCTTTCGAGGCGTGTAGTGAGCGCCGCAATACTATCGTTGATTGAGCGTTGTAATGTGATCGTGGTAGCTTGAAGCTTCCTATCGATGTCCTCATTAACGGTAGTCGTTGTTCATCCAATAGCGTCATGATCTCTTCCCTTAAAACACACTCTTGCGCATCAATCCTTCACGACATGGTTAGTAGGAGACAAAAGACAACACAAATGTATTATCCCTATCACTATTAGGTGGCCTGAGGTGGAATGCCACACCTCAAGCGCTCTACCAAGCTCTTATGAGTTTCTTACCAACTTGCTAGTGGTCTAATCATGGCGGATGTACGATCACGCAAGGAGTAACGAGGATCCAACTGGAGGGTCGAAAGTATGTGGAGCCCTGACAGCAATGTTTAGTAGCAAGGAATAGCAATAATGAAATCAGATTAGCAAAGCCGAACCAAAGCCCACAATACGCTTGCACAAGCTTGTCGGTCTAAAAGTGCCCCTCACCCTAGCATAACATCGACGTAACAAGGACTCGATACAAAGGAGTCCAAAGGATGCAAGGTCGAATCGGGTCGAGACCACTTGGGTGGTCGAATTGTTTCTTCTTCTTTTTTTTGCACTTTTTGCTTCTTTTTCTTTATTTTGCACTTTTGCTTCTTTTCTTTTCTTTTCTTTTGCACTTTTGCTTCCTCTTTTTTGCAAACGTGACCTAAGCCCAAAATTCTTCCGCTTCTTCCTCGATCCGGCGAGGTGATTGGGTCACAAACTTTTTTTTTCGAGAGCAGGGGTAAATAGGTAATTAAAAGATACTCTCTCTCGAACTTGGGCTAGTTCTCATGTTACATTGAATCCGACCAGGATCGAATCTCGACTGTGTGGTAGTTCCCGAGTGGATGGTAGAATGGGTGTCGTCAAAAAGGAGGTCGTAAGGCCCAGATGGATGGTGGCACGGCGCGATTTGCGCCGACTAGAGACCAAGAATGCTACTCTAAACCAAAGAACAAAGACACCGACGATGGACTCGAACTCAACAATGCTAAAAACTCAAAACAAAATTGCGAAGGCACAAAGTGGTTTGGACAATGAATAATTACGATCTAAAACTTTTGTAGGCCGTTTTTCTCGACTCTAGGTGAGGGAACACAACTAACAAAAGGGAATAAACGAAATTACCTAACTGCAAACTTGGCTCGATACCACTTGATGAATCATCACGCCCGATCTTCCGATAGGTTCGATTGGTTCTGTCGGTGAGGACGTTGACGCTTTGAGGCTTCCGACCAACGTGATCGTCACCCGCATTCGCTACACACCAAGACGTCCGCCGCTATCCACCACGCTTGCACGCGATCGACCTTACCACGAAAAGTTATTGTTCGCAAGCAATCAAGCAACTCACAAGAACAAGGTAGATGCAATCAATTATATTGCGGATATGGATGAAGTTTACAAGGGGTTCTCAAACCGATAACCGGCGAAACCGCAACTGGCGTAATAATCTAAGAAAACCCGCCTAAACCGTGATACCATCAGATATTTATAGGGAACGTGAGGAGGTCGACCTAGGGTTGTGCGTCGGAGATGAAGCGTGACATAACCCGACTCACCTCGCTATGCATACAATGTCTTATTAGTTTCTTAAACGGTGACGCAAAGACCTTGTGTTGCGATTTCCGTCGAAGATCCGTCGTAGGACTGGTCCTAGGTGGTCTTGAGGAGTCCATGCTATCTTTGGTCGAGATTGTGTCCAACGAGTACTCGCGGCTCGCCGGTCGAGATTGCTCCAATCGAATCAACTAGTCGTAGGTCTTCAGTAGTGGTCGAGATCTTCTTGTAGTGGTCGTGAGACCTTCTTGAACCCGTCGTAGTCCTAGATTCCCGAGTACAAGTAAATCATCTCCATTAGGCAAGATCATAGAGTTCTCAAATAATACACTCACCTCTAGAAACGATCGCATCTAATCGATTAGTGATGTGTCTCAGCTCTTGTCATAGGACCGTAGTTCACACCCAGACCGAGGGTCTTGTGAAAAGCGGTATCCGAAGGAGGGATGTCCTCATCACCCAACCGCCAAGGTGAGTATTTATAGCCTACACTCAAAAACTAGCCGCTGGGAAAGATTCCTCGACCTGGCAGGTAGTGGCCGAATGATCGCCAACAAATGGCCGGCCGATCGCCCATGCGCTCAACGCTTATAAACTAGTCGTTGACTCCATTGGCGGTCGGATCGCCAACTAATACGGTGACCACCTTAAATCGGTCGGACCTCGAGGTTCGCCGCGGTGACGTCTTGAGGAAAAACTTCGGCATATCCGAAAAGGTGCGTCTCTGGAAATCATACGCTTTTGCACACCGGTACTTTCCGCGCCCGATAGTGCAAGTATTATCATGCAGTGGTATTTACACACAGAAAAACAATTCAAATGTCCACCGATCGACCACTTTAACACATGGCGATTCAGTAGGTTTAGCACCGATCAGGTAGGTCCACCTTTGTAACACCTGACCCAACACAGAGCCTAGAATGCCACCACACTACTCTTTAAACTAATAATTATCGATTTTACTATAAAATTACAGCAAGAAAACAACAATAAACATATCCATGGATCACAAAGGCATGCATAATTATGGATCAAACGATAATAAATAAGCAGGGAAATATAACCCGGTAAATAGTCCAAAATAGCATCAACCAATGAATCCAAATTAATAAAGCAAATAGTATAGTCCAATAGATGTCTTAAACTTTATTCAACCTCTAACATGTCAAGAGTAATCCAATTGTGAATGAAAAGGTTCTTATGGCAAATGTTCATGTATTGTCCATGTGCTCTACTACGCTCTCGATTCTACGGCATCCTCGAAGATCACCTAAAGACAACAATAGAGTGAGGTGAGTCCACGACTCGGCAAACACATCCATAAACAGAACAATAATAAGTCAGCAAACATTCAATAACTTCATTATCATCACAGTACTTCATTAATATTCTCATGCAGTTACCTTCCATTTGTTTATCACACATTAATCTCATTTATGAATGCAACTCTAATCTACATGTCCACATGCACTTCTTTCGTATCTCGGTATATCATGAGGTGAATGCTCATGACAACATTCACTCTCAAGCCCGTTCCTCCATAAGGATCGGGACCTCCTCCACTCGAGGAGGTTGTGATCATTCATGATCACTGCTCATCACAAAGATGCTTATGAATGCAAATATGCAAACTCCATTATAAACATCATATCATAACTTTTCATCATGCTTATCAACAAAGATATAAACATACCAATTATTTGTTTGCAATTAAACAAGATAAAAGCACAACAATAATGGTAATAGAAGAAGAAGAAAAGCGAGTGATCGATCATTGATCATTGTCTACCATACACTTGCCTTTACTAGATTGCGACGCACACCATTGGCTAGAGATGGCAACAAACGCACCCTACTCTCCTATATTAAATACACAAACTTCAATACAAGCTATAGTAACAAGAATAGTAATCAATAAACTTCGCTCCTACCCGTCCCCAAAATATACCCACGTTACTCGTTGCGAATATTTACCCATAGCTGTCCTGGTACTAAACAGAACGTAACTTTTGACTCGAAAGTCCGATCACCACAAACCACCCCATTCTGGATTCTTCATAAAATTATCCACATTTTCTTAGATTACAAAGACTTCTAATTAAATCATCTAACCCTCCGTATTTAGCCCAGAAAGCCGATCTGTCCGCCGGAACAGCAGTCTTACTAAATTCATAACTTTTGTTTTATCTACCCAAAATGCGTGTTCTCAGATTCTACAGAACCATTGGACAATTATCTACAACTTTCATGTAGATCAAAAACTCTAATTAAGCTATTTACTATTTTTACTCTACAGTCTACCAAAACAGCTTAGAAAGGCGACAACCGCAAAAACAGCGGTCTTCCGAAAATCGTAACTCGAATTCTACTTGTCCGATTGACATGATTAAATATGCTATAGAAAGATATCGAAATTATCTACAATTAACTAGTAGATGACATTTCCAAAATTTGCCATTAAGGTACCGAATAAATCGTACCACGGAACAACAGGGCTAAGCGGATCTATTAGTGGCACTTTGACTAAAAACTATAGAAACGCTCTCTAATTAACCTCAATTATAATCTCTAATTAACAGCGTCTAGCAAACAGAGAAAAACATGTATTTAAACTAGCAAACCTCACACAGGTATACGCGCCTCCACGAGTTGCCAACTAATGGCGCGAGAAAGCGGCCGGCTTCACGACCGGTTAGCGATTCGCTGCGCTACCTACTGGCAACCTTGGCGCAGCGCGGACAACTTTCAGCCTTGATCAATGGCCAACTGTGAGACGCCGCTCACGCGCAGAGCAAAAAAATCGCCAGCGAGATATCGTGAATCTCTCGGCAGCAGTAGCAAATAACCCTCGACGCGCCAGCGGCAACACATCGAGCGTTAGCCTTCACGCATCGCGGTGAGGAAAACAAGCGGCCATCTGAAGGCCAACAACCGCGAAGCAACAGCGGCTCACCGCGGTGTCTCAGCGCGGCAGTTCGCAGCCTGCAGCCATAAACCTCACGTACTTACGGCATGTGACGATCAGTGGCAAGACCATGCCGCAGAGAAAAATTGGGTTTGTGGTGCGGCTTGGAAAAAAGGAAAGAAAGGCTGCTAGGGTTTTCTAGAAAACCCAATCTATTTATATGGCTCTTAAAAACTCTGAAATAATCTATTTTTCACAAATTCTTTTTATTTAATTACGCACGAAGCCCTTAAAGGCGTTATTATTAATATTAATATTATTTTGAGTATTACATTCTACCCCTTAGCAGAATTCGACCGAATTCTACCGTGTCTACTCAAATAAAAAACTACCTTTGCTGAGAAATTAAACAACAAAATAACACGTGCAAGCGTGAACAACTCGGGTATTGCTCGCACATGCGAGACTCCAACTCCCAAGTCGCCTCTCTCCGGTGATGCGTCCACGGCACCTTGGCGTATACCAGCGTCTTGTGCCTGGCCTCGCTCAGACTCTCTCTCGAATCAGCTGCCGGGGCCAGCGACTCAAGCTGTGAGATCTTGCTCAATAGTCGGCTCTAATGAAATCCTATGCTCTGGATCTCTCAAAAACTTTCGGCATTCGAGGCGTGAAACACATTATGAACCCCACGCATGGACTCGGGAAGGTCAGCAGTAGGCTAACTTCCCAATTCTTGCAATAATCGAGCGGTCCAGCGTACCTCGGGCTAAGCTTCCCTCTGTGCAAGGCAGAACAATACCTTTAGTGGGAGACACTCTCAAGAGTACCTAGTCACCCACGCAAACTCAAGTCACGCCTCCTCAAATCGGCATAACTTTCATGCACTTCCAGTGCTATGATTACGCCTCACCATGGCCACACGCTCAACGGTCTTACGAATCCGATCTGGACCCAAATTTGCCTTCTCTCCAGCTGCATCCCAACAAAGCGGCGATCTGCACTTAGCCCATAGAGAACCTCAAATGGCGGCTCTAATCTTGGAATGGTAACTATTATTATAAGCAATCTACGCAAGTGGCAAGTGGTCCTCCCAACTACCCTTCAAGATAGAACACAAGATCGCAACATGTCCTCCAAAGTCTGAATAGTCCGCTCACATTTGCCCATGTCATGCAATGTGTGGTGCCTTTGTACTAAGAAGCGGGTGTGTACCCATGCACTCTGCCAGACTTTCCCGAACTTGGAGACAAACTTGGCGTCCTCTGTCGAAGCGATGGTCTTTTGCACACCATGCGATCTTACTATTTGCGCACATAAATAGGAGCTAGATCACTCATTTGAATTTGTCGTGCGAATAGGAATGAAATGCGAATTCTTTGAATCGATCCACCACTACCCAATGCGCATCCTTTCCTCGCGTGAGCAGTAGCATACCACAAAGTCCATAGAGATATCATCTTTGACCTCCGCCTTTTACGCACGCAAAGCGACCTTTAAACCTCAAAGTACGAGAATCATCCATACTAAAATCACACTCTTTACCCTTATCCAGGCCGCTTCCTAACCTCCTGTAATAACCGGTCACTCTGTTGTGCTTCCGCACCTGTGCGGAATAAGCGACTCAAGAATCAGCGTGTCTCAACATGTGTATTGCCCGCATAACAATTAGATATCCCCATGCGATCAAAATCAGCAATAAGGCAATCTAGAGTAGCGGGAGTGCGCCTTGCAACTAAGAGCATCCGCAACTCGTTGGCCTTGCACCGGATGGTCTTGAATAGTAAGATCGTAGTCCTGATCAATTCCAACCACCTCCTTTGCCTCAAATTCAGATCCTTACGAGTGAAGATATACTTGAGACTCTTGTGATCCGTGAAAATATCACAAGGCTCGCCGTATAGATAATGCCTCCAAATCTTGAGAGCAAAAACAACCGTGACCAACTCCAAATCATGAGTGGGATAATTGCTCGCGTGCTTCTTTAAGCTGTCTCGCGCATAAGCAATCACCTTACCGTCTTGCATGAGAACACGGCCAAGACCCACTCGAGGCGCATCTGAAAAGGCTGAACGCGCTTCCCGGCTCGGGAAGAGTGAGAATAGGAGAGGTCACCAACTGTCCTTCAAAATGTATAAGCTAGCTCACACTCATCGATCCTTTGGAATCTCACACCTTTTGAGTAAGTTTGAGACATCGATTTGGCGATGATAGAAATCTGCACAACGCGATAATAACCGACCAATCCCAAGAAACTCCGCACCTCCTTCACATTAGTCGGCCTCTTCCAATCCACCACTTGTGGAGACCTTGCTAGGATCACGCAGCAATGCCACCGAGGGTTAATCACAAGACCAGAAAACCCACATACGAAATCCGAACTCACACTTCTTCAACTTAGCATAGAACTTGCTCTCTCAAAGTATCTAAAACCGAGCCTCAAATGACGCTCGCATGATCCTCATTGGTCTTGGAATAGATAAGAATATCATCAATGAACACCACGAAGTCATCCAAATACTCGTGCAACATGTTGTTCATGGTTTCCATAAAATGGCAGTGCATTAGTCAATCCAAAAGACATAACTTTATACTCATAATGCCCATACACGGTGGAAAAGGCATCTTCTCTATATCACCGCTCACGCACACGGAGTTTGATTATACCCTATTGGAGATCGATCTTGGAGAATACTTGAGCTCCATTCAACCGATCAAACAAATCCTCAATGCAGGGCAATGGATATTTGTTCTTGATTATACGCATTAAGCGCCGCGGTAATCAATACACATCGCCAACTCCCATCCTTCTTCTCGATGAATAGAGCGAGAGCTCCCCATGGCGATACTCTACGCTGATCAAACCTTTAGCCAACAAATCATCCAATTGCTTCTTCAACTCGTCACAAAAGCGGACGTGCTAATCGATATGGAACATCGAGATGGGACGAGTACGGAACAAGATCAATCGAAAACTCACGTCTCGCCGCGGTGGCAATCCGGAAGCTCACCGGGAACACATCCGGTAATCACTAACCAACTGGAATCCCTCAATCTGCGAAGCCCACGCTCGTTTCTCGGCAAGAGCTAAAAGCCCGATTTTCACGCACGGCGGCGGGAGCAGTCCGGTAATCTTTGAAAGAGAGCGCGGGCGCCTCCTGAAAGGTCAACGTCTCTCGGGCGAGAGTTACGCATGCGGCATTCTCTGAAGCGAGATATCACGGCTCGATATGAGTGCAACCAATCCATACCCAAGATAGCGTCGAGCGGCTCCATTTGAATAACTATCAAATTCGCGTGAACTTCTCTCCATCAATAATAATAGAACACCGGGACAAACGATGTAGAACTAGCAATAATACCCCGGAGAACCTAACATGCGGTGAAATCACTGCATACTCAAGTTCGCTCTCTAGCAAGCGCGATTGAGACAAGCGAAAAGGTAGCCCCTGAATCAAAAGGACTAAAGCATCAATCGAATCCACAAGCAAAGTACACTCACCACGTCGGGGCGACCCGCGGACTCAGTGTGGGCATGGCGTACACTCGAGGTGGCGCCATGGCGAAAGAAGGCGACGGGCGGCGAGCCCCAACAATCTGCGGTGGCGGTGCGGTAAAGCCGGTCGTGCAACCTAAAGCGGTGCGAAGGTGGCGGCGCGATGGTACCCTACTGGGCGCCCAGTGGCGAAGGAAATGCGCGTGGCTGGAGGAAGCGATCATCATCTGGAAAGATCCTCGGCGGGACCCCGAGAAGAAGAAGATGGCACGAGCTCCCTTGATCACGCTAGCGGGTACAGCGACACACGCTCCTTGTGACCCGGTCGGCCCTGCCGACGGCAATCACCCGTCCAAGAGCACTTTCAGCCTTGTGTCCATCCACCGCACTTAAAGCAAAGCATGCCACATGCAGGGCGGGACGAAGAGGCTGGAGTACACGCAAGAGGCGGTAGCCAGAAGAAGAGGCGACCTCATTTGCTTAGACACGAAAGGCTGCGTCCTCCTTGAATTTCTTGGCGGGTGTGGACAGCAGACCACTTCCCTCACTGGGAGCTCCTCTTGGTCACCACGAAGCTACGATCCACAGGCTTCTTTGCCCCTTTGTGAGCATTATCTCCAACTCCCAAGTGGCCGCCCTTGAGTGGCGGTCCTCGAAGACAACCGCCCTCCACCAAATATCCGCTTGCCCTTCGGTTTGAAAGGCTACAAATGGATCCTCTGAGGTGAAGACATCTCTAAAGCTCAAAGCCTCTCCATGTAGCGCAACTTGATCATTGCACGGACCGGTGTGCAGGGCAGTCAAGCGGATCCAACCTCAACCCATCCACTCGCAGTGACATCGCGCCTCGAGGCCGGTGGATGTGCGGCAGAGCAACAATCATGCGCTGCGACAGAGTGGCGCTGTTGACGAGAAACTGCGGATCTCTCCCACCAACTCTCTCGGCAAAGCGGGGTCTCATCTTGGGCCCAATGAGGCTGGTCAGCGACAACCCTCGGCTCATCGACTCATCACACTCTGGGAGGTGGCTCACGGAACCTCTTCGCGGCCCGACCTCCACGACCGCGACCACTGCGACCACGTCCTCTACCCTCGGCATAGCTATCAACCACAATCAACAATACACAATGAGCTCAAAGATCAAAATAAAATCATCCATCAATGAACAACATAGCAGGCGTAAAAACTATATTCGTACCTCTCTCTACCTCTCATTGCACTAGTGTGTCAAATTTTAGGTTAGTTAACCATTAGCATATTTTAGTTGTTTTACTAAAACTAAAACAAATTTTAACAATTTTAGTTTGCCTAAGTTGTTAATCTATTCACCCGGACCTAAAGCCCACTCTGATACCAAGCTGTAACTTTTGACCCAACTTGAGCCTAGAATGCCACCACACTACTCTTTAAACTAATAATTATCGACACACTATAAAATTACAGCAAGAAAACAACAATAAACATATCCATGGATCACAAAAGAACATGCATAATTATGGATCAAACGATAATCAATAAACAAGGGAAATATAACCAGGTAAATAGTCCAAAATAGCATCAACCAATGAATCCAAATTAATAAAGCAAATAGTCTAGTCCAACCGATGTCTAAACTTTATTCAACCTCTAACATGTCCAAGAGTAATCCAATTGTGAATGAAAAGGTTCTTATGGCAAATGATCATGTATTGTCCATGTGCTCTACTCGCTCTCAGTTACGGCATCCTCGAAGATCACCTAAAGACAACAATAGAGCAAGGGTGAGTCCACGACTCAGCAAACACATCCATAAACAACGAACAATAATAAGTCAACAGCATTCAATAACTTCATTATCATCACAGGTACTTCCATTAATATTCTCATGCAGTTACCTTCCATTTGTTTATCACACATTAATCTCATTTATGAATGCAACTCTAATCTACATGTCCACATGCACTTCTTTCGCGTATACCGGTATAGCATGAGTGAATGCTCGCGACAACATTCACTCTCAAGCCGTTCCTCCATAAGGATCGGGACCTCCTCCACTCCAGTGGAGTTGTGATCATTCATGATCACTGCTCATATCACAAAGATGCTTATGAATGCAAATATGCAAACTCCATTATAAACATCATATCAACTTTTCATCATGCTTATCAACAAAGATATAAACATACCAATTATTTGTTTGCAATTAAACAAGATAAAAGCACAACAATAATGGTAATAGAAGATAAAAAACGATGATCGATCATTGATCATTATCTATACACTTGCCTTTACTAGTTCGCGGCGCACAATTTGGCTAGCGGATGGCAACAAGCACAGCGCCTCTCTATATTAAATACACAAACTTCAATACAAGCTATAGCAACAAGAATAGCAATCAATAAACTTCGCTCCTACCAGTCCCCAAATATACCACGTTACTCGGTGCGAATAGTTACCCATAGCTGTCCTGGTACTAAAGCGAGCGTAACTTTTGACTCGAAAGTCCGATCACCACAAACCACCCCATTCTGGATTCTTCATAAAATTATCCACATTTTCTTAGATTACAAAGACTTCTAATTAAATCATCTAACCCTCCGTATTTAGCCCGAAAGCCGATCTGTCCGCTTGGAACAGCAGTCTTACTAAATTCATAACTTTTGTTTTATCTACCCAAAATGCGTGTTCTCAGATTCTACAGAACCATTGGACAATTATCTACAACTTTCATGTAGATCAAAAACTCTAATTAAGCTATTTACTATTTTACTCTACAGTCTACCAAAACAGCGCGAAAGATGACAACCAAAAAACAGCGGTCTTCCGAAAATCGTAACTCGAATTCTACTTGTCCGATTGACATGATTAAATATGCTATAGAAAGATATCGAAATTATCTACAATTAACTAGTAGATGACATTTCAAAATTTGCCATTAAGGTACCGAATAAATCGTACCGGAACAACAGGCTAAGCGGATCTATTAGTCGGCACTTTGACTAAAACTATAGAACCCTCTCTAATTAACCTCAATTATAATCTCTAATTAACAGCGTCTAGCAAACGAGAGGAAAACATGTATTTAAAGCTAGCAAACCTCACACGAGTATACGCGCCTCCACTGCGATTGCCAACTAATGGCGGGAGGCGGCGAAACTTCTGACCGATTGCTTGATTCCGGCTCCCACCGCAACAACAGCGGCGTAGCGCGACAACTCGGCCTTGATCGGCGCATAGCCTAGCAGAGCAGCCGCTCGGCGGCGGCGAGCAGAAAAAATCATGGCGGCGAGATATCGGCCGATCTCTCGGCAGCGCTACGCAACAACCCTCGGTATGCGGCCGGCGGCATCAGGGCGTTGGCCTTCACGCATCGCGTATTGGGAAAACAAGCGGCGACGGCGAGGAAGCTGGCCCGACAGCGAGGAAGCGGCTGAGCGTCATGCGGTCTCGGCAGTATAGCGGCCAACGCGCGCCGCGTGTAATACTCTGAAAATAATAATAATATTAATAATCGTCTTAAGGGTCGGAGAGTAATCAAATTAATTAGTTAAAGAATTTAGGGCTTGTGTGTAATTAAAGAATTTAGTATACGTGAAAATAGGAAATTTAGAATTTTTAAGAGCTGTATAAATAGATTTTAGGCTCTCTAGTAACCCTAGCCTTTTTAGTTTTTCCTCATGGTAGTCATCTATTTTCTCTGCGGAGTTTTCTTGACCTTGATGCGCTGTGCTTGCTGCGTGGAATTTTACCTTTATGCACTTGACAATTACTGCCTTCTTGCCGTCTCTTTTCTTTGTCTTTGGTCGCGTTCTTCATTGGGAGCATTTGTCTTTATCTTCTTTGGTCCCTCGTCGCGGCGCACGCTGCGTACGCTTCACTGTGGCTACTCCTGTGACTTCTTCGATTTTTCTTCTGGCAGCGTGAAGCCCGCGTGCATTCTTCTTTCTGCGTTGGATCTCCGCGTGGGCCTGCATTGGAACACCAATTTGAACAAGCTAAGCGTCGCCGTAAGCGAAGCCGAAATTCCTTTGCGATCACGTAAATAGTGGGTAGCGATCTATAATTTCGTTTCGTCTCTGTTTTGGCTGTTAATTAGAGTTTATAATTGAGGTTAATTAGAGATGGTTCTATAGTTTTAGTCATTGTGCTTGAGTAATAGATCCATTTAATAGATCCGTTTAGCTGTTGTTCCGTGTATGATTTAGTCGGGTACCTTAATAACAAACTTTGAAAATATCATCTACTAGTTAACTGTAGATAATTTCGATATCTTTCTATAGCATGTTTTATCTTGTCGATCGGACAAGTAGATTTCGAGATATGATTTTCAGAACACTGCTGTCCTTACGGTTGTCGTCTTTCAGCGATGTTTTGGTAGACTGTAGATTAAAATAGTAAACAGATTAATTAGTGTTTTGATCTACATGAAAGTTGTAGATAATTGTCCAATGGTTCTGTAGGATCTGAGAACGCGAATTTTGGTTGAGTAAAACAAAAGTTATGAAATTGGGAAGACCTGCTGTTCCAGCGGACAGACCGACTTTACAGGTTAATACGGAGGGTTAGATGATTTAATTAGAAGTCTTCGTAATCTAAGAAAATGTGGATAATTTTATGAAGAATCCAGAATGGGGTGGTTTGTGGTGATCGGACTTTTGAGTCAAAAGTTACGTTCGTTGGAGTGCCTAGACAGTAATGGGTAACTTTTCGGTACCAGCGTAACGTGGTATATTTGGGGACGTGTAGGGCGTTGTCGATTGATTGTTGTTCTTGTTGCTGTAGCTTGTATTGAGATTGGTGTATTTAATGTAGAGAAGGCGTCGTGCTTGTTGCCATCTGCTAGTCAAATTGTGCGTCGCAACTATGTAAAGGCAAGTGCATGGTAAAAAGCGATCAATGATCGATCACTGTTTTCTTTATCTTCTATTACCATTATTTTTGTGCTTTTATTTGGTTTAATTGCAAACAATGAATTGGTATGTTTATATCTTTGTTGACAAGCATGATGAAAAGTTGATATGATGTTTATGATGGAGTTTGCATGTTTGCATTCATAAGCATCTTTGCATAAGAAGGTGATCATGTATGATCACAACTCCGCGAGGAGTGGAGGAGGTCCCGATCCTTATGGAGGAGCGGGCGAGAGTGAATGTTGTCGTGAGCATTCACTCACGCTATACCTGCAGATATCTGAAAGAAGTGCATGTGGACATGTAGATTAGTTTTGCATTGATACATGAGATTAATGGTTGTGAATCAAAGAGAATATAGCTGCATGAGAATATTAATGGAAGTGCCGTGATGATAATGAAGTTATTGAATCTTTGTTGATTTATTATTGTTATTGTTTATCGATGTGTTTCTTGGTCGTGGACTCACCCTTGCTCTATTGTTGTCTTTAGGTGATCTTCGAGGATGCCGTAATTGAGAGGAAGTAGAGCACATGGACATCATGATCATTCGCCATGATAATCTTTTCATTCAATATTGGTTTACACATGGACATGTTAGAGGTTGAATAAAGTTTAGGACAATGTTTGAACTAGACTATTTGCTTTAATAATTTAGATTCATTGGTTGATGATATTTTGGACTGGTTACCTGGTTTTATTCCACTTGATTATTTATTGTCGTTTGAACCATATTTATGCATGTTCCTTTGTGATCCTTGGATATGTGTATCATTGTTTTCTTACTGAAATTTTATAGTGTGTCAATATTTATTAGTTGGAAGAGTAGTGTGGTGGCATTCTAGGCTCAGTGTTGAAACAGGGTATTCTGATTGGTAATCGAGCGGGCTTTAGGTCCGTGGTGAATAGATTAACAACATAGGCAAACTAAAATTGTTAAAATTTGTTTTAGTTTTAGTAAATCAACCAAAATTTGCTAATGGTTATCTAACCTAAAATTTGACACACTAGTGCAGATAGGTTAGAGAGATCTGCGAGCATAGATTTTTACGCTTCCGTTATGTTGTTTATTGATGTATGACTTGATTTTGACCTTTGAACTTATTATATAATGTTGATTGTGATTGATAGCTATGTCGAGGATAGATGGCGTGGTCGTGGTGGCCACGATGCGTGGAGATCGGGGCATGAGCGTGGTTCGTGGGGCCCTCTCTGAGGCGATTGAGATCGTGGTTGTGTACAGGTTTTACCAGTTGCACCACCATTAAGTGGTATGGGAATAGAGAGGTAGCTACTTTGATTACGGTAGTTATAGGTATGGTGTGTGAGTTTCTTTATAAAGTTGTTCTCTTCCTTGAGCTTGAATTTTGGGCAGTGCAGTTATAGTTGCGGTTGATGAATTTTCCTTGAGATAGTGTTTACAATACTGTGGGTGATATTTCATTGGTCTCCTTTGGTTCCATAAAGCCATTACTTGTTCTCATATTTGTTGATCTATTGTTGCTTTGTGTGAACATCGGTTATGACAAGATTGATCTTTTCGTGGGAGTTCAGCCCTTCCTATTGGAAAATATGACTTATTTATTCACTTGGTATTACGGATCTTTGAAAGTTTTCTATTGCAAGTTCTTTAACATGTGAAAACTTTGGCTTTATGTATTTCTTTTGGATTATTTAGTCTTTGAAGTTTAATGCTGTTTTTTACGAAAAGAGTTAAAATCCTTTTGTGTTGACTTGTTATGTTTAAGCTAGAGGTGGTAAACATAGAAGTTCATCGATAAGGTATGAGTATCGGTCGGATCGTAGCGTGATGCATGATTGGTCTTAACCCAAATCCTTAGAATTGAACTTGATTAATTTGATATTGTCATAGAGTAATTACGAGTTGAGTAGTGACTAAGAGTATGTCCATACCTAATTGGAGTCATAAGAGTTATTAAAAGTATGGAGCGTTGATGAAGCTGGCTTGGACATTAAAATTGATTAGTTTGTTGAATTTATTGGATTTGGTACCAATGGATTAATCTAATTGTGTGTAAAGGGAAACTTGAGGAGATGCTAGGTTATTGCCTTAATAGATATTATTTGTGGTGTTATCTTTCTTTGTAGACACTTGGTGATCATATTTGGTTGATAGCTTTACATATACCTTAGTATGATTAATTATTGGAATTGTGTACAAAAGGTTGAAGGGATTGAATACCGGTGGATCTAGAATTCTGAGGAGTAGTTACGGATAGTTCTTCTTTATAGAATGACACGATGAATTTGATTATAGTGTTGTTGAGACTTTTGATCGAGAGAAGATTTTGACTTTTGAAGTTTTAGGGTGATTTTGTTGAAAACTAAATATGAGGAGGAACAATGAATATGTGTTGGTAAATATTCAAGTGATTCGCAAATGAAAATAGATAGCGACTAGACATCATAAGAAAGCTAGTTGATAACAACAATGGTTGGAGTGCAATTCTTGAGTGTTAAAGTTTGGTGTTGAGCATCACTAAGAGTTGGTGGTGTGATTTAATAGGTGGCTTAAACCTGACAATTGTGGAATAGTCGATCAATAGCATATCCGTGATGAAAGGGTTTTGATAAAACCTTTTAATTTGTGTAGTGGATCCTTCTAATATAAAGTAGTTGTTGTAGTGAGGTTGTATGGTTTTGGTATAATCTCATTTTGTGATGTGATGGTAAAGTAATGCGGAACAATTTGGTGAACTTTTCGGGCTTATTAATGGAAGAGTTGACAATAATGAATCATGTTAAGAGTGTATTATTCTTAATGTTAGTAAGATTATGCTGTAAGGGATTGTGGCCGTGTGGTGATGATTCTTTTAGAAAGAATGTAATTTGATCGCCTTCGTAATATCGTTTAAATGAAAGGTTTGGAGTTTTGAATTCATGAACTTTTGGAGTTCATGATTTATTTAGTAGATGAATTGGTTTGAGCAAGTGGCGAGTCGGAAAGCTTTATTGGTTCTTAAGTGATTAATGTGATTTGGTCTTAAAAAAAAATCTCTTTTTATTTGTCTCTTCTTTTGAGGAAGGAATAGTCGATTTGTTTTACAAAACCTTAAAGAGTGTATATTGGGAACTGGTTAATAGTGGTCAAGTATATGATGTTGTGAGACCACAGGTTGCAAGTTAATTGAGGAACATTAGAGGATGAATTCATTTCATGATATAAATCTCATAGAGAATTGGATCTAAAAGGAATTATGGTCGTTGGGACAAAGCTGGTTATATTGTTACAATTAGTAGAACCTATAGTGAATAGTGATCCAAGAATATTTGTTCATGATGGTGGAGTATTGGAATTATCGAATAGTTGGGATATTGTGATGGTATACTTTGCAAGGTTATGTAGGTGAAATTGAATGGTGTGGTTTTTTGGAGGGTCCAATATTAGGGAAGTAAATCGTTTTGGGCAGTCAATTGATTAGTGATGATGGTTGATATTAAAGATTGAGGATATTGTTTGGATTGTGGAATTCTAGGCGGTGAATATGCAGTTTCTATCAAGTATACGAAGTCACTTTAGGAGTCTGGTGTTGAAATTGAGCATGTGTTTTATGCTAGAACCTTGGTTGCCCAATGATCATGTGTAGAAGTAGTAGAACAAAGTGGATTCCAAATAGTATGATGATCATTGATAGAATCCTTTGGTTTTAAATCAGTGTGTGTAGGTAGAGAATTTCAAGTTGATTATCCTTAAAAGATTGAGGTGATGTGATTGTGGGTGTAGATTTTATTTGAGGTGTTGGGAATCATTTGTCAAAATAGTTTCTTTGGTAGAGGAGGGACTATAGTATCTTTTATGGGTTAGTAGAGTCTCTCTAAATGGGGCGGTTGTTGCTCTCGGGTTGAGCATCGCTTTGAGATTACCGATTAAGAGGAATGAGTTAGTGTGATGATTTGAAATCCTATGATTTGAGAGAGTTTATTCCTAAAAGAAAAATTGAGAAAAAAATTGATTCCTCGGGTAGTGAAATGCCCTCTTGATTCTTGTTTGAGCTGTGTGTTTATGACAGAGGTCATTTACAATTTGAGTTGGCTTTACGTTGGCATGTGATTCTTTCTAATTTAGGAAAAAAAAGTGATTGATTTTGGCATTGAATGTTTTCTCTTTTGGCTTACGTGGTGTTTATTTGCAAACGGCCTATTTGGAAAATGGAAAGGTTTTGTGATGAATCTTTGATTTTGGATTTGACTATTACGATGGGGAGTTGGTAGCGCATGATTGCGATGAGAATCCTTCGTTTTGATTGGGTTCTATTTATAAAAGAGTTTGTTTGAAACTAGTTTGATTGTGCGTTCGAGTTAAAGGAGGTACTCCTTGCAAATGTGAAGTGGTTGATTGGGAGGCAGACGGGAGTTGATGTGTTATGTACAGATTGTGTGGTTTGGTACCAAAGCGAAGTTTGGCCCAAGTTACATTAGTTTGTCTCTGGAAGTTGTGGAGATTTTTGGAAGAAAGTGTATCGTTAGGACCGTCTCGTGTCCATGCGCGAGACACACAACATTTTGTATAACCCGATGTCAAGGTAGTAGTTGAGAGATCGAGGATTACAAGGTTTTCTTAGAGCCGTTGACCACCAAGTAAGACCGTACCTTCGACTTCATCGGTTGAGTGTCTAGAAAATTGTGAGATGAGTCTTGAGGCACAAGGCGTTGGTATCGTCAAGGTCTTTGTGGGCCTTGTCGATCCAGAGAGAAGCGACTTGGGAGTTGGAGTCTCGCATCGCGAGCAATACCGAGTTGTTCACGTCGGGTATGTGTTATTTTGTTGTTTAATTTGTGATGTAGTTTTTATTTGAGTAGAGCAGTGAGTAGAATTGGGGTCAGATTGCATTAAGAGGTAGAATGTAATACTCTGAAATAATAATAATATTAATAATCGTCTTAAGGGTGGAGTAATCAAATTAATTAGTTAAAGAATTTAGGGCTTGTGCGTAATTAAAGAATTTAGTATCGTGAAAATAGGAAATTTAGAATTTTTAAGAGTTGTATAAATAGATTTTAGGCTCTCTAGTAACCCTAGCCTTTTAGTTTTTCCTCATGCCGTCATCTATTTTCTCTGCGGAGTTTTCTTGTGTGATGCTTTGTCTTATTCTAGCGTGGAATTTTACCTGCCCTTGCTTGACAATTACACTTCTTAGCCGTCTCTTTTCTTTGTCTTTGGTGCGTTCTTCTTTTATTGGAGCCATTTGTCTTTGTCTTCTTTGGTCCCTCTGCGTGGCGCTTTGCGTATTCTTCTGCCGGCTACTCTGCTGGCTTCTTGCGTTTTTCTTCTGGCAGCGTGGCCGAAGCATTGCATTCTTCTTTGTCTTGTTGGATCTCCGCGTGAGGCTTTGCCATTGGAACACCAACTTAAATTTGCAAGCTGCGTCGTCGCCGAAGCGAAATTCCTTTACGATCGCCAAATAGTGGGTAACGATCTATAATTTCGTTTAATCTCTGTTTATTTGTTAATTAGAGTTTATAATTGAGGTTAATTAGAGAGGTTCTATAGTTTTAGTCATTGTCTTAGAGTAATAGATCATTTAATAGATCCGTTTAGCCTGTTGTTCCGTGTATGATTTAGTCGGGTACCTTAATGGCAAACTTTGAAAATATCATCTACTAGTTAACTGTAGATAATTTCGATATCTTTCTATAGCATGTTTTATCTTGTCGATCGGACAAGTAGATTTCGAGATATGATTTTCAGAACACTGCTGTCCTTACGGTTGTCGTCTTTCGGCGCTGTTTTGGTAGACTGTAGATTAAAAATAGTAAACAGATTAATTAGTATTTTTGATCTACATGAAAGTTGTAGATAATTGTCCAATGGTTCTGTAGGATCTGAGAACGCGAATTTTGGTTGAGTAAAACAAAAGTTATGAAATTGGGAAGACCTGCTGTTCCGAAGCGGACAGACCGACTTTCTGGGTTAAAAACGGAGGGTTAGATGATTTAATTAGAAGTCTTCGTAATCTAAGAAAATGTGGATAATTTTATGAAGAATCCAGAATGGGGTGGTTTGTGGTGATCGGACTTTTGAGTCAAAAGTTACGTTCGTTGGAGTGCCTAGACAGTAATGGGTAACTTTTCGGTACCAGCGTAACGTGGTATATTTGGGGACGTGTAGGAGCGTTATCGATTGATTGTTGTTCTTGTTGCTGTAGCTTGTATTGAGATTGGTGTATTTAATGTAGGAGAGGCGTCGTGCTTGTTGCCATCTGCTAGTCAAATTGTGCGTCGCAACTCGTAAAGGCAAGTGCATGGTAGACAGCGATCAATGATCGATCACTGTTTTCTTTATCTTCTATTACCATTATTGTTGTGCTTTTATTTGGTTTAATTGCAAACAATGAATTGGTATGTTTATATCTTTGTTGACAAGCATGATGAAAAGTTGGATATGATGTTTATGATGGAGTTTGCATGTTTGCATTCATAAGCATCTTTGCATAAGAGAAGGTGATCATGTATGATCACAACTCCACACGGAGTGGAGGAGGTCCCGATCCTTATGGAGGAGCGGGCTTGAGAGTGAATGTTGTCGCGAGCATTCACTCACGCTATCTGATATCTGTGAAAGAAGTGCATGTGGACATGTAGATTAGTTTTGCATTGATACATGAGATTAATGGTTGTGAATCAAAGAGAATATAAGCGCATGAGAATATTAATGGAAGTACTGTGATGATAATGAAGTTATTGAATGTTGTTGATTTATTATTGTTATTGTTTATCGATGTGTTTCTTGAGTCGTGGACTCACCCTTGCTCTATTGTTGTCTTTAGGTGATCTTCGAGGATCCGTAATTGAGAGCGAGTAGAGCACATGGACATCACATGATCATTCGCCATGATAATCTTTTCATTCAATATTGGTTTACACATGGACATGTTAGAGGTTGAATAAAGTTTAGGACAATGTTTGAACTAGACTATTTGCTTTAATAATTTAGATTCATTGGTTGATGATATTTTGAATTTGGTTACGGTTTTATTCCACTTGATTATTTATTGTCGTTTGAACCATATTTATGCATGTTCCTTTGTGATCCTTGGATATGTGTATCATTGTTTTCTTACTGAAATTTTATAGTGTGTCAATATTTATTAGTTGGAAGAGTAGTGTGGTGGCATTCTAGGCTCGGTGTTGGGGTGAGGGTGTTCTGACCACAGACACTTGTGACGATCGTGACGACCATGCCAGAGAAAAATTGGTGTGGTGGTGCGGCTTGGAAAAAAAGGAAAAGAAAAGCTGCTAGGGTTTTCTAGAAAACCCACAATCTATTTATATGGCTCTTAAAAAACTCTGAAATAATCTATTTTTCACAAATTCTTTTTATTTAATTACGCACAAGCCCTTAAAGACGTTATTATTAATATTAATATTATTTTTGAGTATTATTACACATAGGTGATGCGCCAGCAAGACCACAGAAGCAATTTTCACTTCGCTCAAATGGCAAAACACATTCGCACATTTGAGTGCAAGTCCAACAAGGTTTAAAAATGATATTCTCAGCAAGTTGCAAAACACATTTGCCAACCTCTAGAATACTCATCACAAGGAATAAGGTACATGGACTTTCACCATTTGCAAAACACATTTGCAAACTTAAGTTACATACTACAAGAAATCAAACATGAGCATCAACTATTTGCAAAACACATTCGCAAATAACAGCATCATGCCACAAGACTAAGGTGTATGGACTTCAACTATTTGTAAAATACATTTGCAAATTATAGTCCCATGCTACAAGGATTAAATGCATGAGCACCAATAATTTGCAAAACACATTCGAAAATAATAGCTCCATGCATAGATGAGCTAGAGCAAACACAATGAGCTATCAACACATGACTAACTCATGCTACTAGTCAAGACCCCTCTTAATAGTACGGTAACCTTACTAGCAATCCGGTCTTCCAACCAAACACCAAGACCGGTAAAAGACTAGGAACACATCCTTAGCCCTAGCTAGTCATACCTTTGCCTTGCATCTTCTTGAAGCTTGATGACGCACATCAACACTTCAAGTCCGGGTCCTTGACTTTGACAATCATCAACACATGATGAACTTCTTCACTTCAAAATCTTGTCTTGAACATCATTAACAAATGATGATTTCTTCATCCCGAGTCTTGATATGCATCAACACATGATGCATTCTTTCTCTTGACCTCCATCAATACATGATGGATCTTCTCTTGACTTGATGTGCATCAACATGTGATGCATCCTTTACTCAAGTCTTGATATGCATCAATGCATGATTCATTTTTCATTAGACCTCCATCAACACATGATGGGTCTTCTCTTTGAACATCATCGACATACAATGATTCCCATTTCTTCAAGGTCTTCATATGCATCAACATATGATGCATCCTCTACTTGAATCTTAACTTGATGATCAACTCATGATCATCCCAAGTCTTTATCACCCTGGAACATAACCTATTCATCCAACTCATGAAAAATGTTAGTTCCACAATATGATTATCATTAATTACTACACCATACCATTAACTCATAATGGCGGGACAAGATACTTCAATCTTTCCCTCTTTGGTAATTGATGATAACCACTTCAATTGCACATAAATTGAATTTAGATAATATAACAGAACATGAGTATATATGAACTACACAAGTTATATATACCCAAATATGAGTATGCGAGAACTACACAAGTTCTACATACTCAAAACATGAGTATCTGTGAACTACACAAGTTCTATATACTCACAACATGAGTATACAAAACTACACAAGTTTTATATACTCAAAACATGAGTATACAAGAACTACGCAAGTTCTATATACTCAAAACATGGATATACAAAAACTACACAAGTTTTGTATACTCAAACGGATATGTTTCAAAGTAAAGATCTCAAATATATGTGGAAAACGGAATATGGATCAATACTAATGAAACCACAAAATATAGAATGAGCTCCCCTAGATGTGTGCATACATAAATGTGTAAATAGAAACATATGCACATATTCAAGTTATACTTATGGTGGAGTTCAACCTATATTTTGGATCCGAGGAATGCAACAATATATGAGAGTATAAGTCGAATGCATACCTCGTTGAATTTCACCTTTATATCCAAATGAGACTACACGCTAGATATAGAAATAGAGATGTTAGTCTCACAATTAGATTTGTCATTAATCACCAAAACACCCCATTAACTCATAGTGGCGGGTCTAGATTCTTCAACGGTGTGACTACACAAGACACTATTTCGGCCAAAATTAACTAGCGTAAAGGCCTCGGGTGAGCTCAAGGAACTCACCGGGTGGTCTTCTGAGGGCAAAAGCAGTGCGCCGTGCGACAGTGGCAACAACGACGGAAGTAGGGCTCATGCCGACCACGACTCCTCGGTGGTGGGATCTTTGAAACAAAGTCGCGCATAAGGCCACATAAGGCCAAGGAGGCAGAGAGATGGTGAAAACATGGTTGAATAAGGTAGAGGCTCACTAGAGATGCAGCGTCAAGAGGCGGTGGCTGGAGATGGGGAAGATGACAAGGGCACGTTAACGTACTATGGGAAGAACGGAATTTAGTGAGGGATAATGATGCTCGGGCATGGTGGCACAAAAGGATGCGAGCGATGATGGGAGAACTCACTAGGTGGAGTGGGAACTAAGGTGGCTTGATTTGAGCTTAGTAGAGCGCGTCCTTTGGAGCCGAGGATGTCGAGCGTTTTGGCCAAGCGAGAGCACTACAAAGGAGCTCCTATGGAGGGGATGGATGGCACAATGGGGCGAGTCCGAATGGTAGCACGACAAGGGCTATTTATAGCCAGAGTGGAGGGGATCTCGCTCTGCTACTGTGCGACACGGGTGAGGATAGGGTCCAGTGGGAAAAGGAGGAAAGGAGGGTGAGATGGCTTGGACAACGGCAAAATACGAGAAACAACGGGTAGGCGGGGTGAGGCAAGCATGCGAGGAAGGAAAAGGTAGACATGCGAGAGCGGCATGCTCGGCGATAGGAAAAGAAGAGCTTGTTGCATTGGAGAAGAGATGGGCACGAGCTTGCTCTGGTGGCGCCATGCTAACAAGTGGGTCCAAGGCATAAGGAAGACAACAGGAGGAAGATGGCCGGCGGTGACGAGTGGGTCCAACATCGATGAGCACGAGGGGAGAGTTGGGAGAAAGAGGCGATAGGTAGGTCAATGGCCTACATGCGGGTTGTAACATCCCAAAGGTGGGTTTGTGTTTCAAATATAAGGAAATGAGTATAAATTAAAACTTTTACGGCATCTTGAAGTTTACGAATAATTCTATAATTACAGTAAAGGAATTGTGGGAAATCAAAAATCGAATGGACTTAGGTCATAAACCTCCTCGGTAAAAATCTTGTGCCCAACCCTGGAAATAATTTTCCTTGGACCTAGGGATGATTTGTGACACCTCTAAATTATTTCATAAGTTTTAGAAATTAATTGATAATTTTTGGGGGCAAGTCAAACCTTGGTCAAATCCTAGGCATAACCTTCTAAAATTTCTTGAGAAGAATACAGTGCATCAAAATCTCTGGAAATTTTATATAAGGTTAATCCTAAAGTTAGCAACCTCCAGTTAAAATTTTAGGATTTTTGGAGCTGGTTTGCTACCTCTAATTTTTTTTAAAGTGCTAATTCAAAATTTAAAACTAATATGTGGCACTGTTCCTCGGGTTCGAGTCAGACTCGGGCTCGAGCCACTTGACTCGGCCCAGTCAACTAGCTGCACCGTGGTGGTCGATCGGGCGCGAGCGCTGTGGGCCGTCGGATCGTCATCGCGTGGCCCACGTTGGCGCGAGCGATGCCGGGTCGATCACGGAGGCCGCCGCGATCAAAATCCGGCGGTGGCGCGTCGTCTCCTTCCTCGCTCGCGCGGCGTCCTGACGAGTCGAGCCATGGCGTGCCGGGGCACAGGCGGCGCCATCCCCTCACGTCCTCGCTAACGACTCCAAGCATTAAATGTGGAACGCGCAGTCGCCCCCGAAAGTCTCCTTCCTCTGCTCCTCACCTGCTCCCATCGCGATCGGAGTGCCCATGGCAGCGGGCCTGACAGTGGAGCTGCTCGAGCTCCCTCCTCTCCCTCGGCTATATAAGCCCCTCCGACCCTTCCTTGGGTTCTTTTCAACACCCCGCAGCTCTAGCACGCTCGTTTGTGGCTTGCTCGAGCTCCATTCGCCGAAACCACCTCAGTCGCCATTACTGAGCTTCGAGCTCCACGGTGAAGGCGGTACCCCGGAGGCTTTCTCTCCCCAATTCTTGCTCCCACTGCTTCCTCTCACCTCGGTGATTGTTAACCCTCACTCAATTTGGCTTGTGCCCTCAGGTAGCGGTTGGATTTTGGATCCTCCCATTTTTGGCCGAAAAGGCCCCTCTCTGTCTCCAGCGCCGGCGAGTGCTCCCCTTCCCAATTCCTCGCTCGGGGAGCTTATTTGCGCCATGTGAGACCCATTTTGATGCCGCGTTCTTTCGCTGGATGTACAGGTCGCCTTCTCCATGTTGTCGCTGTTGCTGCCGTCGCGGGATTTCGTCGCCAGTACTGCCACGACCATCTCCGTTCGTCCACGTCCTCCAGGTAGCATCGCCGTAGCCCCTAGATGCTCTGGCACCGCTTGAATGACCTGCTGTGGAGCTCAATTGCGCTGTCGTCGTTGGCCGTGCGTAGCACCACCACTCCTCGCCGATGTGCCGCCGTTCCAGTCCACCGCTGGAGATGTGGGTGGTACGGCGAGTGCCTGGCGCTATTGCGCACTGTAGAGTGGCCTCGATTTGCGTCGCCGTGGCTTGAATCGCCGCGATCGCCGTGGAAGCGCGTCGGCCGCGTTGTCGGCGTGAGCGATGTGCGTTGCGTGGTGTTTGTTTGAGCCGTCCATCTCGCGATCGGCGGTCGTAGTCGCCACCCCATTTTCGGTGTGACTCCAAGCGCCGCGCCGCAGTTCAATGTGGATTTGTCGGATCACGACATCGGCGGCCGCTCGTGATCTACAGCGAGTAGCGTCGCCGTTCTCCTGTGGCCTTGGGCCGTTGATCTGAAGTTCGTCCACGTTGATTTAATTTAGGATTTTCCCGAGAAGGATTTAATTGTTAACTAAAAAATGCAATTAATTTCAAAAATGCATAACTAATTCAATTTTACTCCAAAAACAGTGAAACCACTTTTGTTATTTTTCATTTTTAATGAACTTTATTATAAAATAGGTTTCAACCTTGTCGCTGTCACCGAAAATATGTGTGGAGGAAAATTCTTAAAAAGGGGGTCTCCATATTAGTATGGTCCTACATCGTTAAGTAACTCCCGTAATGTTTCTAGTTGAGGCTAGTCTATGGTAGTGGTTTGATATTTTGGAATGAGAATATTAAAGAAGAGAGTATAAGAGGATTGATTTTATTGTATGATCACCGTGAATGTATACATAGAATGCCTGGGGAGAATGTTTGTGAGTACCAAGTGTCCTGTTAAGTTATTAAACATCCTAAATTCCTAACTAATGGAAAGGAATTTATATTGTACTAAAATTGTCAGCTAAATACATTGAAAACCGTTTTCTATATTCTGTATTAATTTCATAATTTTTGGGTGACTTTGGATTTTTGGGTCTTTTCGGTATTATTCGTTCTTATTGTTGGAAATATGCCCTAGAAGCAATCATAGAGATGATGATATTTCATTATGTTCATGATTTTGATATATGTTATTGTGTTCCTTGAATGAATCATTTGTTATAGATCAATAAGTATATGACTTGTTGGTGGAACTCTTTAACTTGTTATTGCGTATCCCAACACTTATTGTGTTTCGACTTCTTTCGTTGGGTTCAAACACGCACATTGCTAACGAGTGATCCTCAGCAACTTAGCGAGCAACTTCAGCAAGGCAAGTAGTTTGATCATGTTAATCCCAATATTTTTCAAGTCTAATATATTGATTTCAACTTGTATGTATGCATCGCTATTTTGTTGTTAAATTATGGTTTGATTAGTGGATCCTATAGTTGCATACTCTGTAGGTAAATGATTATTCCTCTGCTACACGAGCCTAGGTTATTTCTTTGTGATTGGAGTTCATTGGATGAGCTCCTGTCACTTAGTAGATTACGGGTTAATATTGCTTAGACATGCTTAGCTATCGGTAGTTTTGGGTGGTCATCGACTTAGTCGATGATCTTGATCACACAAATCTAATTATTATTCCATTATGTCCAGCACTTGTGCTTTGTTAATTTGTAAAGTCAAAAGCGAAAATGGCTGATTTGGACTTGGGCATATTGGAATGTTGGTGTGATCTTTTGGTGTGAATGGAATGGTGCCTAAGTCAACAAGGACCGAACATCTTGTTACACTAAACCAAGCAATTTTGCGTGCTAACCACGCGAGAGGGATATGTGACCTCTCTTGACTAAGTACTTTGGGAGGTGTTAATTATGAGAAATTTGGTTGGTGGGTGTTTTAAAAGAAGCGTGTTGTGATAGGAGGAGCATTAGAAGATCGGCTATAAGTGGCTAATGTATCTTTCTCTTCGTGGGTTGTGGCTCGTAATTAGCATCATCCTTTGGAAATGTCTCGTAGGACTTAGCCATGCCGGCATACCTAGGAAGTGTGCTTCATAGCTTGGCAAAAGCGATCGGCGTGTGGGTACATTGGTACACCCTGTAGTGTTAAAACTATTCGAATAGCCTCGTCCTAGGTTATGTACATGCTTGGGAGGTCTTCCAAGAGTTAGACTACAACCTTTAATTAAAACTTGACATGGGTGGTATGAATGGGTAATTCATGCTATTGTTGTGTGACTATCGGGTTAGTCACTTCCGAGGATGTTGTTGTCATCTATTTATTGTTATTATGTTGCCATTTCTGTTATTTGAACAATAAAAATAGATTGTAAACTTGATTTTAAATGTACTACATTATTGCAAATGAAAACTTGCTTTATCTTGAAAATGAAACATACAACCTCCACTTAAATAAGCTTGCATGTAGCTATGTATAGGTGCATTACTCTACGTAAGTCTTTGGAGTACAATTTTGTACTCATTTACTTTGCTTAACTATTTGTTGTAGAGGAGGAAGGTGAGCCCCAAGGGCCTCACTTTTGTGAGATGTCTTTGGGGTTTGGCCAGTGGCTTGGCGGTCGGTTGGTTGCCTTGTGGGTAAAGGCACACTAATTGGCTCTTTGTTTATCGCCATCTTATGGCATTTCGCTCCGTTGTCTAATTAGTTAATTGTATGTCTTTTGGCGGTCGGCCTCCTTTTGTAATAACTCTACTATGTATGTCTTTTGGATTTTATTAAGTATTGCTTTGGTTCTATGTCTTGAATGGAATTGATGCATGAATTTTGTGATGGGGTGTGTATCTTGCATTTAAGGAAGTATACATATCTAGAAAACAGAGGTTAGTTTGTTTGTGGTGCTAGGGTCAATCGGTGACTAAGCATTACAAGCTTAATAAACCGGGTCCTCACACAGGTTAAGGGAAGTGTAAAATTCTTGAAGGATCTAGACCCGCCATTATGAGTTAATGGAGTGTTTTGGTGATTAATGACAATTCTAAATGTTAGACTAACACTTTTGTCAAGTATTATCTTGTGTAGTCTCATTTGAATATAAATGTGAAATTCAACGAGGTATGCATTTGTCTTAAACTCTTATATATTGTTGCATTCATCGGATACAAAAATATGAGTTGAACTCCACCATAAGTATAACTTGAATATGCATATGTTTTATTTACACATATGTGTATGCACACATTTAGGGGGAGTTTTATTCTATATTTTGTGGTTTCATTAGTATTGATCCATATTCCATTTTCCACATATCTTTAGGATCTTTACTTTGAAACATATCCGTTTGAGTATATAGAACTTGTGTAGTTTGTGTATACTCATGTTTGAGAAAAATAGAACTTGTGTAGTTCTTACATACTCATGTCATGAGTATATGTAACTTATGTAGTTCATATATACTCACGTTGTGTTACATTTATCTAAATTCAATTTATTTGTGTTTGAAATGGTTATCATCAATTACCAAACAGGGAAAGATTGAGATATATTGTCCCACCATTATGAGTTAATGGTATAGTGTAGTAATTAATGATAATCATATTGTTGAACTAACATTTTTCATGAGTTGGATGAATAGGTTATGTTCCAGGATAATGAAGACTTGGGATGATCATGAGTTGATCATCAAGTCAAAACTTAGTGTAAAGGATGCATCATGAGTTGATGCTTGTCAAGAAGAGATGATCATGAGTTGATGGTCAAGACAAGAAGACCCATCATGTGTTGATGGATGTCAAGCAAAGGATCATCATGTGTTGATGATCATCAAGTTAATGACCCGGACTTGAAGTGATGATGTGCGTCATCAAGCTTAAAGAAGATGCAAAGCAAAGGTATGACTAGCTATGGCTAAGGATGTGTTCCTAGTCTTTTACCAGTCTTGGTGTTTGGTTGGAAGATCGGATTGCTAGTATAGGTTGTCGTACTATTAAGAGGGGTCTTAACTAGTAGTTTGAGTAAGTCATGTGTTGATAGTTCATTGTGGTTGCTCTACCTCATCTAGGCATGATGCTATTTATTTGCTAATGTGTTTTGCAAATAGTCGAGGCTCATGCATAACCCTTGTAGTATGTGACTTAAGTTTGCAAATGTGTTTTGCAAATGGTGTAAGTCCATGTACATTTTCCTTGTGATGAGTATTCTAAAATGTTGACAAATGTGTTTTGCAACTAGTGAGAATATCATCTTTTAACCTTGTTGGAATTGTACTCAAATGGGCGAATGTGTTTCACCATTTGAAGTGAAGCAAATGTGTTTTATACGTAGTACGCCGGTCAAACCGCTGTGTGGACCCGGTCGACGATATTATCGATCGAACCGCCATGTGTTGGGCGGTCGAACCGATTGCTTTGACTTGGAATCGATGTCGAAGTTCCGTCCTTGTGAAAGCGGAACTTCCGATGTGAAGTTCGGGGTTAGTGCGGAGCGTTTATTCTAGGGCGCTGTTGCGGGACTTAACAAAATTTCATCGAGGCGGTCGGACCGGCCAGTGCGTGATCTGGCCGATTTGGCGACGGTCGGACCGAAGCCATTGCATGGCGGATCGGTGGCCGAAGGCCCATGGCTAGATTTATAGCCGTTGGAGGCCTGAAGCGTCCGGCCAAGCCATTTGTTGGTGGTCGAGACCGACCACTGTCTTTGATTGAGAGAATCTTCTCCCAGCGGCTAGTTTTTGTGTGTGGGTTATATATATCCTCCTTGGCACATTGGGAAAGGTTGCTAGTGCTATTGTGAATCCTTTTGAGCCTCTTGAGCAAAGAGCAAGCCTCTCATCCTCTATTGTGCATGTGTTACACTTGGTGAGATTTGAGAGCAAACCCTAAGTGCATGTGTTGCCCTAGGTAGTGGATTGTGTATCCACTTAAGCTTTGACATAATTAGTTCAAGTGATCGTTGAGTCTTGTTACTCTTGGTGTTTGCCGACACCTAGGCGGCGTGGTGGCGTCGTGCCGGTGATCTTCTCGAGAAGCTTGTGAGAAGACCGGCGGGTTGTGAGTGGTTTGGTGCTCGCCATCTCGGAGTGGAGGAAGAGCAACTATAGTGGAGCGAGTGTTGGTTACATTTGGAACCGGTCCAAGTGGTTAGACTTACCTCGGAGGTGTTGGCTTAATTAGTGGAGCGGTCCAACGTGGTTGGGCTTACCTCAGCGTGGATTAGGGAGACCGGCAAGTCTCCGAACACCATGATAAAACATAATCGTGTCATCTTGTTTTATCTTGTGCTTTACTTTGAGCAATTTACATTACATGCTTTAATTGTTTATATATCATTGTGTGATTGCTTCCTTGTATTGTTGGTGCACTTAGTTGAGCCTAGTTGATTTAGGTTTTAATTGTGCAAAACCAATTCCTTATTAGCTTCGCATTGTTAATTGGTTTTAGAGCGAAAGATATTTAAAACCGTCTATTCACTCCTCTAATTCAACCACCTCGATCTTACAAGTGGTACACGAGCTTGGTCTCTCAATTTATTAGACTTAACTGTCTAGAGAGTAAAGGATGGCGACTAGAAAAATAGTGCACCTAGGTGGAGCACCACATTTTGATGGCACAAATTATGCACATTAGAAAATCCGCATATCATGTTATTTTAGGGCCATGGGTCCAAAAATATGGCGGATTGTAGATGTTGGCTTTTCTCCTCCATTGGATCATCTTGCTCCAACAATTGAGGAAGAGAAATGCTCATATCTCGACGCTCAAGCAATTAACGGTTTATTTAGTGCTTTGAGTGTAGAGGTGTTTGATGAAGTGTGCAATCTCAAGAGCGCTCATGAGATGTGGACACAAATTCAAGACAATTATGAAATGTCCACCACTACAAGCGATGATTGCACACAAGAGTGGACGTCGGAAGAAGAATGCTCAACTTCTAGCTCCGACAATGATGAGTCCACAACTCCCTCCACATCAACTCAATGCTTCATGACTCAAGGTAATGAAGAGGTAAATGATGATGAGCCTACTTATGATGAGTTGATGGAAATGTTAGAAGACTTAAATGAATATCTTGTAAGAAGAAGTCAAAATTCAAAGTCTTGAAGAAAGAATTTCTTTCTCTCAAGGATTCTTATGAAGAGCTAAAAGAAGCTCATGAGACTCTCATTCTCAAGGATTTTAATAAGTCTAAGGTGGATATAGGCATTGCATGCAATATATTAGATGATATGCCATGTATAGCTTCTACCTCATGCATTTCATCTATGGTTAGTGTATCCACCTCTTGTGAGGATTTAATTGATATGCCTTCTTTGCTCTAAAGTAGGTGCTCCTATTTTCTCCATATCTTGCAATACTAACATTGTAGAGGAAAATAACGAGCTCAAGGCCCAAGTCACAAAATTAAAGGTTGACTTGGAAAGAAGCTTCAAGGGAAATACCACTCTCGACAATATATTGAGCAAGCAAAGGCGCTTGCAAGATAAAGTGGCATCGGCAACACTCCCAAGAAAAGGGAGAATAGCAAGACAAGGCACAACACGAGACATACGAAGAAATATGTCAAGTGCCATGGATGCAACGGAAAGGGCCACTATGCCTCGGTGTGCCATAATCAAATGGATGTCAAGACAAGACTTTCAAAATTGAGGTAAGCCGGCAAGAAGCAAGAAATAAATACAAGTAGGGGAAGCAAAGGCCCAACTTGCTACAATTCTTAGGGAAAGGGACATCTTAGTAAGGATTGTCCCAAAGGTATCTCTCCTAGGCCATTTATTTATAATGATCATTATTTGGTTAGGAAAGATAAATATGGCAATGTGTTTGCTAGAATAGTTAGTTCACATAAAACTAATACTAGGGCCATTTGGGTGCCTAAATATATTGTGACTAATATTCGTGGACCCAACCAAGTTTTGGGTATCAAAATGCGCTTAAATGCTTAAATAGGTACTTGGATAGGCATTGGAGGTTTGGCTCACATGAAGATGTGGATGGATCACCATATGCAAATTTGGAGCCAAGCTTGAGGATAATCAAGTCATATCATGAACCAATGCCATTTCGGTAACAAGTACTTACATTGAAGTATCTAACCCCTTATGCCTTGTGTAGGGTGTATTTCATGAAAATCATATTAAAAGGGGTATTCTTGCTCTATGATTCATATTGTCATTATTAATATCTTAAGCAAGTTGGTTGTGGAACATTAAGGGGGAGTGCTAAGTCATTATCAAGTATATAACATCCCTAAGTGTGCCCAAATAAATTAAGTGCTAGTATTACATTTAAAAATTGAGTCTTTTAGCCAAAAATCAAAAATTTCATAATTATTAGTAATTCTTTGAAAAACTAGTTGCAAAAGGTATACAAATGTTTTTCAAAGGTTTACCAAAGGTTTTGGCTTTAGAAAAACCTATTTTGAGTGAAAATAAGTTTCTAGCCAAAATCCTACATTATAGTATCTTGTTTTTGATCAAAACTAGAGTTTTGTGTAAAATCAATTCTAAAAGGAATTTGAAAATCTTACCAAAAGGAAAATCCTAGAGTTGGTCATTCTAAACATTTTTGGTATTCAAAAGATTTCCAAAAGACTAACCTAGAAAAAGATATTTGATTTTCAAACTCGTCCAAAATACTACTTTGACCTAAGTGGTCACTTTCTAGCACTTAAGTGAGTTTTGCCATATGAACCAAAATTCTTCACATGAATATGTTCATAATTGTATTTATGACTCATACATGAAATTGGATGCTTTGAAATTCATCATTAGCTCATTTTGCATCTTTTGATGAAATTTCATGAAAATATGATTTCATTTGCAAAAATCAAAAGCTTAATTGATAAAAACTATTTAAGGTTTGTTTTTCATGGGCTATATAAGTTGAAAATACTCCAAATATGTTTATTTGATTGAGTGAGCAAAGATTTAGAGTAAAATACAACATATTACTCTTTTCAAATCCCTATTCGAAGCGTGTGTCGACGAGAGTAACAGTCAGCCAAGCCACCCTCGGCGATCCGGCCAAACTGACCCATCGGTCCATTGCCTGTTGATTGATGATCGACCGATTTTGCGTGAAGTGTATTATAACTCTTCACCCGAGAACTCTCCTTTCTCTCCCATTCATCTCCTGCCCGAGCCAAACTTCTTCTCTTCACCCTCAGGCCGGCTCCTCCATCTCCTCTCCGAATCTCCTCCTCCGGCCATCCATTTGGGGCTCCAAGGTGAGGGGAGATTCTATCAAAACCGGCTCTTTGCACTCAAATCTCTCAAGGATTCTTCTTCCTTGATTCTCCTATCCATCCTAGCCGGAGCCATGGCGAACAAGCGATTGGCAAAACGCTCGAGGGCTCCTCCTTCCTCTTCACAAGGGGAGAATCCAATCGAAGATGAACCTGAAGATGAGCGTATGGAAGAGGTTGAGGAATCAAGTGAAAATGATGAAATCAGCGATGAAAACATTGAGGCATCTGATGATGATGATGATGAGGAGGAAGGAGATCCTGATGAAAGTGAATTCATCGGGCTTGATATGTCAAGGATCAAGAGTGAACAATATACAATCTTGAGGCACATCAATCAATTTCAATTTGCAAGATCAGGTTCCATGAACATATTTCATACAAAGTTCCAGCAAGATGTGTTTCAAATTATTTATGCGAAGAAACATTTTGCAAATCACCGCTTTGTCAAGTGGAGCTATCTTGCCCAAAATCAGACCTACAACGGGCTCTACCGTCTCTTCAAGAATGTAGGTTTGGATTCTTTGGTCTCACTGCGTTGTAACTTCCATGCCAAGGCCATCAGGCAATTCTATGCAACGGTGTTCGTGTCTCTGATCACGACCACCTTATTTGGATGGCGGGTAGTGAGGCTAGAAGCCTCTAAGGAAGATTTTGTGCAGGCCCTAGATCTGAAAGAGTCCAGGGGAATTAAAGTACATCTTCAGGAACCCCTTGTGTTTACCTTGGTGGATGAGTATTATGATCAAAATTATCATTATTCATGTGGCAAGGTAACTGGACTCTTTCCCCTTCCCAGCATTATTAACAGGATTATGATAGCATCGTTCTTCCTAGAAGTGGGAATAACGATGAAATTCATGGGAGGGCATGGAATGTGATCAAGTATATCATGGAGGCACTAATTTTGATGTCATAGATCGATTATCAAGGAGATTGCCACCTCCAAGGGAGACAAGTCAAAAAGTATATATTATGCTCCCTTTATTATGAAATTGATAAAGAGCATAATCGACTTTGATAGCCCCTGTGACATTGAGCATAAAGAATATAGACCCAGAGATGCTCCTCTCCTACTCCAGTGCCTCCTCCTCCACCTCCACAGTCTCAGGGACAGGGGTCCTCATCTCAGGATCCTCAGGCACAAGACCCTGTCCTAGCTGCGATTCTCCACCTACAGCTGAGTATGGATCAGATGTGTACATCTCAGTAGGCATTTTAGGCAGCCGCTACCTCCAGATTTGATGCCTGGATGCTTGATCTCGGACTTGCGTCTGCGATTCACGGCATCTCAGCCCATGGTCTTTCATCGCTAGGGACGTGGTCTGCGCCGGCCCTACTCCTCTCAACAGGGAGATCAACATCAGCCTTCTTCATCACATGATCCTCCTACTGATCAGTAGCCTCTGTTTTATTTAGGTCATTAGACGTTGTAATGGAAAACAATTGTAATATCTTTTCTTGCATGGTTGTATGACTTATGATATTTTGTTATCTTTGTGATAATGTGGATCTTTCATGTTATGATGAGTCTTTATATGATGTGTTGAATGAAAATGAGATTCTTGGATTCTCTTGATTATTATTATTGATTATTGTTGTTATCAATTGCCATGCTCCTTGGATTCATTGTTTACAAAGGAAATTCTGTCAATTTTTTTTAAAAAAAAACCACATGCATGAATTTCGATGATCATCTCAATATGCTTTGTGAAAATTGTTTATTGACAAAATTTTCATTGGTCATGAGTATAAATTTCATATTCTTTGTGACCAAGCTCCTCAAATTGAAAATATCTCTCCTTTGACCTTTCGTTATTTTTTGATAATTTTACAAGTGGTGTCAAAAGAAGAGAATATTTTAAGTGGTGCCAAAAGAAGAAAATAATTTCAATTGCCAAGTTCTTTGCTTTGCAAATCTTATTTCTTGGTTTTATATTTGTTTTGGTCTTTTTGGTGTTAAATGCCAAAAGGGAGAGAATTTTAATGTTATCAATGTATATCCCCACATTTGGATGTTTGTTTTATGCCAAAAGGGGAAGAATATTTATGCTATCAATATCCCCTTACTTGGATGATCAATGCATTCTCCTTATTTGGATAATTTATATATTCTCCTTTGTTATTTGATTTATACCATAAAGGGGGAGAATTCTTTTATGGGAGAATGCATTGTTTTACAAGCATATTCTTTTTGCATATTGATTAATGCTTTAAATTTCACCTCTTGACATGCATAGATATAGTTAAATAGCCTAATTTCTTATGGTATGTCTATTTATATCCAAATGTTATTATTGATAAATGATTTGTCATCAATCACCAAAAAGGGGGGAGATTGAAGGATCTAGACCCGCCATTATGAGTTAATGGAGTGTTTTGGTGATTAATGATAAATCTAATTGTGAGACTAACTCTTTTGTCAAGTATTATCTTGTGTAGTCTCATTTGGATATAAAGGTGAAATTCAACGAGGTATGCATTTGTCTTACACTCTTATATATTGTTGCATTCCTCGGATCCAAAATATAGGTTGAACTCCATCATAATTATAACTTGAATATGTGCATATATTTTCTTTACACATATGTGTATGCACACATTTAGGGGGAGTTTTATTCTATATTTTGTCGTTTCATTAGTATTGATCCATATTCCATTTTTCACATATATTCGGGATCTTTACTTTGAAACATATCCGTTTGAGTGTATAGAGCTTGTGTAGTTTGTGTATACTCATGTTTGAGTAAAATAGAACTTGTGTAGTTCTTACATACTCATGTCGTGAGTATATGTAACTTGTGTAGTTCATATATACTCACGTTGTGTTACATTTATCTAAATTCAATTTATTTATGTTTGAAATGGTTATCATCAATTACCAAAGAGGGAAAGATTGAGATATCTTGTCCCACCATTATGAGTTAATGGTATAGTGTGGTAATTAATGATAATCATATTATAGAACTAATATTTTCCATGAGTTGGATGAATAGGTTATGTTCCAGGATAATGAAGACTTAGGATGATTATGAGTTGATCATCAAGTCAAGAGTTTGGTGTAAAGGATGCATCATGAGTTGATGCTTGTCAATTAGAGATGATCATGAGTTGATCGTCAAGACAAGAGAAGACCCATCACGTGTTGCAGGTTGTCAAGCAAAGGATCATCATGTGTTGATGATCATCAAGTTAATGACCCAGACTTGAAGTGATGATGTGCGTCATCAAGCTTAAAGAAGATGCAAGGCAAATGTATGACTAGTTATGGCTAAGGATGTGTTACTAGTCTTTTACCGGTCTTGGTGTTTGGTTGGAAGACCGGATTGCTAGTATAGGTTGGCGTACTATTAAGAGGGGTCTTAACTAGTAGTTTGAGTTAGTCATATATTGATAGCTCATTGTGGTTGCTCTAGCTCATCTAGGCATGATGCTATTTATTTGCGAATGTGTTTAGAAAATAGTCGAGGCTCATGCATAACCCTTGTAGCATGTGACTTAAGTTTGCAAATGTGTTTTGTAAATGGTGTAAGTCCATGTACCATTTCCTTGTGATGAGTATTCTAAAATGTTGACAATTTTGTTTTGCAACTAGCCGAGAATATCATCTTTTAACCTTGTTGGAATTGTACTCAAATGGCGAATGTGTTTCACCATTTGAAGTGAAGCAAATGTGTTTTGTACGTAGTGCCGATCGGACCGCTTGTGTGAACGGTCGACCGGTGGTGATCGGTCGAACCGCCATGTGTTGGCGGTCGGACCGATTTGCTGACTTGGAATCTCTGTCGGAAGTTCCGCCCTTGTGAAAGCGGAACTTAGATGTGAGAAGTTCCGGGGTTAGTCGGAATGTTTATTCTAGAGGCGCGGATTCGGGACTTAGCCAAATTTCCATCGGTGGTCGGACCGGCCAGTGCGGTGATCTAACAAGCCATTGCATGGCGGATCCGGCCGTAGAAAGGCCCAATGGCTAGATTTATAGTTTGTTGGAGGCGCAGGCGGTCCGGCCAAGCCATTTGTTAGCGGTCGAGACCGGTCTGTCTTGATTTGATTGAATCTTCTCCCAATGGCTAGTTTTTGTGTGTAGGCTATATATATCGCCTTGATCGGTTGGGAAAAGTTCTTGGTGCTATTGTGAATCTCTTTTGAGCCTCTTGAGCTAAGAGTGAGCCTCTCATCCTCTATTGTGCATGTGTTGCACTTGGTGAGATTTGAGAGCAAACCCTAAGTGCATGTGTTGCCTTAGGTAGTAGATTGTGTATCCACTTAAGCTTTGACACTTGATTAGTTCAAGTGATCGTTGAGTCTTGTTACTCTTAGTGTTTGCCGACACCTAGACGGCGTGGTGGCGTCGTGCCCGGTGATCTTCTCAAGAAGCTTGTGAGAAGACCCGGCGGTTTGTGAGTGGTTTGGTGCTCGCCATCTCCAGAGTGGAGGAAGAGCAACCATAGTGGAGCAAGGTGTTGGTTACATTTGGAACCGGTCCAAGTGGTTGGACTTACCTCGGAGGTGTTGGCTTAATTAGTGGAGCCGGTCCAACGTGGTTGGGCTTACCTCAATGTGGATTAGGGGAGACCGGAAAGTCTCCGAACACCACGGTATAACATAATCGTGTCATCTTGTTTTATCTTGTGCTTTACTTTGAGCAATTTACATTACATGCTTTAATTGTTTATATATTATTGTGTGATTGCTTCCTTGTATTGTTGGTGCACTTAGTTGATCCTAGTTGATTTAGGTTTTAATTGTGCAAAACCAATTCGTTATTAGCTTCGCATTGTTAATTAGTTTTAGAGTCAAAAGATTTTTAAAACCGCCTATTCACCCCTCTAGTCGGTACATCGATCTTACAAGTGGTATCAGGGTTGGTCTCTCAATTTATTAGACTTAACCGTCTAGAGAGTAAGGATGACGACTAGAGAAATAGTGCACCTAGGTGAAGCACCACATTTTGATGACACAAATTATGCACATTGGAAATTCCGCATATCATGTTATTTTAGGGTCATGGGTCCAAAAATATGGCGGATTGTAGATGTTGGCTTTTCTCCTCCATTGGATCATCTTGCTCCAACAATTGAGGAAGAGAAATGCTCACATCTCGACGCTCAAGCAATTAACGATTTATTTAGTGCTTTGAGTGTAGAGGTGTTTGATGAAGTGTGCAATCTCAAAGCGCTCATGAGATGTGGACACAAATTCAAGACAATTATGAAATGTCCACCACTACAAGCGATGATTGCACACAAGAGTGGGCGTCGGAAGAAGAATGCTCAACTTCTAGCTCAAACAATGATGAGTCCACAACTCCTCCACATCAACTCAATGCTTCATGGCTCAATGTAATGAAGAGGTAAATGACGATGAGCCTACTTATGATGAGTTGATGGAAATGTTAGAAGACTTAAATGAATATCTTGGCAAGGAGAAGTTAAAATTTAAAGTCTTGAATAAAGAATTTCTTTCTCTCAAGGATTCTTTTGAAGAGCTAAAAGAAGCTTATGAGACTCTCCTTCTCAAGGATTTTATGAAGTCTAAGGTGGATATATGCATTGTATGCAATATATTAGATGATATACCATGTATAAGTCTACTGTTTTGGCCTAGAGGAGTTAGGGAAGTTAATCTTGCAGAAATAGTTTTTGAGTTCTACAAAATATTAAATGAAATAAAGAAATTCAGAGAAAATCTACAGAGGTACTTTAGAATATTTCAAATCCATATAAAATATTTTCAAACTTTGAAATTGTTTTAATAAATCTGCAAAAATCTTTTTAGGCTCGGAAAAACAGGGAAAGCGTTTTAAAATTCTGGAAAATACTTCAAAAATTTATATAAAAAAAACTTCTTTTGGCAACCTAGCCACTTGAGGAGGAGAAAATGTCTTTATACTACCTCTTTTCTTTTCTTTTCTTTTTTGAAATGTCTTTTATACTACCTGTTTTGCATTGTGCCCTATTGACTTGTATTGTGTTCTACCATCTATGTTCTTCGCTTCGCCATTACTATACTTGGCGGTGTTCACCAATACAATTGCTAGATTATTTAAAGATAAAAAAAGGATGAGGATGAGGTTGAAATGGGAAAGTCACGGGCTTGGACCCTTCTTTTTTCCTTGGCAGTATCATTAGTTTATCACCATCCTCCAAGCTATTCAGTTTCAAGCCGCATATTTCCTTTTCTTTTTTGAAACTAACACATTTTTATCATTTGACATTCCAATTTGGATTAATTTCGTGATCATTTTTTTGTTGCTCCGCTTTGAAATTTCTTGTGCACACCTCATGTCATTTAATTTCCTTTGCATGCCTCATACAACTATTATCGTTGCAGTTTAAACAAATCTCGCTAAAGCCTACACAAAAACTGAACAAATCTTGCAGTTTAGACAATATATATGCAACGAAACTTCGTTCAAAGCACGTATATATACTCTGCGATGTGCGTGTAAATACGATTGAGTTGCCGTTTGCATTAAAAACCAAACAAATTCGCAGTACCAAATTTCAAATTTGGATAATTTTGACTGGAGTTTTGGGACACGACATGCCTGACTAAAGTGCCCTTGTCCATTCGCCGGCGCTCCCCCGCCTGAGCACCGCCACGACTCACGCGCCGGCCGGCCAGCCAGCGCCCAGCGCGTCGCCCATCCGCCGCCAACTGCCACGGCGCCGCTCGCCTGTCGGCCGCTTCCCCGGCGGCGGGCGACAGTTACCTGCCGATCTGAGTGTCACCACAGCCCGCGGTAGTCAGGCCGCGGACTTCCTTCTCCTGCCCGTCGCCCACGCCCGCTTGCCATCAATCTCGTCGGGCGCCCCTCCATGAACCTCTGGTCTCCGGCTTCTGCTGGTCACAGCGCGCGCCCGCCACCGACCTGCCGCCGGCATCCCCAGCGCCCGATGGTTCGCCCGTGCGGGGCGCAACGCCCACCTCAAGGTTTAATTTGGGATCCTGGCTCCAACACTGCAAGATTTCGGGTGGCACAGCACATTGTCAATTTTACCATTGGACACATACTATTAGCTCAGAGAATAAAACAATGAAGTTCTAGCATCTACGACCAAAGGGAGTTTTTTAGGGTTTTTATCGAGGAATTTACTTATTCCTTTCCTCTTTGGGAGGCAGAACCAGAGGAGTTTTTAGGGTTTTTATCGAGGAATTTACTTATTCCTTTCCTCTTTGGGAGGCAGAACCAGCATTTGGCATAATGCAATGATCCACAACAGCGCCACCACAAATTCTTCTTCATTTCTGGTCCAGAATTGCAGGGCGTGAGAACTTGCAGAGTACAGGTAGTCAGGTACTCACAATGAGAGTTCAGCTCTTCAGAAATCTATTGCCTAAGTTTCAGTTCTGCAGTACAACTCTAGAATATTGAGCACGTATTTTCTCTATTGAAAAAAGGCTGGATCCGTGAAATTTTAATCGTTTTTAGGATATGTAATGGACAGTATGACTCATTTATTTGTGTAGAGTACTGTCGTAGGACTGGTAATGTTCTAATGTTTGTTTTATTCAATATTTGAGAAAGAAGTCTAAAGCCTGAAATTGTTGTCGTCACTCACATAACATGTATCTAGTTGATGCACTCATGCACTGGAGTTTAACACATATCTCATTATGATAATGTGATTCTACACATGGAATTCTCACTATATACTTACAGACATAATTTTCTTTGCTACAGAAATTACAGTTCAGAACTTACATGATCATGAAACGTACACATAATGGGGTTATTCAAGCAAACCTGGCAGAAGAGTGGCAGCTCTTTGAAAATTGCAGCATCGCCTTTCCACAGAAATCTTATCATAGCCAGAAGATCGCCATGTCAGTTTTGTTCATCTCTTGGAGTTGCTGCTGCAGCATGCTGCTGCATTTTTAAGCCTCAGCTCTTTAAGAGAAGTTGGAAGGCCCCTTCTGGTAGTGACTGAATCGTGGACAATACTTGATCTCCAATTTCTTCAGAAAGGAGAGTCCTTGCATTCCCTCAGGTAATGACTCAAGATGTTCACAGTGAACAATCGCCAAATGTTCCAAGGTAGATGGAAGACCTCTCTCAAAAAATGAGGAAACTCTTGAACAATTCATGATCTCTAACTTCCTGAGGGATGTAAGCTGCTGTAGTTCTGCGGGTAAGGAGAAGCTCTCGTTGCACTCTAAAAACTGGAGCTCATTGAGCGAGATGAGATGCTCAAATGCCTGCTCTTGCTCCACTTCCAGTTTATTGCAAAGGCAGTGAAACTCTAACCGTCGAAGGTGGTTTAGGTGTTTGCATATTGAAATGGTTAGAATTGAACTGTCATTCGTATGGACAAGGTCCACCGGGAATGATAACTCATCTTCTGCTCCCTCTCCTTGCAATGCGAGGTCCCAAGCTCTCCAAAACCCAGGAGTGAAAATGACCTCCAATATCCTGAGCTGAATGCAAGAACGCAAACCTTGGAGGTATGACAGTGCTGGACAGCACAGGACCTCAACATACTTCAACTCCACGCAGGATTCCAAGTCAAGAGCTTCTAAGCTGCTGTGGCGAATGGATAGCCTCTCGATAGCAGTGAGTCCATGAAGGGACAAGAACTTCCACTCCACACTAGCTATCTTGAGCTCTTGTAGTGATGATGGAATGAGACATGTCCCTTCTACATGATGTATATCTTCATTTTCTGACTCTAAATCGGAAAAGAACCTCGGGCACTCATATATCTCCAATTTTTCAAGTGTGACAAGTCCTCTGAGACCTTGTCTATTTTCTAAACTGTTGGGCAGTTGTCCAAGCATAATTCTCTCAGAGATGGCAAGGAGTTAGGTCGGATGTGCAGCAAGCCGTCGGCTGCCACACCATTGGATAGGAAAATCGAGCTCCCTTGGTCTTCTTGTTGGGCCACGGCCAAACTTGTGATTTGTCGACATGCTTTTAGCTTAAGGAAGGAGAGATGTCGTAGATGTAATAGCAAACAAGACAGATTCTTCCCGGTGATACCACAGGACCATATTTGAGTCTCTCAAGTGATGGAAGAAGGCCCTTAGCATACTCTTGCTCCACTGGTGACATTGGCACCGAGAGCAGGTTTGGACAGTTATATATGGTCAGATCTTTCAAGGCGTTGAATTGGTGGAATCCTTCCCATGAGAAGCAAATGAGGCTTGGACAGCTATCAATAGAGAGCTCTTCCAAAAATTGTATATGTTCAAATGACAGAACACTTCCATCCAGAACTTTCAGTTCATTCTTCCCCTTTAAGAGCAAGCATGGATTGGTATCCACACTGTAAGATATGCGCCAACATGGAAATGATGGCACATTCTCAATCAACAGCTTACTTTTAGGACCAAGAGGAAGTGGAGGTAGTGGCATCAGGCAAGAGCAATTCTTAATCACCACGCTTTGAAGATGGTGGTAATTCACTGCTTCAGTATCACATGAAGATGGTAAAGGCAAGTCTCTTAGTTTGGGGCAATCACAGATTTTGAGTAACTGCAGGTCATCAATTAGTCGGTGCCTTTCTGTGACATTCCATACCTGTAGTTCTGGCATGTCAGATATTATCACTTCCACCAAAGAAGCAGTTTGCAATTCTGTTATTGCAGGCATGCCTATCAAATGCAGCTTCTTAAGAACTGGAAACTGCCATAATGCTGGTAATTTTTTCCACCCTTTGCAATTCTCTAGATAAAGGCAATGCAGAGAGGTGAGAACAATATGATTTGCCAACCACGTTGGAGTTTCTGCACCACTGTATCCATTGATGCCAAGATGTCTGATGCTTGTAGGTGGTTGAAGGCCCTGAAGTGCATGTTCTTCATCAGCTGGTGTGCAGCATGTGGGCTGTTCATTCCAGCATAAGCTCAGACCACTCAAAAAAATTTTGTGGCTGAGTTTAGCCTCTTCTGCCTCTATTTTTGTTGACACATGCTCTAGATTGTATATTGAGAGCCATCCTTGAAGGTCCATCAGATCTGCTAGTTGTCTTATTTTGAAGTCTTTGTCATGTCCAACTTCAAACTGTTGTAGTTCCTGAAGAGAGTTCAGTCTCCCGACATTGGCAATCTTTGAGTGCATGCCAGGTGGAGCCAATAAATATCGCAGATTGACAAGATTATAGACATTTCTTGGCAAATCACCAATGCATTCTCCACGTCCAGCACTTGCAAATGGTGGAGTCTACACAAAGCTTCTGGCAAATACAGATGATCATCAGCAATGATTCTTATATAGCGAAGATGAATGCATTGACCTAAGTCGCACAACAGAGAAACTTCGTGATAGGAGTGTGGACAGTATTATTGAGCGGATATTTGTTGCTTCTTTGAAAGCCCTTCTGAAAACTTGTGCAAAATCAGAATCATATTTACCAAACAGCATTAAGGACCTTAGGTATCTCATCTGCAGTAAACTGGCTATCTTGGCTACTACTTCTTCAATATCCTCATTACGTGATATATTTCCATATTTGTCTTCATGATATATAGACTCTGTAATTATGGACAGATGACAAATGGTTGCTGATGGGCATAAGTTGAATTTGGAAAGGTGATAAATCGGCAAACAATAATTTGAAGAGACATTTATTGCCAAGTCATGAACTAAGTCATGCATAAGGTACCAAGTATATGCTGGTTCGTCCACCTTCTCAAAGAAGCCCAAACTCACCAAATCATCCAGGTATTCATGACCAACTTCCTCTGGCTTCCTCCCATCTCTAGGATCAACAAATCCTTGTGAGACCCAAATAAGAACCAGGTCGTCTGCAAGAAACCGATAGCCCTTTGGGAACAATGAGCAATATGAGAAGCACCTCTGGAGATGAAAAGGCAGGTACTCATAGCTAAGCCTTAGAATAGACATGATGCCATCAGTTCCATTCCGGGATCCCATGCTCTGCTCTCAAGATTCTACTCCAGTGCTCAACGCTAAGTTCCTTCCTCAGCAACGCTCCCACACTCTTCGCCGCCAACGGGTAACCGTTCAGTTTTCTGGCGATTTGTCTTCCAATAGGCTGTAAATGTTGATGCCCATGGTGCTTCTCGTCACCAAATATGTAAGCTCTGAAGCAATCCCAAAGGCCTCTCCTCCAGACCACTCAAATTTATCAGCGGTGCTGTGCTGATGAGCTCAGCGATGCGGCGGTCCCTGTTGGTCACCAAGATGGTACCGTTTCCGATCGCCTCAATCCACCAAAGTGGAGCCAGCAGCAAGTCCCACTTGTTCTTCTCGACAGCCCACAGGTCGTCCAAGACCAGCAGAAACCTCTTACTCTGCAACTGTTTCTGTAGCTTCGCCTGAAGGGTGTCCAAGTTTTCACTCCCCCCATGCTGCTTCTCTCCAGTGGCAGCCTCCAGCAGCTCGTGCGTTAGTCGCATGACGTCGAAGCTCCGGGACACACAGATCCACATCCTGATGTGGAAGAAGCTCAGACTCTCCGGTCGTGGTACACATGCTGCAACAGAGTAGTCTTTCCTAAGCCACCATTTCCGACAACGGACAGCACCGACAGGGTACTCTGGCTGCGGCACCTGTTGCTGGTCAGCACTTCAATGATGCTGTCCCTCTGGTCGTCCCGGCCGAACATCTTCAGCTCTCCGGCAGGGTACGAAGTCGTCAGCCGTGGATTCTCCGGCCGCCTGTGAACCGCAAGGCTGATGGACTCCAGTTCCTCCAGCTGCAGTGCCTTGCGCACCTGCTCGCCGACATCGCGCAGCTGGGCTGTGATATCTCTGATCCGCCGGCTGAGGGCCTCCATGTCAAGCTCCAAACTCGGATGAGCTGAGACACTGGCGTCGACAGTGGGGTGCGTGAGCTTTCTCCGCTTCTTCCGGTCCCAGGGGCACACGAGCATGTCCCTGAACATGGAGGAGACTAGCGGCTGGTGGCTGGCCACATCGCTTAGGAGATGGAACGCGTAGGAGGCAGCCGTGGCCGTCAGCGACGCGTTGACCGTCGGGGTGGTGGCGACGAGAGGAGGCTCTCGTCGCTCCACCTCGTACCGGAGGCGGTGGTACTCGAGCTCGTCCAGTGCGTCGTCGGCATCGTGGACCAGCAGGTGCAGCCTGCCGAGGAAGCTGGCCAGGTAAGCGTTCCGGATCCGCCTTCCCTGGGCCATGTCCAGCACCATCTCAACGTAGCTCATCTGCGCCTTGAGGCTGTCGACGTCGCCGCCGAGGTCGTAGAACCGGGACGCCCACTCCTCCAGCTTGCTGGTGAGGACCTTCTCCGTGATGACTCCGGCGACCCACCGCGCAGCGCTCACCAAATGAGAGGCTGCCATCTGCATACATCACTCAGAGCTAGCTGCCGATGGAGACAGGAAAGACCGGGCGATCGAAGAGGACGTGTGGGAGGAGGATGCGGCACCGCACGCGTCCGGCCGGCGAGCAGCTCAGCAAGAAACGCGGATGTGCGGCAGTCTACTGGAAGTCAACATGAGTATGTGCATCTGCGGCAGTCTACTGGAGGTCAGTTGGTCGGATAAGAGTGTACCAGAATTTTTTTTCTTCAATATCTCATGTATTCTAAGAATTATATGAGTATTTATTTGATCATTTGTTATCTAATTTGATTGATAAATATTTATATTACAGTTTAGATTTCATAACATTAAGAGGTACAGCTAAAATATTTATTTTAACAATCTTACCATTACCTAAATATTTTACATACAATGTAAAATAAATAAATAAAATAATTTTTATTATTCAAAACCTATAAATATTAATGTCTAGCCTACTAATTACTCAGTACTTATCATACAACTTGAATTAAGAGATAAAACACAACTAAACACTTAAATCTTTTTTAATTTGAAGTGATGTGTGATTCTACCTGATTTTAGAGCACGATACTAGCACAATTCTATTAAATACAACTCTAGATATGATTTGAATCGTATCAGTGTTGTGAGATCGTAGAACCATACGATTATACTACTAGAGTTGCAATTTTATCAATCTCGCACGGTGGCAATGGCATCACGGGCATGCACGACAAGATTTCTCCGTGCACAGCAGATGATACCTTCCGTCGCCGAAGTTGAAAGCCGGAAAGCTTTTCCCATTTTGTGCGCCGGGCTCCACAGTAGATGATACCTTCCGTCGCCGAAGTTGAAAGCCGGAAAGCTTTTCTCATAGTGTGCACCGGCCTCCACCACAGGAAGACGACAATAGACTAGTCAAGTGTTCCCGAGCCTTAGACTAGTCAAGTGTTCCTGAGAGCCTTATCTGCCGTTAAGGCGTTGAGTATGGGAAGCATAGCTCAGCTTTGTTAGGACGTGTCTAGAAGCTCTGTTGCTAAACGAACGTGCGAAATGACACATTTCAACATTTCATCCCGTTGTGAAATTATTTCAAGATGACATAATTTTACTTTTTGAGCATTGTTCTCCTAAATTTGTCAGTGACATAATTTTCTCAATTAAAAATATGGATATCATAGAGATATACTTATGATCTTATAATGATGATACAATTAGCAATGGTAGTGATGATTTGTCAAAACACTTATTTTTGGCAAAATTTCATATGTTGTTAGGTTCGGATGGTCGGTGGCGGGGGAGAGTCGAAGCGACCTTCTTTGGCGGTTTGATTGGCCACCTCGGTGTTAGATCGGTCAATAGGCGAGCCAAGTGGTGGCGATCAAAGCCGGCCGTGGCGGTGGTCCGACTAGCCAAAAGTTTATCTTGAATTTGGTGTTAAGCCAAAAATGAGCGTTGTGGATATCGTGAGGATATGTGCGACGATCTCGGGATGATGAGTCAATTGGCAATGGCGTTGTTGGTTTGCAAAATCTCGCGTTTTGGGTTTGCTCCAAAATTTGTCGAGCCTTTGGCGGTCGACCGGTTGTCTTGGCGGTCGGACCGCCCGTGGAAGCGATCCGGCCGGCCATGGTGGCGGTCAGAGCCATCTAATGAAATTTGGGTTTTGGGTGGGCCAAAAATAGGTTGTGTAGGCAAGTGAGGAGTCTCTGGATGTGGTCCCATCATTTTGGAGCTCCAGTCAAAAGTTCTATTCGTTTGAAATTTCGGAAGGTTTGAATTTCTCGCTTGAATTTTGGCTAAGTCCTTTGGACGGTCCGACCGCCGTTGTGGGAAGCGGTCCGGCCAAACATAATCGGTCGGGCCGGCCACGTGAAGCGATCGGGCCGCGATCACTGGAGGTGAGCCAAGTGTTGCATTGAGTTTGTTACGAGTGTGTTATTCTATGAACTTCAATGCTTTATTGATGTATATTGCATTGCGGGGGCGGCGTGGGTCAAGTTGTGAAGAACTTGTTCCGGAAGCGGTTTGTTTGTCTATTCTTTGTGCGGTGGCTTGCGAGTCAGCGGCGTCAGCGGTGAGTGGATCGGGACTACGCTTGGGAGGCGAGGTCGAGCGATCGGGGATCTCGGGTGAGGTCGTGTGACTCAAGCAGTGCGAGAATGGACAAGATGGATCGAGCAGGTGGTTCGATCAATTTGGTTGGATCGGCGGTGCGGATATCGGTGCGAGTCTCGGGAGGTTCGATGGGATTCGGACAAGAGAGGCTTGGCGTCGATGAGAACGTGATCAACCTACGTGGTGAAGCGGCGATTGCTTCAAGAGTTATTTGTGTGTGGGTCCCATGTGTAAGAGACCCAAAGGAAACCCTAGCTCTCTAGTATAAATAGGAAGGGGAGGTGGAAAACCTAAGCAAGCATTCATTTAGCCCCTTCTTCCTTTTCTAGGGTTTGGAGGAGAGGAGAGGAGAACTAGGGTTTGGAGTGTGCTCTTTGTTGAGCTCTTGCCCTCCTTGGTGGAGAGGCTTTGTAAGCATCTATTGTGAATGAACAATCTTGTGATGCTTAATTGAAAGATCATTTGCTCCTTTGTGTTCTTCTCTCTTTTGGATGTTTTGGTGCTTCCTTGATTCAAAGGTTCATGCTTGGTCTCTTGGCCTACTTTATCTTGCTTTGATGTGTGGGATTACTCCTAGAGTCATCTAGATCATCAAACCCCACAAGCAAGTCTTGAATCAAGTTTTCTCATTTCTAGGGTTTGAGCACTTCTTTGTTAAAATCTCGAGAGATCGATTCTGCGAAGTGGATCGGCGGATCGTCGCTAGAAATAGGTCTCTAATATCATTAGGGAGGTGTGCTAGAAATTTGGTCAAGTTTTATTGGTTGAATCAAAAGTTGGATCAAATTTCGTTTTGGATTTGGGTGGAGTTTTTGATCTTGGACTCTACCGGTCCGGCCGGCCTTTCAGCGGCGGTTCGACCGCCGTGTATTCGAGACCATTGGTTTCTTGGTCGAACCGCATCCACCGGTCCGACCATTTGGTTAGTTCTGCGGTCGGACCATTTGCTTGACCGTCGGTCAGGCCGCCCGTGGTAGCCGGTCGGACCGCCGTGCCGATGAAGAACATTGAGTTCTTTTCTCCTTTTGTGTCGTGTGCTTGAGGGTTTATCAAATCCAACACAAGGCTTCCGTTGTGTGCTCCTTGAACTTCTTAGCTTTCATAGCTAAAGGAGTAAAGTTCGTGTTGGTTTTGATTTAGGCGAGAAAGTTTTGAAAGCGCCTATTCACCCCCTAGTCGCCTTTCGGTCCTACAAGTGGTATCGAGCGGTTAGCTCTTTTCTATAGATCTTAACGGTCTTTGGAGCCATGGCGGTGACAAGTACTCAACCAAGCCACACATTTTTGAGGAGTTGACTTTGCATCTTTGGAAGGCTCGTATGCAAGCGTATATCGAGGCTCAAGGGCACGCTATTTGGCTAAGGTGAAAAACCCTTATGTCGTGCCGGTAGATGGCGATCGATCACTCGGATGTGGAGGCCAGCAGACAAGGCTCGAATTATTTGATCCAAGGCCTTAGTCGATCGAGTTTGGCGTGTTGCTCACTTGCGGTCTGCTCACGAGATCTGGCGGACACTTTGTGATTATCACGAAGGGTCCCCTGCGATCAAGGAAGTGAGGCAGAACCGGCTCAAAAGGTTTACTCGAAGATCGAACAAAGGCACGGTGAGTCTTTGGATGGTGTGGGAAGATTCTCTAAAATTCTTCATGATCTCGTATTTGTTGACTTGGTATTTTACGAGTGCGAAAATGCGCCCGACTTACAGGTGCTCTTGATGTGAAGTGCAGGGTATGAAGATCACTTCCATCAATGACAACAACTTGTCATGAGTGAGCTTACCATGGATAAGCTCTACTCGAGGTTGAAGCGCATGAGATTGACTTTATCTCGCGTCTCCCAAAACAGTCGATGGCTTTAGTGGTCGACAAATCCAAGGGTTGCTCTTGATTCTCTTGATTGTAGCTCATCGGCTTTTCATTATCGCTTTACATTCTTTGAGTGATGAGCAACTTGAGAAATTGCAGGGATGACTTAGCCCTCCTTTCCACCAAATTCACAGAGCGTACAACAAGGTGAGAAATAGGAGGAAGAGTGGACCTATCACGTGCTTGAATGTGGTGAGCCAAACCACATTCGCTCCAGTGCCCCAAGCTAAAGGGCAAGGAGGAGAAGGAGACACGAAGACATCCCGGAGAGGATGCAAAACCCAAGAAGACAAACTATCGAAAGTTTGTCGGTAGGGTCCTTGCCGCTCTTGAGAATGTAAATATGAGCGATGTGGACTCGGAAGCGGAGGGCGGCGAGTGATTCGTGGCAAGAAGAAGGCGCATGACTTCACGGCATGTGTTTCATGGCCAGAACGACCACGATAGCGACTCCTCCAACAATGAGGATCCTTTCGGTGATCGATGAGGTATGCCCTTCTATTCTTGATATGAAAAGGGCTTTGGTGCTTCTTTGAGCGAAATTGCATAAGCAAGTAAAAATGATTAGGAAGCGAGGACATTATGATTGATAATTTGAATCTTGAAGTTGTTAGGCTTAAATCTATCAATCCTGCGATATTTGTGATTCTGCACTAGCTTGCTTAAAGATTTGACAAGCTTGAAATCTGCTCATTCCTCTGTCACAAATCAACTAAAAGATGCTCTCGATGAACTAGAATCTTTCAAGTCTAGATCTGCTTGTTTAGATGTCATTCCTCTTGATGTATTGCCATGGAAGCTATCCCTTTAACTTGCTCTAATTGTGCTTTGCTAGAATTAAAATTGGATAGTTCCTTAAAAGAATTGCAAAAGTTTGATGCTAGTCACACATGCTCTCATTGTAAGGATAATAGGATTAAGATGCAAGAGATGCGAAACATTGATTTACTCTAGAGTTGCATCTTGTGAAAATTGTCCCAAGCTTACAATTGAGATTGAAGCCTTAAACAAGACCACGGAAGAAAAGGCTAAAATTGAAAGATCCATGTCTTTCTTGCTTCTAAAAGGTTATTGATTCTAACTCTTGTGTTTTGAATCTTTGAAGTTGAAACCATGGTTAGTCGGATACAAGAGGCTTTTAGAGTCAAGTTTAAGGAAGCGATTGAGTAGGATTGGGAATCCTATTGTGTGTCTTGTGAGGCCTTCAAAGTGGAAGTGGCCCTTCTTAAGAGTAAGCGCAATGAGGTAATCAAGTCTAGCAAGTGTACTAGATGTGAGGAGTTAATGAAGAGAATGATTACCTCAAGGTGACTCTTGAGAAATTTTCAAGTGGGAAAAAGAAACTCAACATGATTCTTGATCAATCCAAGGTGGCGTGAAAAATAGTGGTCTAGGTTTCAACCCCTAGAGCATTCAAGAAAAACCCACCTAAGATTGCTAGAGTTGTGAAGAATGGTTTGTTTGAGCTAGAACCTCCTAAGCCATCAGGGGTTGTTTTCAAATCCGGTGGTTTTGCTCAAACTCTTTACGGCAAGAAAGGTGCTTTCACTCATGCATGCAGACCCTCAAAGGTCGATACCATTGCACCTTACGCAGAAAGAAGGCCATCTTGTTGAGTTACCTTAGGAGAGCAAAACTTGAGAGAAAAGAGAGGATGGCGTCCTAAGATCCATTAGAGAGTCCCTTCTCGGATGTAGTCTCTAGAGCTAGGCGACTGTTTATCGCACCACACATAGGCCTAGATTTGTAGAGAACTTTGTAGACTCTTTTGGTGGGTCTAGGCGGCATGTTGGATTAGGACATCGTGAGGAGAGACAGGGTAGCACCTAGGCAGGGAGTGTCGATCTTTTGGTAGATCGTTTGGAGAGGTCTAGGTGATTCTCATGTGCATCCTTATGATTTTGTTCTGATCATGTTTGACTATTTCTCTGCTTTGCTCCCGGACATCGTGCTTCTCGATCTTTGGATTCCTCGTTCATTTATCACTAACTTGATCTTGAGGCACGGATGTTTTCGATTGTGCCTTTTAGGTCCGTCGTGCGAGGAAGGAGGACAAGTGGCTTGTTGACTCGGGTGTTCTCGACATATGACCGGAGATTCTAGATGGTTCTCCTCCCTCACACGTGCATCCGGCAATGAATTGATTACATTTGGGGATGCCTCTCTGGGGCCGTATTTGCAAAGAGCCTTTGTCTTGCGTCAACGACAAGTTCATGCTAAAAGGCGTCGCTTTGGTAAGTAAGGTGAGGTATAATCTTCTATCTGTTTCTCATTTGCTTGATGAGGTCTAGAAGTGAGGTTTAAGAGAGGTGAGTGTAGAGTTCTAGATTCCTCGGGTGAGCTTGTTTTGAGATCTCAGTTTGAGAAGATCTTACGTGCAAATTTGATATTTCTTACATTTCCAGTCCTAGGTGTCTTGTAGCCTCGATTCTCATGACCTTGTTTTGTGGCATCGTAGACTTGGGCATATAGGTTTTGATCATTTGTCTAGAGTCGGTTGCAAGGACTTGATTAGAGGTTTGCCTAAGTGAAGGTGTCGAGAGATCTTGTGTGCTCACCACTGTAGACATGGTAAGATGGTGTCGCTTCCCACCCACCTCTTACTTTGGTAATGGTGATGGACGGGGCGACTTCTTCACTTAGATCTGATTGGTCCTTCTAGAGTTGATCGGTGGTGGGAAATGGTATGTCTTGGTGGTTGTGGATGATTACTCCGGTATTCATGGGTTTATTTTCTTGCTTCTAAGAATGAAGCATTTGGATTCTTTAAAGATTTGGTCCTTAGAATTCTTTGTTGATATACTGGAGCTTTGAGAGCCATTAGGAGTGATAATGGGATGAGTTCAAGAATTCTTCTTTTTCTACCTTACTGTGATAGGGAATTGAGCATCAGTTTTCTTCTCCTAGAGTTCCTCGTGAGAATGGTGTTGTAGAAAGGAAGAACAGAACCCTTGTAGAGATGGCTCGGACCATGCTAGATGAGCATTCTACTCCTAGGAGATTTTGGTGAGGCGATCTCTCTTGCTTGTTATATCTCAATAGGGTTTTCTTGAGATCGTGGTTGGGAAGACTTCTTATGAGCTTAGATTTGGTCATTCTCCCAAGGTCTCTCATTTCAAGATTTTTGGTTGCAAGTGCTTCATTCTTAAACATGGCAATCTTGATAAATTTGAGTCTAGATGTTTTGATGGCATATTTCTTGGATATCTGCTCATTCTCGTGGCTATCGTGTTTTTAATGTTGATACTAACAAAATTGTTGAGACTTGCGAAGTCACTTTTGATGAGGCTAGTCACAGTACTAGACCCGATGCTTGGTACAGGTTTACGAAACTCAAGAAAGCATCTTCGTCGATGATGATTACGAGGATGAAGACTCAAACCATCCTCCTGCTACCTCGAGAGGGTGGAGAGCACTGCTACTACTACTTGATGTCGGTGACGGCCGCCTCCTATCCCCAGAAGCGATCTGAGTGGCTCTGTTCCTACCTCCACAACTCATGGGGTAGAGGCCATACGCACCGGGAGCACCTCTTCGCATTCGGCGACAACATCCTCTGAGCAGATGATTGGGGATCTTCAAGCGAGTCACTCGCTCGGGTTTATTCTCTGATTCCCATGCACATTACGCTTTTGTCGCTTCTTTTGAACCCGAGATATCACCCATGCTTTATCGATGCCTCTTGGGTCAATGCCATGCATGAAGAGCTTGAAAATTTTGAAAGAAACAAAGTCGGTTTTTAGTTGAGCGACCTTACGATTCTCATGTTATTGGAACAAAATGGGTTTTAAAAATAAGCAAAGTGAGGATGGATTGGTTGTTACATAATAAGGCTAGACTTGTTGCTCAAGGTTATTCAGTAGAGGCTTAGACTTTGAGAGACCTTTGCTCCTGTAGCTAGATTGGAAGCCATTCGCATTCTTTTAGCATTTGCAACATCCAAGGGTTTCAAGCTTTTTCAAATGGATGTTAAAAGTGCTTTCTTGAATGGCTTCATAGAAGAAGAGGTCTTTGTCAAGCAACCTCTGGGTTTGAAAATCAAAATTCCCAAACCATGTTTTAAACTCTCTAAAGCCTGTATGGATTGAAACAAGCTCCTAGAGCTTGGTATGTGACTTAAGAGTTTCTTGCTTGAAAATGATTTCAAAATGGGAATGGTTGATAAAACCTTGTTCACTCTCGGGCATGGCGGTGATTTCTTGTTGGTTCAAATATATGTGGATGATATTATTTTGGTGGTTCCTCTCATGCTTTGGTGTCTAGATTTTGATTCTATGAGCGGTGAATTTGAGATGAGCATGATGGGAGAAGTGACATTCTTCCTTGGTCTTCAAATCAAACAAGCTGAAAGAAGGCACCTTCGTTCACGAGTAAGTATACAAAGGACCTTCTTGGCGCTTCAATATGGGAAGCGATAGGCCAATGTCTACTCCCATTGCAACAACCACCGTCTTTGGACCACGATGAGGATGGAAGTCGGTGGATCGGAAGAGTATCGCGATATGATTGGCTCCCTCCTCTATCTTACGGTGTCGAGTAGGACATACAATTCGCCGTATGCGTGCGCTCGCTTCGAGCTTCCTCGTGCTTCTCATCGTCAAGCGATCGCGCATATTGGTACCTTCAAGATCGCTTGACTTTGGACTCTGGTATTCTTCCTCTTGGCTCTTTCAATTGAGCATTTTACGATCTTGATTTGCGGGTGTAGAGTGGATAGGAAGAGTACTTACGGCACTTGTCATTTCTTGGGCACATCTCTTGTTTCTTGGTCTTCTAGAAAGCAGTCTTACATTGCCTGATCTGGTGAGGCCGAGTATGTAGGCTGCGATGATGGTTGCTCTCGAGTTCTCTGGATTTTATCATGCTGCGGGACTATGGGTTATCTTTGGGAAGTGTTCCTCTTTTACGTGACAACATACGCAATTAATATTGCCAAAAACCCGATGCAACATTCGAGGACTAAACACATTGACATTCGATTTCATTTTACGAGAGACCATGTTGAGAAAGGTGATGTTGTGCTTCATTTTGTAAGTCGAGCAACGACTTGCGGATATTTTCACTAAGGCTCTTGATTCTTCTCGTTTCTTTGCTGCGGGGAGAGTTAGGGTTATTAGTCCTATTGGGCTGTTTTGAGGAAGTTGCTCTTTTGCATTCATTGTATCATAATGCATGTTTCATTTCATTTGTCTTGCATTGTATAATAAAACTAATGGAGCTTTGATTATTATCCTTGTATGACTTGTTTTCATATTCTATACCTTGTCATATCAGTGATAGTCTGCTAGACCTCTTTTATGGCTCTTCGTGTTTGGCTTAGCTTTTGCCTTGCTAGCTTTATATCTGTGAGAAATTTGAATCAAATCATGTCTTGTTGGATCTTGTGACTAGTTTTGCTCTAGTGATCCTCTTATGATTCTCGCCATGTCTTACAAGTTGATTTGAGTCTTGAACTTTTTGAGATGAAAAATGAGCTTTTATCTTCATAAGTCAAGCAAAAGAAAAAAAAAAATCTCTGTGTGAAAAAGCGATCTCACCAATCCTTTCTCATGAGGCGGCTTGCCATTGCACTAGGCATGAACTCGGGGAGTTTTGGATGACCTAGATCATTCTTTTAAGCTTATCGCTTGAGATGGTCGTGGCAAGGCTTGAGATCTAGCACGACAAAAAAGGAGAAAGAAAAGAAAAATTGCCCAAAAGGGCTAAGTGCTTGAGCTTTGCTTCAAAAGAATTTTCTTAATGCTCAAAATGCCTCAATTCTTGTTTTGAGTCTCTTTTTACTTATAGACATGGCTTGACTCATTTTGGTTGCTTTGGTGAATCTATGATTTTGAGCAACCTTTCATGATTTCAATTACTGTTAATCTCAGTTCTTTGCTATCTTGGTTTTAGCTTTGCGGTACGTTTTGCCATGATTGAATATAGCGTCTTCTCTTTATATGGCTTGGTATAATACTTGTCTTGTCTACATGTATAATGGTCATGGCTCCTTTTCACTAAAGTTCAAAAATAAAGTCATTCCTTCATGCTCTTTCTTTTCATGCATCTTGATGAATTCATTGTCAAAGGGAGAAAGATTGTGAAGAAAATGTTTGGAGTTTGGAGCTTTTGGTAATATACAAGGTTTCATATAAAAGAACATAAATAAAAAAAAACCTTTTGAAAATTTGTGATCATAGTGAGTTGAGTCTTGGGTCTTATTGTCTTTTACGATTCGATTTGCAATTGAAGAAGACTCACAATGATCAAAGGTCAAATAGAACATTTTGTCTTTCATATGGACCTAAGTGAGATTTTTGGCTACTTTACGGAAATTGAATCCTTTGGTGCTTTCATTGCCTTATCTCACTTGCCTATACTATTGTGAAGCCGACTTAGTGGTTCCTAGGCTTTTTCTTGCTTATGGACCAAGTTGTGCCTTTATCAGCAATGAATTTTACTTTTCATTTGAAAAACCACATTTTCTTGAAAATTGCCAATGTGTTCATCAAGGGGAGATTGTGGATATCGTGAGGATATGTGCGATCTCGGGATGATGAGTCAATTGGCAATGGCGTTGTTAGTTTGCAAAATCTCGCGTTTTGGGTTTGCTCCAAAATTTGTCGAGCCCTTGGCGATCGGCCGGTTGTCTTGGGCGGTCGGACCGCCCGTGGAAGCGATCCGGCCGGCCATGGTGGCGGTCAGGCCGCTAAATGAAATTTGGGTTTTGGGTGGGCCAAAAATAGGTTGTGTAGGCAAGTGAGGAGTCTCTGGATGTGGTCCCATCATTTTGGAGCTCCAGTCAAAAGTTCTATTCGTTTGAAATTTCGGAAGGTTTGAATTTCTCGCTTGAATTTTGGCTAAGTCCTTTGGACCGGTCCGACCGCCGTTGTGGGAAGCGGTCGGCCAAGCATAATCGGTCGGACCGGCCACGTGAGGCGATCGGGCCGGCGATCACTGGAGGTGAGCCAAGTGTTGCATTGAGTTTGTTACGAGTGTGTTATTCTATGAACTTCAATGCTTTATTGATGTATATTGCATTGCGGGCGGCGTGGGTCAAGTTGTGAAGAACTTGTTCCGGAAGCGGTTTGTTTGTCTATTCTTTGTGCGGTGGCTTGCGAGTCAGCGGCGTCAGCGGTGAGTGGATCGGGACTACGCTTGGAGGCGAGGTCGAGCGATCGGGGATCTCGGGTGGTCGTGTGACTCAAGCAGTGCGAGAATGGACAAGATGGATCGAGCAGGTGGTTCGATCAATTTGGTTGGATCGGCGGTGCGGATATCGGTGCGAGTCTGGGAGGTTCGATGGGATTCGGACAAGAGAGGCTTGGCGTCGATGAGAACCGTGATCAACCTACGTGGTGAAGCGGCGATTGCTTCAAGAGTTATTTGTGTGTGGGTCCCATGTGTAAGAGACCCAAAGGAAACCCTAGCTCTCTAGTATAAATAGGAAGGGGAGGTGGAAAACCTAAGCAAGCATTCATTTAGCCCCTTCTTCCTTTTCTAGGGTTTGGAGGAGAGGAGAGGAGAACTAGGGTTTGGAGTGTGCTCTTTGTTGAGCTCTTGCCCTCCTTGGTGGAGAGGCTTTGTAAGCATCTATTGTGAATGAACAATCTTGTGATGCTTAATTGAAAGATCATTGCTCCCTTTGTGTTCTTCTCTCTTTTGGATGTTTTGGTGCTTCCTTGATTCAAAGGTTCATGCTTGGTCTCTTGGCCTACTTTATCTTGCTTTGATGTGTGGGATTACTCCTAGAGTCATCTAGATCATCAAACCCCACAAGCAAGTCTTGAATCAAGTTTTCTCATTTCTAGGGTTTGAGCACTTCTTTGTTAAAATCTCGAGAGATCGATTCTGCGAAGTGGATCGGCGGATCGTCGCTAGAAATAGGTCTCTAATATCATTAGGGAGGTGTGCTAGAAATTTGGTCAAGTTTTATTGGTTGAATCAAAAGTTGGATCAAATTTCGTTTTGGATTTGGGTGGAGTTTTTGATCTTGGACTCTACCGGTCGGCCAAGCCTTTCAGCGGCGGTTCGACCGCCCGTGTATTCGGACCATTGGTTTCGGGTCGAACCATTGTCCACCGGTCCGGCCATTGGTTAGTTGCGGTCGGACATTTGCTTGACCGTCGGTCAGGCCGCCCGTGGTAGCCGGTCGGACCGCGTGCCGATGAAGAACATTGAGTTCTTTTCTCCTTTTGTGTCGTGTGCTTGAGGGTTTATCAAATCCAACACAAGGCTTCCGTTGTGTGCTCCTTGAACTTCTTAGCTTTCATAGCTAAAGGAGTAAAGTTCGTGTTGGTTTTGATTTAGGCGAGAAAGTTTTGAAAGCGCCTATTCACCCCCTAGTCGCCTTTCGGTCCTACTGATCTCCGTCTTTGTTGACTTGGTATTTTACAGTGCGAAAATGCCGCATGACTTAGGTGCTCTTGATGTGAAGGTGCAGGGTATGAAGATCACTTCCATCAATGACAACCTTGTCATGAGTGAGCTTACCATGGATAAGCTCTACTCGAGGTTGAAAGCGCATGAGATTGACTTTATCTCGCGTCTCCCCAAAACAGTCGATGGCTTTAGTGGTCGACAAATCCAAGGGTTGCTCTTGATTCTCTTGATTGTACCTCATCGGCTTTTCATTATCGCTTTACATTCTTTGAGTGATGAGCAACGAGAAATTGCAGAGGATGACTTAGCCCTCCTTTCACCAAATTCACAGGCGTACAACAAGGTGAGAAATAGGAGGAAGAGTGGACCTATCACGTGCTTGAATGTGGTGAGCCAAACCACATTCGCTCAGATGCCCCAAGCTAAAGGGCAAGGAGGAGAAGGAGACGAAGACATCCCGGAGAGGGATGCAAAACCAAGAAGACAAACTATCGAAAGTTTGTCGGTAGGGTCCTTGCGCTCTTGAGAATGTAAATATGAGCGATGTGGACTCGGAAGCGGAGGGCGGCGAGTGATTCTTGTGGCAAGAAGAAGGCGCATGACTTCACGGCATGTGTTTCATGGCCAGAACGACCACGATAGCGACTCCTCCAACAATGAGGATCCTTTCGGTGATCGATGAGGTATGCCCTTCTATTGCGATATGAAAAGGGCTTTGGTGCTTCTTTGAGCGAAATTGCATAAGCAAGTAAAAATGATTAGGAAGCGAGGACATTATGATTGATAATTTGAATCTTGAAGTTGTTAGGCTTAAATCTATCAATCCTGGCGATATTTGTGATTCTGCACTAGCTTGCTTAAGATTTGACAAGCTTGAAATCTGCTCATTCCTCTGTCACAAATCAACTAAAAGATGCTCTCGATGAACTAGAATCCTTCAAGTCTAGATGCTTGTTTAGATGTCATTCCTCTTGATGTATTGCCATGGAAGCTATCCTTTAACTTGCTCTAATTGTGCTTTGCTAGAATTAAAATTGGATAGTTCCTTAAAAGAATTGTAAAGTTTGATGCTAGTCACACATGCTCTCATTGTAAGGATAATAGGATTAAGATGCAGAGATGTGAAACATTGATTTACTCTAGAGTTGCATCTTGTGAAAATTGTCCCAAGCTTACAATTGAGATTGAAGCCTTAAACAAGACCACGGAAGAAAAGGCTAAAATTGAAAGATCCATGTCTTTTCTTTGCTTCTAAAAGGTTATTGATTCTAACTCTTGTGTTTTGAATCTTTGAAGTTGAAACCATGGTTAGTCGGATACAAGAGGCTTTTAGAGTCAAGTTTAAGGAAGCGATTGAGTAGGATTCGGGAATCCTATTGTGTGTCTTGTGAGGCCTTCAAAGTAAGTGGCCCTTCTTAGAGTAAGCGCAATGAGGTAATCAAGTCTAGCAAGTGTTCTAGATGTGAGGAGTTAATGAAAGAGAATGATTACCTCAAGGTGACTCTTGAGAAATTTTCAAGTGGGAAAAGAAACTCAACATGATTCTTGATCAATCCAAGGTGGCGTGAAAAATAGTGGTCTAGGTTTCAACCCTCTAGAGCATTCAAGAAAAACCCACCTAAGATTGCTAGAGTTGTGAAGAATGGTTTGTTTGAGCTAGAACCTCCTAAGCCATCAGGGGTTGTTTTCAAATCGGTGGTTTTGCTCAAACTCTTTACGGCAAGAAAGGTGCTTTCACTCGTGCATGCAGACCCCTCAAAGGTCGATACCATTGCATACGCAAGAAGAAGGCCATCTTGTTGAGTTACCTTAGGAGAGCAAAACTTGAGAGAAAGAGAGGATGGCGTCCTAAGATCCATTAGAGAGTCCCTTCTCGGATGTAGTCTCTAGAGCTAAGCGACTGTTTTTCGCACACACATAGGCCTAGATTTGTAGAGAACTTTGTAGACTTTTTGGTGGGTCTGGCGGCATGTTGGATTAGGACATCGTGAGGAGAGACAGGGTAGCACCTAGGCAGAAGTGTCGATCTTTTGGTAGATCGTTTGGAGAGGTCTAGGTGATTCTCATGTGCATCCTTATGATTTTGTTCTGATCATGTTTGACTATTTCTCTGCTGCTCCCGGACATCGTGCTTCTGATCTTTGGATTCCTCGTTCATTTATCACTAACCCGATCTTGAGGCGCGGATGTTTCGATTGTGCCTTTTAGGTCCGTCGTGCGAGGAAGGAGGACAAGTGGCTTGTTGACTCGGGTGTTCTCGACATATGATAGGAGATTCTAGATGGTTCTCCTCCCTCACCGTGCATCCGGCAATGAATTGATTACATTTGGGATGCCTCTCTGGGACCGTGTTGCAAAGGGCCTTTGTCGCGTCAACGACAAGTTCATGCTAAAGAGCGTCGCTTTGGTAAATGGTGAGGTATAATCTTCTATCTGTTTCTCATTTGCTTGATGAGGGTCTAGAAGTGAGGTTTAAGAGAGGTGAGTGTAGAGTTCTAGATTCCTCAAGTGAGCTTGTTTTGAGATCTCAGTTGAGAAGATCTTACGTGCAAATTTGATATTTCTTACATTTCCGAGTCCTAGGTGTCAGTAGCCTCGATTCTCATGACCTTGTTTTGTGGCATCGTAGACTTGGGCATATAGGTTTTGATCATTTGTCTAGAGTCAGTTGCAGGACTTGATTAGAGGTTTGCCTAAGTGAAGGTGTCGAGAGATCTTGTGTGCTCACCCTGTAGACATGGTAAGATGGTGTGCCTTCCCACCGCCTCTTACTTTGGTAATGGTGATGGACCAGGACAGACTTCTTCACTTAGATCTGATTGGTCCTTCTAGAGTTGATCGGTGGTGGGAAATGGTATGTCTTTGGTGGTTGTGGATGATTACTCCGGTATTCATGGGTTTATTTTCTTGCTTCTAAGAATGAAGCATTTGGATTCTTTAAAGATTTGGTCCTTAAATTCTTTGTTGATATACTGGAGCTTTGAGAGCCATTAGGAGTGATAATGGGACAGAGTTCAAGAATTCTTCTTTTTCTACCTTACTGCTGATAGGGAATTGAGCATCGATTTTCTTCTCCTAGAGTTCCTCGTGAGAATGGTGTTGTAGAAAGGAAGAACAGAACCCTTGTAGAGATGGCTCGGACCATGCTAGATGAGCATTCTACTCCTAGGAGATTTTGGTGTGGCGATCTCTCACGCTTGTTATATCTCAATAGGGTTTTCTTGAGATCGTGGTTGGGAAGACTTCTTATGAGCTTAGATTTGGTCATTCTCCCAATGTCTCTCATTTCAAGATTTTTGGTTGCAAGTGCTTCATTCTTAAACATGGCAATCTTGATAAATTTGAGTCTAGATGTTTTGATGGCATATTTCTTGGATATCTGCTCATTCTCGTGGCTATCGTGTTTTTAATGTTGATACTAACAAAATTGTTGAGACTTGCGAAGTCACTTTTGATGAGGCTAGTCACAGTACTAGACCCGATGCTTAGTACCAGGTTTACGAAACTCAAGAAAGCATCTTCGTCGATGATGATTACGAGGATGAAGACTCAAACCATCCTCCTGCTACCTCACGAGAGGGTGGAGAGCTGCTACTACTACTTGATGTCAATTTGGCGTAGCCTCCTATCCCCACCAAGCGATCTGAGTGGCTCTGTTCCTACCTCCACAACTCATGGGGTAGAGGCCATACGCACCGAGGAGCACCTCTTAGCATTCGGCGACAACATCCTCTGAGCAGATGATTGGGGATCTTCAAGAAGCGAGTCACTCGCTCGAGTTTATTTCTCTGATTCCCATGCACATTACGCTTTTGTAGCTTCTTTTGAACCCGAGATATCACCCATGCTTTATCGATGCCTCTTGGGTCAATGCCATGCATGAAGAGCTTGAAAATTTTGAAAGAAACAAAGTGCAGTTTTTAGTTGAGCGACCTTACGATTCTCATGTTATTGGAACAAAATGAGTTTTAAAAATAAGCAAAGTGAGGATGGATTGGTTGTTAGCAATAAGGCTAGACTTGTTGCTCAAAGTTATTCAGTAGAGGGCTTAGACTTTGAGAGACCTTTGCTCCTGTAGCTAGATTGGAAGACATTCGTATTCTTTTAGCATTTGCAACATCCAAGGGTTTCAAGCTTTTTCAAATGGATGTTAAAGTGCTTTCTTGAATGGCTTCATAGAAGAAGAGGTCTTTGTCAAGCAACCTCACAGGTTTGAAAATAAAAATTCCCAAACCATGTTTTTAAACTCTCTAAAGCCTGTATGGATTGAAACAAGCTCCTAGAGCTTGGTATGGTGACAAGAGTTTCTTGCTTGAAAATGATTTCAAAATGGGAATGGTTGATAAAACCTTGTTCACTCTCAAGCATGGCGGTGATTTCTTGTTGGTTCAAATATATGTGGATGATATTATTTTGGTGGTTCCTCTCATGCTTTGGTGTCTAGATTTTGATTCTATGAAGCGGTGAATTTGAGATGAGCATGATGGGAGAGCTGACATTCTTCCTTGGTCTTCAAATCAAACAACCACCTTCGTTCACCAGAGTAAGTATACAAAGGACCTTCTTCGGCGCTTCAATATGGGAAGCGATAGGCCAATGTCTACTCCCATTGCAACAACCACCGTCTTTGGACCACGATGAGGATGGAAGTGGTGGATCGGAAGGAGTATCATGATATGATTGGCTCCCTCCTCTATCTTCTGACGTCGAGGCGGACATACAATTCGCCGTATGTGCATGCGCTCGCTTTGAGCTTCCTCGTGCCTCTCATGCGTCAAGCGATGCGCATATTGGTACCTTCAAGATCGCTTGACTTTGGACTCAGTATTCTTCCTCTTGGGTATTTCGATTGAGCATTTTACGATCTGATTTGCGGGTGTAGAGTGGATAGGAAGAGTACTTCGGCACTTGTCATTTCTTGGGCACATCTCTTGTTTCTTGGTCTTCTAGAAAACAATCTTACATTGCCACGATCTACGGTGAGGTAAGTATGTAGTTGCTTGATGATTTGCTCTCGGAGTTCTCTGGATTTTGTCCACATTGCGAGACTATGGGTTATCTTTGGAAGTGTTCCTCTTTTACGTGACAACATTCGCAATTATATTGCTAAAAACCCGATTGCAACATTCGAGGACTAAACACATTGACATTCGATTTCATTTTACGAGAGACCATGTTGAGAAAGGTGATGTTGTGCTTCACTTTGTAAGTCGAGCAACGACTTGCGAGATATTTTCACTAAGGCTCTTGACTCTTGGCGCTTTTTGCTGCGGGGAGAGTTAGGGTTATTAATCCTATTGGGCTGTTTTGAGGAAGTTGCTCTTTTGCATTCATTGTATCATAATGCATGTTTCAATTCATTTGTCTTGCATTGTATAATAAAATTAGTGGAGCTTTGATTATTATCCTTGTATGACTAAATTTCATCTTCTATACCTTGTCATATCAAGTGATAGCTGCTAGACTTCTTTTATGGCTCTTAGTGTTGGGCTTAGCCTTTGCCTTGCTAGCTTTGTATCTGTGAGAGATTTGAATCAAATCATGTCTTGTTGGATCTTGTGACTAGTCTTGCTCTAGTGATCCTCTTATGATTCTCGCCATGTCTTACGGGTTGAATTGAGTCTTGAACTTATTACGAGTTGAAAAATGAGCTTTTATCTTATTAAGTAAAGCAAGCTGAAAAATGAGATTTTACGTGCGAAAAAGCGATCTCACCAATCCTTTCTCATGAGGCGGCTTGCCATTGCACTTTCGGCAACATCTTTTAAAATAAGCGAATCATTAATGCTAAGCTGTACCTTTAGCGATGGCGCCCAAGAAGCATCTCAAAAGTGATCGTCTCATCACCTTGAGCACGGGCTAGGGAAGAAAACCCGAGAGTCTCGGTCATATGGCGAGAACACGAGTCTACAATTCAAACCTTTGCCTTCCCGACCCGGTGACCTGAGTCAAGCAGTAAAGTCTCGATCTTGGGGTGAATCAGCGGTGATTTGGGCACCCAATCTTGAGTAACACGTCGAGCAGGATGAAGTAGTCAAGCAAGGCTGACCTCTATCTACCCTACGCTCTCGTCACTCAACAAGCGGAAGGTGCGCGTGCGGACACTGAAGGCTATTCTTGAATCCGCGCTATGGAAGGCGAGTCAAAATTAAGCAACATCTTTGATCACGCCGCGTGGTAGCCATCTCGAAGAAGCGAGATCTACCCTCAAGCGGCGAAGTCACGATCAAAGGAGCATGAGGGGAAAATCAGAAAACTCGGAAAAGCCAAGTCCTCGATCTTGCCTAAAGCATGAGTTGTATCAAACCTAGACCTCGTGTTGGTCTTAGGTGCACTCATAGTCAGGGCTGACCATGAATGTACCTAACGAGCTCGGCCACGATCTCTATCTGCGATCTTGCACGCTGAAGCAATGATCAACTAAATGTCCATCCCGGCGGAAGGTGCAATGGTACGCCATGATACGAGGCGAAGGCGTAGGTTGAATCACCTTCTTTGTCGAAATCCTTTGAACAAAACCAGCTGACTTAAAATCGACTTTCTGATCACAGGCTTAGTTTTGATCACACACGGTGCTATGGTTACGAGCACGGCGGTGGATGCTTCCTCATATCCTCATGAAAATCATATCCTAGACCTTGATTAAATTTACAAATCTTGGATTTGTCTAGAATGAATTTAGCTTCTTCTTGCCTCCTACAAATTTCTCAGAGTGTTCATAAGATCTGACACTCTGAAAAAGAGAGTGCAAGAAGAGCGAGGAAGAAGAAGGCGAGAAGATAAGGGAGTGAGGAAGAAGAACCAGCGGCATAGGAAAGATTGGCTTGTGCATGCCTGTAGACTTTTGAGGGACAGTCCTATTGCTAGTAGATTGGTTCCGTTGCTAGGCGTCTCTACAAACCCTTAGACTTCTTCCAGCACACAATATAAGCGAAGATTGTGTTTCTAGAAAGTCCTTAGTTAGCTTCACATTTTTCATCCAAGGCAGCAAATCACATTTTAGTTTATTACATTGATTGCATGGTGAGCTAACAAGGTCCTTAGAAGCATCTTGAGCAGTTTGTTATTGTGATCAATCATTTCTTAGGCCTTGAATCTGATTCTAGTTCGTGATTAACTTAGGACGGATTTAAGCAAGAAACAATGGGCTCTAGTAAGCGCAGCTTGACAGATTGACAATTTTGTGATCACTTGCGTTTAGGTTCATCTTGAGATTATTACAATTTTCACAAGTCTCGGCGGATCGAGCAACATGGTATAAAGACCTCTAAACAAATTGTCCTTAACCTCACATGAGGTGCAAGCGGTAGCCTCAACAGTAGTAGATGAAAGGGTGCTACTCTACTCATCTCTAATTCAGTGAGAAGGCTAATGTTCTCTACTTTAATCATGTCAAGTTCGAGAGGACACACTATCATGCAAGGTCCTTAGTTTTCCATGTCATCAAGCAAAGCACGACAAGTGTCACAATCATCACGGGAGGGAGCGGATGTAAGTAAAGTAAGCTCCGTGATAGTCTAGCTACTTCCTTCTCCAACACAGAACACTTAGCCTAGACTTAGCATGAAATCTACCTAGCTTAAGAAAAGCATCATTAAGTTGGTCGTAAGTGGGACTAACCTCGTCGGTCGGATGCGGCTCACATGTCTCGATTCGCCCCAGGGCCATGAAGCACATCGGAGAAGTTGCAGTCGTCCTTGGGATCATGATCGTCCTTCCCATCATCGTCCTCCACCCCTCCACCTCCTGGTGTCGGTTAAATCGAGCGGTGAGGGTAGCCGATGGAGCAACTTCTTTGCCTTCCCAAAGTTGCGGAACTTGTTCTTGCCTTAGTCAGTCTTTGAGGGCTTCGTGTTGCGGTTCTTGTCGATGTAGTCGTTCTTGCTCGGACCGCCATAGTCACCTTTGCCCTTCCCAAGCTTGGGACAGTTTGCTCGAATGTGGTTGGGGCCACCACACTCGAAACAAATCACAGGACCTCCTCTTTTTCCATCCCTCCTCCTCTTGTAAGCATGGGAAAACTTCCGAGCTAGGAGGGCTAGCTGTTCATCCTCAAGCTGCTCTAACTGATCATCAGTTATGTCACGAGAGCGACTAGGGAGAACCCGCGTGTCGACTCGAGAAGAAGATCGGAGGTTGGATCGGTGACTAAAGCCATCATTGTGACTTTGACCTTGAGAGACAATGTCAATCTCGTGAGTCTTGAGGGCGAGTAAAGCGCATCAAGAGTCGAGGTCGAAGGTCGTGCTATCTTTGATGGTAGTCACTTTCATCTCCCAAACACGAAGATCAAGTGCGAAAGCATCATCGGCGTTATCCGAGTCGGGGTATGTAAGACCGGCCGCTCGGAGGTTACTCAAAATCTTGTGAAAGCGAAAAGCACTCGTCAAGAGATTCACCGACAAGCATCTCAAATTCTTGTATTCACGCTTGAACTGGTCTTGTCGAACCGTCTTAATCTGGGTGGTGCCCTCATGGTATGCATCGAGGTCACCCGGATGTAAATAGTGAAGTCAAATGAAATGCGATCAAACTCACTCCTACTCAAACCACGAATGATAATGTTCCTTGCCTTAGCATTTGGCTCAACATCGGGCATGTTTCCCACATTGATGTTTTCATCGGCGAGAGCGACAAATCTAACCTTCACCTTTCTCCGGATGGCATACCCGAGCCTAGATGTAAGTTTCCATTCGGCTCTTCGGAAGGGTAATCGGACCATCAAAGCCCGGAGGCTTGGTGGAATACTTGTCAGTTGCCATAGCTCAACCGGCCGGTTAAGATCTATGAAGAAGAGCTAACGGCTCGATACCAATTGAAGGACCGAAATGGCAGAGAGGGGTGAATGGTGCCTAAAATTAATAACTTCCCTTTCTTGTGTTTAAACAAGCTTACAAAGATCTCGGAGATCTAAAGAAAGTAAATGAAGCAAAACAAATAACAACAACAAGCCTCGGCATTCTTCGGAAATCGGAAGCTCGGCGATGCGGTCGCGGAAGTTTGAAATCGGAAGTTCGAAATTCGGTCGCGGAAGTTCCGCTGCGGTAGTTCATTGTGTAAATCGGAAGCTCCGATTATCGAGAAAAAACGAGCGCTCGGGTTTTGCCCAAAAATCAAACTACTTAATCTTGAATGCTCTTCTCGGGTCAAGTTTCACGAGGACATCATCCTAAACACCATCTTGACCTTATGGAGAAGAATCGCAACCAAAGATTCAATAATCGAGCCAAAAACGGATTTCTTGAGGAAGGGGCAAGAAAGACCAAAACCCACAATAGACACGATTCTCAGATTCTTAGCTTATGAAACTTTGATGATAGATTAGCAATATCAAAATGACTCTAGATATCAAGTTTCACGCTATTCCATAAGACGAATCAAAAGATACATCAAAATCCTAGCTATTCAAGAGAAGCGAGAGAGAAGGAAGAGGACATAAACAAGTAATCAAAACTCAGAGTTTCATTGATAGAAATCAAACGTTTACAGATGGAAACACAGAGGAATGATTACAAGAGATTTCAGTTCATACTCTCCAACTCAACAAACTCTCAAAAAGCAAAACAAAGCCTTTTGGTGGAGCTAACCCTAATTTCCTCTCTCAAAGTCTAACCCTAGCACCAGGAGTTCACCTCTATTTATAGCCCTTGGCTAATGGGCCTCAACCCATTAAGCCCGCTATACGACGGAACCACCTCCACTTGTGCGCTTTGCGAAAAGACCGTTTCGCCCCTTGCGCACCTTACGGAAACCTCCGTCTTCCTTCTTGTGCACGACTTCTTAACCGCTTCAAGATTCACGCCGTCTTGACACATCCCGGCCGTTCGACCTCAACGCCTCCTGCGCCTAGTCCGGTCCACGTGTCTCGCCACGACTCCATCTCGATGCCTGCGGTCATCACAAGCAAAAACACATCACATAGCATTGCACAATATCATAGCATCAACAATTGTATAAGACTCAAACTCATACAAAATCAAAATCACAAATTAACCTTCTACGCACGATTACGGACACAATCGGAAGTTCGCGCTTACCACAGCGGAAGTTCGATTTTGAACGTCGCGCTTGTCGGGATTATCGGAAGTTCCGTGCTTACCGCTGCGGAACTTCCGATCTTCGAACATCCGCGCCCAAAATTTCTATTCGATTTTCGTTTGGAGGAATCTCAGCGTCGATAATATCGGACACTCCGCTACGAAGCGGAAGTTCCTATTACTAACCGAACTCAAAACCGAATAATCGGAAGTTCCTATTTCCAACGCCGGTAGTTCGATTATCGGAACTTCCGCTCCATACACAGCGGTAGTTCGATTATCTGATTCGCGAAGCAGTCCAAGCGAAACACTCAACTCTCAACCTATTCATACATTTGTCAAATACTCATCACTCAGTGGAGGACCTCTCACATGGTCTCTCAATTTCGATGAGACATTTGCTCCTGTAGTTAGGTTAGAAATCATTCACATCTTGCTTGCATTTGCTGCATCTAATGGTTTTAGGTTGTATCAGATGGATGTTAAAAGTGCATTTCTTAATGGCTACATAGAGGAGGAAATTTATGTTAGGCAACCTCCCAGCTTTGAGGATCCCAAACACCATCATCATGTCTTCAAGCCATCCAAAGCCTTGTATGATCTTAAGCAAGCCCTTAGAGCATGATATGATAGGTTTAAGACAAGACCCTTTTCATTCGTAGGTATGTCAATGACTTCCTGCTTGTTCATATATATGTAGATGATATTATCTTCGGTGGGTTTTTTCATGCTCTTGTTTTCAGTTTTTCTGAGATCATGTCCAGGAAATTTTAGATGATCATAATGAGAGAACTCAACTACTTTCTAGGGTTTCAAATCAAGCGTTGCAAGGAAGGGATCTTCATCCATCAGACGAAGTACACTAAGGATCTGCTCAAGCGTTTCGAGATGGTTGACTGCAAACCGATTGTCACTCTCATGGCGACTTCGACTGCTTTGGATCCAAACGAGGAAGGAGAAGTCATAGATCAACGCGAGTACCGCAATATGACCGGTTCCCTCCTCTACCTAACGGCCTCAAGAATGAACATACACTTCGTGGTCTTCCTCTTTGTGAAGTTTGAGGCATCTCAGGATTTCCTATCACCAAGCCGTTAAAGCGCATCTTGAGTATCTCAGTCTACCCTCGATATGGTATTTGGTATTCCTGCTCATCTTCCTTGTCTATTTGTGGCTTTTCGTGTTCTAATTTTGCGATATGTAGGCTAGATAGGAAGAGAACCTCAGGCGTTTGTCACTTCTTGGTCTCTTCTCTCGTCTCTTGGTCTTCTAAGAAGTAGTCTTACATTGCCTGATCAACTATCAAGGCTGAGTATGTAGCTATTACTAGCTGTTGTAGTCAGATTATGTGGATGATGTCGACTCTTAGGGACTACGAGTTATCCTTTGATGGTCTGTCACTTCTCTGTGACAACACTAGCACCATTAACATAGCCAAGAACCTGGTGCAGTATTCGGGGATCAAGCACATTGACATTCGCAATCACTTCCTAAGTGACCATGTAGAGAAGGGTGGTATTGTGCTAGAGTTTGTGGAATCCGAGGCTTAGTTAGCTAACATTCTCACCAAGCCATTAGATCTAACTAGGTTTGCCACCTTGAGGAGTGTGTTAGGGGTAATTTATCCATATGGGTTGGTTTGAGGGGGAGCTGATTTTCCTCTAAGCTTTCCTTATTCATCTTTACTTATTACCCTATTAAGCTTTAATATCTTAATTTTTGCTCAAAATCTTGGCTTGTTCATTGACCAGGTAGAATTATCTTGTCTTCTCAGTGTTGCTTAGTCTTTGTTAGATATGCTGTAATTCTAAGACAACTTGAACTAAAAACTGCAATTTGTGGATTTTCTAGTTAGTTGCAACATTAGTGATTCTTTTATGACACTTGCCATATCAAAATTGCTTTGTTAGCTTTTGAATGTAAGATTGAACATTAGTTGAGCTTCTAGTTCTTTTGTGGATCTTTAAATTGCTCTTAATCTTGTGTAAAATGGAAATTCAAGCTTTAGGATTCTCATGTGGCTAAATTTGTGCCAAACTACTCTCTTGGGACTGCATGTCAAATGACATGAATTTGATGATCGAGACGATCTCATAGGGATTGCTTGTCAAATCTGACATGAACCTTAAGATTCGTCGCCTTCATTGAAACTTAGGGGGTAGTTGTGGATGGCTCCTATGTTGTATATGGCTTATATATAACAAGGTAAAAGGAATGTGCTATGTCAGGAAGGCGGGGCATAACGTCAGGGATTGAAAAATGTAACAGGTATAAATATATATCGCCGACCTCTTGTAACCCTAATCAAAAGAAAAAACTCCTCATACAGATGGAGCCGCCGCAATTCAGCTCCCGGGGACGTAGGCTTTGTCGAACCTCGTAAACAAATTCTTGTGTCTCTTGTGTGCTTGCTGTGATTGTTCTCTGTTGTGCAAAGGGCTATTACCGGTTCCAACAATTGGTATCAGAGCGGGGTTGGGATGGCGGCGCTAGGTTCAGTTCAAGTGGTGAAGTTCGATGGGGTGGTCTCTTTGGATTATAGCAGACGAGGTGAAGGATCTATTGGCCTGTGAGTTGTTCCAAAGGGTTGTCGCAAGTAAAATCGAAGGCCATGGAGGATGATGATTGGGAGGAGTTGAAGGAAGCGACGGCCGCGATCATATGGTTGTGTCTTTCGGATCAGGTCATGTATCGTGTGATGGATATGATCTCGCTGAAAGAAATTTGGGACAAGTTACATACTCAGTTTATGTCCAAGTCCACAGCGAACAAGTTGTATCTGAGCGAGGGTTATGCAATTTGAAGATGCGAGGGGGTTCTAATCTTGCCTGACATGTGAATGTCTTCAATTAGGTGATCACGATCTAGGGCGTCTAGAGGTGAAGATCACGAGATGAAGATAAAGCGATTATTCATTGTGTTCATTACCACCTTCCTAAGAACACTTGGTCACCACTTTGACATACATGAAAGATGCTATCAAGGTTGATGAGATTACTGCGGCCTTGTTGGAGCATAACCAACAGAAGCTTAACGTGGGGGAGAGCTCTCAGGGTGATAGTTTGTATACGAAGGGTGATCGTGGAAGGAAACAAGACAAGGAGAGATCTGGAAGGCGTAAATCCAAATCAAAGTCAAGGAGCAGAAAGAATATCGAGTGCTACAAGTGCAAGGAGATGGGGCATATGAGGAGGATTGTCCAAAATTGGAAGAAGCAGTTGGTGGGAAACGTGATGAGAAGACTGTCAATGTGGCTAGGAAAGATGACTCAGATAGCAGTAATGCAGATATTCTCTCAGTTTCAAACGGTAGGTTGATAGATGCATGGATTCTTAATTCAAGGTGCTCGTATCACATCACGCATAACAGGGAGTGGTTCACTTCATACAGGTCAGGTAATTTCGGTTCTGTTTACCTTGTCGATGATACGTGACATAGTATTGTCGGGATATGTGAAGTTGAAATTAAGATGTATGATGGTATTGTTAGAACAATGCGTAATGTTAGGCACATACTAGGGTTGAAAAAGAATCTGATCTCTCTAGGATCCTTACATAATAGTGGTCTTACTTATAGAGCTGATAACGATAAGGACAGCATGAAAATTTGTAAAGGTGGATTGACTGTGATGAAGGGTAGAAGAACTGCTGGAAATATTTATATATTGCTAGGGATTACTGTTGTAGGTGGAGTCGATTCGATTGGAGTCACTTAATGATATGGCAAAACTTTGGCATATGTGATTGGGTCATCTTAATGTTCGTGGGATGATGGAATTGCATAAGAAGACCTATTGGCGGGAATTAAAAGTTATGAGTTGGGTTTTTGTAAGTTTTGTGTCCTTGGAAAACAGTCTAAAGTTAGCTTCTCAAGTTGCAAACATGAAACAGAAGAAATACTTGATTATGTATACTCTGATGTGTGGGGGCCTACTAGAAAACCGTCGATGGGTGGAGCTCAGTATTTTGTTACTTTTATTAACGATTTTTCCCGCAAGGTGTGGGTGTATTTCATGAAGCGGAAATATGAAGTGTTTGCCAAGTTCAAGGTGTGGAAAGTTGAGGTGGAAAACCAAACAGGCAGAAAGGTAAAGTATCTGAGATCTGATAGTGGTACTGAATATACTGATTCACAGTTTCAGAGATATTGCGAGGAGCATGGTATTCAGTGGCATTTCATAGTGCGCAAAACATCACAGCAAAACGGTGTGGCGGAAAGGATGAACAAGACTATTTGTGAACGAGCAAGGTGTTTGAGGTTGAATGCAGAGCTTCCTAAATGTTTTTGGGCATAGGCTGTGAACATGGCAAGCTATCTCATAAGCACATCACCACGTGCATCTTTGGGTGGTAAGGTTGAAGAGGAGGCATGGACTGATAATTCAGTTGATTTTACTAATATAAGAATTTTTGGTTGCCCAGCCTATATGCATATACCAGCTAATGAAAGGTCGAAGCTTGATGAAAAATCAACAAAGTGCATTTTTTGGGGTTTCAAGAAAGGTGTTTAAGGGTACAAGTTTTGGGATCCAACATCAAAGAAGGTGGTGGTGAGTAGGGATGTTGTCTTTGATGAGAAATCAATGTTACAACAAAATAAAGAGGAGGTAGCACATGAGATTGGAGGTTCAGATACGGACATACGGTGCAGGTAGAGTTAGAACATAGTTCAAGAACTCACAATTCACACACACTGCCTGTAGATTCCACTTCAGAGGATTTACAGAATTTTCAATTGGCAAGAGATAGACAGCGACACACTAATGTGTAAGCTTCAAAGAGATCCAGGTATGAATACCAGGTTTCATTTGCTCTTCTTGTTAGTACTGATGATCCAACTAATTTTCAGGAGGCTATTACAAACCAGGAGAAAGATAGGTGGATGACTGCAATGATAGAAAAAATAGGGTCTTTATAGAAGAATCAAACTTGGGAGCTAGTTCATCTTCCTGAGGATAAGAAAGCCATTGTGTGCAAATGGGTCTACAAGAGATATCCTGCTGTATCAGAAAAGAAGGTGAAAATTTCAAAGCTCGATTAGTTGCAAAAGGGTATTCACAAAAGGGGATTGATTATGATGAGGTATTCTCCTCGGTTATGAGGCATACTTCTACGGGGCAGTTCTTGCATTGGTAGCTAGTTGGGATTTGCGTGAAAGCAGATGGATGTAAGCAGCGTTTTGCATGGTGATCTTGATGAGCAAATCTACATAGAATGGCCATAAGTGTTCACTGAACCGGAATGTACAAATATTTTGACTCATACATGTTGCAGATTGGCTACAATCGATGTGGGTATGACTGTTGTGTTTATGTTCGATGCCTTGATAATGGTTCATTTATTTTTCTGCTACTATATGTGGATGATATGCTAATTACTGCAAAGCACACGTGTGATGTGATTAGTTTGAATGGTTTACTAAGTCAGGAATTTGATATGAAAGATTTAGGGACAGGAAAGAAAATTTTGGGCATGGAGATTGTTGGACCGTAAAGGCGACTAGAGGGGGGGGTGAATAGGAGCACGCTCACTTTTTCACAAATTATGAACTCAATACAATTTCACTCCAGTAGCTATTAGAAAGCTATGAAGATCAATATACCCGATCAAATGGAAGACTAGTATTGAATCCAATTAAACCCTAAGCAATGCTACAAAAATCAACTAAGATTGCAAAGACTCACGGCACGGGGCGATCGACCGCTGGACCCAATCGGTCGGACCGATTGCAGGCGGTCGACCGCGTTGTCTTTGCGGTCGGACCGCTCAAAATCGGTCGGACCGGTGATGATGAAGTGATCGACCGGCCGACTCGAGCAGATCTGCAACAAAGTAAAATCAGCCCGATGACGAAGTTGCAATTAGGTGAAACTTTGATTCTCAACTCTAATCTTTATAAAACTTTGCACACACCTTCTATATGCTATTGAGGACCTATTCAATCGAATATTATGATAATTCTTGGAGCGATCTTGAGCAATTGCCAATTGATTAACGAAGGTCTAAAGCAGGGCAAGAACGAAAACTTGATCCTAAAGCTTGTTCGTGAGAGATTGATGATCAAGATGATGCTAGATAGATTCACACATATCACAGCAAGCTAATTCCGTGAAGCGAATCAATCACAAACTCGCGGATCAAAGAAAGCCTAAAAACACGAAATTGAAAGCAAGAGCGAAAAGAGACTTATCTCAAGCAAACCTTGCATAGATTGATTTCGTGATTGTTCTTTGGATTACATCCACACCATCATGGATCGATGGACAATCAAAGATCACGAAATTCACCACAAACCATCAAGAGCCCTAGCCTCCACCTCAACTCCCCTAAAGACAATTAGGGTTTGAAACACAAAGAGGCGAGAGAGAAAGAGGTGCAGCCACCATCTCCTCCTATTTATAGTGGAGGCCTAAAACTCTTAGGGTTTGACTCTCTTGGGCTCCCGTTAAGGCCCACTAACAAACAGGTCACACACGCACGCTTCGCGAAGCGCCGTCTTTAACTTTTGACCTAAACCGCAGCACCATGCGTCATGGATTTGCCAATAGGTCACCATTGTCCATCTTGTGTCATACTTGAGTCGTTGACCTCACCCGGCATCGTCAATCGTTCTGAACCTCAACTCTTCAAGTCTAGTCCCGATTCTCCTCGCCGTTGACCGTCGTTGACCACCAAGCAACCTGCACAACCATAGACAAGCAAACACGAATTCGGGAACAAGTTCTTCACAACTTGACCCATGTTAGTCAAAACATGCATCATGCAAATCATATGCCATGAAACCAATGACTTTGACCTAACAAAACAACATCGCCACGAAGTTGGCCGACGTTCAAGTTAATACCGGTCGGACCGCTCCAGGTGAGCCGGTCGGACCGCCCCATGGCCGGTCGGACCGCTCCCTGTGAGCCGGTCGGACCGCCCCTTGGGACTTAGCCGAATTTCAACCCCTGAAAATCCGAAACCTTCTGGAAACTTTAAACCAATAGAACTTCATGGAGACTCCAAAATTATGAGACCAAGTGCATTGGGATCCCTCACTTGCCTACAACACCTATTTTTGGCTCGGCTCATTTTGACCACTTTGGTCACCACCGTCCGACCGCCCTACATGGCCGGTCCGACCGATTTGGGACCGTCGGCGGATCATTGCAAGGACCGGTCGAACCGCCCCGACGAAAACTCAGAGCTTTGTCGAAAACGCGTGAAGCGACAAACCGTAAACGCCATTGCCAATTGTCACATCATCCTAAGATCTGGAGCATATCCCCATGAAATCCACAATCTCCCCTTGATGAACACATTGGCAATTATCGAAAAATGTAAGTAAGAGGTTTGAAAACGAGTTTACTCTCGGTTTTCGCACAAAGGCACAACTTGGTCCATAAGCAAGAAAAGCAATGAAAATGACCAAGTGGCATCGTAATAATATAGGCATGTGAGACAAGGCAAAAGAAAGCATAAAAACTTAGATTTCCAGAAAAGGGTCAAAATTCTCACATGAGGTCCATATGAAAGAACAATTGTTCAATTGACCTATGATCATTGTGAGGATAAAAGAATGCAATTCAAGGGATGCAACTCAAGAACTCCCCCTCACTATGATCCTCAATTTATCAAATTTTTTTCCCCTTTGTACAAACTTCTCCCCCAACAAAGAAATATATTCTCATTAACACATCTTCTCTTCTCATTTAACACATCTTCTCCCCCTTTGACAATGGATTCATCAAGGAATCACGCCTTCCTCTCATCCAGAGATAACAAATAGAAAATAAAGGAAGAAGCAAAAAACAAGAGAAGCAAAAAGAAGAATATGCATGAAGTGCAATGGAGTGGCTTTCATTTTTTGTATTTTTCAATTTTTGATTACAAGAAGCTTTGGAGATTACCCAAAAGAACAAGCTAGTATCTCTAATATTGCACAAACTGACATATCAAGCCTGTAAATAGCTAGCAAGATCATGGTAAGACATATATATCAAAGCTAAGCACAAAGGCTCAAAAGTAAAGCGATGAGATTTGATCAATTTAAGCAACGCTTCAAATTCAAACAAGTTCATCAACAGGGATCCTAAAGTGAAATTGGCCATGTCAAGATGTCAAAGTTAGATCAAAAATCTAACAAAGACCACATTAAGAGTCAATCAAGTCCCGTATTGAATCATTTTGCTCAATATTTTGTAAACGCCCATTTGTCAACATTTTCCCATTTGCATTGAATATTGAAGTTGACTAATGATCTAACTTAGTGACAAGATCTGGACTAGGAGCCATCCACAAACTCATCCTAAGCTTGACCAAAAGTTGATTAAAGGTATATCTTAGTAAAGAAGATCTGGACTAGGAGCCATCCACAAACTCTTTCTAATCTTCTCAAGGCGACAAATCTTGAGGTTCATGTCATTTCGACAAGCGGCCCCCATGAGATCGTCAGTTCATCAAACTATCTCCAAGTTCATGTCATTTGACAAGCGGTCTCGTAAGAATAGTTTGGCACAATTTAAGCATAAGACAATCTTGATTTTCATTTTTCACATGAGCGCTTTTAGAATCTCAAGAACACAAAAGCTCAAGTAATGGTCAATTTTAGATCAAAGAGCTAACAAAGCAATTACAGACAGGCCAATGTCACAAGAGGAGCACTAATTGCGCAACTCGCTAAAACATCCACAAATTGCAATTTCTTAGTTTGAGTTGTTTAAAAATTCTAGCTCATATAGCAAAGACTTAGCTACACATGTAAAAGCATGATAATTCTAGCAAGTCAAAGAACTAGACATGACATTGAGCAAGAATTGAAATACAACGACTCCAAAGGGTAATAGGCAAAGCTTCATCAATTTTAAAAGATAAGCGAGAAAATCTTATATTACAATGCATCTTTTTGGATTTTTCATACCACTTGTTGTAACCACTTGTTGTATTTTTCATATGAATGCAATATGACACAATGAGATGCAATTAAAAGCCTAAAAACCTAAAAAGTTCAAAAGATCACTAAGTTGGAAAAGAACAATAAAAGATCAAAAGAACAAGGAAAGATAAGAAAAGATCAAACTCCCCTCAAACCAACCCATAAGGATAAATTACCCTAACTCGCTTCTTAAGGAGAAAAATCGGTTTGATCTAAAGGCTTGGTAAGAATATCGCCAATTGAGCTTGGACTCTCGAAGTGCATTACAATATCACTTTTTCAACATGATCTTTAAGGAAGTGAAAGCGAATGTCTATGTGTTTAGTCCTAGAATGTTGCATTGGGTTTTTAGCAATATTAATAGCAGTGTTATCACGAAAAGAGGAACACTAGCAAAGTTTAACCCATAATCTTTCAAAGTGGGCGTCATCCACAAAATCAGCTCTGACAACTAGCGTAGACTACATACTCCGCTTGAGTGGATTGTGCAACAAGACCGCTTCCTAGAAGACCAAGATACAAGAGAAGTGCCTAGAAAGTGACAGTGCACGAGGTACTCTTCCTATCTAACCGACACCCGCAAAATCGAATCGAAAAACCTCTAATGGACAAAGTCAAGAGCAGAATACCAAATGCCATATAAGAGAGTAGAGTGTAAATACCGAATATGCGCTTAACGGCTTGGCGATGGGAAGTTCTCTGAGACGCTGAAATCTTGCACAAGAGGCATACCGTGAAGTGAATGTCCGGTCTCGAGGCCGTCAAATCTGAAGGAGCCGATCATGTCTGCGGTACTCGCGTTGATCCACGACTTCTCCTTCCTCATCTGGATCCAAAGCGATCGAAGTTGCCATGGGAGTGGAAATTGGCTTGCGATCACCCATGTTGAAGCGTTTGAGTAGATCTTTAGTGTACTTCGTCCCGATGGATGAAAGTTCCTTCCTTGCATTGCTTGATTTGAAGTCCCAAAAGTAATTAAGCTCTCCCATCATACTCATCTCAAATTCTCGGACATAGTGTCGGAAAAGTCGGAAACAAGAGCATTAGAGGAACCACCAAGATAATATCATCCACATAAATTTGAGCAAGGTGAAGTCATTTCCACGCCTAAGAATAAATAGAGTTTTATCCACTTTACCCATCTCAAAATTATTTTTAAGCAAGAAGGTCTTAAGTCTATCATACCAGGCTCTAGGGGCTTGTTTAAGACCATACAATGCTTTAGATAGCTTGAAAACACGATTTGGATATTTAGGATCCTCAAAACCGGGGGGTTGCGTAACATATACTTCATCATCTATGAAACCATTTAAAAGGCACTTTTAACATCCATCCGATATAATTTAAAACCTTTTGATGCAAATGCAAGCAAGGAATGCGAATGGCTTCTAGTCTAGCTTAGGAGCAAATGTCTCATCAAAATCTAACCCCTCAACTTGGCTGAAACCCTGAGCTACCAATCTGGCCTTATTTCTAACCACAGAACCATCCTCACCTTGTTTATTCTTTGAGAGACCATGTGAGAGGTCCTCCACTCTGAGTGATGAGTATTTGACAAGTGTGTTGATTAGATTGAAAGTTGAGGTTTTCGGTTTGGACTGCTTTTCAATTTGAGTCGGAAATCGGAACTACCATTGTGTATGGAGCGGAAGTTAGATTAATCAGAACTACGGTGTTGGAAATAGGAACTTAGATTTTCCGGTTTTGAGTTAATTTGAAGGAAATCGGAACTTCCGCACAAGGGGTAGCGGAGTGTCAGATAATTCGACATTAAGTGTTCTCGAGATATCAAATCGAATTAAATATCACAGGAAGTCGGTTGTTAGGATATCGAAGTACCGCAGATGTTGAGCGCGAACTTCCGATATTCTGACGAAATCTTGGATGTTCGAAATCGGAACTTCATTTGTGGTAATCTGGAACTTCGATTGTGTCGAAGCGAAGAGAGAAGATTATTTTGTGATTTTGTTTTGTATGAGTTTGAGTCTTATACAATTGTTGATGCTATGATATTGTGCAATGCTATGTAATGTGTTTTTATGCATGTTGTTGCGGGGCATCAAGATGAAGTCGTGGCGAGACACGTGGACCGGACTAAGCGCGAGGCGTTGAGGTCGAAGCGGTCGGGATGTGTCGAAGACGGCGTGAATCTTAAGCGGTTGTAGTCGTGCACAACAAGGTGTACGGAGGCTTCCGAGAAGGTGCGCAAAGGCGAAAGGGTCTTTTCGCAAAGCGGCAAAAGTGGAGGCGGTTCCGTTCGGGTGTAGCGGGCTTAATGGGTTGGAGGCCCATTAGCAAAGGCTATAAATAGGGGAGAACCCTGGAGTTAGGGTTAGACCTTGAGAGAGGAAATTAGGGTTAGCTCCACCAAAAGGGTGTGTTTTGCTTTTTGAGTTTGTGGAGTTGATGAACTGAAACCTATTGTAATCATTCCTCTTTGTGTTACCTCTGTAATCCATGTTTCAATCCAATGAAATCTGAGGTTTCGATTACTTGATTTTGCAACTCTCTCCCTCTCTGTTCATGTTGAATATCTAGGGTTTTGGCATATCTTTTGATTCGTTTTATGAGATAGCATGAAACTTCATATCTAGAATCGTTTTGGTATTGCTATTACTTCCTCAAAGTTTCATGCTCTAAGGATCTGAGAATCTCGCTTATCTTTGGTTTTGGTCTTTCTTGCCCTTCTTCAAGAAATCCGTTTTGGTTCGATTATTGAATCTTTGGTTGCGATTCTTCTCCATAAGGTCAAGATGGTGTTTAGGATGATGTCTTGTAAAACTTGACACGAGAAGAGCATTCAAGATTAAGTAGTTTGGATTTTGGGCAAAAACCGAGCGTTACATTCTTGATCGGGATAATCAGACTTAGATTTTATGCGTGAAGTACCGCATAGCGGAACTTCCGCAATATACATCTGGAACTACATAAGCGGAACTTCCGCAATCTCTTGCCGGAACTTCCGATTTCGGAAGAAACGACTGAAACTTGTTTTTGTTATTTGATCTTGCTTCATTTACTTTCTTTAGATCTTGAGAGATCTTTGTAGGTCGGTTTTAAATACGGTGAAGGGAGTATTAATTTTAGGCACCATTCACCCCCTCTGTTGCCATTTCGGTCCTTCAATTGGTATCGAGCGGTTAGCTCTTCTTGATAGATCTTAGCAGGTCGGTTGAGCCATGGCAGCGGACAAGTATTCCACCAAGCCTCCGGTTTTGATGGTGCAGATTACCCCTACGGAAGAGCCGAATTAAAACTTACATCCAGGCTCAGGGGTATGCCAGTTTTTGAAGGTTAGATTTGATGTTCCTGCCGATGAGAACATCAATGCTGGAAACATGGCCGATGTTGAGGCAAATGCTAAGGCAAGGAACATAATCATTCAGGGTTTAAGCAGAAGTGAGTTTGATCGTATTTCTCATTTGATTTCTGCTTATGACATCTGGGTGACTCTCGATGCATACCATGAGGCACCACTCGATTAAGGCGGTTCGACAAGACCGGTTCAAGCGTGAATCTGATGAAATTTGAAATGCTTCTGGTGAATCTCTTGACGAGTGCTTTTCGCATTTTCATAAGATTTTGAGCAACCTCCGAGCGGTCGGTCTTACATACCCCGACTCGGATAATGCTCGACAGATGCTTTCTGCACTTGATCTTCGTGTTTGGGAGATGAAAGTGACTACCATCAAAGATAGCACGGACCTCTCGACCCTGACTCTTGATGCGCTTTACTCGCGTCTCAAGACTCACGAGATTGACATTGTCTCTCGAAGGTCGAAGTCACGGTCGATGGCTTTAGTCAGCGATCCCACTTCGGATCTTCTTACGAGTCGATCGTGGGTTCTCCTAGCTGCTCTCTCGTGACATAGCGATGATCGATTAGAGCGACTTGAGGATGAGCAACTAGCCCTCCTAGCTCGGAAGTTTTCCCATGCTTACAAGAGGAGGAGGGATGGTAAAGAGGAGGTCTGTGATTTGTTTGAGTGTGGTGGCCCCAACCACATCCGAGCAAACCTGTCCCAAGCTTGGGAAGGGCAAAGGTGACTATGGCGGTCCAAGCAAGAACGACTACATCGACAAGAACCGCAACACGAAGCCCTCAAAGACTGATCAAGGCAAGAAGAAGTTCGCAACTTTGGGAAGGCAAAGAAGGCATTCCATCGCGTCCTCACCGCCTCGGCGAACTGGACACCAGCGAGGTGGAGGGTGGAGGACGATGATGGGAAGGACGATCATGATCCCAAGGGCGGCGGCAACTTCTCGGCATGTGCTTCATGGCCCTCGGGCGAGGCGAGCGACGGTGTACTCCGACTCCGACGAGGTTAGTCCCACTTACGACCGACTTAATGATGCTTTTCTTAAGCTAGGTAGATTTCATGCTAAGTCTAGGGCTAAGTGTTACGTGTTGGAGAAGGAAGTAGCTAGACTATCACGGAGCTTACTTTACTTACATCTGCTCCCTCCGTGATGATTGTGACACTTGTCGTGCTTTGCTTGATGACATGGAAAAACTAAGGATCTTGCATGATAGTGTGTCCTCTGAACTTGACATGATTAAGGTAGAGAACATTAGCCTTCTTCTGAATTAGAGATGAGTAGGGTAGCACCTCCTGCATCTACTACTATTGAGGCTATTGCTTGCACCTCATGTGAGGTTAAGGACAATTCGTTTAGAGGTCTTTATACCATGTTGCTTGATCCACTGAAACTTGTGAAAATTGTAATAATCTCAAGATGAACCTAAAGCAGGCGGATCACAAAATTGTTGAATTCAAGTCTGCGCTACTAGAGCCTATTGTTTCTTGTTTAAATCTGTCCTAAGTTAATGCTTGAACTAGAATCAGTATTCAAGCGGTTTCAAGAAATGATTGATCACAGTAACAAATTGGCTCAGTATGCTTTTAAGGATCTTGTTAGTTCACCATGCAAGCAATGTAATAAACTAAAATGTGATTTGATTGCTTTGGATGAAAAATGTGTGAAGCTAACTAAGGACCTTCTAGAGACATAATCATCTGCTTGTATTGTGTGTGTTGGGAAGAAGTCTAAGGGTTTGGTAGAGACGCCTAGCAACGTGAACCAATCATTAGCGATGGGGATCGTTTCCCCTAAAGTCAATTTGTGCGTGCACAAGCCAATCTTTCCTCCGTTGTTGGTTCTTCTTACGCTCCCTTACCTTCTGTGTCCCTTCTTCCCCTGCTCTTCTTGCACCTCTCTCTTTTCGGAGTGTCGGTATCTTATGAACACTCTCGAGAGGTTTGTAGGAGGCAAGAAGAAGCTCAATCTCATTCTAGACAAATCTAAAATTTGCAGATTTAATCGTGGTCTAGGATATGATATCCGAGGAGGATATGAGGAAGCATCCACGTCGTGCTCAAAACCATAGCACCGGTGTGATCAAAACTAAGCCCGGGGTGAGAAAGTCAATTTTAAGTCGCGGGTTTTGTTCAAAGGATTTCGACGACAAAGTGATTCCACTGCGGCTTGGCCCTCGGATGGTAAGTATCATTGCACCTTACATCGGAAAGATGGACATTTAGTTAATCATTGCTTCAGCGCCAAGATCGGCGTAGAGACCATGTTGAGTCTCTTAGGCACATTCGAAGTCAGCCCGGATCTTGAGTGCACCTAAGACCAACACGAGGTCTAGGTTTGTTCCATCGATGATTTTGGGCAAGATCGAGGACTTGGTTTTTCGAGTTTTCGATTTTCATCCTCATGCTCCCTTTGGTCGTAACTCCGCCGCCCCGAGGGTAGATCTCATTTTCCTTTCGAGATAGCTACTCACGGCGAGATCAGTATTCTTGGCTTCGACTCGCTCTCCCATAGCGATCGGATCCAAAGAACAGTGAGATCTTTGACTTGTTGAGTGTGAGGCGTAGGGTAGATAGAAGTCGGTCTTGCTTGACTACTTCATCATTGCTCGCGTGTTACTCGGTATTGGGTGCCAAAATCTCTGTTGATTCACCCGATCTCGAGACTTTACTCTCTGTTTGACCGTGGTTGGCCATTTGGGAAGGAAAGGTGCGGATTGTAGACTCGGTTGTTCACGTCATATGGTGGTGAGTCTCGTTGGTTTTCTTCCTAGCCGCGCTCCGGTGATGAGGCGATCACCTTGGAGATGCTTCATTTGGGCGTCATCGCTAAAGGTCTTGTGAGCATTAATGATTCTTTTATTTTAAAAGATGTTGCCTTAGTAAGTAAGGCTGCATATAATCGCTTTCGGTCTCTCGACTTCCGATGGCGGTTTCGGTGAGCTTTAAGAAAAACAATTGCAAAATTCTTGATTCTTGGGTAGTCTAGTTTGCGGGATTTCTCGATATGGGAGGATTTTTCGTGCTGATTTTTACGGATCTTCGGTGATCCTCTTCGATGTTTAATTATACAATCTCGTGATTTGACTTTACGGCATAGGAGACTTGGTCATATAGGATTTGATCATCGACCGAGTTAGCGGCCACGATCTCATTCGTGGTTTGCCAAACTCAAAATGGTCAAGGATCTTGTTTGTGCTCCTTCTAAGACGCGGCAAAATGGTTGCCGCTTCACATCCTCGATTCTGATGACTATGACGGATGCACGTGTCAAGCGCTCCATATGGACACGTGGGACCGGCTAGAGTGCGATCGATGGGAGGAAGTAGTGCGTGCTTGTCGTGGTCGATGACTTCTCGAGGTATTCTTGGGTGTTTTTCTTAGCCTCGAAGGATGAGGCGTTTACTCTTTTCGTGGTCTTTTAGTAGGCTTCTGTTGAGCTCCGGGTGCATTACGAGCAATTCGCGATAATGGCACCGAGTTCAAGAATTCCTACTTTGAGAGTTTTGTGGTGAGGCAGTGTAGAGCACCGGTTCTCGTCTCCATCGCCCCCAACAAAATGGCGTTGTGGAGAGGAAGAACCGTACCTTAGTCGAGATGGCGGGACGATGCTTGATGAGTACTCTACACCTAGGAAGTTTTAATGAGGCAATTGCTCGCTTGTCATGTTTCTATGAGAGTTTTCTTGGGCACTCTTGCATCGCACTTCTTATGAGTTGAGATATGGCGAAAACCCAGCGTCTCGCATTTTCGAGTGTTTGGTTGCAAGTGTTTTATTCTCAAGTGCGGGAACCTAGATAAGTTCGAGTCACGATCTTGTGATGGGATCTTTACGGGTTACTCGACTTCTTCTCGTGCCTATAGAGTGCAGGCCGCGAGTCTAGTAAATTGTTAGAGACTGTGTGAGGTGACCTTGATGAGGCCGATCCGAGGACTAGGCACGATATCTCGAGTTCTTTAGAGCGATCTGAGTCCATCTTTGTGGGCGAAGAGGAAGACGGAGATGAAGGTTGTCTACGATCCAGATTCTTTCTCCTCCTCTTGAGGTGCCTTCTTCCTTTGCACCTCGAGGAGATCACCCTTACCTTACGCTTCTTCCGAAGCTAGTATCTCTGTTCCTATCTCATCGATCATGAGGTAGAGGCCACTTCTTCATCTCACCTGGACCTCCAAGACACATTCAAAGGACCATCCTTCAGAGCGGATCATTGGAGACCTCTTGAGCGTGTCACACGTTCCAAAGGCGGCTTATCTCTCTTACGTCTCCATTACGCCTTCGTCGCCTCATTTGAGCCTAAAGATGTTTGTCATGCTCTATCGACGAGTCTTGGACAAACGCTATGCATGAGGAGTTGGAAAATTTTGAAAGGAACAAGGTGCGGTCCTTGTTGAGCCCCCTCAAGGTCACAATATCATTGGGACCAAATGGGTGTTCAAAACAAACAAAGTGAAGATGGGTTAGTCATTGAAACAAGGCTAGTTTGGTAGCTCGAGGTACTCTCAAGTTGAGGTCTAGATTTGAAGACACTTTTGCCCCTGTAGCTAGACTTGAAGCCATTAGAATCCTACTTGCCTTTGCAGCTTCTAAGGGTTTCAAGCTTTACCAGATGGATGTCAAGAGTGCCTTTCTCAATGGCCTTATTGAGGAAGAAGTCTATGTCGACTGACCTCTGGTTTCGAGAACCCCAAATACCTAACCATGTCTCTGAGCTTTCCAAAGCTTTGTATGGACTCAAGCAGGCTCCCGAGCTTGGTATGAAAGGCTTAAGTCCTATCTCTGAGCCATGGTTTTGAGATGGGTAAAATTGACAAGACCTTGTTCATCGCCGTCTTGGCACCGATCTTACGCTCGTCGGATCTATGTGGATGACATTATCTTTGGCGGCTCTCGCGTGCTCTCGTTTCCATTTTCCGATGTCATGAGCTCGGAGTTTGAAATGAGCATGATGGGCGAGTTGAGCTTCTTCCTTGGCTTCCAAATCAAGCAGACTCGGGAGGTACCTTTCTTCATCAAGGCAAATACACTCGAGACCTCCCTGGCGTTCGACATGAATGATGGAAAGCGATATCAACTCCAATGGCATCTACAGCTGCTCTGGATCCAGATGAAGACGGCGAACCTGTTGACCAAAAGGAGTTCAGGAGCATGATTGGCTCTCTCTTGTACCTCACAGCCTCGAGACCAGACATACACTTCTCTGTGTGTCTTTGTGCTCGGTTTCAGGCTTCTCCTCGCGTATCTCACCGTCAGGCGGTGAAGCGCATCTTTCGGTACCTTCGAGCTACCATTGACTATGGTATCTGGTACTCCTCCTCTTCTTGTCTATCTCTTAGAGCTTTCTCCGATGCAGACTTTGCTGGCTGTAGGATAGATAGGAAGAGCACTTCTGGCACTTGCCAATTCATTGGCACTTCTCTTGTCTCCTGGTCGTCGAGGAAGCAATCCGGTGTTGCGCGATCCAACGCGAGGCCGAGCACGTTGTTGCAACGATTCTTTGTAGCCAAGTGCTTTGGATGGTCTCGACCTGCAGGATTTGGGCTATCTATCATTGCGTTCCACTCTTACGTGATAACACGTCTGCGATTTGCATTGCCAAGAACCCGATGCAACATTCTCGGACCAAGCATATTGATATCGGATATCACTTTCTTAGAGACCATGTAGAGAAGGGTGACATTGTGCTCGGTTTGTGGAGAGTGAGCACCGTTGGCGTGATATCTTCACTAAGCCTCTGGGCTGACTCTCGGTTTTGACTCTGGGAGAGCTTGGGGTTTGTCCTTACGGATTTCTTGAGGGGAGCTTTGTGCTACTACTGTATCATATTATATTATATTATATTATAACAAGCTATTACTCCTTTCTGGTTGCATTTCTTTTAATATTTTGGGTCGAAGTCCTTCCAGCATAGGTTAGAATGGTTCTCTTGCCAAATTGCTTTGACTGCTACTTCTTGTCTTGTGCTTCTAGGATCTTGCTTATTATTGTTTCTTCCTTCTCTAAGTAGAGCTTACTCACTTCTTATAGGTTCTAGCAGGGGTCGGGCCACCCTTGGGTAGACAGGGACAGTGTTTGCTCCTTAGTGTTTGTGTAGATCAGCTGATAGTCCTAGAATCATATGGGGTAGATAAGAACATGTCTGAGCGATAGTTTTCTCTATATCTTTTCTATGCTCTAAAGGACTGCCTTTCTGGTTTACTTATCAGATTCTCGTTTTTGTTCCTTTGGTTCAGGGGGAGTTATTCTTGGTTATTCCATATTCTTAATTGTGTCTTAACTCAACCTGAATTAAAAGATGCATCTCATTCTGAAGGGAATCTGAATTTTTGTGTATTTCATCAAGCATTGCATGATAATCAATTGGAGCCTTGTTTATTATCCCTTATGATCTGTTTTCACTATTTTACATCTTGCCATGATTTATGCTAAACTGCTAGATCTATCATGACTTTTTATGTGTAGTTTAGTCTTTGCCATGCTAAGGTGTTTAAAAATGCTAAACTTGAATTAAAATCTTGTCATGATAGCTCTTAAGATTAGTCTGGTTAAAGCTATCCTTTTATGATTTTCGCCATGTCAAGTAGGCTGAGTTGAGTCCTGGATCTCTTTTGAACTTTTGAGTAAGCTATGTCAGTTTGTTAAGAAACATGACTTATCTCTAATCACTGGTCTAAAAACTTCAAAAGCAAAAATGATCTCTTTTGTGCGAAAAAACTGATCTCACCAAATCTTTCTCATGAGACGGCTTGCCATTGCACTAGGCATGAACTCAGGGGGAGCCTTGGATGACCTAAGATCATCTCCTTAAGTCATTGCTTGGGTGGTCGCATAAGGCTTGGGATCTAGCACATGGCTAAAAAAATGGTTGAAGCTTAGGAGGCGGTTGTGGATGGCACCTAGTCGAGCTTGCTTTCTCGAGATAAAACCATAAAAGTCTTGAGAAAAAGAAAAATGTGCTAAAATTGCTTATCATCAAAGAGACCAAGTTACGGATAAAATAAGTCCTTCTTCAATGGTAGCACTCTAAACTGTTCAGTATGAGTCTTCTTGGTTCAACTTAGATTAGTTGACATGGCTTGCATCATCCTTGGATATCTTTAGCTAGATTTCAATCTTGACTTATTTGACCTGCTAAAGAATTGGATCATTAATCGATTATGGACCTTACATCTTAGCTCTTCTATACATCGATTGTCATGATCTTGATAGCATTCTTACGTGTTATAGCTTGGTGTAATACTCTAATAGTCATTTTGGATAATCTACATGGCTCCTAATGCTTAAAATGAACATCATATAGTCTTTTCCTCCCTTTTCTACATATTGATGATTTTATTGCCAAAGGGGGAGAATGTTTGTGAGAGAAAAAGCCTTCTGAAGAAAAGCCTTGAGTTTTGTGCGAAAATTGCTCTTTCATCTCATCTCAAGTCTTTCTCTTTTTGTCAACTTGGTCTTGAGCTTAATTACTCTTGTTTAGACCTTGGTTGTTGTAATCTCAAACTCATCTTATGCTTTTTGGTAATTGTCAATATACTCATCAAGGGGAGATTGAGAGACCATGTGAGAGGTCCTCCACTCGAGTGATGAGTATTTGACAAGTGTGTTGATTAGATTGAAAGTTGAGGTTTTGGTTTGGATTTGGTCGAAGTCAGGAAATCGGAACTACTGTGTATGGAGCGGAAGTTCCGATTAATCTAACTCTAGGTGTTGGAAATAGGAACTTCCGATTTTCCCGGTTTTGAGTTGGTGAAGGAAATGGAACTTCCGCACAAGGGTAGCGAGTGTCCGATAATTCTGACATTAAGTGTTCTCTGAGATATCAAATCGGAATTAAATATCTGGGAAGTCGGTTGTTCAGGATATCGAAAGTACCGCAGTGTTGAGCGCGGAACTTCCGATATTCCTGACAAGTGCGGATGTTCCGGAAATCGGAACTTCATTTGTGGTAAATCGGAACTTCGATTGTGTCCGAATCGGCGAGAAGATTATTTTGTGATTTTGTTTTGTATGAGTTTGAGTCTTATACAATTGTTGATGCTATGATATTGTGCAATGCTATGTGATGTGTTTTTATGCTGTGTTGTTGCGGGGCATCAAGATGAAGTCGTGGCGAGACACGTGGACGGACTAAGCGCGAGGCGTTGAGGTCGAAGCAGTCGGGATGTGTCGACGGCGTGAATCTTGAAGCGGTTGCGAGTCGTGCACAACAAGGTGTCTGGGAGGCTTCGGAAGGTGCGCAAGGGGCGAAGGGTCTTTTCGCAAGCGGCAAAAGTGGAGGCGGTTCCGTTCGGGTGTAGCGGGCTTAATGGGTTGGAGGCCCATTAGCAAAGGCTATAAATAGGGAGAACCACAGGTTAGGGTTAGACCTTGAGAGAGAAATTAGGGTTAGCTCCACCAAAAGGGTGTGTTTTGCTTTTGAGTTTGTGGAGTTGATGGCTGAAACCTATTGTAATCATTCCTCTTTGTGTTACCTCTGTAATCCATATTTCAATCCAATGAAATCGAGGTTTCGATTACTTGATTTTGCAACTCTCTCCTCTCTGTTCATGTTGAATATCTAGGGTTTTGGCATATCTTTTGATTCGTTTTATGAGATAGCATGAAACTTCATATCTAGAATCGTTTTGGTATTGCTATTACTTCCTCAAAGTTTCATGCTCTAAGGATCTGAGAATCTCGCTTATCTTTGGTTTTGGTCTTTCTTGCCCTTCTTCAAGAAATCCGTTTTGGTTCGATTATTGAATCTTTGGTTGCGATTCTTCTCCATAAGGTCAAGATGGTGTTTAGGATGATGTCTTGTAAAACTTGACCTGAGAAGAGCATTCAAGATTAAGTAGTTTGGATTTTTGGGCAAAACCCAGGCGTTACATTCTTGGTCGGGATAATCGAGACTTAGATTTTATGCGTGGAAGTACATAGCGGAACTTCCATAATATACATCTTGGAACTACATAGCGGAACTTCGCAATCTCTCGCCGGAACTTCCGATTTCCAAAAACGACTGAAACTTGTTTTGTTATTTGATCTTGCTTCATTTACTTTCTTTAGATCTTGAGAGATCTTTGTAGGTATGGTTTTAAATACAGTGAAGGGGAGTATTAATTTTTAGGCACCATTCACCCCCCCCCCCTCTGTTGCCATTTCGGTCCTTCATTCTTAAACACCCAACGGGTTCCTATAACATTATGACCACTAGGAGGTTCTACTAGGTTCCAAACTTTGTTTCTTTCAAAATTCTCTAACTCCTCATGCATGGCATTTACCCGGCTAGAATCGGATAAAGCATGTGATATATCGCGGGGTTCAAAAGAAACAACAAAAGCCGAATGAGAGTAGAGATTTGGATCATTATACTGGAGCGAGTGACTCGCTCATGTAGATTACCTATTATGCATTTAGGAGGATCTTTGTCTCTGAATGCGAAGGAGCGCCGGGTGAGATAACGTTTCTTCGACCTCGCAGTCTGCGATGATGAAGATGCGTGCAGGAGCCTCAAGCGAAGGTGAAGTAGGCGTAGCGTGTTCTTGTATCAATATGGGCGCTTGAAGAGCGGCGAGATGAAGGAATGATATTAACCGTCCTCATCTTCCTCCACAAAATGCTCTCTGTCACTGTAAATCATCTGTAACAATAGATCTAGCTCGGGGCTAGTCTCATCAAAAGTGACATTACAAGTCTCTGAATAATGTTAGTCTCGAGATTAAAAACCGAAAACCCCTCGAATGAGCGGGATAACCCGAAATATCCCATCAAAAGTTCTTGATTCAAATTTATCTAAATTGCCTGTCTTAAGAATAAAACATTTTGATCCAAAAACTCGAAAATGCGAAGCAGAGGGTTTTCTACAAAGCGAAGCTCATAAGGAGTCTTGCCTAAAGAAGGTCTCAAAAGACACGATTTGCAATATGGCAAGCGAGAGCAATAGCTTCGCCCAAAATCTCCTCGGTGTGCTATATTCATCTAGCATCGTCCTAGCCATTTCGACTAAGGTCCTATTCTTCCTTTCCACCACGTCATTTTGTTGAGGGACGTGTGGAGAGGAGAGCGATGCTCAATGCCACGCTCGGCACAAAAGAAGCAAAAGAAGCATTTTTGAACTCCGTGCCATTATCACTGCGAATCGCTCTCAAGGCACCGAAGCTCGAAGCCAAGCGAAGAACAAGGTCATGAAAATAACCAAAAGCTTCATCTTTTGAAGTAAGAAAGAACACCCAAGTATATCTAGAAAGATCATCAACTATGACAAGAATATACCATTTTCCACCGATCGATCGGACTCTAGCGGGACCAACGGTATCCATATGAAGCAAGCATCTCCGGTCCGTCGGTCATAACCATAAGTCACGAGAAGGGTGTGGCGGCAACTTGTTTGCCATGCCTACTGAGCGCATATCTGACATCCTTGCGACTTTGAGTTTGGGCAAACCTCTCATAAGATCAAGGTTGCTAACTCGCGTCAGATGATCAAAACCAATGTGCCCCAAACGTCGATGCCAAAGCCAGAAATCAGAAGAAGATGTAAGCAAACATTTAAGAGATCCAGCAAGAGATTCTGAAAAATCAGCTCCAAAAATTCTACCAACTCTAGAGATTCCAAACACAAGCTCACGGTAGAATCAAGCACACGACAAGCATTTTTCTTAAAAAGTCTCATAACCATCATCAAGAAGTCGAGAAGCGAAAGAAGATTATACCTAAGCTTGTCCACAAGAGCGACATCCTTTAGAATGAATTTGTTGTTTACCCTAATTGATCCTGTTCCTTCAATTCGCCCTTGTGTATCATCTCCAAAGGTGATGAAGTCATCACCTGTTGCCCGCGAAAAGGTGAACCATTTTGAGTTTCGGTCATGTGGCGTGAACATCCGAGTCAACGAACCACGTGTTCTTCCCTTTCGCGGTAATCCTGAAAATCAAGGAACAAAAGAACGATGTGTCTCAACATCGGGGTTAGATAAACAAGATTTAGGAATCGATCTTGAGACACACGTCCGCAAGGAGTATACAAACCGAAGTACTATCCTTGATTTCATCTAACATTCGGTTATGAGCAATGTTTAAATTAACATGAGACTTAAAGCGTCCATGGGCGGTCGCCGGCGTTGTCTTTGTGATCGGGCCGGCGACCAAAATCGAGCCGGTGACCACCAGTGATCGAGACCTTGATCTGATAAACATTAGAATTAGGATATTTAGAAACATAATGATTTGCATGAAAGAAAATCCTAATCGTGTTTATTCTTTTCAATGTTACCATGTCTCATAGAAGCTCTAGGTTGCATGAATGAAATTCTATCAAAATTTTTCCTATCATTTTCAACCTCATGTGAATTCAATCAAATGTCACCCTTTTTGCAATAAGTGCAATGGTACTTGGTACCACTAGAAGAAGCACCATTTGAATTAATACAAGGTTGGGCAAAGCTCTGCAGATTTAAAAGATGTTTTTGCAAAGTTGGGTTTGAATTCAATTAAACCTTTTCCAAGACTTGAATGACTTTTGGGTTTGAATTGTCTTGAAAAGAATTGAATCCTAAACCTTGCTTCTTATAAGGAGTTTTAGACTTGTCAAGAATCATGTTTAATTGTTTCTTACCTTTAGAAAATTTCTCTAATGTATCATGAAGGTAATCATTTTCTTTTCTCAAGTTAACACAAGCATCACAAGTTTTATTCATAGATTTTTCCTTATACAAAGCAATTTCAAGCTTAAGAGTGGAACAAGAAGCACAAGTAGTATTTTCAATATTGTCCTTAAGCTTAGCATATTTGACTCTAGCGACTTCTAAGATATCTTTGATTTCACGTTCTTTTCTAAACATGAAGTGCAAGGGCTAGAATCAAATACATCAAAAGCAATCAATTTACTAGATTCTAAACATTTTCACAAGGAGCACTTTTAATTTCATTTAGTTCAGATCTAGCATTCTCAAGTTGTTGTCTGAAATGTTATGAGCAGATTGTAACTTGGTAATTTCGAATGCATAGCATGACAAGATAAACATTCATCGAGTTCAAGAGTCTTAGCGGTTTTAAGCTCTACTTTCAGTTTGCTAATCTTTGACTCTAATTTCTTATTTTTGTCATAACAAATTCTAGCGCTTCATCTTGACTAAGCAATTGCTCAACTATAGAATCATATTTAGCGAAAGCTCATCATAAGAAAAAGATACCTCATTATCATCAATGTCATCCGTGTCGACCATGAAGCACATGCCGGTGAAGTCTTTGGCCTTCCCTTTCTTTTGCCTTGAGGATCTCCTCCTCCTTATCCTCCTCACTCCCGGTATCCACATCGCTCAAGGATTGATCCTCAAAGCGGCAAGGACCGGTGAGCGACCTTCACAAGCTTATTAGCCTCATACCTTGATTTGTTGAAAGGAGGCTTCTTCAAGTCGGCTTTCCTTCCTTATGATTGCTCTTACCTTTCGACTTGGGGCAATTTGCGGATATGATTGAGCTCACCACATTCATAGCATGTCAGGACCACCTCTCTTTTGTTTCTCATATTATTGTAGGCCCGTGTGAATTTTTAGCTAGAAGAGCTAACTCTGTTTTCATGATACTTTCAAGCTCCTCTTCATGAATAGCGGATAAACAAGCAAATGAAAATCGAGAAGAAGATTCGGAAGAGTCATCAAAAGACTTTTGAGAGGATCGCTACCAAAGCTAAATTATCTTTCTTGGGATGATCAACTCTTTTAATTTCATGAGTCTTGAGTTTACTATAAAGCAATTCTAAAGTAAGACTTGAAAGATCAACATTTTCCTCTATAGCGGTAGCTTTCATCTCCCACTCCTTGGTGTTGATTGCGGCCAAGAGATGGGTGGCATTTTCATTGAGAATATTCAATATCAACGACTTTCATTTGATTAATTACTTTATTAAAGCGATTGAAAATGTCATCGATGCTCTCTCGGGACGCATCTCGAATTTATTGTATTCACGCTTGTACCTTTGTTTGGCGCACTTTTTGATTTGGGACGAACCCTCATGATATGTTTCGAGAGTGTTCCAAATTTCATGCTGTGATTGAAAGATTGCAAATTCTATCATATTCTTGTCTACCAAGTGCACCATATAAAAGATTCTTAGCCTTATTGTTGTTAGCCAAAAGAATTGCGAAGTGTGTAGCAATTTAGGGAATAACCGTGGGGCTCTAACAACATCCCAAATAGCTTGTCCTCGCTCTCAAGAAAGACGCGCATACGATTCTTCCAATAGGCATAATCGTGCCCATCGAAGATATGCGGTTTAGTAGAAAACTTATCCATCGCCAAAGTTGGTGACGGTTAAGATCAAGATTGAACTAACAGGGCTCGATACCACTTGTTGGACCGTAAAGGCGACTAGAGGGGGTGAATAGGAGCACGCTCACTTTTTCACAAATTATGAACTCAATACAATTTCACTCCGGTAGCTATTAGAAAGCTATGAAGATCAATATACGATCAATGGAAGACTAGTATTGAATCCAATTAAACCCTAAGCAATGCTACAAAAATCAACTAAGATTGCAAAGACTCACAAAGACGGGCGGTCGACCAGCTGGACCCAATCGGTCGGACCGATTGCCAAGGCGATCGGCCGGCGTTGTCTTGGCGGTCGGACCGCTCAAAATCGGTCGACCGGTGATGAATGGCGATCCGACCGCCGACTCGAGCCGATCGCAGCGAGAAAATCACCGATGCGAAGTTGCAATTAGGTGAAACTTTTGATTCTCAACTCTAATCTTTATGAAACTTTGCACACACCTTCTATATGCTATTGAGGACCTATTCCAATCGAATATTATGATAATTCTTGGAGCGATCTTGAGCAATTGCCAATTGATTAACGAAGGTCTAAGCAGGGCAAGAACGAAAACTTGATCCTAAAGCTTGTTCGTGAGAGATTGATGATCAAGATGATGCTAGATAGATTCACACATATCACAGCAAGCTAATTCACGTGAAAGAATCAATCACAAACTCGCGGATCAAAGAAAGCCCTAAAAACACGAAATTGAAAGCAAGAACGAAAAGAGACTTATCTCAAGCAAACCTTGCATAGATTGATTTCGTGATTGTTCTTTGGATTACATCCACACCATCATGGATCGATGGACAATCAAAGATCACGAAATTCACCACAAACCATCAAGAGCCCTAGCCTCCACCTCAACTCCCCTAAAGACAATTAGGGTTTGAAACACAAAGAGGCGAGAGAGAAAGAGGTGCAGCCACCATCTCCTCCTATTTATAGTGGAGGCCTAAAACTCTTAGGGTTTGACTCTCTTAGGCTCCCGTTACGGCCCACTAACAAACGGGTCACACACGCACGCTTCGCGAAGCGCCGTCTTTAACTTTTGACCTAAACCGCTTCACCATGCGTCATGGATTTGCCAATAGGTCACCATTGTCTATCTTGTGTCATACTTGAGTCGTTGACCTCACCCGGCATCGTCAATCGTTCTGGACCTCAACTCTTCAAGTCTAGTCCCGATTCTCCTCGCCGTTGACCGTCGTTGACCACCAAGCAACCTGCACAACCATAGACAAGCAAACACGAATTCGGGAACAAGTTCTTCACAACTTGACCCATGTTAGTCAAAACATGCATCATGCAAATCATATGCCATGAAACCAATGACTTTGACCTAACAAAACAACATCGCCACGAAGTTGGCCGACGTTCAAGTTAATACGGTCGGACCGCTCCGGGTGAGCCGGTCGGATCGCCATGGCGGTCGGACCGCTCCCGTGAGCGGTCGGACCCTTATGAGACTTAGCCGAATTTCAACCCGAAAATCCAAACCTTCGAAACTTTAAACCAATAGAACTTCTTCTGGAGACTCCAAAATTATGAGACCAAGTGCATTGAGATCCCTCACTTGCCTACAACACCTATTTTGGCTCGGCTCATTTTGACCACTTTGGTCACCACCGTCCGACCGCCTACATGGCCGGTCCGACCGATTTGGGACCGATCGGACCGCCGTGCAAGGACCGGTCGAACCGCCTCGACGAGAAAACTCGTAGCTTTGTCAAAACGCGTGAAACGACAAACCGTAAGCGCCATTGCCAATTGTCACATCATCCTAAGATCTGGAGCATATCCCCATGAAATCCACAATCTCCCCTTGATGAACACATTGGCAATTATCGAAAAATGTAAGTAAGAGGTTTGAAAACGAGTTTACTCGCAGTTTTCGCACAAAGGCACAACTTGGTCCATAAGCAAGAAAAAGCAATGAAAATGACCAAGCTGGCATCAGAATAATATAGGCATGTGAGACAAGGCAAAAGAAAGCATAAAAACTTAGATTTCCAGAAAAGGGTCAAAATTCTCACATGAGGTCCATATGAAAGAACAATTGTTCAATTGACCTATGATCATTGTGAGGATAAAAGAATGCAATTCAAGGGATGCAACTCAAGAACTCCCCCTCACTATGATCCTCAATTTATCAAATTTTCAGTTTCTCCCCTTTGTACAAACTTCTCCCCCAACAAAGAAATATATTCTCATTAACACATCTTCTCTTCTCATTTAACACATCTTCTCCCCCTTTGACAATGGATTCATCAAGGAATCACGCCTTCCTCTCATCCAGAGATAACAAATAGAAAATAAAGGAAGAAGCAAAAAACAAGAGAAGCAAAAAGAAGAATATGCATGAAGTGCAATGGAGTGGCTTTCATTTTTTGTATTTTTCAATTTTTGATTACAAGAAGCTTTGGAGATTACCCAAAAGAACAAGCTAGTATCTCTAATATTGCACAAACAGCATATCAAGCCTGACAGCGCTAGCAAGATCATGGTAAGACATATATATCAAAGCTAAGCACAAAGGCTCAAAAGTAAAGCAGTAGATTTGATCAATTTAAGCAACGCTTCAAATTCAGCAAGTTCATCAACAGGGATCCTAAAGTGAAATTGGCCATGTCAAGATGTCAAAGTTAGAACAAAAATCTAACAAAGACCACATTAAGAGTCAATCAAGTCCCGTATTGAATCATTTTGCTCAATATTTTGTAAACGCCCATTTGTCAACATTTTTCCCATTTGCATTGAATATTGAAGTTGACTAATGATCTAACTTAGTGACAAGATCCTGGACTAGGAGCCATCCACAAACTCATCCTAAGCTTCGACCAAAAGTTGATTAAAGGTATATCTTAGTAAAGAAGATCTGGACTAGGAGCCATCCACAAACTCTTTCTAAGCTTCTAAGGCGACAAATCTTGAGGTTCATGTCATTTCGACAAGCAAGCCCCATGAGATAAATCAGTTCATCAAACTATCTCCAAGTTCATGTCATTTGACAAGCAGTCTCGTAAGAATAGTTTGGCACAATTTAAGCACAAGACAATCTTGATTTTCATTTTCACATGGCGGTTTAGAATCTCAAGAACACAAAAGCTCAAGTAATGGTCAATTTTAGATCAAAGAGCTAACAAAGCAATTCGAGGGGCCAATGTCACAAGAGGAGCACTAATTGCGCAACTCGCTAAAACATCCACAAATTGCAATTTCTTAGTTTGAGTTGTTTAAAAATTCTAGCTCATATAGCAAAGACTTAGCTACACATGTAAAAGCATGATAATTCTAGCAAGTCAAAGAACTAGACATGACATTGAGCAAGAATTGAAATACAACGACTCCAAAGGGTAATAGGCAAAGCTTCATCAATTTTAAAAGATAAGAGAAAATCTTATATTACAATGCATCTTTTTGGATTTTTCATACCACTTGTTGTAACCACTTGTTGTATTTTCATATGAATGCAATATGACACAATGAGATGCAATTAAAAGCCTAAAAACCTAAAAAGTTGAAAAGATCACTAAGTTCGAGAAAAAGAACAATAAAAGATCAAAAGAACAAGGAAAGATAAGAAAAGATCAAACTCCCCTCAAACCAACCCATAAGGATAAATTACCCTAACTCGCTTCTTAAGGAGGAAAATGCGGTTTGATCTAAAGGCTTGGTAAGAATATACGCCAATTGAGCTTGGACTCTGAAGTGCATTACAATATCACCTTTTTCAACATGATCTTTAAGAAAGTGAAAGCGAATGTCTATGTGTTTAGTCCTAGAATGTTGCATTGGGTTTTTAGCAATATTAATAGCAGAAGTGTTATCACAGGAAAGAGGAACACTAGCAAAGTTTAACCCATAATCTTTCAAAGTGGGCGTCATCCACAAAATCGCTCTGACAACTAGCAGCGACTACATACTCCGCTTGAAGAGTGGATTGTGCAATGTAAGACCGCTTCCTAGAAGACCAAGATACAAGAGAAGTGCCTAGAAAGTGACAGGTGCCTGAGGTACTCTTCCTATCTAACAAATGACCGCAAAATCAGAATCTGAAAAACCTCTAATGGACAAAGCTGAAGAGCAGGAATACCAAATGCCATATAAGAGAGTAGAGTGTAAATACCTGAATATGCGCTTAACGGCTTGGCGATGGGAAGTTCTCGGAGGCGCTGAAATCTTGCGAGAGGCATCCGTGAAGTGAATGTCGGTCTCGAGGCGTCAAATCTGAAGGAGCCGATCATGTTGCGGTACTCGCGTTGATCCACGACTTCTCCTTCCTCATCGGATCCAAAGCGATCGAAGTTGCCATGGGAGTGGAAATTGGCTTGCGATCACCCATGTTGAAGCGTTTGAGTAGATCTTTAGTGTACCGTCGATGGATGAAAGTTCCTTCCTTGCATTGCTTGATTTGAAGTCCCAAAAAGTAATTAAGCTCTCCCATCATACTCATCTCAAATTCCCTGGAAATTTCGTAGTGAGGGAGGATCCATTGGATCAGGCTTGAAGTTATCTTTTCAACAAGCCCAAGAACACCCTAATCGGACTCCGTTTGTGAAAGTTATGACCATTTTACTCGGGTGTCCTCTGATTCGAATCCGAATTTGATGCTGATTCGAATCCGAATTGAATCAAACCTTCCTATCTTCAATTTCATTAATTGAAATGATTTGAATTCGTGTGAAACTTGAGAAAGAGACTCTTGTGAACCTTTGAAAAGTCATGGCATAGCTTGATATCCTCCCAAGATGTTGTACAAGCCACGAAATCATCAACTTTGTCAACTCTCACGCGTTGGTCGGTCTGAATGCGCAGCATGTACTCGAATAGCCATAACTTGTGGTAGAAAGCTCTAAATCACATCTTTGTTTGATCCATTGGAAAGTAGATTTGATAAGCTTTCCAAATATATATATTGTGTATGCTAGATCATACGAGTTTCTGCGAAGATCATCTTGAACTTGAGAAGTATCGTGTTCTTTGTCTTCCAATAAACATTCTTCTTCAAACACGAAAACAAGCGATGACCGCTATTAGGTAGTATAATATTCTCAACTAATTTAAAAGAAAATTAGAGCAGATTCCCTGTTGGATAAGCTTCTCTTGTTTTTCAACTCTCTTAGTAAGCTTATGTTGTTACGAGGTATTTAATGAATTAAAAACACTATATGAAACAACATAGCTAAGGATGTCGCATCAACAATACTTTAAACTTTCTTCTAAATTTTATCACGAATTAGACAATGAATTTGAAGAGATGGCGAAGATTCCATATGCTAGTGCGGTTGGTATCGTTTATTGTATGCTATGGTTTGTACAAGGCTGATTTGGCTCATGTTGTTAGTCAAGTCGGCAAGTTTATGGCAAAACCAGAAAGCGTCTTGGGAGGCGATCAAGTGGATATTCAGTACTTGAGAGGTGCAATAAGTCATGGTATATTCTTGGTGGGCGGAAGGTAATCCTTTAGCTGTTGGATATGTGGATTTGGACTATGCTGGTGATTTGGATAATAGGAGGTCTACTATAGGGTATGTTTTTACTCTAGGTGGAGGGCCTATATATTTGAAGTCATTAATTCAGTTTATTGTTGTATTGTCTACAACTAAGGCAGAGTACATGGCCCTGACTGATGCTGCAAAGGAAATGTTATGACTTGCAGGATTAGTGAAGGAACTAAGTGTTGAGCAAGGTGGAGTTTAGGTGCATTGCGATAATCAGAGTGCAATTTATTTGGCCAAGAATCAAGTGTATCATGCCAGGACGAAGCACATTCATGCAAGGTATCACAGGATCAGGGAGTTGATCAACTCTGGAGAGATTGATTTGATGAAGGTGCACATTGATGATAATGCTACGGATATGTTGACCAAGCCCGTCACCGCTAACAAGTTTGAGCATTGCTTCGACTTGTTGGGAGTCACAAGTTGCTAAGTAAGGAGGTAACCCCCAGCCCACAGATCTGCGAGGAGTGTTGAAGCGTTCTCTTTTGCTGTGTTTTTCTTCAAGGTGGTGTATTCGCCAAGGTGGAGATTTGTTGTGTATAGCTTTATATATAACAAGGTGAAAGAAAGGGGTTGTGTCCGAAAAGCGTACGTTGCGCTCCCGCTTTGAACCTGACCCTACAAAGGAGACAGATTGCGTGGGGTGAAATTTTGGGGTTGCGAGGCGCAAAGCCCCTCATTTGTCTGGACTATGAGTCCGAGTCAAATATGTAATCCGGGTATAAATATATACCGCCGACCTCTTATAAACCTAACTAGAAAGAAAAAAATATCCTCATACGGACGGAGCCACCACAATTCGGCACTCGGGGACGTAGACTTTGCCGAACCTCGTAAACAAATTCTCGTGTCTCTTGTGTGCTTGTTGTGATTGTTCTCTCTCGCGCAAAGGGCTATCTCTAGTTCCAACATCCTAGTCCAGGACTTACTCTACTAAGATAGACCATTTAACAACTTCTACATGTGCTATTCAATTGCAAAAATGATAAGTGTTGTAGAAGTATAGGTGCTAAGGTATTTTGGGGCAACATGATTCACTTTGGAACTTATGGTACCTAGAATGATCACTTTTATCTTCTTGATCTCACATTAACATTTTGGCACGACTATTATCATTCTAGGATCTCTTTTAATGAACTTGCTAGAATTGAAGCATTACTTAACTCGCAATCTCTTGCATACTTCATCTTAAGCTTTCGAACTTATACTTGCTTTATATGTCTAGATATGATCTTGATAGCTTATCTTGCTTGATATGACTTGTTCAAATTAGACATGCTAGTTTGTTCTTGTGGGTAATCTTCAAAACTTTTGTAATAAAAAATTGAAAACGCCAAAAAGAAGCCACTCCATTGCATTTTATGCATGCTCCTTCTTATGCTTCTTCCTCATCTTGTATTTGATATCCTTGTATGAGAGGAAGGTGCGATTTTTCATGACTCCATTGTCAAAGGGGAGAAGATATAGCAAAATTGGTAAAAAGGGGGAACTATTTGGAGAAAAAGGGAGAAAATTGTAATTTTAAAAAAATGGTAATCATAGTGAGGGGTAGCATCTCGTGTCCATTCTTGTGTTCATCTTGCCATTTTTGAACTTGAATTACATTTCTTGATCCCTCACAATGAGCAAATGTCAAATGGAACTGTTGTTCTTTCATATGGACCTTCAGTTATATTTTTTACCCCTCTTTGGAAATTGAAGCTACATATCTGAAACCAACTTGGTCATTTCCATGACTTTCTCTTGCTTATGAACCAAGTTGTGGCCTTGCACGAAAACGTCGAGTATTTTTTTTAAAATAAACCTCCAACTTGCATTTTTGGGAAATGACAATGTGTTTATCAAGGGAGAGATTGTGGATATCACATGGATATTGTGAGGACCCCGGAATATTGGAGGTTTATACCAAATTAATAATCATACCAAAAGCAAAATTTTTAATCAAGAACAATCAAGTCTCAATTAAAAATTATACTAGAACCACAATTATTAACAAGGTACAAATCCAATATTCAGGTTCCTGGATATGCCTCTCATGTTAGCTCCCAGGATGAGCTGCTAACATAGACATATCCTTACAACATTATATCACAAGCATACACGATTGGAATACATTAATAAAAATTTACAGCGGAAACACTAAGTAAACCAGAAAGGGAAAATGAAGTAATAAAATAAATTCTCCAGTGGAGCACCACAACCCAAGGGCAACTTGACTGGGATTAAAGCCGAAGTATCCCCGTAATCGCTTCAACTTGGAATATTACTAGGGCGTTCTCTACCTGCAACAAAGGACAATTCCACTGAGTACGGAAGGTACTCAGCAAGACTTACACAAAACTATTTAAAATAAAATGTTTGAGGGGTCCTGTACAAAGGATTAGAATTTTTATATGCATAAGGTTAACAACAGGAAGGTTATAATGGTTCAATTTTGCAAAAAGCAATACATCTTAACCTACACTTGCTAAGTTTTAGCAAAGCACTTTTATAAATCCATTTGGACTAAAACAGTAAACAAATGAAAGCATAATCATAATTTGTATCAGATTTAAGTGGCTACAACCACTAGCAACACCTTGCATGATTCCCTCTCATGCCGAAACAATTCCCATACAAAATTTTATTTTCAAAATCTATACAAAGCGCTATTCAAATTCAAGCGTTGTCGTAACCGTGGACACGGCTATTCGAATAGTTCTAATCCTCGAGGGTGTACATCTTTATCCACACGACTTAGTTAGCAGTAAGCCTCAGGAATAATAGCACATTGCCTTTGGTATGCCGGTCGGGTAAACTAAGATTTGGTATTTTTCAACAAGTTAACACTATTGAGTTGGAATACCCATGTGTGAGTGATCCCGTTCAGTACAAGTTACTAGTAGAACACACTTGGCAGGGGCCCACATGTTGTGCAGGGAATGCCGATCCAAAAATAGAAATTAAATGTGAAAGTAGAGTGTGCTAATTGCACATATTAATTCGCAATCAGGCGCTTAAGGTACATACATGTGATGGAACGCATGTATGGCCTCACCCTCCTAAGAACATATGATATAGATACACAATCAAACACATATGTCCTTACTTTCCTATTTTCGAACTCAATAGCATTAACCTTTTACTTAACCAAACAGCGCCCATACACTGCGTGTGGAAGTACGATGTGGCTTGAATCATCCAGCCAATGTTCAGTCCTTAATCAATCCAGACAAGACAACCACATTTCCCAATCTCGTGCACTAAGGCACCCTCACTAGCATCCACTTGTCCAGATTTAAAATCAGTGTGAATAAACAAAATTTTACTTTCATTTCAGATTTAAATAGACTGGACAAAGAATCAAAATAAAAGAAATTCATTTAATGTTTCCAAGTTTGGTAAAATAAAATTGACACACTACAGACTGCATGGCTAAGCAATCCCAGGCATAAGTAGTTTAATATAGAAACACTACCTTAAGTTTGAGTGTATGATCAGATTAAAGGTAATCCTCAAGTGTTGGGTAGTAACTAGCTATTGACAGATCACAAATAAATTTTTAGGAAATTAGTATGCAATAGTATCACTGTGTTCTATAAATCTACAGTTCAAAAATTGGGATCAACATGGTGCAAAGAGGATGCTTGCCTTATGGATGTCCACTTGTTCACTCTCGGAGGCGTTATTGTTCACTCCGCAATTCGTAATCTAGAGAGAAAATACGAAAGCGAATAAATACCAATAAAATCGAGAAATCCAAAATGCTCAAAAATGCATGATAATTACATATTAATGAGGTTATGATTCTATATGCATTTAGGTATAGATTTTGATTTAAATAAAGTTCAATTTCTTATGGACTGGTTAAAGTTAGTTCAATTCCTGGTGGAGTCATAACGACTGACGATACCTAGAGTTTAGGTGATGTTGTTTTCCTTAACATGACATCTAGTACTCGCAAACACTCTCTACTTATTTTGATTTTACAAAAATTTCTACACCAATTCACCTAATCAACTAAATACTTAACTTCCAATTCCTTTATTTCCCTAATCACCTATCCCCTCGTTAACCCCTTCCTATTTCTAACCCTACCCGGTCGACGCTCTCCTTCTCTCCCTTATCTCCTCTCGGCTGACGCTCCCTTCTTCCCACTTCCTTATCTCTTTGCCTCTCCCTCTCGGTTTCTCTCTCGGCTCTCTCCCGTCTCTCTCGGTCGCTCCACCCTCTCCATGGCGCCGCCTCCTTCAGCGCCTCCTCGGTTCTGCGCTCGGTTCCTGCGCTTCTTTGCTCTCCGGCTCACTTTGCGTCATTTGTCGTCCCGGGCTACCTCCTCCCGGCTCATTGCTCTCCCCTCGGCGCCCCTACGCCTCGGTTCCTCTGCGCTGCTTCTCCCCCTCGGCTGGCTTGGCGCCGCTGCGCCTCGGCTCGTACTCACGACTCGCCCTACTCCGGTAGCCCGGCTTGGCGGCTCGGCCTCCGGCCGCCGGTGCCTTGGCTCCTCGGATCGCCCTCTGCTTGCTTTCGGCCGCGCTCTCGGCTCGGCCTACTACTCGACTTGGTTCCCCCCGTTCCATTTTGGGTTTTAGTTAATTGATTCTTAGTAAATCCCGTTGATTTCAGTATTAATGTTAGTTGGTAATTTATGTATGCATGCTTATGGAGGTTGATCTGAGGTGGTGAATGCTACTGATGGTGGAGGTGGGTGTTGGGTTCGGTTGCCACTGAGGTAAGTCCTCATCTGATCTCCCTCTACTCCTCTCCCTATTGCTCTGTGATGATGATGAACTGAGAGCTACCATATTATTCTACTGAGATCTAGTGATTTGTGTGAATGATTTGGATGAGTGCAATGCATACTGATGTGCACTGGGGGTTACCTCTTGATGATTCTGGGTTGGGAGGAGAGGGTGGCAGTGCCAGTTTTGTGCTAGTGCTCCCCTCTTCCTCTGCTTCCTGGCTCCCTGATGCTTCTGGCCCTCCGTGCTCTTGTCGGCCTGGCAGTGCCCAGATGGTCGTCGATGGCTCACTGTTGTCGCCGATGGTGTCCACGCTCCGCCGGTCTTCCCCATCACCTTGAGCTCCTCTTCTCCGGTTGCTCCCTGTGAGGTTTGTGGGTGACGGTGGTGGTGTGCTGGTGCTTTGGTTGCCTTGTTCTTGTTTTCCTTCGGCGGTGCACTGAATGGGACTTGGCTTGTGTGCACTGGCTTTGCTAGTTTTGCAGTGGGTTGGGAATTCTCTGGAAGCGGCTTGTGCTGTCCCTCGGTACTTCGCTGGGCTCTGCTCGGCCGTTTCCTTTGGCGGTGCCCTGACTGGTGCTTGCGGTGGTGCTTGGCTTGGGAGGTGAATGAGCTGTGAGGCTTGAATAGGGAAATGCACCTACTGGGGTGTATCCATTGCATTTCCTTTGTGACCCATGAATTTCCCTTTTGCCCTTGTGTTTATCTGAATGGCTTTGCAAGATATGATTGGACTATGGTTATTTTGGTTCATTGGTTAGCAATTCATTATGCAAGGTATTCGCTGCAGTTGAGGCAATTCAGTGTATATGGGTGTTGGATTTCCCTAAACGCCGAATGATGAGAACCTACGGAAATAAGACGGTGCCGATTTACTTAGGTTAGTCTAGGTATCATGGGTATCCCGGTGCCGACTAATCTGGGTTAGCCTAGGTGACTTGAAAATCAAGATGCCGGTTAACCTAGGTTGGTGTGGGTAATCTCGATACTTAGGGTGCCGACTAATCTAAGTAGACCTGGGAACCGTAATGATTCCTATGGTACACTGACGGCAATTTATTTTATGCTAACTCTATTATATTGCTTTATGAACAACTAATTGCCTTTTGATTGGTTGGTGGACTATGGAGCTGCGAATGGTGTTTCGGATTGAGTCGAGGAAGACGGTTTGACTGGACAACGATGGACGGGCAAGATTTCAAGGAAGGCTTTTGGCGACATGAAAAGCAAGTTTTATTTTAACATTTTGTAAAATACTCAAAGTTGTAAAACATAATATGAGCTGATGTAAATAAATTCTTGTTTTACTTGTATTGAGAAGATTTTTATTCATGATAAACATTGTAAGGTTTAATTAAATTATTTTCTAGATAATTTTATAAATATTTATTGTTGTCTCTCTTTGGAACTATGATTGGAGTTACATATTAGACTTTGATTAGGATATTTACAAATGCAAAAATTTATGCAAATGCTTCAGAAATAACAAATATAATGTAAAATGCATATAATTACTGTTTATTAAAATTGGGGCTGTTACAGATATGCTCATGATCTTAGGATGATGATATAATTAGCAATAGTGGTGAGGGTTTGCCGAAACACTGGTTTTCAGCAAAATATCAGATGTTGTCGAGTTGGTGGTCGACCAAGCCTTCTTGGCGATTTGACCTACCACCTCAGGTGGTTAGATCGGCCTGTGGGCTGGCCAAGTGGCTGGCTATCAAACCGGTCATGAGCGACGCACCAAAAATCTGGCGGTACGTATTTTTCAAAGAGATGCTTTTTCGAGTTTGTTTTGCTCTCTTAGAAGTGCGGTAGTACCGGATTGTTAGGAGCGGAACTACCGCAACTCGGATGGACCGAAAATAAGGCGGTGTGTATTTTCTAGAGAGACGCTTTTTTGAGTTTGTTTTGCTCTCTTAGAAGCGTGGTAGTACCGGAGTGTTGGGAGCGGAACTACCGCAGCTTGGTAATTCCGGAAGATAAACGGCGGTACGTTATTTCCAGTAGGTGCCATGTGTTGGATCTAAGTGGAAGCGGTAGTACCGCCCTTCAGAAACGGAATGACCGTAGTGTGGAACTACTGCAAGATGAACGTCGGTTGTACCGTGCTGCACTTTTCAAACGGCTAGTTTCTTGTCTGATATAGCCATTACTGTGCTTGTTGTGGAGTGCGGCAGTACGAGCTGTTGAACGACGGTAGTACCGCTCGTACTGATTTTTCAGCAGTTTTTCTTCCAACGGCTAGCTTTTGTGTGTGGGGCTATAAATACCCACCTTGGCCGGTTGTGGAAGGGGGTTGCTGGTACCATATACATTCTATTGAGCAAAGAGCAAGCCCTCTCATCTCTTATGTGCATGTGTTGCACTTAGTGAGCTTAGAGAGCAAACCCTAAGTGCTTGTGTTGCCTTAGGTAGTGGATTGTATATCTATTGAGCTTAGACACTTGTTTAGTTCAAGTGAAAGTTGTTGACTTGTTGCTCTTGGTGTTTGCCGACACCTAGATGGCGTGGAGGTGTCGTTGGTCCGATGATCTTCTCAAGGTGCTTGTGAGAAGGCCCAACGTGGTTGTGAGTGGTTTGGTGCTCGCCATCTCCGAAGTGGAGGAAGAGCAACCTGAGTGGATCGAGGTGTTGGCTCGTGTTTGGAGCCGGTTCAAGTGGTTGGACTTACCTCGTAGGTGTTTGGCTTAATTTGTGGAGGCGGTCCAATTCGTTTGGACTTACCTCAACATGGATTAGGGGAGACTAGCTAGTCTCCGAACACCACAGTAAAACATCATTGTGTTCTTGTGATTTGTTATCTTGTGTTTCACCTTATGCAATTTACATTCACAGTATTACATTGCTTACTTGTATTTGGTTAATTGCTTATATTCTATATTCTTCATATTGTCGGTGCACTTAGCAAAGACCAATTGATTTATGTTTTAATTGTGCAAAACTAGATTGTTATTAGTTTCCGCATTAAATATTGGTTTTAGCCAAAAGTTTTTTAAAAACTGCCTATTCACCCCCCTCTAGTCGAACTCCTCGATCTTACAGCTGGCCAAGTGGCGGCTGGCTATCAGATCGGTCGTGAGCGGCAGTCTGAATGGACAAATGTTGATCTTTGAATTTGGGACCGGGCCAAAAATAGAGAGTGTAGACAAGTGAGAGGATTCTTTTGCACTTGGTCTCATAATTTTTAGAGCTTCGAGTCAAAAGTTCCATTCATTTGAAATTTACAGAGAGGGTGTGGGATCTTTGAGCGAAATTTGGCTAAGTCCCCTAGCTGGCAGTCAGACCGACCATGGGTGGCGGTCTGACCGATTTTGCCTTGTTCGCTGGCGGTGAGGTGACGATGATCGTGGGTTAGGTCAATTTCATGGGTTTCAGTGCATATATGTTGCATGATGCATGTTTTGACTAACATGGGTTAAGTTACGAAGAACTGATGTTTGGAATCGATTTCTTGGTCTATTGTTATGCAAGAGGCTTGGAGGTCAACGACGATGTGGCGAGGATGATCGGGACTGGGATTGGAGGGCTGAGATCCAGAATGATCGAGGTTGTCGGGTGAAGTTATTGGACTCAAGTATGACACAAAATGGATAAGGAAGACTGAACGAGAAGTTCGGTGCGACAAATTGCATCAAGCGTTGCGGGGGTTTGTGTAAGTGTCATGGTGGTTTCGGCAGGAGTCGGATGGGAAGACTTGACGACATGAAAAGATACGTTGATCAGCGTACACGTGGCGATGTATGGGATTGCCTAATGAAGATTGGATTCGGTCTTTGGACAAGGATAGAGAAAGTGTATTTTGGTAGCTTTACCAAAATACTTCCTTGGTGACCTTTAGCTAAACCATGGCGCAAGTTGGCACAAGGAGAGGCGATTTAGATCAAGTGAAGATAAAGATCATGAAGAAACGGATTCGGAAAGCATGGTTAGTTATCCACTTTAAGAAACGTGTATGAGTGTAGACCTATTTGTGTGTGGGTTTAAATGTGCCTGTTAGGGTCTTTTCTCTAAACCTAGCTTCCATTATAAAAGAGAATGTTCAGATGTGGAGTTCCTAGCCTTCGAAAAGAAAAACTGTAATTTGTGTTTTGGGGTCTTTGGAGTAGTTGAGGCTAGTGTTTGTAAGAGATGGTTTGATTGAGTGCTTAAGTGTCAAGTTTTTATCCTCTATGATGAAGTGACTGTAAACCAATAGCCTTCTCAAATCAATCCAAGCAAAGTTTCCTCAAGATGAGTATCTTCTTATTCTTGCTCTATCTTCAATGAATTTTGGGATTTTGATGTTCCTTTGGTTTTCTTATGGTTTCTTGATGTGATCTTGCTTACTAGGATATGTGGGAATACATCTAGGATTATCTTGATATTCATCTACCCACGAGTAAGTTTTTGGATTAAAGTTTGATTCTCCTCGGTTCTTGTGCCCAATTTTCTTCATCTAAGAAATTGGTGGAGCTTTGACCTTGATCTTACCCATCGTTAATTGGAATAGGTTTATAACCTTCTTGATGAGCTATGGCGTAAATTAGAGGGGTTTTAGATCACCTGATCAAAAGTTGAGTCGATTTGTGATTTTAAAATCATGTTGATTTCACTGTTCATTCATGCGAGGGGTCAGACCACCCAAAGGAGAGGTCGGACTTGTAGGCCAACGGTCAGACCGCCTATCACAAGTGGTCTGACCGCCCCTGTATTATCTTTTTGAGTTTTTTGTAATTTTGGTCTTTAAGTGTCAATGTTTGTATTGAGACTTTTGCTATACTTGTATTTTTTTTATCTCCGTAGCTTTCATGATTACTGAAGTGGGAATAAAGTACCCTCCAGTTGCCGTTTCAGTGCAATAAAATATGAACCATTTCGCCGCACCCGACCTACTCTAGTTTATTTATTGTGCCAAAGGTGTGTGAACCGGAAAGGAAAAAAGGCTTTGCAAGGACACACGCCGACATTTGAAGATTTTGCCATAAAAGTTTAACAACGAAAACGGAACCTTCGTTCAAACCTTCCCTGCACTGTCTTCGCACACAAGCTTCTGCAGGCACGGTGGGAGCCACCGAAGGGACAAGGAAGGTGCTTGCCATGGCGTCGGCTCCGACAAAGACGTTTTCGTCGGGGGTATCCTGCCCGTGGTAGCGAGCTCGTCAACGGGCCCGTCGACTAGCTGATGCATTATCAGATTCAGATTCAGATTCAGATAAGTGATAGGGTCTGAGTCTAATTCCATGGCCTAGTCTTGTTGGGAATGCAAGAATCTAGTAAGAAATAGTTCAATTCCAATAGGAATCAGAAAAGAATCCTTGTCTTCCAAACGGGGCTTAATCGACTATTGTTTCCACCTGCAAGTGTCGCTGCAAAAATTCTTGGTTCCAAACATGTTATCGTAGGATTTTTTTAGATCTGAAATCCTCCAGAATTTCTTCATTTTTATTTAAATCGAGGGATTTCCAAAAATTGGATGATAGAGTCCTACGAATCCCAAACACTTCAACTTAACAGAAAGTGAGGATGCAGCGTGTATCATTGTGCCGTGGCCGACGGTGCATCAAGGAAAGCTCTAACTTGCTGTGGAAAAAGAAAGGCGAGTAAAACTCTAGCTAACCAAGAGTAGGGCGTGTACACGTGTGGGGATGGTGGCCATGCACGCATGTGCTGTGTGCGAGGAGTAAGGAGTCCGAACCAGGACTATCCACGGAGCTGGTGTGTGTGTGTGTGTGTGGGATTTTTGTAATAATATTATTTTTATAAAAATTATAAAAATAAATAGTCAAAAATTACAAATATAAATTACTATCACTATTTAAACTAGCAAAATTGGCGACAGTGGCCTATAGCAAATTGGAAAAGTGCTGAGAGGGGTCATGTTGAAAATTGAACTGACGACATGCTTCTATCGCCAATTAAAATGGTGACATGAGCCTATATTTAATTTTTTATTTATATGTATAGAATTCAGCTTAAAATTTTCGTTGGTTTTAGGAATTTTTTGGTAATATCTTTTAGTGTCCGCTTAGTTCGGAATCCAAAATAGAAAAAGATAACGAAATATGAAGTAGAGAATGCGAGAGCGGTGGCGCAATAACACAAACAGCCCCCTTCGGAGCGAAATAAAAATATATTTGGGTTTAGGGTTGTCATTTGCACTGTTGTCCCGATTGTACATTGTTCATAGAACCGATTCCTTTGGGAAAAGTACATGAAAATTTTGAAATAGACGAAATATTTGGAAAAATATATTTAAATTTTAAAGACTTCATAATTTAATTACGAATTACATAACGTGCTGCGTTTGGTTACGTGCATTAAAAATAACACTATGCACAAATTAACAAAGTGGAAAACACCTACCATACATTTGCGCGTTTTTGGAATAAAAAAATTGATTGGAACAGAGTTAATTAGTCCTGGTGGCCCATCGGTACCTTCCCCTTGTCTCTGCACTGTCCACGGCGGCGGCCAGTCCGAAGTCAGCCATGTTCTGCGAGACGGGTTTGACGATTGAATAATGTTAGGATAGCATAACGTAGGGTTAAATCCATAATCATGATGTAAATTGAACCTAACTTTCCAATTCGATTTGGAGTACGCCCGAGCGACGGGGAGCGCTAGGACGGCTGTCAATCTCACTAGCATGAGCATTCCCTTTGTCCGCCGCACGCTCGGCCCGGCTGTACTCAGCTTCCTATTGGGGGGGGGGGGTCCTCCACTACTACCCAACTTTTCTAGACTCCTTAGGTGTCTTTTTAATAGAGTCGGGTACGTAAAGTTTTCAGCGTTCGAAAGTCTCGGCTCATTTCGCGGAGTTGAACATGTACTTTTACTCGATGAACGTCCTATCGTACATGCTTAGGCCATCAATCCATTGGAAGAAATTGCATCGCATCTCCGGCTGCCATTATGAGAGGATGAAGTTAGAGATATGTGGAATACAATGTGAGATGTGATAAATCTACACGTGTGTAAATTTCGCTTGTGAGGATGTTCTCGCACGTGTAGTACACTAGGGCGGCGGTCGTCGGGTGTGTGGACTGAATGATCTTTGCTGGCTCCGTACACACATTGCGGGCATGGGAACTGCAGTGGTATCCGCGCATCCTTCATAGAACAATCGGGGTAGGGTTTAGCCCTCTCAACAAGCCACTTGCGTTTCCACAGTACCTTCCCGTAGAAGTTCGACGACGAGTCCAACATCTCCCTCTAGTTGTGTGAATCAAATTGGAGTGAAGTGTTGGGTGTGGTGGTGTAATATTCTCCTCCAGCTTTCTTCTCCCTCCTTTTGTAAGAGGATAGGGTGTAGTCTTAAGGGTGGAGGGAGAAGAGACAAGACATCGATCTTAAAAGGTGAGGTGACAGAGTATGATCATTTAGGTGTGAAAAGGTAGCGTCGTAGTGTTGTATTTTAAGTCTGCAAAGGTGGTAGTGTGTGCCTGACAGGGTGCGGTCTTTTCGGTCTTAAAAGGTAGCGTGGCAGAGTGTGATCATTTCAGTCATTCGGTTTGAAAAGGTAGCGTTGTAGTGTGTTGTCTTTTTAGTCTATAAAGGTGGTAGTGTGTAGCATCACAGGGTGCGTTCTTTGCGGTCTAAAAAAGTGGCGAGGCAAAGTGTGGTCATTTTGGTCTCAAAAGATGGCGTCGCAGTGTGTTGTCATCTCGGTATGCAAAGGTGGCAGTGTGTGGCGTGACAGTGTGCGATCTTTTCGGCCTGAAAAGGTTGTGTGGCCGAGTGTGGTCATTTCGGTCTAAAAATGTATTGCCATAGTGTGTTGTCCTCTCGGTCTGCAAAGATGATAGTGTGTGAAGTGACAGAGTGCAATCTTTTCGGTCTAAAAAGGTGGGGTGGCTGAGTGGTATTTTCGCTCTGAGAAGATAGCGTCACAGTGTGTTGTCCTCTTGGTCCTCGAAAGTGTCATATTGAAGTTCATACTTGAATCCCTAGTAATGTTACGTTCATATCCAATTGCTAAAAGTTAAAGACATCTTGCAATTCATAAAAAGCATACAACATCGTTCATACATGAATCCCTTATGCAGACAACCACTACTACTTAATACATATTGAACACACTACCAGTAGGATACACACACATATAAGTTTCTCGAGCCACTTCAAGTGGTCAAGAATGTTGTCAAAGCGCTCATCTGCAGGTGGCATGTTCACCATTGGACCATATGAAACTACAAGTAGACGTTCAACTGCTCTTTTGTAACACCCCATTTTTAGAATCGGGATGTTAATATTTAATTTGGTGATTTAATAAAATTTTGACTTTGATTTAATTTTTTTTCCCATATTTAAGTAAAAAGATTGTTTCTAAAATCAAATTGAATTAATTAAAAGATTGCATTTAAAGTTAAATCAAATTTTTTAAAAAGATGCATTAAACAAATATAATAATAATAATAACCAATGTTTAATTGTTTGAGAGACTGCAATTAAATTAAAATTTTTGTTTCTTGTTTCCGTATGCATTTCAAAAATCATGATGCATACATTAGTATTACCATTCTCATTTTCCAATTCAACCGACCGCGGACGAAACGACTGCGTGTTCCTTCTTTTCCAGCCATCTCTTCCATTTTCCGACCCTGCTAACTCCTATTGATTCTCTCTTTCAAATCTCAGCCAAAAAATCAAAACCAAGTCATGCATGTTATACCGCCGCGATCGGCATCGCACGAGCAACCCATTTCTGTAAAAAAAAATCGCATGCATTGCAGTTTGAGTGAATTCGTAAAAAGGAGAAAGAAACTAGCAGATAAAACACATGTGTATCCATTCTTTATTTTTCTAAATTCTCTCCTCGCAATCACAACCAAAGACCAAGAATTGTGCAACGCATGTTATACCATTGCAATCATCATCTCGAGAGCATTCCATTTTAGCGACTAGCTCGTGAATGCGAAGTAGTTTGGGCGAGTTAAGAAAGAGAGAGGAAAAACTATACTACTATTCATCTTCCAGGCAAACAGAAGCTTAAATATTTTTAGAGAGCACCACACTATGGATAAATTCCTGAAATTTTTACCTACGCATCTACATTATATCAGGAACCTCCCCTAAAAATTTCGTGATTTTTTAAGCTAAAAAACTATGTCTAAAAATTACCTGAACATAACCATTTTACAAATTCCAAAAAATATTGTTCATTTCTTTTAAAGTAGTCCTAGCCGAGAGCCAACCCCATGCCATTGTCCATTTCATTGCCCAGCCAAACAACTCTTTCTTTTCTTTTCTTTTCACTCCACCCATCTAGCAAAGCTAATCATAGCCACTCCTCCTGCCAACTCCACCTCCACGCCATTCCTTCTTCCCAGCAGAGTAGCACTTCTAGTCATTGCTTTCTTCCCTAAGCAAGAACACATGTTCATTTCAAACCTTCTCTTTCCAATCTCCATCAGAAACTAAAAATCTCTCTACGCATGTAACACCATCGTGTTCATCTCCTCATGAGCATCCCATCCATGTAAATAGTTTTTTCATGCATTGTCGTTTGAGCGTTTTCATGAGGGAAGAAAACATGCACTGTAGCAATGGAGCTAGCTAGCAGCAGCGGCACTGGTCGAGCCAGCTCCATCCAGCGCACGCTCTGTCGGCCTGCAGCTAGTAGCAGCGGCACTGGCCGAGCCAGCTCCATCCAGCCCACGGTGCGGTCGAACCCCATGCAGCGGCAGCAACTTGGCGCAGCAGCTCCATAGCACATGCAGTGCATTGCCGGCAACTGCAGCGAGCAGCTCCACGGCCGGTGGCTTCATGCAGCAGTGTGGCGGTGTTGGGCGCAAGGCAGGCGGCCGGAGCTTGCTGCAGCAGGTCGGTGGTGTGCATGCATGAGCAGCGGCTTGGCAGCAGCCCGGTGCTGCGACGTGGTGGCTCTGCGAGGCGCCGCAGCAGCACGAGACCAAGGCGCAGCAGCCAAGGGCCGGGGGCCGGCGCGAGCAGCAGCATGGCCGAGCCCGGGGCAGCCGAGGCGAGGAGGTAGCAGCTCGGCGGAGCGAGACACGCTAGCGACTTGGGCTGTGCGCGGTGCCTAGGACAGCAGCGTCAAGGCGCAGCCTGGCAGTGGTTGAGTCGAGGCGAGGAGGCAAGGTTGGCGACCGAGCGTGGAAGGCAGTGGCGGCACATGCGAGTGGCGAGACGGCGCGGCGCATGTATACGGAGGCGGCGGGTGTATGCATATGGCCGGCCTCGACAGTGTCAGCAAAGACGGTGCATGCATGCGACACGGCAGCCCCCGGACGGTCCGACGAGGCTCGGTACCAGCTCGTGGACGCGGCGTCGAGGGAGGAGCCGAGACAGAGGCTGGTGCGGTGTAGGCCGGAATTGGCACGCCGTATGCGACGGCACCGAGGCGGAGGTGGCTGAGCCAAGGACGCGAGGCATGGCGGCACGGCCAGCGGCGCGAAGACGACGGCATGGAGAAGCCCACCGAGAACGCGATGTATGCATGTGATGGCAATGCATGCATGCGACGTGGCCCAAGCAAGGCGAGGCAGTGTCGACGCGACGGTGTGGCGCATGCGGCGACACTAGGACGACCGACATGGAACGAGCTCAGCGACGACTACGGTGAACGCGGGCGAGAGGCCGAGCGGACGTGGAAGCGGAGACGACTACGGTGGAGGTGGACGCGGAGCCGAGAGGACATCCGGTGATATTTCGCACACGTAGTACCGCGGTAAAAATCTTTAGTGCCAAATCGTGCTTATGATATTTACTTGTGCATGTTGCATATTAGTCATGAGCATGGTCTTTATTTATGCATACACTACTACAGAACACGTCATCACAGACGGTTCGGAACCGTCATCACAGACGGTTTCCGAACCGTCTATATTTATTCGTCTGTGATAACAAGCAGTTATCACAGACGGTTCAAAACCGTCTGTGATAACCACTTATCATAGACGGTTTTTAAATAAAACCGCTCGTGATAACCACTTATCACGAGCGGTTTTTAAATAAAACCGTCTGTGATAACCACTTATCACGAGCGGTTTGTAAATAAAACCGTCGTGATAAGTGGTTATCACGACGGTTTTATTTAAAACCGTCTGTGATAACCACTTATCACTGACGGTTTCTAAAGTAAACCGTGCGTGATAAGTGGTTATCACGACGGTTTTATGTTGAAACCGTGCGTGGTAATAGCCTTCACTGAGCGGTTTCAACATAAAACCGTCGTGGTCTTGGCGACCCTAGCTACATTGTTTCCTCTTTTTGGCCACCTCGGGAATTGCTAGCCATGCCCTCGAAAACAAGCATGTACAAAAAGCAGATACATCGCGAGATAATCAATTGTTGACAACTCAAATTGACCATTACTCAAAATAAATTAATAAATAAATTAATAAAGATCGAATTTGTTGAAGTATTTTTGCTATAGTTGTACAATTGGATTACAATTAAGTCAATTGTTTGCGTGACTCTCTGGATCGCGATGGAGTGAAACTCTCCTTTGTTAACTATTTACGTCATGATAAAATTGCATATTTGCCCTCGAACTTCCATGAGCTCTTGCTTAGCGAGTCCATGTAAATCTATTATCAAACCACGCGCTAGGTCAAGAAAAATGGTAAGGATATATATTTGAATTTACAATTACAAAAAATTATTTCGAGATTGACAAACCTCGGATTCTTCATCTTAGCACTAATGATTTCTTTGCATATGATGGCAAGCGTAGAATGCACATAGCTCATCATTTTTTTTTCAAGCAGATTGCAAAAATAGAATTACATATGTACGTATAGTCGATTGAAGACACATTTTATGAAGTATGATATATATAGGATTATTGTGTTGTAGCGCGTCTAGGAAATTTAGATCTGTGTGTTAGTTGGTATTTGGATCCACTTGTATCTTCCTTGTTGGCTAACATAGGAGATGAGCGAACTACATAATTGAAAAAGTTATCCTCGGGCATTTCAAGCGAAGGAAGACTACAATAGAGTTATGTATGAAGGAAATGATCATACTTGTCGAGTATTGCTTGCAGAATGCTGAAGTCGTGATCGTTTCTGACTAGGGAATCAAGATATATCACAGTGTTCCTCTTGGGTATAATGACTAAAAGGATCCAGTGGTACCTACTCATGTATGTCGCTATAACTATTAAACCTAAGTACAAATGAAATTTGAATAGCAAATAGTGAAGCACTTACCCACGGTTGTAGGGCACCGATATGTAGTCCTTGCGATTACGAAGAAGCAATGCCGTCGTTATATAGTTCTCGGCGAAGGTCGCGTCGCTTGGATGGTTTGCATAGATACCACGTGTGGGTCGAGGAAACCCACCGGTTCTCGCCCTTCCCGGGCATTTTTCATCATGTATCTATACATAAGCAATGAGTTGCGATATTTATCGGTATTACATGAATGTGGAACTTGATTGTACACACTTACGATGTCCAACATCGTAGAAGCGGCGTCGAGGGCTTGAAATTGAATAGGTTGAATAAGTCGTTGAAGCCCACCACGAAGTTGCGGCCCGTTGAAGAAATGCTCATCCTTGTATGCGGCGGTGATTCGATGATCGCACCCCTTCTTTGCGGTATTCGCAAGTACCGTGCATGCATAGCGACAAGCAAATCCAGCGTGGGCTAATTGTGCGTTAGGGCACTGCGGTTTTCGATGGAGTACTTCCGTGCTACGGGACTTGGGAGGCGGCTTAATGTTCGTCGATGTCGATTTGGCCTTCACGATTGGCGGCGTCTTCTGCGAGACGACTTCGGGAACCGTCTGGTATGCGCTTTTGTTGTTCCTTGGCGTCTTCTCCACGGGAAGCGATGAGGTGGACTTCGAGGAGAAATATGAGGTGGAGTCATGGAGGGTTCCGTTGGAGAGGAATGGTCTGTCGAGATTGCGGCCTTCGCTGGGTCGGGGCGATGTCCTTCTTGGGCCTTTGGATAAAAGCGTACGGCATCCCCTAGTGTTGTGATCTCTTCGTTCGGGCGAATGTCCGGCGGGGACGGCCATGAAATGTTGATGTACCATGTCCACCTCCACCCTTGCGTAACCATCGCCACTGGACACCGTCTTTGCCTTGCTCCTTCTGGTATGGATGCACCATCCCCCTTGACCTCAATAGGAATGGACCCAACTAACCTCGGTTGGAGCTTGCAGCCGTCGGCTCCTACAAAGCGATCGCAATTAGCTAAGGCGTCCTATAGGTCTATCTTTGGTGCATTCCATAGATGTACATTACCTTGATGCGGTCTATCGGTAATTGGTCGTCGTCACGTTCAAAATTATGCGTGGACGCGACACTACTCGATGTCGAGGAGGTGGTTCCGCAATAACGAGGCGGCTTGCGGCATCGTTGCGAGTACTTGATTGATTGATCCACGCAAACTTGCTATCGTCCTTGAAATTACGCCTTAGCGGTTCCAAGCGATTGTCGTACTCGGCCTTGGATCTCTTCCTACTTCTATACATGAAGTAGTCGTCAGCGAATCCATGTACCCAAGGTGCGTTAACCCCTTGCCTCGCGTGCGACCGGGTGCTCCTTGTTTCCTAGGGCCGTAGATAGTATATCCTTCTCCTGTGTTCTTGGAAGGAGCCCGGAAGTTTGGGCAATCAATTCACGCTGCAAGAGGTCATCATGTTATTATAGTCACTATTAAGTTATGGACTTGTAAACAAGTAGGTAGTTCGACATATTTACCACACGTTGGGACACTTCACAGTCCGCGGGTTTGGGAAAGTGACGCTGCCATCGAGCGAGACTTTGCCCTCGCTTTTAACCGTGCACGGAACGCGGGTGTGTGATATCGAAATAGATTCTCCTCCTCCGCCTCCCATTGCGCGGATTTAGCCGCGTACCAGCCGTGCCGAGTGCGTGGGGTGAGTGTTTCGTGCTGGATTGCTTTGTGCGCCGACTTTGCTCCTTAAATTCATCCGTCGTCTTCATAGCCACAAAGGCGTTCCATGTTTCCAGCGTCAAGAATGGAAACCGTGAAGGGCGTCTCACTCTTGTTCACGTCTTTGCGTGACAAGAAGCGCTCTTGAAGGTCCTCCACGCGTGACACATGGAGAGCAAGGCATGCCGCTCGACGCGATTCATGTGTGTTTACGGGATAGTGAACACGCTTGAAAGGTCTTCCCACAAAGACGCGTCTCGATCTTTTGTCGAGACTTCCACTTTGGTATGGTGATAGGGACCTTTTCCTTGCAAGTATCCGCAGATGGTCAGGAATCTCGCCGCGATCTTGGGGACTCATAGGGACCCCAGCGTCAGCGACCTCCGTGATGGTCGATCGGCCCGTGAGCAATTTCGATATTCCTCTACCATCTAAACTTACGATCTGCGACGTCGGTGACGGCGGCGAAGACGGCGCCTCGCCATGTCGGCGTCGGTGGCGGCGGCGAAGACGGTGCCTCTGCCATCTAAACTTACTTGCTATCTATATAAGTTACGTCGCAATTATTACATAGTATATAATATATGGGAAATTGCACAAAAACACAAACACAAACAACTGGAAAAAAGCGTGATTAGCCAAGTTACGTACCAATTTTGTCATTTTCATGGCGGACATTTAACAATAATCGACATAAATGCTATTAAATTTCAAAGTGGACTATGGCGGGTAAATCATAAATGCCTATATTATATTTAATATATGGGATTGTACACGTTAGTATCTTAGATGTTGCTAATTAGAAAGTTTCAAATAAAGTGTGCTCACTCATGTCATGGCTCTAAAAAGCGGTTACTAGAGTTATTATATTCAAATAGTAAAGCGCATATTAAACTCCACCGCATTGCCAAATTAAGCCTAACACTAATTTTTGTATTACTACTCTCTTTTAAGTCATCATCTTTTTTTTGCTAAAGCTACCAGAAATGGTGATGGTATATGTTCCTCGCGACCTATATTGATGTTTGTTACTCCATAAGTCATCATCTTTTAAGTCATATCCAACTACCATCTATACAATTGCCAGATCACTAACAGGGCATTATTAGCAATATCCAAACAATACAAATTGACAGATTCTACGACACAACAACTCGATTGACAGATCACTAACAGGGCATTATTAGCAATATCAACACAGAAGCTCTTCATTGCCAGATGCACAAATCTCAATTTTGAGTTTACCAAAAGTGATACTGATGAACAATAATTATCAACAACACTCAATATTGGGGAGCAAAGCACGACTATCACCAATCAAGCTACCCACTAAACTGGAGAGCACAAATTCGTCACAAATCCCTACTACTGTCATCAACAAGTATACTTATGGTCCTTTAACAAAATATCAACCATCAAAAACAATCACAGGTAATAATTCAATCCACTGCGCAAACCAAAGATTAGTCATTACATACAACAACCATTGTTCAATAATCAACAATCGAAGACAACACAGGTGATTCAATATATACATGATCTTCTACAAATGATGATTATACTAATCACTACTAATCAAAATCTTTGGATGGAAGAGCTATAATCGACACAAGCAACCGTTCTGAAGAACAGAGTTTGGCACACACTAATACCAGCTGACAACATACAAAAATAACCATCTAATACCACAATCAACAATTGAATTCAAGCTCAGCAAAGATAGGAAGACTAGCAGCCAACATTCGGACATCATTGTTCTTGCCTCTGCTTTTGGATAATCGGAGGAGCGATCGGCCGTGAGGGCAAGGGAGGAGGCTCGGCCAAGGCGAGAGAGCGCCCGAGGAGAAGCACGAGAAGGCGAGGAGAAGGGGTGTGGGGGCGGTCCAACGGGGTGGCCGGTCCAGTGGGCGATGGGGGCTCGAGGCGGTGGCGGCGCGAGGGTGGTCGGTATTTGGGCATCGGTGGCGGCGGGCTGGAGTGAGGGGTGGTGCGGCCGGGCGGCGAGCGGGAGTTGGCGGGTGCGATGGCCATCCAAGGGCAATGGAGACCGGAGAGCACGGTGGGCGGTGGAGCACCGTGCACGCCATCGCCATACTACAAAAGAGAAGCGTATACTGGATCTCGAGGGTGGAAGCGCACGGAGAGGCGACGCTGCGGCGAGCAGGTGGGAGGAGGGGCGCGGGTCGGGGAGGAGGGGCGCCGGGTCGGGAGGCGGCGAGAGGGCGTTGAGGCGATAGGGTTAGATCAAAACCCTATCGTCTCGGCTTATATAGTCAACACACATCACGAGGCGGTTCTAGAGGGAAATGCGTGATGCGTACACATCACGAGCGGTTCCCTCTAGAAAATGCGTGATGCGTAAACATCGCGAGCAGTTGCCGGGAAACCGTGCGTGATGTTCACGCATCACGACATTTCCTCTAGAACCGTCAGTGATGTTTAAGCATCCTGAGCGGTTGCTCGGGAAACCGCGTCGTGATATTTACGCATCACGCGAGCGGTTCTAGCGGGAACCGTGCGTGATGCTCGCTATCACGACGGTTTCCACGAACCGTCTGTGATATTCACGCATCACGAGCGGTTCTAGAGGAACCGTGCGTGATTTCGCCAGAACATCTAATTCACGCACTACACTAATGCTAAAACCTTGGGCACATGAATAAACCTTGGGCACATGATTTAAATGAAATAGTGCTAAGTTATATGTCATCATTTTTAGTTAAGGGTCACATGAATAAACCTTGGGCACTTCACTAATGCTTTAGTGAGCATATTATACATAAAAGCAATGCAATATTTCGAAAGCGCTTTTTGGATGAACTTCCAAGATGGTGTTTTTAGCATTAGTTAATTATAATGTAAAGCCCAAAAGTTTAGCAAGATTTAAAGCATGCTAGGCAAAAAAAGGAAAAAGGACAGACAACAAGAATTCCAAAAGCTACGAATATCTCAACGGAAAAGTTATTGGCATATCGTGCAATAGTCAACAAGAATTCCTCCTAAAATAGACTCCTTACCAATCTAGAATATTTGGACCTTGCGATAATAATCTCACGGCACCATGAATATCCACATTGACATCAATATTAAAGATCACAAGTCCATAACACATTAACACATGACAATGGAATAAATAAATTAATTACAATGGAGTAATTAAATTCTTAATTAAAATACTGACCCTTCATGATGATCGACGCATATAGCTAGCTTCCTCACTGGGTTCTTCCTCGAGCTCGATGCCGTCTCGAAAGGTGGCAACTCGTCAAATTGATTGTATTCTTCCTCGTCCACTACATTCTCAACTCCGACAATCCTCCTTTTCCATGAAGAACTACGTGGCGCTTCTTATTTGCCGGGTCGGTTACATAGAAGACTTGAACAACTTGGTTGCTTGACGAATGGTTCGTCTTTGTATCCGACACGTTCGAGGTCCACGGTAGTGACGCCGCACTTGTCGACCTTCACTGTGGGAGATGGACCCAACGGCACGAAATAGGGGATCTTGAAAAGCACGAGTCGATCTCCCATATCTCCTCTATTTGCCCATAGTACGAGCTCCTCAACCCCATCAGATCTTGAATGCATCTATCACGGACACATTTGTTACGACTTTGTGCTCTTCCTATCTGAGTGCCGTATAAAATGTGTACCCATTTATGTCGTATCCTTGCCATGTGACAATTGTAAAATGTGGCCCTCTTGCCAACCATAGCGTATCATCACTTGATGACCTCCAAGTGATTCGCACCTTTAACCATTCGTTGAACCGAAGCGGTTGTGCTCTCGTGATCCAAACCTCCGACCGGTCGGATTACATTGGCGTACCATGTCTTTGTGCTCGTCGATGTGCGGGGACACTTGGGTCATGTGTTGCAAGACCGTGAAATGGGCTTGAGCGTGCGTATCGGATCGGGAGTGATTGATTTCCTTCCGATGGTCCCGATACCATCCGGTCTCCCCTCATGGCGAGATAGAGGCACACCAATCGGATCCACGAGCCATGTAGTCGACGAGAACTCAATGACCTCTTAGTTGCATAACCTTCGATGATGCGCCCTCGGTCGAGATCGATTCCGTCGTAGGACTTGAGAATTCCCATGTACCTCTCGAGCGGGTACATATGGCGTAGAAACACAGGGCGCATATCTTTATCTCTTTCACAAGGTGAACAATGAGATGGACCATGATATCGAAAAATGACGGAGGAAATACATCTCAAGATGACACGAGTCGTCACTACCTCGGCTGCAGAGCATCTAGTCCTTGGGGATCGATGACCTTACGAGCAATTGAGTTGAAGAAATAACACGACCTCAAGATTGCCACTCGGACCTTGTTCGCAAGATACTCCTAATTGCAACAGAAGCATTTGTGTCATCGACACACGACAATCATGCGACTTCATACCAATTAATTTCAAATCTTGCATAGAAACAAGTTTCTTAATGTTAGCGGAGTAACCAGACGGGACTTTCACACGTGCAAGCTCAGCACGATTCATTTCTCTCGCCTTGGGCAGAGTGTAGCAAGCTGGGGGAAGGTACGTTCGTCTGTATCGGTCTCTTTCGGTGCTAACTCGGTCCTTATGTTCATATCGACCAAGTCACGCCGTGCGTTAACACCATCCTTTGTTTTGCCACTAATGTTCAGCAAGAGACCAATCAAGCTATCACATACATTCTTCTCTACGTGCATAACGTCGATGCAGTGGCGAACTTCTAAGTACTCCCAATAAGGCAAGTCCCAAAAATTGACCGCTTCTTCGGATGTTCTTCTCACGGGTTCTTAATTTACGTCCCTTCCCAAGCACAACATCGATATCCTTAACCATATCATAGACCTCTTTCCCACTAAAAGCCCTTGAAGCTGAACCGTCTTCCTTATTTCCGTCGAATTGTTTCTTCATCTTGCGGTATGGGTGACTCCTCGGAAGGAACCTACGGTGACGCATATACGATTTCTTGTGAGTTGTTCACCATACACTCTCCGTAGCATCTAAGCGGTCGCGGACGAGCTTTGGCTCCTTTTGTGCTCAAGCGAAGACAGTTACCAAGGGCGGGAAAATCATTGATGGTGCGAGAACAACATGGCGCGTAAAGTGAAGTTCTCTCGTTTATACGCATCCCATACTGCACCCCTTCGTTCCACAGTGTCACAAGATCTTCCGGCAATGGTGCTAGGTACACATCAATATCATTCCTGTGTTGCTTGGCCCTTGGATAAGTAGTGACATCAAAATGTACTTCCGCTTCATACTGAGCCAAGGAGGAAGGTTGTACATACATAGATTCACGCCAAAGTGCTATGTCGGTTGCTCATGTTACCGAAAGGATTCATTCCATCCGTACTCAACCCTAACCTTATGTTCCTCGGTTCGACCGAACTCTTCAAGCTCGATCGAAGTTTCTCCACCGCGCGAATCGCAGGTGTCTTAGCTTTCCATCTCTCTTACGCTCCTCCGAGTGCCAACGCAGCAATCTTGCCTCCTTTGGGTTCGCAAATAAACGCTTCAAGCGTGGGATTATAGGTAGATACCACAACATCTTAGCGGAGGTCCTTGCTTCACCTTAGCGATATTTTGGCGCTTGTATCGGGATGCTTTGCACACGGACAATAATGCATGTCTGCATACTCTTTACTGTAGAGGATACAATCGTTCGGACATGCATGTATTCTTTCTACTTCCATTCCCAATGGGCAAATAACCTTCTTTGCTTGATAGGTGGTCTTTGGGCAACACGTTTCCCTCCGGAAGGATGTCCGCTAGGAGACCTAACAACGCCGTGAAACTCTTATCGGACCAACTATTGCTTGCCTTCAATTTCAGCAGTTCAAGCACGGTTGACAACCTTGTGTATTCCGGCTTGCGGCCAGTGGAACAAAGGTCTCACCGAGTCCTCCTTAAGCCCTCGAATTTACAAAACACTCTCTCACTGTAGTTCTCTTACGCATCGCGTAGCATCCGATCCAGTTGTCATCGTGCCCCTATCCTCATCAAAAGCAGTCCACATCCCCAAATCGTTGACTTCCTCGGCGATGTCGTCATTATTAACTCGTATAATCGCTCTTCACCGTGATGGTCCAACATGTATACCCTTTTTGAAACCCCTTGAATCAAGTGCGCTTCGATCTGCGCGCGTTGTTAAACATCTTGATTACGCAATCAATGCAGACGATACATAAAATTTATCCCTTCTTCAACATATCACGCTCGTGGCTCTTCTAAAAGCAACCACGCCATTAATGTAATCTTGACTCACACGGTTCACACCGTACATCCGATTCGATCCATCTACAATACGCATGTAACAAATTAGTGTCAAATTGATTAGCGATTAATTTATAGCAAGCGAAAATGTGCAATATAAACTCATTCTCCAACATTTGTATCTAAGGTTATTGAAAGAAAACTCTTCACTAGTTATGTACCACACGCGGTGGCATAGCGTAGCCATGCCTACGGCCACAACCATGATCCCTACCTCTCGACACGATATCTATCTCAATTGAACAATCATGCAACCCAAATATAGGCATCACCTCATACAACACTTATTAACCTAAAATACCGAACCGTAAATGCAATATTGCTTGACCCAAATCCCACAAATCTTGTGAAGTACAGGTGTGTAAATTTATTTTTAAGCCAATTAATTATCCTAACTCAAATTTTAGTGATTATTAGACCTAATTCAATTTTATAAAGTTACCACTCCTAAGTCAAATTTTAGTTCATTAGTTATAAGGTTTCAAAACTAAGATTTGCGGGCTAATATTATTTATTCCAACATTGACGGTGCAAGATCATGTGCTCATACCGTATTAGAGGAGGAGCCGCAGGTGGAGGAGCTAGAGGCGGGAAGTGGCGCTGGAGCGTAGAACAGTGTGATGAGGAGCTAGGCAGGAAGTGGCGCAGTTGGAGGAGCTAGGGAGGAAGTGGCGCTGGAGCGGTAGACACAGGCAGCAGTGAGGAGCTAGAGGAAGTGGCGCAGTTGGAGGAGCTAGGCGAGGAAGTGGCGCTGAGGCGGTATACAATGCAGATGAGGAGCTAGGCGAGGAAGGACTACACAGCCGTGATGCGCGCAGAGGATGTCTCGGCTCAATTTATATGAAAGAGAAAATCACGAGCGGTTCTATTTCGTAAATGCGCGTGATGGGCATTATCACGACGGTTCTTCAAATAGAACCGTCGTGATATTACTGACAGTTCTATTTGAGAACCGTCAGGTAGTATCCTGACGTTACGAAAATAGAACCGTCGTAACATCCTGACGGTTCTATTTCCGAACCGTCAGGATATCGCGACGTTCTCAAATAGAACCGTCGTAACATCCTGACGGTTCTATTTGAGAACCGTGCAGTGATATTGCCCATCACTGAGCGGTTCTATTTCGAAACCGCTCGTGATGAACCAACTGCGCGGCAAAAGATAGCGAGACAGGACCCAACACGCGGTTCCAAAGGAACCGTCTGTGATGGGCCGTCTGCTATAGCCTCTTTTGTAGTAGTGATATTTATTTATAAAAATGATTTGATAGCTTTTGACCGGTATAATTCTCTGGTTAGGTTGTATTTATGTGTAGGCATGATTATGTATCGATATATTGGTGAATACGAATAATTAGATTATTATGGCAAAATACGTATATTATTGATCAGTAGATACTAGATTAAATATATGATTGGATTATTTGATCGGATGATATTATTTTGAAGTTGCATGGAAGTTAGGCGTAATCTTTGGATAAATTAATTGGAGGTTTCTTCTCTCATGGGACTAGTACTTTTTAAAGATAGGACACGTAAAGATTTTTATAATTTATTACTTGATGGATGGCGTATGTGTTGATGGTTAATGATATATCTTTTGTATATGTGTATTGTTGCTCGTTGGATGTCGGATTATGTACATTGTTGGATTAATTGAATCGGGTGATTTAATTAAGCATGAACAAATTGATCGGATGTCCGAAGTAATAGCTACGTAAGTCATGTATGTTAGAATTTGGGAGATGGTAGGATGGATTATTTGATTGCGGATAAATACATTCGGATTGCCATGTAATTAATAGAGAAGTTCTATGTGCCGGGTCGATGGAATTGTGCCTCTATTGGATTAGTAGATAAATTATTATTAGTCAATCGTAGAAGCACATATGTGTTTGGATTGGTAGATGTAGTGCACGACTAAGTTCAGTGGTATAAATATGAGTTGATTGATTAATGAGCTATTGGATGATGGGTGTGTTATTAAATTGTTAAGCCCATTAGGAGTCGGTTGGTCAAATAAACCTCGGTCGGTGGAAATTTTGGGCGTATGCGAATATGAATTGCCGAGGCGAGACTAGTAGAGCTAGATAGTTAATATTAGTTTAAATAATATATCGGAGAATGATTGATGGATTTAGGCATGGTTTTTTGCCCATAAGTCGGTGAATTTCGTACAGTTATCGAATAGGTTGTATAGTTGGAAGATCGTTAATCCGGGCATTGTGTATTTGGATGGGCTACTTTGATTATAACAGAGGCGATGTTAGATTGAGTTTAAAAAGTATTTTATGTGGTAGAAATTTCATTAAATAATTATGTTTACACTACAAAATGCTTTTTACTTTGAAAACTCAAATGGGTTGAACCAAGTTATTTTGGTCTTGTAATTTTATTATCTATTTAGATATGTAATCATTTCCTTCACCACTGTTCTAAATTTTTTTTGCTAAAAATTGGATTTTGGATAAATAGTAATCGAAGCCCATTTTTCAGCATTTTTTCTTTCTAAAAACTGATTTTTAAACTGCTATAACTTTCACATACAAAATATAAATGAAATAATTCTTTCACCTAAATTCATCTAAAATCATAATATAGCTACTGTAAAAATTTCATTTATTTTTGAATACTTTGAATTTTTGGCTTTTCTCGGTGTTTATTCGATGTCGCTATTTCTATAGAGTCCAAGTTATCGCAAATGAATGACTACGTAATCGAGAGTGAGCAACTGAGCTTCCAGTAAGGCAAGCATCATATAAACTTTCTTTTTGCATCATATTGATCCTAGTTTTAATACACTAGTGTTTGAAATGCAATGATATTGCTTGTATACTATTTTCGGTATATCATTATGTTGTGAGTAGTTAGCTATGTCCTACACTTGCTGGTTATCCTTGATAATTTCCTTTTAATAAAGAATGGACACGCAGGTATTTTATCTGCTAGTTTCTTTCCCCTTTTTGTGAATTCGCTCAAACTACAATGCATGCGAAAACAAGAAACAAAATATTTAATTTAATTGCAGTCTCTCAAACAATTAGACATTGGTTATTATTATTATATCTATTTTAATGCATCTTTTTAAACAATTTGATTTAACTTTAAATGCAACCTTTCCTCAATAGGGCTTTCTTGCTAAAAATGCACGTATCTCGATTCTCCCTGGTCGGCATACCTAATGATGTGTGTCATTTTCCGAAGGTATCCGGAGGCTTACGGGCTAGTCGAGTCGTGTGGGTAAAATAGTACACTTCTGCAGAGATAATCTATTCGATTAGCCATTTCCACGGTTACAGACAACACTTGGTTGGGTATGCGTCATCGTTAGACTTGAAATTAAAGGTTGACATGGTTATAACTTGGTTACGGCATGAATTGGATGTTCATGCATCTTAGTTTATCAAAGTGGACAGACACTTTGATATTGATTGATCTATACAATTATATATGTCTTGTGAAATCCTTTCTTGAAGAAATGATTTACAAATTGGCTTATGAAAACTAGATGGTCTAGGAATGTAAGTTGTTGCATTATATGCAAAACTAGAACCACTAATGCTATCCTTTGATTGCCCAATGTGCATAACTAATTTTTTTATAAGACTTGCCAGTACCTTTGTACTCAGTCAGTTTGTCTACTTGTTTTCAGGTGAGGAAGATTATTCACCCGACGAGTTCGTTAGCGCCGATTTAGGCGACGCTAATGAATAGTACTATTATTTAACTCCCAGTCGGTTGCAATGGGTTATGGGGCACACCTTGCTGGAATTTTGGTTTATTTACATTACTTCCGCTGCTACTTAATGTTATTGTTTGAATTTGGCTGGTCAGCCACTTGTAACAGTTGTAGTTTTTAACTATTATTGATGTATGTCTTTTGAATTATTTATATATGAATGTTGTATGGATGTAATTGACATTGTATAAGACTATGGCCAACATGATCTCATGCTCGCTGTGATGAATTCCATTTTAACTAACTAAGTGTGAACTTTGATAGTTCGGAGGACCGATTATCATGTAGTGCTTGCGATGGAGCAGTACGCATGATAGTTGGATCTCTAGTTTCAATCAAACCTTCTCACTTAGATGGAGTTAAGTTGGAATCCATTTACTTGAGACCCAGAGTTATTTCTATAAGACCGGGAAGGCCGCGGTCTTACGAAAATAACCCGGGGGTCCTCACATCTTTCCACCACGGCACCAACAGAGTCCGCCCACTGAAAGTATTGGCAACTGTTGGCCTGAAAACCACACCGAATAGTGAAAAGATGTGACAAACAAACCCAAAATCCAAATACTGGTATTCGTAGAAATCAAACTCACCGAGAAATATACACTTTTAGAACACATGCCCCTTGTTCTCTTCGTTGTTGGAGTACATGACATTTGGCTAGACGACGTAGTTCGGGTAGTTCACACGCCTTGCATTCGCCAGTGCCACCGCTTTTCTGCTCATTGAACTAGATAACTATGACATGGCGCCGAGTAAAGTTATAATACAAGTGTAAGTAGATTAGAAGAGAGAGGGCTAGAGTTTAGTTGTTTGGATGAGTTTTTGTAGTGGTGGGGTTCGGGATCCCACGTAAAGTTTTGTAATATTACAATTTAGGGAAATCATCATTCGAAATGGCGACAAGGATTCCACACCGGGTAAAATTTGTTAATATTAAAATTTAGGCAAATCGTCATTCGAAATGACGACATGGATCCTACAAGTCTCTGTCGCCATTCCAAATGACGACACAATCTCCCCTATAAAAGACCCTAAAATTTAGGCAAAACTCACTTTTATCCAGAAAAAAGAGAAAGGGGGGAGGGAAGGGAGAGGAGCAGAGAGGAGTACAGGGGAGGACAGGAGTTAGCAAAGCGCTGCTCGTTCGGTCGTCTACCTTTTAGGTAATTTTTTAACTAAATGGATTACATAGTTTTAGATGTATGGTTATGTAGTGTAGTATGTTGTAGATAATATATTTTGTTGGGTAGTTTAGTTTTAGATATGTTGTTAATCATGTTGTAATACCCCGGAAATAGATCGGTAATTAGAGATTCAGTCGGAGGAGAAAAATGCAAAGAAAGGAATAGAAATTCTGAGAAAAATAGGGGGGTTTTTGCATTTTTACGACAACTGGGCATGAGCCAGGCCTAAGCGGCCCAAGAGGGGAGGCGGCCCAAGGGGGCCGCCAAGGGGAGGGGGGAGGCGCCCCCAACCCTAGCCGCCTCCCCACTCCCTCCTCTCCCCCCTAGAGCCGCCACCCCCATTTCCCTCCTCCCTGGTGTTTCTTGCTGCTCCTTGACGACGTCTTGCTGCTACGGAGATCCCCGGTGTCGCCCCCAAGCTCTCCCCCGAAGCCGTCTCCTTCCAACGGCGCCGCCGACCGTTCGCCGGCGATCTTGTGGCCGGACTTGGAGAGTGAAGGGAGGAGAAGGGAGGGAGGTCCTTGGGAGGTGGATCCACGTATCCCTGCTGATCTTCAAGGGTAACAAATGTTTTTAGTGGTAGTTTGATTCGGTTTTATTGATTAATGGTGGATTAGATCTAAATCGGGTTCTGTTCTGGAGATTCCAGAACGCATCCGTCTCCTTGCGAGGCTAGTTTCGACCCTTTAGAGGCCGAATCTCGGGTTGACCTCTTCTAGAGATATGTTCCTGGTTTCGTTAGCTTTCGTTTGGCACCGAGATCACGAGATTCCACCCAGTGGTTTAGGAGTTATAATTTTTTAACCGAACACTGCTCTGTCTGTCAGAAATTTTGGAGACTGTTGGTTGCTCTTCAGTTTTGTTCTAGATAGAGACAGATTCATGGAGGCCACCCCAATAGGTTTTTGAAGATAATTTCTCCATGATTCCAGATTGATAAATATCATCTCCATAGGATTTATAGACTGAAAGTTACAGACTTTTCTTTACGACTGTTCTGAAATCTGGACAGGTTTCTGTCGGTGTCTTCTTGGGTAGATTAGTCCTCTGTTTTTGCCGAATCAGAGGATCTCACCAACTAAAGTTTCGTAGCCTGGTTCATTAGGAAAAGATGAGCACTGGTTTCATGTCTTTAGGAGTTACAGATAATTAATGGTGAATTTTATCGTAAAACTGCCAGTAGAGTAATAATCTGGTCTTTTTGGTGAAGTTGTCAAATTGAACCCTTGGTTGTGTGGATTGGTTAGAGGGTATGATAGAACACGTGTAGATACGTCATACCTTGTTATTCTTATTCCGTGTAAATGCTTGTGTAGGCGGTGAGGCGGTGGGTGGAAGGACACCTTCGTTGCTTCCTAGTACGTCGCAGCACGGAAGGCAAGTACTGTTTGTTAATTTATGTTGTTTTCAAAGGAATGCATGATGATGTGTTGAATATATTATTGTTCTTGCGTTGTGCTCATGATGTGGACAGATTTCAATATTTATGTTTCTTGTGATACATGATTCATTCCATTCATGCATGTTTCGTTTCCGTCCACGAGAGTGGAAATTTGATTAAGTCCCATCAATTCCAGAATGGACATGTAAGACCCACCATTCCAATATGGGTAATGTTGGACACCCATATGAAACGTTCTTCATACGGTATTTGAGGTCCCCGTACTTGGTTAAGTACGGGCTTAAATGAACACCGACGGGTGTGTCACTCACTATACCGGTATATGTTGTGAGCAGTCCATTTCTTCATTGCATAATACCATTTCATTCATATACATTTGAGTTCAAAGGTGTTTTGCACAAATAGATTGTGGTTTGCTTTGTTCGCTTTATGATTTTGTCGTTTGTTTAAGTACTTGCTGAGTCTTTGGCTCATCCTTGTTTTGTGTGTTTTATTTAGGTAAATGAGGAGGGCAAGTTATTTCGAGGGGTAGTCTAGCACGCTGCACATCACCTTTATCAAATAAGAAACATTATTGTTATCCTTCATTCATGTCAACTATTCGTTAAGTTTCCAAATTTGTAATAATCCAGTTTAGGTATCGCTCATCGTACGTTTTTATTATGATGTTTCTATTCCCTCTCATGATACTGTTAATGTTTGTCGTTGATACTTATGGATTCTTATTAATTAAGCTTGATTAAACCGTTATTGTCGTACATTCTTAGTATTTATTAGTTTTGTGTGACATCTTGGCTTCCGAATAGCCAGGGTGTTACACATGTAAATCTTATTTAAGATATCATACATCGAATATGTCGAAAACAACCAATTTCAAAATTTAATACGGTCAGGAGACTAATCTGGAGGGTCCCGAGTGGGATTAATTTTAGTTATTTCCAACATGCGACCGTAACCCTACCAGGGCCATAGCAGCGTACATGGAGCACTGTGATGCGGTGGTTGTTGCACACATTCGATTGGACCATGTTGTGTATGATATGATATTTAGTTTCCTTGTTAACCGAGCACCACAGGACACATATTGGGAGTTAGTGTAGCTCAAGGGAACAAGGTTATGGCAGTCATATGTATGTAGGGCGAGGGAGGAGTGGTGAGATTTGGTCCTTCTGGCCCAGTCATATGCCAAGCCTATTTTTGCATTGGCAGCTGAACAAGAAGGTGGTGGTGATGTCAAAGAAGAAGTTGGGGACTCTAGCCAGAGCACGGTAGGAGGTCGGGGAGTTGTTGATGTTGTCGATGAAGACTGTGGAATGAGCTCCTTTGGTCAGGCAAGCTAATGGGATTTCTGACAAAGGTGAGAAGATCAAAGCTCTAGTTCAAAGGATGGATCTTAAAGACCAGGACTACCAGGCATTGTCGGAAGATGCAGGATCCGATGAGGAGGATGTTGTGGAACAGCAAGCGTCTTCATCTAAGTGCAACACATACTAGTTCGACAACCTCATTGTCGTTAACGAAGGCACCCTTGTACCATAGCAGTATGACCAAAGCGAGGTCAGGCAAGGAGCCATGTACAAATGCAAAGAGGCCGTGTAGGAGACTGTCAAATTATGGGCGTTATCGGTGTGGTGTACATTCACAGTAGTAAAGTCTAACTCAAGGTTCAAGAAGAGGATGTATCATGTGCTAATGCATAACAAGATCTCGAAGAAGGAGATGATCATGTGTTGATCGTCAAGTCAAGAGAAGACCCATCATGTGTTGATGGAGGTCAAATAAATGTGCAGCATGGGTTGATGCATGTCAAGACGATTACCCGGACTTGAAGTGAAGATGTGCGTCATCAAGCTTCAAGAAGATGCTCAAGGCAAATGTATGACTAGCTAGGGCTAAGAATGTGTTCCTAGTCTTTTACCGGTCTTAGTGTTTGGTTGGAAGACCGGATTGCTAGTATAGGTTGTCGTACTATTAAGAGGGGTCTTGTCTAGTAGCTTGAGTCTCATCATGTGTTGATAGCTCAATCTTGCTTGCTCTAGCTCTCCATGGCATGATGCTATTATTTGCGAATGTGCTTTGTAAATAGTTGATATTTAATGCTTGTAGCATGTGACTATACTTTGCAAATATATTTTGCAAATGGTTGAAGTCCATGTACCTACACCTTATGGCATGATCTAAGTTTGTAAATGTGTTTTGCAAATTATTGGGATTCATGCATTTTCCCTTGGCATGGTCTAAGATTGCTTATTGCTATTTCTTTGGACTTAGACCATGATAGTGCCTCTTTGGAGTTGTACTTTTTGATTTGATCAAATGTGTTTGAGATAAATCAAATAGGTGGGTTGTGTAGCCCTCTGAATATGCTTTCCATAGAGTCCAAGATCACTTAATTCTGATATCAGAGTCAAAAGTTATGATATTTTTACCGAGTGTCGTCTGTGCTGAAATTGTACTGCAGTAGTATTGCCCGAGAAGAAAGGAACTACCGCAGAACGGTAGTACCGCCCTTTGAACTGTGGTACTACCGCACCAAAAAATTTAACGGCTAGTTTTTGAGCCGTTATGCACCCGTACGACCCGTGAACAGTAGAAAATGGTAGTACCGGAGTTTGTACGGCGGTACTACCGTAAATCCTGATTTTTGAGGATTTCTGCTCCCAACGGCTAGTTTTTATGTGTGGACTATAAATACCCACTTTGGCCGGTTGAGAGACAATTTTTGGCATCCCATTTCACTCACTTGAGCTAGTGTGAGGTTCTCCTTTCAATTGTGCATGTGTTGCACCTTGTGAGTAAGGAGAGAGGTCTCTAGTTGCATGTGTTGCATCTAGAGGTGGATTTTGCATCACTTGAGATTGTGCATTCGTTGAACGTGGTGAGAGTCAAGCAAGGGGCTTGGCTTGTTAGTCTTGGTGTTTGCCGACACCTAGACAACGTGGAGGCGTCGTGAACCGGTGATCTTCTCAAGAAGCTTGTGAAAAGGCCCGACGTGGTTGTGAGTGGTTTGGTGCTCGCCATCTCCGGAGTTGAGCAAGAGCAACCTCGAGTGGATCGAAGTGTTGGTTCGTGTTGGAACCGGTCCAAGTGGTTGGACTTACCTCGGAGGTGTTGGCTTAATTTGTGGAGCCGGTCCAATTCGTTTGGGTTTACCTCAACGTGGATTAGGGGAGACCGGCAAGTCTCTGAACACCACGGTAAAACATCATCGTGTCTATTATGGTTTGTTCTATTGTGTTTTACTTTGTGCAATTTACATTCCTTGTATTAAATTGCTTTCATGTCTTTGAATGATTGCTATCATTATCAATAGTACATGTTGTTGGTGCACTTAGTAAAAACTAGTTGATTTTGGATTTAATTGTGCAAAACCGAATTGATTTACAATTCCGTATAAAATTTGGTTTTAGCCAAAATATGTAAAAACTGTCTATTCACCCCCCTAGTCGGCCTCCTCAATCTTACAGCGTGGATGACACATTTCTGACAGCGAAATACAAGGGATAGATACTTTCTGCAATAGCAACAGACGGAAACAATCAGGTTCTTCTCGTGGCCTTCGTATTCATTGAAAGCGAGAACATTGACAGTTGGGGCTTCTGAGGAACATGAAGATTTATGTTGTACAGGGTCGTCCTAATGTATGTGTCATACATGATCGGTATGCGGGCCTGTTGAGTGCATAACCCAGCTACAATAAAGGGAGAGCGAGCCACTTCTGTGGGTGGATCTGCAGAACAGGTGATGCATGAGGCACTTAGGTGCAAACTTCAACAAGTTGTTCCACAACGAGGACTTGATGAACCTATTCAAACAATTGTGCAACCAAAACCAGAAAAGAGAGTTCAATGCACACTGGAAGATTCTAGATGAGCGGACCAAGATGCACAGAAAGGTAGGCAGCGAAAAAGCCCGCCATAAGCGCTGACCAGGACCCGGTGGTATTGCGACAGTTACTCACAAATGGTCCTGGTGTGACGAGGAAGACAGGGCGTAGGAGAAATGCTTCTCGGACTGGATTGAGCACGAGCCTAAGTAGAAGTGGCCATTGCTATATGTCAAGGATGGTGCTCGCTATGGTTTCATGACAACCAATCTAGCCAATGTGTACAATTAGGTCATGCATGGCGCTAGGTGCCCCCCTTTGGTTGTTATTGTGGAGGCAATTCTCTGTGGTACCACAAAGTACTTTGTTGACCGAAGCAACAACACGTCGCTCTTCATGGCAAATGGTAGAGTGCTTTTCACCGCCACGATCACCACGTATATGGAGGAGAAGGGCAAGAAGGGTGAGATGCACCGAACATTCAAGATGGGTATAAGGGAGCTTTGCTTCAAAATACTGTGCAGAAAGAAAGGACGCCGCGGTACGAACTACGAGAGGATCATCCACGAGAGCACGCTATGCCGCGTTAATTGCACATGCATTTGCAACAAGCATCTTCTTCTACATAGGCCATGCTCACATATCATGGCCACATGTTCAACAGTGACGCAACATCCCAGTCATTACCTTTCCAAATATTTCACTAAGGAATAGGTGATGCAAACCTGGAATGCAAAGATGTATGGTTACGGCGTGGTTGGACATTTCACTAGCCATCCTACCTGGGAGCAACTGATCTTGGTCGCGGATTTTGCTAGACTGAAGGGAAAGGTTGTCTGACAACAGGTACGACATATCTAGAATGACATGAATGAAACAGAAGCCGAGCGTCGCATGAAGATGTGCTCAATTTGCAGGGAGTCTAGGCATACCTTTAAGAAACACCCTACCAAAAATGCATGCGATGAAGAAGAGGTTGGTAGTCCGGACGGCGCCATGGGGACCCCATCCGGCCGACACACTCAAGGCTGGCACCGTGGAGGTTGACATGGCAGACTTTGAGGTAGCAGCCACGAGAATAGTTTATCTTGTTGAAATATGTTGCGCTGAATGTTTTGTAAAGTTATTGTGATTTGTCGACAAACTACGTGATGACATTGTGTTGGAATATTTTATAACATTATTGTGATTTGTCGAAAAACTATGTGATGACGTTGTGCTTAAATATGTTGTTCTAATATTGTTTCTTATTACTATCTGATTTTGTTTCTTATTATGTCATGCGTCCAATTGTAATGTGTAACTTATCTTGTTTCTGAAACAACCATAATTGCCTTCGCCGGTGACGCTGTAGGTGGTCATAGTTTAGTTGGTTGGTGTTGTGTGGCGGTTCGGACGTTGGAGTGGAGCGATTGGAAAAAAAATAGTACAAAAAAATTGTGTTGATAGGGTCCATTTGCTAATTGGATGATTACAGGGTAATTTCGCCATTTCAATTTGCGACCTTTGCCATTTCAATTTGTGACTGTAGCCTATTTTAGTAAAAAAAAAATTGATGATTTATTTTTATAATTTTTTATTAAAAATATTATTTAAAAAAAGGTCAGGAAAACAACTAGGCCAGGTGCATCTGGATTGGGTCCATATTAATTGCAGTTCATGTTTGAGTCGATTTCTATGTCTAGTCAGAGTCCCGGCTACTATGTTTTGTCGGTCAAGTCCGGTTCGTGAATTATTTTTTTCCCTGTCGAATTTGTCTCCAGAAACGCCATGTTGGCGGCCAAAGCTTGTGCCTCGTTTTCCTGTTAAAACCAATCTAGGGTTTTGATTTCTGCTGTGTTGATTCAAGTTCATAAACTCGAGTTCGCAAGCTGATTCATGTGGGAATCAATCCATCCAGTTCGTTCCTGTTTTGCTGGTGCGAGTTAGTGGAGACCAAGATCGAGGAGCAGATCCATCTGGACGAGTTCTTGATCGGCTGGGGTTCAGTCCACGGCCAAGTTAGTTACCATCTACTGCTGTTGTTTTCCTTGGTTTGTTCCTGTCTTACCTGATCAATCTGAGGGCTGTTGTTTTACTGTCGTGGAAAGAGTAGAAAAAACCAATCAACTAGCTGTTCTTGTTGGACATGAACTACTTTGTTGGTGACTTGTCTCTGCAGTGCTTTACTGCTGCACATTATTGTCTGCTGTTTGACCGATTGACAACAAATATTTCATCTCAGTGCTGCTGTTACATCGGTTACATGGAGAAGCTGCTGTTGAGGCTGGGCATTGACACATACACATCAGACTAGTTTATTCTTGCGCGACTAGACATGAGAAGTTCTTGCTATTTGTTCTAGTACAGTGAAAGATTGGATATAAATATGTATCGGACTAGGTTATTACTAGTTGGCCCGTATCACTGGAGTTCCATTGGAATTGCCCAACTGGGGTGTTTGGCACAAATGAATTGCTCCAAAAAATATCACTGAAATTCACATAGGCCCAGGGTTAATCTAGTAAGAACGAGGATAATAACTATGCGGTCTAACCTCTGTTTTCTCCCTCTGTGTCTTGCAATTCTCTTGTTTTTCTATGTTGTACCGGTCTTTATATATAGCCAATCGCGTGGCCCGCGTGCCATCATCTGCGCCCGTGCAGGCCCCGCACAAGTGGGCCAATTCCAACGGATGTGGGCCATAAACCCTTGACCCACACATGCGACATCACATAGCCAAGTCATGCTACGGGGGATGTGGCAGTGAAGTCTAACAAGCCGTCCAGTAAATTCGTGATTATAGTAATAGCAGCTTCAATTGGCAGTAAATTTATAATGTATACTGGGGAATTGCACATTTCCAACGATGCGTGGGTATCTGTTCCTCACTCTATCTCCGGGGTCAATTGCAGAATTTGTGGGCCACGACCCTCACAATGATGTCACATTACCAGTACATGAATGGCGGGAAATGTGCCAGTAAACTCCAACAAGCAGTCCACTAAATTTGGTAGCGAGGTAAAAGTAGCTGCGCTTGGTAGTAATTTGGGATGTATATGGAATTAAATATTATATCCATTTTTACCGCCGGGCAACTCACAAACGTTTTGATTTTTTGATTTTGTTTCAAAAATTGTCAGTGGGGGAAGTTGCATATACTATGGGGATGGGCCGCAATGTTCGGGATTCTCTGCCACTATAGCAAATTTAGAATCTGTCTCCGGTGGCGCTACAACCCTCAAAAACCGTCTGCAGTGAAAGTGTACGCTCTCAGCGGTGGTCTTCGGCTCTACTCTCCCCCACCCCACCCCACCCCACCCCACCCACCCCCATCATGTACGTACCTGTTATGAGCAAAAAAAAATATAACTTTGTGCATTGTTTCCTTTTTCTCACAGCGGGGAAACAATAGTTTTTTTTTTTTGCGGTGAGATCGTGGAGCTATCCTCAATCCGCGCTTCCGTTTTGCGATGATCAGCCCGGCTTCCTTTTATGTTTTTGTTCAGTCGGTGGCGCGGATGTGTAACTTTGTTTTGATATAGTTTTTTGGTGGGTTCCGTCCAAAAATTTCTCCAATTCCGCACAATCGAGTTCTCCATGTCGATCTCCCAAAAAAAATGTGGGTTTTCTAGTGGCCAGTGCGTCCGGAACTACTAAATCTTGGCGTTGATACAAGCTTTGAAGTAAATACACATTATTCTTACAGTAAATCTCGTGATTTCTTTATATCTTTTTTTTACTCTGTGGCAATAAATGAGAACAACCGACGATTTCCCCTTGAGGGTGAAGAAGATCACCATTGAGGATAGAAATACGGTGCTGGTGTAGTAGTAAATCCTTAGTCAGGTTTTAGTAATTCTTTGATTCACTGCACTGTTAATGTGATGTATTCGTAGCAGTAAATCCAGAGTCAAGATCCAGTAATTCATACTTCAGTGCGTCAGTAACACCTGATTTATTGTGCCTTTTTTAGCACATGATTTACTCATATGAATACACCACGTTAACGATGCAGTGAATCAAAGAATTACTAGGACCTCACTAAGGATTTACTGTTACGAATGCATCAAGTTACCGGGGCGGGTTTTGTCGTGGGCTCCGCGGAGGGCATCAACACCATCTGATTTTATGACCATCCTCTTCTTCTTGCTCGGTGGTTTCTTTCGAGAAATAATCGCACACGGATGCGCGATGATAGACTCGAGTTTTGTGCTTGGCAGGCTCGTGCCAAGATGGGTCCACGAAAATCACCAGTGTCGTATGGCTGTTCTCGACAGTGATCTTCCTCGCCTTCGACGGGATCTTGCGCCGGATGTCCTTATTAACTGCCAAAGCGCCAAAAAAAAGAGAGATAAAAAATGAGATTTACTATAAGAACATCATGTATTTACTTTAAGGTTTGTATCCATGACAAGATTTTGTGGATCCAGACGGACAGGCCTCCGGAAAACCTACATTTCACGGGGAGGAGGGGGTTGTTTCAGTCGACGAGGAGAACTCGATTGTGCGGAATTAGGGATTTTTTCGGCGGAACCCAGAAAAAAACTTTATCAAAACGAAGCTACACATCTGAGCCGTCGGCTGAACAAAACATAAAGGATGTTGGGTCAATCATCGCAAAACACGCGCGATTTGAGGATCGCTCCACAATCTCACCGCAAAAAAACCCTAGTTATTTTCCCACCGCGAGAAAAAGGAATCAGTGCACGGATTTATTTTTTGCTCATGATGGGGTACGTACGGGTGGGGGTGGAGCAGAAGACAACCGCTGATCCTGATGGGAATGGGAGGTGGCGGAGATCGCCGAAGAGCCTACGATTTCACCCTGGACGATTTTTGAAGGTTGTAGCACCGCCAGAGAGATATTCTAAATTTCCTACAGTGGTGGAGAATCCTGAACGTTGCGGCCCTTCCTCGTAATATATGCAACTTCTCCCACTGGCTATTTCTGAAAAATTTGAAAAAATTAAAACATTTGCTATGCAGTAAAATGGATATAATATTTACTTTCGTATACATGCCAAATTATTGCCAAGCGTGGCAACTTTTACTGCAGTACCAATTTTAACAAATGAAACCGTCGTGATATGCACGGTAGTAAAATAAGTATCATATTTACTTTCGCATACATTACAAATTTGCTGTCAGTTGAAGCTGCTATTACTATAATCACAAATTTACTTAGATACCTCATTAGACTTTACTGTCACATCCCCCCTAAGCACACCTTGGCCATGTGGCATCGCCCGTGTGCATCGAGGGTTCATGGCCTACAACTGTTGGGATACATAGGGAATTCCCACATCATGAATCATCTAGTACACGTGTATGATCGATGCATATTTTTGTGTTTGGCTATGAAAATGTTTTATACCCCAGATATATTTATAGGAAATGAGTTTTGAACTCAGTTCAAACTAGTTTGAACTACTTTTGAAATTAGTGCAATTAGAGTGATTATATACTATGAAACTAGCTCAAACTAGTTAAATTAAAGATGAATTTAAAAAAATTCGGAGTTTGACATCTCAAATACATTTTTATGGGTATGTGGAGATACTCATGTCAAACTTTGCAAATCTCAAAGCACATCAACGAGTATTGATTTGAGTGCCTAGACATAAATCTTCAAAAAAGTTTGGGTTGTACCGAAACATTTTTTAAAAGATTTCTTATGCTTTTAATTCATATAGGATTTGAACAGAACATTCCTTTGTTTTGGCATTTGCTTTTCCAAAGCAAACAAAAATGTGAAAGGATCAGAGCAGTGCTGTCGACACCCTCGCGAGTTTTTGGCCCATTTAGCATGTTTTTGAAGCGAAATAGCAAAAATAGCTCATCTAAAAATAAAATAGCAAAAATGACACCCATACCGTGGAAAAACACCGCGGCAGGGACCTACCGTGCACCCAGAGCATGGCAGGAATGCAACCTCCCAGTTGGCAGCAGACAGCCTGCCGCTAACCGATTCCGCAGTAGGTCGCAGGCTGCCGGCCATAGACTAGGTGTGCGACAAGCCCCCTGCCATGGCATTTTCGCACGGCAGAGATGCTATATTTGCCATTTTATTTTTTGGGATACTATTTTTTTGCTATTTTAAATGAACCAATAAAAAAACTCCACCCCTCGCAGCCAAACGATTGATCCTTAAGGGGCATATTTGGTTCACTACCCTACCCTACCAAACTTTCTGTGGCAATTGTTTGATTCTTGCCGTAGTTTTGGCGTGCTACAGTTTTTTGGATGATTTTTTAGTCCTCTAGGACACCTGTTATAGACTCGTAACTTTGTGCAATCTTGCCTAAGGTGTAGTCACCAATTTGTCGATCTAAAAAGTGTAGCTTACCACATTTTACCACAATTAAGTGTGGCAACGTGTGGTAGCAAACCACATGAACCCTAAACTCAATGCATGGCTCACTTCTCGCCGACATGGAACTCGTCGTTTTCTCCCGATCTGCAAGTAATTGTATGCATTGACTGATCTAGTATCCGACTTCACCAGAAATGTTACTCCTATTGCTCAGTTGTTCCGTATGAATACCATTTTCGACTTCAACAAACTGCCCGTATACATTGTATCAACAACTAATCAACTACTGCATAGGTCGATACAGCACACGCCTTTAGTGTACGCTAGCAGTAGACATTGCGGGTTATTTCCAGTCTTTTGTCCAAGTGGCCATTCCAAGTCTGATGATTGTTCTTAGTAAATTTTTGTTACACTTTGCACTGAGGTAAAGATTTAACTACCTTCTTTAGTACACATCGACGGTGAACGACGACATGGGAGGCGTCGGTGAGGCATAAGATAGAAAAAGGAGAGGTAGGTAGAGTTAGTAAATAGGACGAAAGCAAAGAAGAATGGCCTGAGCATCAACGGTGGTGGCTATAGCAAACAGCGATGATGTGAAAATAGTTCGCTCTCCCTATTTTTTAGGTTGTCACAACCTCGTCGGTCCTACCTCACTATTGACAAACTCTAGACATGTTTCCCTCTCACTGACAAGACATTCTCTTCTCTTGTTGCAAAGTGAAATAAAAAGTAAGCAAAAATAGTACGAAGTGAGAAGATTTGCTAATGGTGGTATAAAGTGAAACCATGATAAGATTATATTGTTCAAAATGAAATTAACTCAATTTTCTATATCTCTGACTCGCCCATCTCATTAGGCTCGGTTAATGGGAAATGCTCGGCTGACCATACGGGCAGCTGGCCATCTTTACCAATATTCAAAAAAAAAAAAAAACATGATCCGTGATTCCAAATATAACAAAAAAAAATACTTGTACTGCATATCTACAAAATTTCAAAGTGGTTCATCCATGCTTCACTGTAGATAAATCTGTATACCAATTTTTACAGGTGCGCATAGAAATATAAGTACTACATCCATGATTTTTCTGATGATTTTTTGGAAAAGTGCAAGTGCACAAATTTAATAACGTGGGCAGTTGTCCATATGCTCATCAAATCCTTATTCCCCCGGTAATGCATATGTCAGATGATCAGATCCTATGGATGTAGGAACAATTTTCTTCCAGGATAAAGAATGCAGCAACTACTGGTTCACAGTGAATGTTCCATATATAATAATAATAGTATAAGGTTGTCAGGCAAAAGAGAGAGAAAACAGGCAGTAATCATTCTAACGATCTTATATAGCTACTGCAGCAACAAGAGCAGCTTCATATGGCAGCTTAACCTTTGATGCAGCTCATGTCGCTGTCGCCCAGCCTTTGATGCAACAAGTTTTATATTGTGCAAAACTTGTAGGCTTTGCGCCAGCGTGGGAGTCTAAAATTTCAGGCTGGGGTAATACTATGGCTGCATTCAGATGATAGGATTGGATACAATCACCCATAACTTAGGAATATTAAAGTATTTCAGGCCTAAATCCATCAAATAGTTTGACCGTCCTCAATGGTAACACCAAATAAACTTCAATCATATACATTCCAAAGATCCATATAAAGTGTGCCAAGTTTTGATGGTTGTCAATTGTTACATCAGATCATCATTTTTAAGCAATCGGTGCAGCACCCCTTCGACTCCCATCATCAGCTCATCACACACTCATATAGCAAGTTTGTGCAGCTAATCATCATCGTCGAGGACACTCCGACGCCTCTGAATCTGTTAAACAACCAGAGTTTTCATGAAGGTAACCCAATGGACCAGGGGAACTGATTGTATCTTTATTATATGTTTTCACTTCAAAGTATATGCTAGTTATTTTTAGATGTTATACTATCATTTGTACTAAAGAATCACAGCTTGCAACAAACTTTCGACTATACCCACTTGGAAGAGAAGTAGATTGATTTAATGAAGTTAACTTGATTTAATGAAGTATATTATGCTAAGGTTTTGCTTGTGTGAGTGTTGTTTTGCATACCTTAACTACGGTTTGTTTGCTTGTATGAGTGTTGATTTGCTCCAGCAGTGAGATAAGCCTTTCTTCAGAAACCTGCAAACCAGAAAATGAAACAAGATTACAAACCAGCTCTATGGAGACTCTTGGCGCAGCAAAGAGTACAGCAAGGAATGCGTTGTATATCTATTACCTTTTCAGATATTCCACCATTTTGAGCAGCTCTCAGCAGAACATCCTCCACCCCTCTTGCTTTATCAGGTTTGACCAAAGCTATGCGGGAGACTACCAATTTCACACAAAGTAAATATTGTATTATGGTTCCAAACTTATTCCCCTTCAATTGCACCGCCTTTATTAAGCAGATTTATGATTGTTTTCCAGCCTACTATAGTCCTTATTTAGAACATTTGCTCCCATCAGGCATACTACATAGAGATATGCAAGACCTTTTCTAAACATTTTCTGAAATATACATTAATCATTCATGTAAATATATGCTATGATCAACTACCACCATGCTGACACCAGGACAAAATTCTAGTGCTACAGATATAATTTATAAGAATTTACTACATACAAATGCTGCATGAAGAGGCAAGAGTATGCTTCAAATTATTTCATAACTGCTAATGCAATCACAAATATGGTATGAATCTTTAAATGTGTAAATACATTTTTTTATCAGTGCAGACCTTTAAGAATCTATAATTGTTGCACTAACTGTTGAAATGAACTGATTTTCATCTAACACCATGTTGCTTGTTAAACACAACATAATAGTATACAAGATTTCACTAAATACTCCTGCATTAAGCGTAATCTTTTCCAATAAATCAACAAAGGTGTTCTCTAGCTTAAATCCCCATTCCCCAATATTTTCTTTTCTTATCTTATCTTAACTAATAAAAGGAGTTTATCCCTGCACAGCAGGAGGATCATCTCAACTCTACATACGTAAAAAACCCAACGAACCCCTCACAAGACTTTGGGACCACCGTGTCAACCACGATGCGTCCCTAACATGGTCGATCCTCACATCTGCGCTATCGCCGCCCCACTCTTCTTCCTCCGATTCTACACCCCTTGATTCGCGCGCCTTCGACCTGGCTGTCGCCAGAACCACCCTCGCCACCAACCGTTCACGTGCGTCCCCCGCCCCTCGGCGCTTGCAGAGTCCCCCACATCACATTCCCCGTCTCCCTCCCGCTCTTGCCCTAGGCTCCATCGCCGCCGCTACACCCACTCCCCCGTTGCCATCTCCTCCCTCACCCTCTCATCTCGTGTAAAGTTTGTGTTTCTGTTGCAACACACAAGCACTCTACTAGTTTTTAAGGAAAAATTGGTTTCATACCACCCAAAGATGTCAACTTTTAAAAAATACCATTGAAACTTGTTGGTTCACTTTACTACCATCAAACTTCCACACCATTAGCTCCTTTTCCATTTTTTGCACATTCTAGCAGACAAACGAACACCAAATCCTGAGACTGCCCGTGGAAGAGGCCGCACCAGACTAGACTCTAGGGCACAAAATTTGCCTAATTTCCGCAGCCACCGTCGAGTACTGATGGACCGAAGCACTACTACACCGATGGAATCTTCTCTACTGCTGCCGTACTGCCACCGACCACATGGAGCAGTGCTGCCATGGATCTCCTCGACTTTCACGTCCGTCGGCGAGGACTGGAGTTTGCAGCAGCCGTTACTAATTCAACTGTGGCTCTACATGTGGTTGTATTGAGCAGCTCCCTCCACAAGCTCACCTCATCCTTATACGCCACAACGACCAGCATCATCTCCTTGAGGCGGAGGTCTTCACCTGAGTTAGGGAAGGCGACGCTCAGCAGCGACAGCGCTGCATCGAGGGAGTAGATCTGGGGAGGAGATGCTTGTTGGCGTTGAGCAAGGAGACGGCAACAAGCTAGGTTGGAAGGTGATGCAGCTGTCTTGCCGTTGACCACAGATTCGGGTGAGGAGCAGAGCGTTACTATGGTTGCTAATAGAAAAGGGCAAAAAGGACAGGGTAGACGGCAAGATGAGTGAAGTGGACAGAAGTGGCAGAAAAGGTAACGGTGTGAAATTTCAATGGTATTAAAATGAACCAAGATCTTTTGGTGGTATTTTGCTAAAGTCAAACATATTTGGATGGTATAGAACCAATATTCCCTTTTTTATCTGTTCTCAATGTTAAAAATGAAGAAACAACGTAATGATTCGTCAAAAATATTGATGATCCCTGACTCCCATGTATGTGTGGAAGCAAATCAGCGTGGTGCTTTCAGAAATATGCCCATTGGGCGGTACACAACTGCCGAACCACATAACAGTTCCAGTGTATAGCGGTAGGCCATATAGCTTGTTAAAAATGAAGCATGTAAGAGACAACTTCCCTACCCGGCTACCCTAGTCATTTGATTGTAAATGATAACCACCCTATCTGGCTACCCTTATCATTTTATTGTAAATGATAACTTCCCTACCCGCTACCCTAATCATTTGATTGTAAATGATCTAAAACAGCCATTAAGTGCACCAAAAATGACATCTAAAACAAAAAAAAAAACTTACGCCTTTCTCTAGCTTCAGAAGATAATATCTGAGCAAGCATCATCTGTCGGCGTTCCTCAGCTTCCCTGATTGAGAATTAGATACAAAGCTAATTCAGTGTTGCCCAGAAAGTTACACATAACATAAGATAACAAGTAAAAACATTCTGAGGAAAATGGTAGAGGAATGGACCATACTGCTTTGCATCTTCTTGACCATTTTGTTGCCCTGCATTTTGCTGATTTGCCTAATTAAAAGTTAACATCACATCAAAGTCAGTCAGTCAACAATAAGTAGCTATTGTGTTAGCAAGAAAATTGGAGATTGTTGTTGCAGGTCAACTTTAACCATGCAGCTCAGTAGCTTACCCCACCACGCTGGGCCATTAACTCTTGCATTCTCCTCTGCCTGATAGCTTCCAACTCTGGGTCAGCCTGACAAGAAGAACACATAATTCCATCAGAAGGTATCTATTAGACCAATACCTCTACGGAGAGAAGCAAACTGTTACCCTCGTGCCAACCGAAATATTGTCAATATGGACACATGAGTGCTTTATTTACCATAAAATTTCCATCTGTACTTAAAACTGGTAATGCACCTAAATAGTTGCGACTTTACAGGGGATTAAGTATTATGGAGACTGCAGAAATAGGTTCTCTTCCTTTCCTTATCCTAGACCGGACATACAAAGGCACCAAAGCAGCAGCCATGAACGCATCAGCCCTAATGAGTATCATCTTTCTTCTTCTAAGCATCCTCTTGTCCATCTACAACTACAATATATGTGTGAACGCAGCAGCTCTAGTAAGCTCACATCTTTTAATATGGATGATGAAGACAGCAAAATACAGAGGATGCAACGCGCAAACCGTCAGATCTACCAGCAACAGAGAAATATTTGGGAATAGAACAACTATGAACAGAAGATAGGCATGGGGAACGAAATCAGTGCCCTTGAACAGCGAGTATGAATGGGGAAATAGCCAAACTAGATCAAATCCAAATCTCCCAGCAACATTCACTTGTAACAGTTAGATCTACCAACAACCACCACAAATCCAACTAAATAATCAAGCCATTGAGCTACTATTGGGCGATTTGGGCTCCATACCATCGGTTTGCAGGAGAAGAAATTGAGGATCCCGTCGCCGCCGTCTTCGCCCGGCCGCCGCCGTCGCCTTTCCCCTCGCACCCGGACTAAATTGGGATTTTTTTTTGGGGGGGAGGGGGGAGGGGGAAGGCAAGGACTGATGCAGTGGTGCGTATCAGATGCGTGGCCTGGTGGTTGCTAGGGCTTTAGAGCTGGGCTTTTTGATGGGCTGGTATCGGGTCCCTTTGAAACGAGCCGTGGATAAAAAGGGTAGGATTGGGCTGGGTTTTGCTGACATTGGCTGGATTAGGACCGGATTAAGGTTTACTAGATGGGCTGGAAATGGGTTCGGCCCACAGGCCAGGCCAACAAAAATGAGGAGGGCTCCGCCCAGTTTGGCTACACATATTCTCCACCAAAAAATTGCAGCATAAGGGGTCCAAAGAGTCTTTGCTTGGTGTCTTGCTCTGGGCTCCATCCCTACTGTCGAGATAAGGAGACATATCTTGGCCTCAGGAGTCTGCACAATCTGTGATGCTGATGTTGATACTTGGGATAATGCCTTACTGCACTGTGTATCATCCAGATATGTTTGAGCCTTACTAGATGAAGACCCGACGAAGGTAATTGCTTCTCTGAATGTGCTGGACCCGAAACAGTGGGCTTTCATATTATACAGAACATGCAACCGGCAGATTCCACAAAGATTATTTCTACCTACTGGGCAATATGGTCGGCAGGAAGGAAGATCATCCATGAGGGGGTTTCCCAAAGCCCTATCGCTACAGTTGGAGTGGTGAATCGACTTCTTGCTGATTTGGAGGTATGTAACTTGGCTCAAGAGAAAGCCTTCTCTTATAGAAAGACCATCAGAAAAAAGGAGGTGCGGGTGGATTCCACCAGAAAGGGGGATCAGTTAAGATCAATGTTGATGCTGCCATTTTGAAAGATGAAAGAATAGGAGATGTGGCTGCTGTTTGTAGAGATGGTGTTGGACCGAAAAGGCGACTAGAGGGGGGTGTGAATAGGAGACCGCTCACTATTTCATAAATAATAGATTCAACACAAATTTCACTCCAGTAGCTATGGAAGCTATAAAGATCAATATATCAGTACAACGGAAGACTAGTATTGAATCAACCTAACCCCTGAAGCAAAACAACCAAAGATCAACACAAGATAAAACAAATCAATGCACTGGCGGTCGGACCGCTGTATCAATGGCTGTCTGACCGATTGCCTGGCGGTCTGACAGGTGGCCTTGGGCGGTCTGACCGCTGGCCTCCAGAACAGATCAAAATAGTCCGATGACGAAGTTGCAAATAGATGAACTTTTGATCTACAACTCCAAACTTGATGAAACTTGGAACACGCCTTCTCTATGATGTCAGGAACCTATTCCAATCAAAGATTGTGATAATTCTTGGAAGAATAGCGATCATTTTCCGTTTGATTGAAGAAGGATTCAAAACCGGGTCAAAACGAAAACTTGATCCAAAAACTTGCTCGTGGGTGATTGATGATCAAGATGATCCTAGATAGATTCCCACATGTCAAGCAAGCTAGATCACGCGGAGAATTCAATCAAAAACTCGCGGATCAAAGAAAGACTCAAAATCATCAAATATAGAGAAAGAACACAATGAGACAAGACATGATCAAAACTTTCCTTTGATTGATTGATATGATATGGGCTTACAGCCTCTCCATCAATGGAGGACAATGCTCAATCCAAGAGCACGAAAATCACATCAAACTATCAAGAATCCTAGCCTCCACAAAAGTTCTCCCTAAGAAAATTAGGGTTTACAAAAATAGCAAAAGAGACGAAGCAAAAAGAGCGAGGTGGTGCAGCCACCACCCTCCTCTATTTATAGTGGAGGCTTAGACCTTCTAGAAGTTTGACTCAATTGGGCTCCCGTTAAGACCCAAAATAAACGGGATACATACGCACGTATTTTAATGCGCCGTCTTTATCTCCCTTTGACCTAACTAGCTGCACTTTGCACCATCTTGCGTCTCGGATTAGCCAATAGGTCATCCTTGTCCATCTTGCACCATGCTTGAGTACATTGACCTCACTCGGGAGAATGGCTTTTGTCAAAGCCATTCTTCAAAGGGAGAATGGCCCGTTCCAAGCCTGATGATTTCTCTTTCTGACCCACCCAGCTCAGTAGGCTCGGAGCATATATATCTTAGAAGATCGATCCTATGGATGCAGGCGAAAAGGGTGAATGGCCCGTTCCAAGCCTGATGATTTCTCTTTCTGACTCACCCAGCTCAATAGGCTCGGAGCATACATATCTCAGAAGATCGATCCTATGGATGTAGGCGAAAGGGAACAAATTTAATTATCTCATGATTAAGAATTAATGCGGATAATACTTAGTTCCTAATTGCTGTGTCACTCACAGACTGAACTTTAACTCAAAACAGGATTGGACTTGCACGTTGTTATGGAACTCATATTATCTTTTTTAATTTAATATGGGAAATTTTGATCTGAACAATTGGCTGCATTACTTTTACTTCGATGGATCGTCTTTCTTTCTTGCCATTATTGTTGCTAACAGTAGGATGTGATTGCTGTGGAAATAGAATATTGCAATCTGGTATACCTACGAATTTGAAGTGCGTACTTCAGACTTTTTATACTAACATTGCAGTGTTGCAATACGCAACAGTTGGAAAGAACTGTTGTTGTAAATTCAGAGTACACTAAATAACATTCCGCGTGTTGACATGGCATACCCATAAGGTTGGATACAAAAACCAGTGATGTGGTCACCAACACGGTGAAAACTGAAAAGCACAGATAAAACTAGCTTACAGGTGAAGAGTGAACGGTTTTGAGAGTATCAGATACTTGCTTTTGTAGTTAGTGGTTTATTGATGTGGAGGGGTCAAATAGACTTATTCCATTGATGCGTGTTTCTATCAATTTCTATCAGCCGTCTGATGCTGTTTTGCCAGACATCAGACGTCTGATACTCTGGATAGAATTTCTGCAGTCTGATCACTTTGACAAATCTGACGACAAAACAGGTACTAGTAAATATGCATTATTATCGCAGTGCAAAAGACCCTGACACGACACTTTCCCCTCTCTATAGATTATTACAGAGCAAAAAAGGCCTGCATAATTCTCCCTTAATTACTTGGCTACTCATCTCCATCGTCACCTGATACAAAGGCTCGTATACATGTATACATTATTCTCCACTGTATCATGCTGAACATATATCAAGAACCACTCAGCGCCTACACCCAGAGTGCACCTGCATTGCGAAGCAGCGGGACAAGATTGCCGCTGAGGTGGAGGGACATGACCTTGTCGGTGGAGCCGACGAGCCTGCCTCCGATGAACACCGCCGGCACGGCGGGGCTGCGGCCGATGAGCCTCGCGAGGGCCTTCTCCATCTCCTTACCCCTCGGGTCCTCGTCGAGCTCGATCACGGTCGTGTTCACCCCGAGCTCGCAGAACAGGCGCGTCACCGTGTGGCACATGCAGCAGGAGCTCATGCTGAAGATCACCACCGCCCGCTGTGCCGCCAGCTTCGTCACCCGGTCCATCGATCTGAATATCTGATCTTCTTCACGAAGAACTCGAAAGATTTGCTGCGAAGAATGTGGTCTAGCTAGTGCTAGTGCTAGTGAGCTTAGTTAGCTACAAGTACTGCTGCTTGTATAACGCTTTAAGTTGTGCTTGCTTGCTTTGCATTGGCATAGGGGGGGTCTTGCTTATATAGGCAATGGAAATGTGCATTGGCAAGAGCAGATTTTGCAGCAATTCGAGGAAAAAGGCGACACGGGAGGGTTCGGATAATGGCCAAGCTTCTTTCTTGCGACACCACAGATGGGTTTAGTGTGGAATATCGAATATTTGGATGGCAATGGCAATGCAGCAACCTGATACCGAAATGGTCCTTGGGTGCTGCTGATAAGGCTTTTGGAGCTCTTACTTTTTTAGTTCTCTTCTATCCTATTCGACAAGTCAGAAGAGAGAGATTTAGAGATTGAGGGAGAGAAGACGCGTGAGGGAGAGATGCTGGTGATACCATGGTCTTCTTCTAGTCTTAGATATGTAAGATTGTGGCATACTGTAGAAGCTGCAAGAAAGTACTACCAGTTAACAGTTACTGGATAAGAATAAGATGCAGCTAAGAAGCAACTTGGCAGAATTCAGTGACAAAATCTATTATACTGCTTCAAGATTTCACCAAAAGCATGAAGAAATCAATACAGCTTTTGATGATCCAAGATATCAGCACCACTAAGAGATCATCTGTGCAGTGAATTGTCAAGGCTCAGGGCACATGAAAAACAAGAAGCAGTATCAGTTAGACTTATTCCTCAACCATTTAGCATTCGCCATGTAATTGGGGGGAGAAATTTGGGGGAGAATGAGATTTTTTTTCTGGAAGGATGATATGGATAACGTCCTTTCAGATACGCCTCTTTGCGTGAGCGTAACAAACTTGAATTAGGACTGCACAAGTGTTGAATGCCAAAGCAAAGCTGAGATCAGGATAGAAGTTGTTTGCTTTTGAAGCAAGAACTAAGGCCCTGTTTGGCATAGCTCTTGCTCTCAGCTTCTTAGTCGGAGTAGACGGAGCTGTGTCAAACGGGTAACTCCACAAAATTTTCGGAGTTAAAGCAATCAGAAGCAGAGCAACCCATAGTACAATTTTCAGAAGCAGGTGGAAACTTGCTCCAAGTGGGGAGCAGTGAACCAATAAAATAAAATACCCCTATAATTGAAGATAATTACCCACAATATGCCATTGAACTACCCCACGCACCCCAAGTCCCAGACCCGCAACCCCCACCCCTTCGCCTCCCTTTGCCTGTTTGCACCCCAACCCGCGCAGCCCCACCCTCTCATCCCCTCGCCTAGGAGACAGCTAGGAGACCTCCCCGGAGACCTCTTCCCCGGCGCATCCCCGGCGGGCGACTCCTCCCCGACGGCTGTTCTTCCTCCCCGGCGCATCCACCCCAGCGCATCTTCTTCCTTCCTCCCCACCTAGTTCATGAAATGCTCAGGTCTGTCAATTGGGAGGAGGAAGCAGGCGGCTCCCCCTCCACTCACCTCCCTCCCTCCCTCCACCTTCGCCGCCGATTGGCTGGGCAGTCCACGCCGATCGTGGTCGCCGATCGCGCCCCGCCCCCGGAGGAAGCCGACCGGGTTGGAGGAGTACGTACGTTTCTTTATTCTTGGTTCTTGCTTTTTCTTGACGCTATTTAGGCCGGAATCCTAGTTCGAAATGGAATCCAATCTTGAGGGCTAGGAATGGATTGCATGTCTAGAACAGGGAATCTGTGAGACCCCGGTTTATCCGACTTGTAATGCTTAACCACCCATTCGGTCCTAGCATCACAAAGCAGATAATCCGAGACTCGAGACATGTATACTTCCCAGAGTGCAGTATACACACCTCTTTACAAAGTCCATGCATCAATTCCATTCATTCACATAGAACCGAAACATAAACAACAATCCAAAAGATAACATAAATAAAGGATAGTCATTACAAAGAGAGGCCAGGCCAAACAATGATACATAAAGAAATTTAACAATGAAGCAAAAGTGCCATAAGATGGCCATAAAACAAAAGAGCCAATCGGTGTGCCTTTAACCCACAAGGCAACCGACAGGACCGCCAAGCTAGTCGTCGAATCCACAAAGACAACTCGCAAAAGTGAGGCCCTTGGGCTCACCTTCTTCCTCTGCAGAACAAAAGCAAATTTCAAAGAAAAGCTGGGTGAGTACTTTGAATGTACTGCAAGATATATAAGAATGATAACAGATCTATGCAATAACTACATGCAAGCTTATTTAAGTGGAGCAAAGTTAGGACTCAAATTTTAAGCATAAAGCAAGTTTTATTTGCAATAATGTAATAGATTGAAAGCAATTTTGCAATCTGATTTTATTTGATAAAACAGTAGTAATCAAGTATCAACAACGAGAAAGCAGTCCGAAGTGACTAAACCATTAGTCACCACAACAATAGCATGAATTACCCATTCATGCCAACCATGTCAAGTTTTAATTTTAAAACAAAAGCAGTTGTTGAAGTCTAGATCTATGGAAATCACCAAGCGTGTCCATAACCTAGGACGAGGCTATTCGAATAGTTTTATCCTGCAGGTGTACCAACTTACCCACATGTCGACCGCCTTTTGCCACATGATTAAGCACACTTCCTTTGGTATGCTGCAAGACGCGACTAAGTCCTACGAGACATTTCCAATATTGTGTATTAACTACGAGCACCGTATGGATAGAAACCCATACGTTGTGTCTGAGTCATTGTAAAGCCTCGGTCAACTACCCGTCGCAGTAAAGCCTTGGACAACTACAATACTCCTCGAGGTGGAGAGCCTACCCTAATCTCCACCACCGCACACCCAACACAAGAACACAAAGAACACATATCATGTTTCACACAACACACACAACCCCTCCTGCGACTCGGAGATAACACACGCCAAAGTACTACGTCAAGAGGGGTCCCATATAACCCTTATGTGGTTAGTACGCAAAAGTACTTGGATCAATGGCGCAAGCAACATTTTCGGTCCTTAGGGACCTGGGCACCTTTCCTTGTCAAACCCAACAATCACACCAACATGCCATTGTGCCCAAGTCAAATCATTTTGTTTCATTTTCGGTTGTTACAAAACTAAAGCATAAAGTGCTGAACCAAAATAAACAAAATGATTTGTGTGATCAAGGTCATCGACTAAGTCGATAACCGCCCAATTCTACCTAGTAGCTAAGCATTTCTAAGCATGACATCGCAAAGACAAGAAAAGAGCATAATTAAATCACGGGCTCTAATTCACCAATGATGATAATAACTTATGGTTGTGGTAGGGGATAACATTTTAATGGCAACAATGCATTAGGAATAGCTACCTCTAAACAGGGCAAAAATAATTGGACACAAAAGCAATGCATACATATAATTCGTAAACAAGATATTAGACTTTGAAAGTAATGGGACATTTATGATCAAATATCTTGCCTGCTTGCCGTGGGTCAAGGTGCTGCTGTGGATCAACAAGATTATCAACGTGTTCTTCGGATCCTAACGAGAAAGCAAAAAGCAACCGATAAGAACGAATAAAACGCAAAGACCTAACAGTAAACCTTCTCCAAAAATTCTAAAATTTTTACAGTAGCAAGGTCTTGATTTATAATGAATTTAGCAACAAGAACCAACTGATTTGGATTCTTAATGCCAAAGATATGACCAAAACAATTTTGCTCAGCTTTTATAAATCAAAAAGGCTACTATTCATTAGCAAAAATTTCTGGAGCTATGCTGAGTTTGGAAACATTTTTAAATTAAAGTCTAATTAAAAACATAACCCACAAAATTTGAATCAACCGAAAAGGATTTAAAATGAATTAGTTATGCATTTTACAAATTATCACATTTTTCAGTTGATAAATAAATCCTTTCGGGAATTTCAGAAATGAGAATCGACGTGGCCGAACCTGGGACGTTGATCTTGGATCCAACGGCCCAAGCTCCGGTCTTGACGCAGCAGCGCTACGCGAACCTCGGTCGTTAACCGTTGGATCGGGATCCAACGGTCCACGCATCGCTTTAGTGAAGCGCCGCGATCCGAACATCGGTCGTTCGCCGTTGGATCCGGATCCAACGGCCCATGGGGATCCAGCTACGACGCTGTTTGAACGATCCCACGACGCGCGAGCGCCGATCGGAGATCCAACGATCGCGTTAACTCTAATCGGGACCGTTGATCTTGGATCCGATGGATCACAGACCAAGACGCGCGACGAATTCAAATCTCCGCGCGAACGTGGGCCGTAGATCTAAGGATCGACGGTCCGCATCGACTCGATTCAAAACGCCGTCTGTTTTCGTCGGCAAAAATGTCGGAGGAGAACGGCGCGCCGCGGCGGCTCGCCGCGGGCGGTGCGAAAGCAAACGCCTAAAATGAGTCCTTAATACTCTTGCGCACACAATGGTACCGGTGGCGTTACGAGGTGGTTCGAACGCGGCAAGCCGGAGAGAACCGAGGTGACCGCAAAGTGACGAAAACGAAATCGCAATTGGCTACGTTGCGGTCCACGGGAGCTGGTGCCAGGCCACTAGGGACTAAAGAGGGTTACCTGGGCGCAAGGGATGCACCGAGAAGAGTCGATCTTTGCTCGGGCGAAGGAGAATGGCGATTTCGGCCAAAAGGGAAGTCCGAATTGAGTGCTCCTTTCGTCAAAAGCCAAATTGACAGAGGGTTAAGCTTCGATGAGTAGAGGGAGAGCAGAGAGGAGCAAAGACTTGTGGAAGAAAACCCCATTGCACCGACTTCACCGTAGCTCAAAACCGATAATGGCGCCGAGAGCTTCCCGAGAATCTGTGGCTCCAGCGGCTTGTGAGTGCTAGCTAGAGCTGCGGTGTTGCTAAAGGAAGCTAAGGGAGAAACCAAGGAGCTTAAATAGCGGGGATGGCAGAGGGCACGGCGATAACCCGTTCGGGTCAAACGGCCGCTTGAGCGCGAGAGAGCGACGGAGCGGTTGGAGAGGGACGCTGAGGAGGAGCACGACGAGCAATAAATGCGCGCAGAGAAAGCCGTTGAAAAGCGAGGGAAGGGATGGCACGCCGCGACTTTTCCTCTGCAAGACGCCCGAGCCATTGCCTTGTGCGAGCCGGACGAGAGGAAGGAGACGACGCTACGACCGTTGGATTGAAATCGAGCGTTTGAAATAGATCGGTTCGATTTAACGATTGAACGCCGCTCGATCTGAACTGCGGCGATGTTGATCCAACGGCTCACAACTCCCGCGCGATTGCGCCGCGGCGGCGCGTTAGTTGGTTCGACCGAGTCAAGTGGCTCGAGCCCGAGTCCGGTTCGAACCCGAGGAACAAAGGCAAACCAGATAGAAATTGAATTTTAAACATCTGAGTTTTGAGGAATTATTTGAGGTATCAAACAAACTCAAAATTTATGAAATTTTAACTGGAGCTTGCTGACTGCAGGAGGAGTTTCCATAAAATTTTCAGGATTTTCATGCACTGAATTATTCTACAGAAATCCCAGAAGAGAGGAAAATGGGGTTTGACCAGTTTGACTTGCCTCCAAAAATTATCAAATAATTTCTAAAAATCATGAGATAATTCAGAGGTGTTAAACATCAACCCTAAACCCAAGAAAAATTATTTCCAAAGGTTGGGCACCAGATTTTCATGAAGGATATTTGTGTTGGTGTCCAAATGATAATTTGATTTTGATTTCACATAATTTCCTTTACAAAAATCATGGAACTGACACAAAAATCAAGATCGAGAGAAAAGTTTTAATTTCTCCTCATCTTTATTACATTTGAAACACAAACCAATTTTGGGATGTTACAAAACCTCCCCCCCTTACAAAAATCTCGTCCCGAGATTTGGCTCACTCGGCAAAGAAAGATGGATAGTCTGCACGGAGACGATCTTCCCTTTCCCAAGTAGCCTCATCCTCGGAATGATTCGACCATCGAACTTTAAGGAACTTGATGGCACGATTCCTCATCCTTCGCTCACCTCTTCAAGGATGCGAACAGGTGCTCCTTGTAGGTCAAATCTTCACGAACATCAAGAGTTTCCAACGAGCTTCCTCGCTTGGAACTCTGAGACACTTCTTTAGTTGGGACACATGGAAAACATCATGTACCCCTTCAAGTGCAGTGGCAATTCCAACTTATAGGCAAGCGACTCCTTTCTTCTCGATAACACGGTAAGGACCGACGATCGAGGAGCTAACTTGCCCTTGACGCCAATCGCCGATGACCCTTCAAAGGAGAGACTTTGAGATACACAAAGTCATCGTGTTCAAAGCTCAACTCACGACGACGGCGATCCGCATAGCTCTTCTCGCTCGATTGAGCCGTGCGTAAACGATCGCGAATAAGTTGGACTTGACTTCGGCCTCATTGATCGAGTCCGCCAAAGAAAGGTCTTTCGCCGCCTCCGACCAATTCAACGGGTTCTCGCACTTTCTCCCGTATAAGGCCTCGGAAGGTGCCATGCCGAGACTAGCCCGAAAGTTGTTGTTGTAGGAAAACTTCGGCAAATGGCAAGCACTTCTCCCGCTTCTTTCCATAGGAGAGGACACAAGCACGAGCATGTCCTCCAACACTTGGTTGACTCTTTCACCGGCCATCGCTTGAGGATGATATGTTGAATCGAAGAAAGACGAGTGCCCATGGCTTCTTGTAGACCATGCCAAAACCGGAGGTAAATAGTGAACCACGGTCGAAATGATCGTCTTTGGTACACCATGCAAGCTCACAATCTCGAGACGAGCTCGGCTAGACGATCGGCACGAAGCTTGGTCTTGATCGGAAGAAAATGTGCCACTTTGGTTAATCGATCAATAATTACCCGGATAGCATCATTCCCCCTTTGTGACGTGGGCGGACGGTGATAAAATCCATCCCGATCGAATCCCACTTCCATTCCGAATAGGCAAAGGTCATGCGCCCTGCTGACGCCGATGCTCGGCCTTGACACGACGACACACGCCGCACTCGACAACGAACTTCGCAATCTCCTCTTCATTCGGTCCACCAAAATCTCGCGGAGATCTTGATACATCTTTGTGGCCCCGGGATGGATAGACAAAGGCGAATCATGGGCCTCGCGGAGAATCAAATCCCGCAGTTCCATGTCCTTTGGAACCACCAGGCGCTGCCCGAACCTTACAACACCATGCTCATCCTCGAGAAGCACTTGGTCGTTCGTTCTTGATATTTTCCTTGATGCGGCTTATTCCAAAGATCCGATTGCCGAGCGACCTTAATCCGATCTACCAAGGTTGGTTGCACAACCCGAGGCAATGAGGGAACCACGCCAACCAAACCTAAGTTGAGACGCTGAAATTCCTCCGTAGGGTGGGTTGACATCCTCGGAGCAACAAGGCATTGCAATGCGCTCTGCGATCGAGCGCATCGGCAAGCGACATTAGCCTTGCCCGGATGGTAGTGAATACCCATGTCATAATCTTTGACCAACTCCAACCATCTCTTTGCCCGAGGTTCAGATCTGGTTGGGTGAACAAATACTTTAGGCTTTGTGATCCGAATACACTTCACAACGACACCGATTAGGTAATGTCGCCAAATCTTAAGTGCATGAATCACAAAGACCAATTCCAAGTCATGGGTAGGGTAGTTGAGTTCATGAGGTCTCAATTGCCTTGATGCATAGGCCACTACCTTGCCTTCTTGCATAAGGACACAACCGAGTCCTCGACGAGAAGCATCGCAAAAGATATCGAAGCTTCGATGAATATCGGAAGAACAAGGGCGGAGCGGTGGTCAAACGCTTCTTGAGTACTTGGAAGCTTTCCTCACAAGCATCGGACCACAAGAACTTCTTGTCCTTCTTGAGCAACTCACGTCGGCCGCGATCTTGGAGAAGTTCTCGATAAAGCGGCGATAATATCCGGCTAAACCGAGAAAACTCCGCGCCGGTTCAAGTAGGTGACACCAAGAAAGAACATCGTTGATCTTACTAGGATCAACGGCACGCCTCCCGCCGAAAGAACATGACCCAGAAGGCCACTTCCTTCAACGAACGCGACTTCATGAACTTCGCAGATACGGTGGTGCTCATGAAGCTTGCCTAACACGAGCCTCAGGTGCTCATCATGTTCCTCATCGTTCTTAGAATAGATAAGAATATCATCAATGAAGACCACGACAAACTTATCCAGATACTCCATGAATACCGAATTCATGAGGTTCATGAACAAGGCGGGAGCATTGGTTAAGCCAAATGATATGACGGTATACTCATACAAGCCGTAGCGTAGTAGAGAAAGCCGTCTTTGGAATATCCTCGGTCGATCCGAACTTGATGATATCCCATTCTCAAATCAATCTTGGAGAATACTCGAGCTCCAGTTAATTGATCAAAGAGATCATCAATGCGGGGCAAAGGATACTTGTTCTTTACCGTTACCTCATTAAGCGGACGGTAATCAACGCACATGCGCAAAGTATTGTCCTTCTTCTTTACGAAGATTGCAGGACAACCCCACGGAGACGAGCTAGGGCGGATGAAGCCTTTTTCTTGAAGCTCATTAAGTTGCTTCTTCAACTCCACCAACTCGTTCGGTGGCATCCGATAATGCCTCTTTGAAATCAAGGCGATCGGAGCCAACTCAATGACAAACTCGAGGTCTCGAACTGGTGGTATTCCTGGAAGAGCTTCCGGAAAGACATCAATGAAGTCACGGACGGTTGGGACTTCACCAATATCTAGAGCGGCTTCAAGCGCGAAGAGATGCGGGCCTAGCAGCTTCGGCGAAAAGCGAACCTGCTCGCCCGAAGGACTAGATAGAAGGACACACTTCTTGGCGCAATCGATTTGTCCCTTATGCTGAGACAACCAATCCATACCAAGAATTACATCTAGACTTGCTGAATGAAGGAGGATAAGATTCGCAAGGAATCTCACTCCCTCAATCTCGATTGGGACATCCCTACACTCGATTGAGCTCTCAACCCCGAACCAGGAGAGCGAATGAGCAACGGGACCAATAATGGAGTAAAGAGGAGCTTACTAATAGCAGCAAAAGACTCAGAAACAAAAGAATGAGATGCTCCTGAATCAAACAAAACAGTATGTGTATAATCTTAAACCTGCTTATAAAAAGACTCCAAAAACGGCAAGGAATCATAAAACCAAAGCTCAACTTCCCAATTCAACTAGCCCGTATTGAATGAACGAGTAATTGATTGAGAAGATAAAAGCGTAAGATTAAGGTAAGATCTATTACCACTAAAGAGCAAGGTTCAATCAATGAAAATAGTGTTAGATACTTAGCTAACTAGTATCACATCTTACCCCTTTTATTCCCACAAGTTTTAGTTGATTAAACTCTCATTTTCTACCCTATTAGAAACCATCGAGCTTGCTGTCCGGAAATTGAAGTTGCTGTAGCGATTTTGCATCCAAGCTTCCAGTCGAAGTCTTCCACTCTAGAAACTTCAAAATCTGGCACACTTCAATTTGCCAAGCTCAGTGGTCCTATCAGAAACCTTTGAGCTTCTTTGTCTGAAATTGAGGCGTCTTGTCAGATTCCGCATCCAAGCCTCTAGCCGAAATCTTCGGTCCAGAAACATCAAAACCCTAAGAACTTCAATTTGCCAAACTCAGTGGTTCCCAAAACCCATTTAATCGATAACACTATCTTTGAAAAGGAGAGGTAAACAATTTTCAAACTCAAATTAGAGTAAGATGAGAGGAGAAAGCTAAGATAGGTAAGGAATAAAATCTGAGAATTCCTTAAGCTTTCAAAAATCATTTGATACTTTGAAATTAGGGTTTTCCAAAATATCCTAAAGACGACCAACTTGGGTTACTACGGTCAAGATGGCTCGATGCAAACCTTGTGAGACCGGTTTATCCGACTTGTAATGCTTAACCACCCATTCGGTCCTAGCATCACAAAGCAGATAATCCGAGACTCGAGACATGTATACTTCCCAGAGTGCAGTATACACACCTCTTTACAAAGTCCATGCATCAATTCCATTCATTCACATAGAACCGAAACATAAACAACAATCCAAAAGATAACATAAATAAAGGATAGTCATTACAAAAGAGAGGCCAACCGGCCAAACAACAGATACATAAAGAAATTTAACAGAGGAAGCAAAAGTGCCATAAGATGGCCATAAAACAAAAGAGCCAATCAGTGTGCCTTTAACCCACAAGGCAACCGACCGGACCGCCAAGCTAGTCGTCGAATCCACAGCAACAACCCGCAAAAGTGAGGCCCTGGGGGCTCACCTTCTTCCTCTGCAAACAAAAGCGCCCCACCAAAACCGGGTGAGTACTTTGAATGTACTCGCAAGATATATAAGAATGATAATGATCTATGCAATAACTACATGCAAGCTTATTTAAGTGGAGCGAGTTAGGACTCAAATTTTTAAGCATAAAGCAAGTTTTATTTGCAATAATGTAATAGATTGAAAGCAATTTTGCAATCTGATTTTATTTGATAAAAGCAGAGTAATCAAGTATCAACAACAAGAAAAGCAATCCGAAGTGACTAAACCATTAGTCACCACAACAATAGCATGAATTACCCATTCATGCCAACCATGTCAAGTTTTAATTTTAAAACAAAAACAGTTGTTGAAGTCTAGATCTTGCGGGAAATCACCAAGCGTGTCCATAACCTAGGACGAGGCTATTGAATAGTTTTATCCTGCAGGTGTACCAACTTACCCACATGTCGGACCGCCTTTTGCCACATGATTAAGCACACTTCCTTTGGTATGCTAAGCACACTAAGTCCTACGAGACATTTCCAATATTGTGTATTAACTACGAGCCGCCCGTATGGATAGAAACCCATACGCTGTGTCTGAGTCATTGTAAAGCCTCGGTCAACTACCCGTCGCAGGTAAAGCCTTGGACAACTACAATACTCCTCGAGGTGGAGAGCCTACCCGGAATCTCCACCACCGCACACCCAACACAAGAACACAAAGAACACATATCATGTTTCACACAACACACACAACCCCCCCGCGACTCGGAGATAACACACGCCAAAGTACTACGTCAAGAGGGGTCCCATATAACCCTTATGTGGTTAGTACATAAAAGTACTTGGATCAATGGCGCAAGCAACATTTTCGGTCCTTAGGGACACAGGCACCTTCCTTGTCAAACCCAACAATCACACCAACATGCCATTGTGCCCAAGTCAAATCATTTTGTTTCATTTTCGGTTGTTACAAAACTAAAGCATAAAGTGCTGAACCAAAATAAACAAAATGATTTGTGTGATCAAGGTCATCGACTAAGTCGATAACCGCCCAATTCTACCAGTAGCTAAGCATTTCTAAGCATGACATCGCAAAGACAAGAAAAGAGCATAATTAAATCACGGGCTCTAATTCACCAAATGATGATAATAACTTATGGTTGTGGTAGGGATAACATTTTAATGGCAACAATGCATTAGGAATAGCTACCTCTAAACAGGGCAAAAATAATTGGACACAAAAGCAATGCATACATATAATTTGTAAACAAGATATTAGACTTTGAAAGTAATGGGACATTTATGATCAAATATCTTGCCTGCTTGCCGTGGGTCAAGGTGTCTTTGTGGATCAACAAGATTATCAACGTGTTCTTCGGATCCTAACGAGAAAGCAAAAAGCAACCGATAAGAACGAATAAAACGCAAAGACCTAACAGTAAACCTTTTCCAAAAATTCTAAAATTTTTACAGTAGCAAGGTCTTGATTTATAATGAATTTAGCAACAAGAACCAACTGATTTGGATTCTTAATGCCAAAGATATGACCAAAACAATTTTGCTCAGCTTTTATAAATCAAAAAGGCTACTATTCATTAGCAAAAATTTCTGGAGCTATGCTGAGTTTGGAAACATTTTTAAATTAAAGTCTAATTAAAAACATAACCCACAAAATTTGAATCAACCGAAAAGGATTTAAAATGAATTAGTTATGCATTTTACAAATTATCACATTTTTCAGTTGATAAATAAATCCTTTCGGGAATTTCAGAAATGAGAATCGACGTGGCCGAACCTGGGACGTTGATCTTGGATCCAACGGCCCAAGCTCGGTCTTGACGCTGCGCGCTACGTCATGAACTCGGTCGTTAACCGTTGATCAGATCCAACGGTCCACGATCTTTGGTCGGAGCGCGATCGGAACATCGGTCGCTCGCCGTTGGATCTGGATCCAACGGTCCATGGGGATCCCAGCGCTGACGCTGTTTGAACGATCCCACGCACGCGAGCCGCTGATCGGAGATCCAACGATCCGCGTTAACTCTAATCGGGACCGTTGATCTTGGATCCGATGGATCACGCACCAAGGCGCGCGAATTCAAATCTCCGCTGAACGTGGGCGTAGATCTAAGGATCGACGGTCCGCATCGACTCGATTCAAAACGCCGTCTGTTTTTCGTCGGCAAAAATGTCGGAGGAGAAGCGGCGCCGCCGGCGGCTCTGTCGCGGCGGTGCGAAAGCAAACGCCTAAAATGAGTCCTAATACTTTGCGCACACAATGGTACCGGTGGCGTTGCACGAGGTGGTCGAACGCCGAAGCCGGAGAGAACCGAGGTGACCGCAAAGTGACGAAAACGAAATCGCAATTGGCTACGCCGGTCCACGGAGTCGTGCCAGCCACTAGGGACTAAAGAGGGTTACCGGCGCAAGGGATGCACCGAGAAGAGTCGATCTTGCTCGGCGAAGGAGAATGGCGATTTCGGTAAAAGGGGAAGTCCAAATTGAGCCGCTCCTTTCGTCAAAAGCCAAATTGACAGAGGGTTAAGCTTCAGTGAGTAGAGGGAGAGCGAGAGGAGCAAAGACTTGTGGAAGAAAACCCCATTGACCGACTTCACCGTAGCTCCAAAACCGACAATGGCGCGAGAGCTTCCCGAGAATCTGTGGCTCAGCTGGCTTGTGAGTGCTAGCTAGAGCTGCGGTGTTGCTAAAGGAAGCTAAGGAGAAACCAAGGAGCTTAAATAGCCGGGATGGCAGAGGGCACGGCGATAACCGCTCGGGTCAAACGGCCGCTTGAGCGAGAGAGCGACGGAGCGGTTGGAGAGGGACGCTGAGGAGGAGCACGACGAGCAATAAATGCGCAGAGAAAGCCGCTGAGCGGCGATCGGGAAGGGACGGCACGCCGACTTTTCCTCTCGCAAGACGCCGAGCCATTGCCGACGCGAGCCGGACAGAGGAAGGAGACGACGCACGATCGTTGGATTGAAATCGAACGGTGAAATAGATCGGTTCGATGAACGATTCAACGCCGCCGATCTGAACCGTGCGATCTCGATCCAACGGCTCACAACTCCGCGCCGATGCGTCGCGCCGGTGCGGTTAGTTGGTTCGACCGAGTCAAGTGGCTCGAGCCCGAGTCCGGTTCGAACCCGAGGAACAGTGCAAACCAGATAGAAATTGAATTTTAAACATCTGAGTTTTGAGGAATTATTTGAGGTATCAAACAAACTCAAAATTTATGAAATTTTAACTGGAGCTTCTTGATGCAGGAGGAGCTTTCCATAAAATTTTCAGGATTTTCATGCACTGAATTATTCTACAGAAATCCAGAAGAGAGGAAAATGGGGTTTGACCAGTTTGACTTGCCTCCAAAAATTATCAAATAATTTCTAAAAATCATGAGATAATTCAGAGGTGTTAAACATCAACCCTAGACCCAAGAAAAATTATTTCCAAAGGTTGGGCACCAGATTTTCATGAAGGATATTTGTGTTGGTGTCCAAATGATAATTTGATTTTTGATTTCACATAATTTCCTTTACAAAAATCATGGAACTGATTACAAAAATCAAGATCAGAGAAAAAGTTTTAATTTCTCCTCATCTTTATTACATTTGAAACACAAACCAATTTTGGGATGTTACAGAATCCGTGCGAAATTTGGGAGAGGAAGATGTGATTTTGGTTGGAGATTGAATGTGTAGATAGGCTAGTGGAGGAAGTCATTGTGAGTGATGCTGTCTTACAAATTGCTGTTGGTATCGCTGAGCTACTAATCTTCCCCTCCACTCTATTGCCAGAGCAATATCACAGTAAGTGTCCGATTGGAGATTTCTTTCTGATTTCTGCATGTACTATACAAGATATGACTTTCCACCTAGTTCTACATGGTTACTATCAATCTTCCTAATTGACAATCTATTTTCTTGTGAACCAGTTATTGCTTTGGATAGAGCCTTCTATATCATAATATTTTGCTCATGGTTTACCAGCTACTGATCAAATTTGTATACATATCACATTTGCAGCGCCCTCTAAAAACTATTGCTATTAAATCTGGAGATGTGTACATTCCTCGTGGTGTTTCAATTCCTGCCCTTGACAAATATGCTTTGTGGGAATTTCAACCAAATAAGCTGGGTAATGTGTTTAATACTGTAATTGTGCATGTGTTCTACCTTTGCTTAACTTTATTGCTATGCATGCAGGATACAGTGCTAGAGTTGGAATTTCAGGTCATCAAAAATCATTTTACTATGCTTCAGTGCAGCAATGTAAATTCGCCCAATTAGATGAGGAGAAGTGTCTGCATATGGATAAATCGGAGTATAAGAACATCATGGAAGACATCAGCTACTACTAGCAGTGATGACATCTATCTGTAGTTTGTTCAGCTGTTATGTAGTGGTTTAGCTTCTGCAATCTTATTGCTCCTTTTGCCCTTGCGTTGTATTATGGAACTATTTGGTTGCTAGTCAAGGCATTCAGGCCCCTCTCTGATGTATGCTCTTAAATTTTGCACCCATGGCTAGTGAGGCTATGGAGGTTTGTCCAATGGAATCCTGGTACAAATCTGAAGAAAATGAATGGAATCTGTTAAAACCAGCTTCTGTATATTGCCTCTCATGCTTGTTAAATCCTTGTTGTTGTTCTTAACTAGCCGAATTCCCCGTGCAACTGCACGGCCAGCTACTATAATACATATACTTTTATTTGAAAACAAACTTGTATTTGTTATGTTCATGACTGAAAGTAGACTTGTATTCCTTATATAGCGGTAACAAATCTAAAGTATATGTATTTGTTATGAACTTTGTATATTTATATATGTTTTATTTACTTTTTTAAGTAAAAATTTCGAATGTGGGTGAAAAAGATGGCACAACAGGGTACAATATTGCAAAAAAAAATACAAGCACAACATGACTAAAATCAACTTATTAAACTTTTATAAGTTAAGCAATACAAACAAAGATTACAAGTCACAAAACAAGGGTAGTGCAGTCTTTTTACGATGATCCTTCTCATTTCTGGAGCTGGAGTCAATTTTCTAACTAAACACTTCTACAGACTACTCCAACTTCTCATAAGAGTGGATCCAAAAGTGAAGCTGGAGTTGGAGTTGCAAAAACTTGGAGCAGAGCTATACCAAACAGGCCCTAAGTAGCAAACTACAACAGAGAGGGTTATCACAGACGACTCCAAACCGTCATCACAGATGATTTTTGAACTGTCTGAATCTATATATCTGTGATAACAGACGGTTATCACAGACGGTTTGTGAGCCGTCTGTGAAAAGTCACAACACAGATGGAGTTTTTTTTAAACCGTCTGTGATGGCTTACTATCACAGACGGTTTCCACCAAAAACCGTCTGTGATGGCCTACTATCAGCAAAAACCGTCTGTGATATGTAGGATATCATAGATGGTTATTTTTACTAACCGTCTGTGATTAGATACATAACACAGACGACTACTATAAAAAACCGTCTGCAATATCATAAATATCACAGACGGTTTTTAATAATAGCCGTCTGTGATATCCGACATATCATATACAGTTATTGGTGGTAGCCATCTGTGATTAGATACATATCATAGACGGGTGTTAGTAGTAGCCGTCCGTGATTGGATACATATCACAGACGGTTGTTAGTAGTAGCCGCCAGTGAGTATCATTCATAGATGGTTTATTCCACAAAACCGTCTGTGATAGTTCATTCTATACCTAAATATTTTAGTTTTTCGGCTAGCCTCAGATAATGCTAGTCATGCCCTCTGAAAACAAGCAAGTAGAAAACAGATATATCACAATTGATTTGATATAAAATAACTCAAAGTGATTTAAAAACTCAATATCAATTAGAAAGTCACTTTAATGATCTAATTACAAAGTGATTTGATTACAACTCAATGTAAATTACAATAAATCGGAGTCGCCGGGGTGAAACTCTCCACTCTCTTTAATGATCTACCATGTGATGAAGGTGACGAGCCGTCCTCGAACTTCCATAAGTCCAGATGAATGCACTTTCTGGTATTTTCATGCCTTATCGCTAGCAAGAGTAAAGTAGTAAGTATATATATTTAAATTCATAATTATAAAATAATTATTAAGAGATTGACTGACAAATCTCTGGATCATTTGTCTTAGCACTCGTGATTTCCAGCATATGACGATAAACATAGAATGCACATATGTTGCCCTGATGTAGTTGCTGGTGGCACTGTAAAAATGGAAGTGTGATATAGGATATACGCATAGTCAGTTCAAGAGGCCAGGTTACGAAGTGTGATATAGGATTATTGTGCTGTAGCGAGTACCGGATATCGCGTCATGTGTTGCAGTGTGGCACCTGGTTCATTGTGTGTCACTCCCTCGGCAACATAGGCTAAAACGTGATTCTAAAAAGTTATGCTCGGACATTTCAAATAAAGGAAGACTACAATAGAGTTACGTATGGAGGAAATGAACATACATGTTGAGTACTTTTTGTACAAGAGTGAAGTAGTCGTTCTTATTGTAACATCCCAAAGCTCTGGGTTTGTATTTCAAATGTATGAAAATGAGGATAAATTAAAACTTTTGGATGCATCCTTGTTGTCATTTGAAATCTCTAGAAATTATTCCCTTGATGTGTGGACTTCAAATTCAATTTGGATTATTGACTTGAAGTGTTGCAATTCAAGATATTCTAGTCAAACCTTGTGATCATCCTCTGAAAATATTTTTCCTAAATTCTTGATCATCCTGGTAACCTCCCTGAGAAGTTTCATAATTTTTAGAAAATATTTGCTATCTCTTAAGGGTTTGTCAAACCAGTTATCTCCCTGGTCAAACCCTTATTCAGCAGCTTGTGAATTTTCTAGCGGGCAATGCACTGCACGAAAAGTTCTGGAAAATTTACTCACGGTTGATCTTGAAGTCAGGATCACTCAGTAAAAATTTCAGAATTTTTAGAGCTGTAGAGCTACCTCTGGAAATTTCCAAATCATCTCAGCCTTTTTAAGCTTAATCTGGAATCACTATTTCTCGGGCACGAACCCGAGTCAGACCCCGACCTGGTATCCTTTGTTCATCCCAACCCCGCATCACGGGTGAGCCGTCCGATGGAGACTCTCCGGTCCAGATCGCGTAACCCTTCGGTTAGGTCCTAAAGCTGACCCCGCTGATTGGGAGCCGCCTGATGGGAACTCAACGGCCTGGATTGAAGTGAGCGTTCGGACCGACCGATCGCTCCACTCACGTGAACCGTCCGATTTGGAGAGAACGGCCGGGATTGAAGTGAACGTTCGGACCGGCCGATCGTCCCTTTCGCTTGAACCGTTCGATCTCGATCCAACGGCCCGTGCCAACCCCCTTTCAATCTGTCTCTCTCACGCGACTGAGTCACTGGCGTCGCGGGCCCCACCTGTCAGGGTCTTCTTCCACCTTGGGAAGGCGCTGCTCAAGAGCTGAGCTCCACGCGGTCGTTGCATGCTATGCATCTCCGTCAACGCCGTTGCCGCACCGCCCTTGGCTACCAATCGCAGGGCTTCGCCCACTCACGCCGCCTTCTCTTCCGTCCTCGCTCCTGCTCAAAACTGACCTTATGCCCACCTTCTTCTACACTTCTCCTCTCGGTGGCTGAGGAGAGGGGTGCTCGTTTGTGCAGCTCCCACAGGTAAGTTTTCCACCGCTGCGTCCCTCGACTCCTACCTTCCATGGCCTCCCCATTTTCGCTCATTGTCGCTTCTATCTTTGCATGTAGGATCTAAGGCAAGCTCGTGCTCCCGCTTTGTCCAGAGTGCGCTCAGAGCTACTCCTTCGGCTATTATCGACTCCGGTGAGCCTTTCTCTCTTTTTAGTGCGTCACCATGCGTGCCTTGTCCTGCTTAATCTTTCCCCTCACTCTATTTTGCTATCGGTTCACAGGAGCCCGCAAAATCCGAGTTTGAACCATTTTTCGGCCGCGGAGCCCTGTTCATCCCCATCTCCGGTGTGGTAAGCTCCTTGCCGATTCTTTGCTTGTACACCTGTTGGACCGTAAAGGCGACTAGAGGGGGGGGGGTGAATAGGAGCACGCTCACTTTTTCACAAATTATGAACTCAATACAATTTTACTCCAGTAGCTATTAGAAAGCTATGAAGATCAATATACCAAGACCAGGGGAAGACTAGTATTGAATTCAATTAAATCCCTAAGCAAAATAACAAAATCAACTAAGATTGCAAAGACTCACAAAGACGCGGCGATCTCGCCGCTGCATCCAACCGGTCGGACCGATGCCGCGGCGATCGGCCGGCGTTGTCGACGGTCGGACGCTCAAAATCGGCCGGACCGTGATGACAAGCGGTCCGACCGGCCGACTCGAACCGATCCGCAACTTGATAAAATCAGCCCGATGACGGTTGCAATTAGGTGAAACTTTTGATTCTCAACTCCAATCTTTATGAAACTTTGCACACACCTTCTATATGCTATTGAGAACCTATTCCAATCGAATATTATGATAATTCTTGGAACGATCTTGAGCAATTGCCAATTGATTAACAGAAGGTCTAAAACCGGGCAAGAACGAAAACTTGATCCTAATGCTTGTTCGTGAGAGATTGATGATCAAGATGATGCTAGATAGATTCACACATATCACAGCAAGCTAATCCACGTGAAAGAATCAATCACAAACTCGCGGATCAAAGGAAGCCCTAAAAACACGAAATTGAAAGCAAGAACGAAAGGAGACTTATCTCAAGCAAACCTTGCATAGATTGATTTCGTGATTGATGCTGGATTACATCCACACTATCATGGATCAGTAGACAATCAAAGATCACGAAATTCTTCACAAACCATCAAGAGCCCTAGCCTCCACCTCAACTCCCCTAAAGACAATTAGGGTTTTGAAACATAAAAAGGCGAGAGAGAGTGCAGCCACCATCTCCTCCTATTTATAGTGGAGGCCTAAAACTCTTAGGGTTTGACTTAATTGGGCTCCCGTTAAGGCCCACTAACAAACGGGTCACACACGCACGCTTCGCAAAGCGCCGTCTTTAACCTTTTGACCTAAACCGCTTCACCATGCATCATGGATTTGCCAATAGGTCACCCTTGTCCATCTTGTGTCACGCTTGAGTCGTTGACCCCACCCGACATCGTCGATCGTTCTGGACCTCAACTCTTCAAGTCTAGTCCCGATTCTCCTCGCCGTTGACCGTCGTTGACCACCAAGCTACCTGCACAACCACAGACAAGAAAACACGAATTCGGGAACAAGTTCTTCACAACTTGACCCATGTTAGTCAAAACATGCATCATGCAAATCATATGCCATGAAACCAATGACTTTGACCTAACAAAACAACATCGCCACGAAGTTGGCCGACGTTCAAGTAAACCGGCTGACCGCTCCAGTGAGCGGTCGGACCGCCCCATGGCGGTCGGACCGCTCCTCGTGAGCGATCGGACCGCCTGAGGACTTAGCCGAAATTCATACTCCCAAATTCAAACCTTCGGAAATTAAAACGAATAGAACTTCTTCGAGACTCCAAAATTATGAGACCAAGTGCATTGGGATCCCTCACTTGCCTACAACACCTATTTTTGGCCCACTCGCTTTGAACACTTTTAGGTCATGCCGTCCGATCCGCCCCACATGGCCGGTCCGCCAGATTTGGGACCGATCGGACGCCGTGCAAGGACGGTCGGACCGCCTGTCGTAAAAACCTGTAGCTTTGTCGAAAACACGTGAAACTACAAACCGTAAACTCCATTGCCAATTGTCACATCATCCTAAGATCTGGAACATATTCCCATGAAATCCACAATCTCCCCCTTGATGAACACATTGGCAATTATCCAGAAAATGTAAGTAAGAGGTTTGAAAACGAGTTTACTCATGGTTTCAGACAAAGGCACAACTTGGTCCATAAGCAAGAAAAAGCAATGTAAGTGACCAAGCTGGCATCAGAATAGTATAGGCATGTGAGACAAGGCAAAAGAAAGCATAAAAACTTAGATTTCCAGAAAAGGGTCAAAATTCTCACATGAGGTCCATATGAAAGAACAATTGTTCAATTGACCTATGATCATTGTGAGGATAAAAGAATGCAATTCAAGTTCAAGAAAATCCAAAAGACAAAAAAGAAGCAACCCAATAAACCCCCCTCACTATGATCCTCAAATTTCAAATTTTCGCTCCTTTGTACAAACTTCTCCCCCAACAACTTCTCCCCCAGCAAAGAAATATATTCTCATTAACACATCTTCTCTTCTCATTTAACACATCTTCTCCCCCTTTGACAATGGATTCATCAAGGAATCACGCCTTCCTCTCATCCAGAGATAATAAATATAGAATAAAGGAAGAAGCAGAAACAAAAGAAGCATAAAGAGGAGTATGCATGAAGTGCAATGGAGTATCTGTATGTTGTCTTTGAGCTTTCTCTACCACTCTTTCTCTGTCTCCTTCACCAGAGCGAGCTCCCCTCGGTGAAGCGTCGCGCCGCCGTCACCCTCCCCGTCGCTGGCTCAACTCCGGCCTTCTTCGATTCTCTCCCTCGCTCAGGTAGCCTCCCTGTGCCTTGTAGTTGCTTTGGCACCCGCTTCCTTGGACAATGCGGAGCTCGATCTTGCAGTGCACGATTAGCCATAGCTCTCCTCCGCTTCTCTCCGGTGCGCCGCCGCCTCGGGCCAGCACAACCACCGTGAGTGCCACCGTTGGGTGTGCAAGGATATTGTGAACCCATATATGCCCTTAGCTAGCGCCGCCGTGGCCGGGAACGCCGGCGAGAGCTCGGCGAAGCTAGTGCGGTGTTGTCGGTTTTCTAACAACACTGTAGCATCGTCATTAAAATCAAATCTCGTTCATTAACTGCTAATGATTGATTAGTAGTTAATGGCTGTCTTATTCGGATTCTTACTGTCACTGATATGTGGGGCCAAGCACAGTAAGCTTGGTGTAAATCCTGATTTTCGCAGTGTATGACATGTGGACACCACGTGTCAACCCAGAATTTCTCTTTGGTTCAAAAATGAAAAAATGCACTGTTTAAGGGGCCCACTGGTCAGCGACCGTGGCTAGCATCGGCTGGGTATAAAAAGTCGTTTATGATGTAAAATCCGAAATGCTTTATTTATGAACTGAAAAATGCATTAACTTCAAAATTGCATAAGTAATTCATTTTAACTCCAAAAACAGTGAAACCATTTTTGTTATTTTTCATTTTTAATAAAATTTATTATAAAATATGTTTCAACCTTGTCACTATCTCAAAAAATATTTTTTGTGGAGAGTGCTTCAAAAAGGAATTATTAATACATTATAAATTGCTTTTAACTTTGAAAATGCATAACTAATTCATAAAAACTCCAATTGAGGTGAACCAAATTATTTTGGTCATGTAGTAATATTCTCTATCCATTTTTGTAATCCTCTTGTCCACCACTACTCCAGAAAATTTTGCAAAAGTTTTAAATGAGGTGAACAGAGACATATTATAATTAAATTGGATTTTCTGAAAACTGATTTTCAAACGGCTATAACTTCTGCATAGAACATCCAAATGAATTTATTCTTATTGCTAAATTCATATAAAATCATGATTTTCATTATGTGAATTTTTCATAATTTTTGGATGACTTTGTATTTTGGGGTCTTCTCGGTGTTATTCGTTCTTATTATGCTTTCGATTTCTTTCGGTAGGTTCAGACGATAATGTTGTTTACGAGAGCGCTTATCTGTAGTAAGAGGATAATCCACAGCAAGGCAAGCAGTTTGATCATGTTAATCCCAGTATTTTTCAAGTCTAATATATTGATTTCAAATTGTATGTATGCATTGCTATTTTGTTGTTAAAACATGGTTTGATCCTATAGTTGCATACTCTGTAGGCAAATGATTACTCTCTACTACCTGAACCTAGGTTATTTGCTGTGACTAGAGTTCGTTGGATGGGCTCTTGTCACTTAGTAGATTTCGAGTTAAAATGCTTAGACATGCTTAGCTATTGGTAGTATTGGGCGATCATCGACTTAGTTGATGATCTTGATCACACAAAACTTATTATTACTCCATTATGTCCAGCACCTTGTGCTTTGTTAATTTGTAAATCTAAAACTAAAAATAAAATGGTTTTAGACTTGGGCATAATGGTATGTTGGTGTGATTGTTTGGTGTGACATGGAAAGGTGCCCGAGTCAACAAGGACCGAATTACTTGCACCATTAATCCAAGCACTTTTGCGTGCTAACCACACGAGAGGGATATGAGACCTCTCTTGACTTAGTACTTTGGCGTGTGTTAGCTCCGAGTCGCAGGAGGTGGGTTGTGTGTGCTGTGTGAAAAATGATCTGTGTTATTGTGTTGGGTGTGTGGTGGTGGAGATTCCGGGTAGGTTCTCCACCTCGAGGGGCATCGCAGTTGTCCGAGGCTTTACCCGTGAGGGGTAGTTGACCGAGGCTTTCGATGACCCCGACACAACGTATGAGTTTCTATCCATACGGGCGACTCGTAGTTAATGCATAATATTGGAAATGTCTCGTAGGACTTAGCCGTGCCGGCATACCTAAGGAAGTGTGCTTCATAGCTTGGCAAAAAGCGATGCAGCGTGTGGGTACATTGGTACACCCTGCAGGTTAAATCTATTCGAATAGCCTCGTCCTAGGTTATGGACAAGCTTGGTTATTTCCTGCAAGAATTAGACTACCACCTTTGTTTTAAAACTTGACATGGGTGTTATGAATGGGTAATTCATGCTATTGTTGTGGTGACTATTGGGTTAGTCACTTCCAGGATATTGTTGTCATCTATTTATTGTTATTATGATGTTATTTACTGCTAATTGAACAATAAAAACAGATTGTAAACTTGCTTTTAAATGTACTACATTATTGCAAATAAAGATTGCTTTGTGCTGAAAATGAAACATACAACCTCCACTTAAATAAGCTTGCATGTAGCTATGTATAGGCCTGTTACTCTACACGTAAGTCTTGCGGAGTACAATTTTTGTACTCATTTGCTTTGCTTAACTATTTGTTGCAGAGGAGGAAGGTGAGCCCCTAGGGCCTCACTTTTGTGAGATGTGCTGCGGGTTTGACGACTAGCTCGGTGGACCGGTTGGTTACCTTGTGGGTTAAAGACACACTAATTGGCTTTTGTTTATCGCCATCTTATGGCACCTTGCTTCCGCTGTTATCTTAGACTCTTAGTTGTATTTGGCCGGTCGGCCCTTTTTGTAATAACTCTATATTGTATGTCTTTCGTATCGTTTAGTTGTGCTATGGATTCTATGTGATGAATGGAATTGATGCATAATTTTTGTATGGGGTATGTGTACTGCACTTCTGGGAAGTACATATACGCCGAGAGCCGTGATACTTGATTTGTAATGCTTTAATCATCTTGATGGTTAATTATTACAAGTTAAATACTCCGGGGTCTCACACTTATTGACTAGAGAATCAATGTATATTATCTTGTTCTACTTTGGTACAATGACTAAAAAGATCCAATGAAACATACTCATGTATGTCTCTTTAGTCATTAAACCTAGGTTCGTGCTATGTATAAAGAACAAATGAAATTTGTATAGTAAATAGTGAAGCACTTACCCCTGATTGTAGGGCGCCAATATGTAGTCCTTGTCGCAGTGAGTAAGCAATCCCTTCGTTATGTACTTCTCGACGTAATTTGCGTCTTGGAGGATGCATTGCTTTGAGATCAAATGCGGGTCGAGGAAACCCACCGGTTGTCGCGATCGTCGGGCTTGTTGCATCGTGTATATATACATAAGCAATTAGTTATGGTATTTTATCGGTATTGCGTGAATGTAGAACTTGATTATACACACTTACAGTGCCAGCATCGTAGAAGTGAGGCGTCGAGGGTGTCGAGATTGAATAGATCAAATAAGTCTTCAAAACACACAACGAAGTAGCCCGACTTGTGGTGGAAATGGTTCTCATTGTAGCCGACGGTGAAACTAGTAGGTCGGTCTACCCTCGCCTCGTCGGTCTACCGCATGTACCAAGCATGCAAAGTGTCGCAAGCCAAACTAATGTGGCGTAATGTTGTGTCGGAGATCAACGACATTCAGAAGGAGAACGTCCTGGGATTTTGAGGCGTCTTAATCTTCTTCGATTTGGCCTTAGCGTCTCGTGTGCTAGTTGTCTTCCTAGAAGACAGTTTGACACACTTTTTTTGTTTCTTCAGCGCCATCTCCACGGGCGCCGTCTCCACGGCAGGGGATACAGAGGCCTTCTGAAGTGGTGGTTGAGGTGGAGTCATCGAGGCATGGCCATGTGGAGATCGTGGCACTGCAGGGTCCAGGGCGATATCCCTCTTGGGCCACTGGACAAAAGTGTGCAAGGCATCTCCTACTGTTATGATGTCTTCGTTCAGGCGCTTCTCCAGAGGGATGAACATCAAATTATCATGTACCATCTCCACCTAGACCTTGGCGTAACCCTGCGCTAGCTGGACACCGTGCACTACTATCCCTTCCTGGCATGGAAACACCACCCCCACCAGCCTCAACAGGAATGGACCCAACCGGCCTCACTTGGAGCCTGTAGGGCGTGAGCACCTTCAAAACGATATACAATTACCTAAGGCATCCTACAGGTCTATCTTTGGAGCATCCCAGAGATGTACATTACCCAGATGAGGTCGATAGGTAATTGGGCGTCGCCAAGTTCAAGAAGTGCAGGCGTGGACACAACGCTACTCCGATATTGAGGGGAACTGGTTCCCAAAATCACGGGGGCGTCTTGCGACTGGTTGATGAGTTGATTCATTTGTTCCTGCAATGTTGTTATCTGTGCTTGAAATTGTACAATAATCTGTGTAGTAACCTCTGCTTTGCACTGTTCCTTGCACGCTGCCTTGGATCTCTTCCGATTCCTATACGCCTCGGAGTCATATGGGAATCCATACTTCCAAGGTACGTAAACCCCAAGGCCTTGTGTGCGACCCGGGTGCTCCTTGTTTCCCAGAGCCGTGGATAGTACATCCTTCTCCCTGACTGCCTCGAAGGAGCCTTGGGAAGATTGGGTACTCAATGTTTGCTGCAAGAGGTCATCATATTATTTTAGACTCTACAAAATTATGGACTTATTAACAACTAGGTAGTTTGACATATCTTACCGGGTTGGGACACTCCCTCGTCTACCAGGTTTGTGAAAGAGATGGCGCTCGACAACGTGGTTGAGGCCCTCACTCTTAACCAGTTTCGGGTGCGCTCGTCTATGATCCCAACAAATGGCGAGGAGACCTCCAACTGGATTGCCACATTGTCCTCACTCATCCATCCCGGGATTTTACCAGCGTACCCCAGCGGTGTCAAGTCTATGGGGGTGAATTTTTTGTGCCTGGGTATCCTTGTGCGTCGCATGTTGCTGCTGAAATTCATTCGTCGTCTTCATTCGCACAAAGGTGTCCCATGTATCTGACGACACAAAACTAAACTTTGTTTAGGGCATCTGATGCTTGTTCGTGTACTTCGTGACAAGCTTGCTCTTGAAGGTCTTCTAAGCGTGTGCCATCATGATAAACACCTACCGTCGTACGAGTTCGGAGAATTCTGGTGGGATCTCGAACGACGTTGTAATTTCAGTCCATAGCTGCGCTTTCTCTACGTCCATAAGGTCCATCCATTTTTGTGTGATGACGGGAATCAGTTCCCTTACAAGTATATCGTAGATGGTTCGGAATGATTTCGCTGCTTTCTTGGGAAGTAGAGGGACCCCAGAGGGACTGACTGTAACACCCTGGCTATTCGAAAGCCAAGATGTCACGCAAAACTATCAAACTACTAAGAATAGCATTAAAACTGGATTATACAGATTCAATCAACAATAATTTCTAAAGAATGACAATAAACGATCACCAGATTCATGGAAAAGAATGGATTAACAGATATAATACCACGAACAGTCAAGCAATACCAAAGTTGGATTATTACAAATCTAGAAATTTATTTAACAAGTTGGCTTGACTGAAAGGTAATAATAATTATTCTGATTGGATAAAAGTGAAGTGCAGTGTGCCGAACTACCCCACCAAATCACCTTGTCTTCTCCTCAATTACCTAATTAAAACATACAAAGCAAGGGTGAGTCAAGACTCAAAGCAAGTACATACAAGAATAATCAAACATAGAGTGGACAACACAATCCAGTTGAATTACGAACAAATCTTGGAACACATATATGATTGAATGGAATGAATACATGAATGAATGGAATGAAAGAATGCATTGAAGGAATGGACTAATCACAGCTTATACCAGTATAGCGAGTGATACACCCGTCGGTGTTCACTTAAGCCCGTGCCATGCAAAGCACGAGGACCCAATCACCGTATGAAGAACGTTTCATACGGTGTCCAAGTTGTCACATTAGAATGGTGGTCAACACTACCCACATTGGAATGGTGGGTTTTCAAATGCCCATCTTTGGAATTGATGGGTCTTTCAAATGCCCATACTGGAATTGATGGGACTTACCAAAAGAATCCACTCCCGTGGTCATAATGAATTTTATGAATGAATATGATGATTTCTCATGGTATGAATGAATAACACACATTAGTGGAAAAGACACATGGCATTCAACAACATGTGTAAACAAGTATGAGTATGCATTCCCACACAACATAATATATCAAGGATGCCACACAAGTTAGTTGCATGTAATGGAATGCAACAACTGAAATGAATGCTAATTCTTTAATCACAAGAATCATCTTCTTGAAATGAAATAAACATCAGGATAGATAGAAAAAGGCATTCACAATTTATCCCAACATCAAGCAAACAATTGGAAACATCACCAAACAAAGATAGGGTACTTGCCTTCGCGATGTGACGTAATAGGAGGACACGAAGATGCCCCTCCACTCACCGCCTCACCGCCTACACAAATGTATAATCGAAATAAGAATAACAAGGTATGACATTGCTACAAGAGCCCTTCCATCCCCTCTATCTCTCCCACCCAAACAACGGGATCAATTTTTACCAAGTTTACCCAACAGCCCGATTACCGCTAAACTGGCAGTGATACTAGAAAAATCACCATTAATTATCTGTAACTCCAAAAGACCTAAAACCAGTGCTCACTGAATCTTAACAGATCAGGCTACAAAACATTAGTTGGCGGAATCCCCTGATTCGGCCAAAACAGAGGGCTAATTAACAGCTAAACACAACCCATCTACGTCTGTCCAGAATACAGATCAGAGATAAAGAAAACGGCGTAACTTTCAACCTATTGATCCAATGAGAATGATTCTTATCAGCTTGGAAAGATAATTTTAAGAGCTAAAATAACTTAGTTGGGTGAAGATTCTGATTCGGCCCCTAATTTGAACAAAATCGAGGGACAAACCTACTGACCTCAGTTTTCAGACAGACCGGACAGTTCGTAATCAAAAATTCATATCTCCCAAAATACAGATTGGATATTCCTGATCTCAGTGCCAAAAGAAAGCTAACGTTCCCAGGAATAAAACTCTAGAAGGGCAAAACCCCAGATTCGGCCTCTACAGTAGTCTAAACAATAGATGAAAACACTAATAATTATCTGCCCAAAATTCAGAACAGTGGTAAAGAAAATATCATAACTTTCATTATACAGATCCAATGGAGATGATCTTTATCATCTTGGAAATATAATTTAAAGGGCTACAATAACTTATTTGGGTGGAGGTTCTGGAAATGCCTCTAACTAAATCAAAACCTAGGATCAAGCCGACAGATCTTTCTCGTCAGACAGACACAACAGCGCGCACTAAAAAAATCATATCTCCTAAACCGTAAGGTGGAATCACGTGATCTCGGTGGCTATGGAAAGCTAAGAACAATACCTACAACTTTCTAAGAGATGAACAGAACAGAAAACGAACGAATCTTACCCAAAATCGACGTACAATGCGGTGCACAGCAAGGGGGAAGGGGGGCGGCGGCTCCAAAGGGTGGAGGGGGAGAGAAATGTGGAGTTTAGGGTTTGGGGGGTGGGAACCCCCCCTCTTATGGCCAGCCACCACATGGGCCCCTCGGCCGTGGCCCGTGCCCAGGTTGCCGTGAAATCACAGAAAACCCCCCGGTGAAAAGATGATTCTGGTTTTTCGATTAGCTCACTCTTCCGAAACTTTTTCTAATAAGCCGAATCACCTTCGGGGTATTACACTGACGGCCGTGATGGTCATTCGGGGCACATGTAATTTTGATATTCTTTTGGCATGTTGCTTAGATACCACATTCCTCGGAGATCCAGACGCATTCGGCGACGTCGATGACGACGGCGAAGACGATGCAGACGTCATCTGGCTTACTTGCTATCTTGCAAGATTAACAAATCAGTACTGCATCAATAAATGATATTACTGCAAGATCAACAAATCAGTATTGCATCAATCATGATAAAATGCTCAAAAGATAGAACTTCACAACAAAATAAATCATCAATTGAGAGTTCACTGTCAATATTTCAATTGAACCAACTACACAATATTTCAATTGATAGGAATATAAACAATAACTGAACAATAATCACAGTGAACATAAGCTACCAACAGAATGGAGAAAAATGACTAGACAGTATCAACATAATGAAACAGAGGTATTTGATGAGCATGAATAACATCACACAATATTAGAGAATCCAAAGCGGTGAGCTCTTACCTCCCACAATGTTACTAAGTAATATCTCCCAGTGCTAGCTATAGTTAATCAAATCAGCACAATTTGAAACTTCTACTAGCACAATCCAAAGCGGTGAGCTCGTACCTTGATGGGAGGCGTGGACGAAGAGGGAGTTGAGGTCAGGGGAACGAGGCATCGTCGAGGTCAGGGGCGGTGTCGTCGAGGTCGCAGAGGTAGGATGTTGCTGCAGGGAGGAGGTCGGGGGTCATAGAGGGAGGACGCTGGCGCGGGGAGGAGGACGACGCGGGGAGGACAGCGCGGAGAGAGGAGGCTCGGGAGGAACACGGTAAATAAGGGCGTTGGGGAGGCGAACCGGAGAGTGTGCTCTGAGGAGTAAGGACGCAAAACCTAGCGGGCCCCCTACTTATAAATGTATATCACAGACGGTTCTCTTAAAGAACCGTCTGTGATAAGCGATTATATCACAGACGGTTCTATTCTAGGACCGTCTGCGATAAGTGATCATATCACAGACGGTTCTATTCCAGGACCGTCTGTGATAAGGTCTATGGTCATAGGTTTTACTACGACCACCATCTAGTCGTAAGCATATTATAGACGGTTCTATTCCAGAACCATATGCGATAAGCGAGCATATCACAGACAGTTATATTTAAGAACCGTGTGTGATAAGAAAGCTACGACCACCACCTGGTCATAAGCATATCATAGACGGTTCTATTCCAGGACCATCTGCGATAAGCGAGCATATCACAAACAATTATATTTAAGAACCGTGTGTGAAAAATATCATAGACAGTTCTATTAAGGAACCGTCTATGGTGCTCAGCGCGGGAATTTTTAGATGTGTGCGCGGGAGGCGAAATGTTTTGGTGCCTTAGGAATTGTCTATGCTACATATATCACAGATGGTTTGTTCCACTAAACCGCTTGCGATAGTTCCTTCTATAGCTGAAAATTAATATTTTGTTTTTCGGCTAGCCTTAGGAAATACTAGCCATGCCCTCTGAAAATAAGAAAGTAGATAAATCACAGATGGAATAACTTCTTAATTAGTGAATCAATTACAATGGAATAATTCCTTAATTATATGACGAGTTTCTTAATTATATTGGAATAAATTTTCAAATAGGTGTTCACCATGTGGGATCATTCCACTTGGCTATTTCGTTTCAAAAAATAGCCCTTCACGATGATCGAAGCGCATATAGCTAGCTTCTTCACTGGGTTCTTCCTCGAGCTTGATGCCATCTCCGAAATGAGGAAACTCGTCAAATTGATCGTACTCTTTCTCATCCACGATATTCTCAACTATGACAATCCTTCTTTTTCCATGAAGAATTACGTAGTGGTTCTTATTTACCGGGTCCTTTACATAAAAAACTTGAACAATTTGCTTAGCTAGTACGAATGATTCGTCCTTGTATCCGACACATTCGAGGTCCACATTAGTGCCGTCGTACTTGTCAACCTTCACACCCTGTGGAAGTCTGACCCAATGGCACCGAAATATGGGGATCTTAAAAAGTACGTAGTCGAGCTCCCAAATCTCCTCTATGAACCCATAGTAGGAGCTCAACCCAGCAGTATTGAACTGCTCGTGAAACGCATCTATACATACACCGCTATTTTGGACTGTGCTCTTCCTATCCTGAGCTGTTGTATAAAATGTGTACCTATTCATGTCGGGTCCTTACCATATCACAATTGTAAATTTTAGACCTTTTGCTGGCAGAGTAAACGGATGAAACTTTCTCATCATATAAGCTCTGGCACAGTTCCTTTCTCTCAGCGTTGGACAGAGTGTAGCAAGCCCGGGGAAGGTACGTTCGCCCTTTATCGGTCTCTTTTAGTGCTAACTCGGTCCTTATGTTCATATCAACCAAGTCATGTCTTGCGTTGACACCATCATTTGTTGTGTCATGAATATTCAGTAAGAGACCAATTAAGCTATCACATACATTCTTCTCCGTGTGCATGACGTCGATGTAGTGGTGAACTTCTAAGTGCTCCCAATAAGGTAAGTACCAAAAAATTGATTGCTTCTTCCGGATGTTCTTCTGAAGGGTCCTCAATTTATATCCCTTTCCAAGCACAACATCGATATCCTTAACCATATCATAGATATTTTTCCCTTTAAAAGCCCTTGGAGGTGAACCGCCCTTCTTATTTCCGTCGAATTGTCTCTTCATCTCGCGGTATGGGTGATACCTGGGAAGTAACATACTGTAACGCATGTACACAGTTTTACGTGAGTTGTTCAACCACACACTCTCGGTATCATGTAAACAGTGCGAGCATGCTTGGACTCCTTTTGTACTGAACCCTGACAGGTTTCGCCGAGTCCTTCATTAAGCCCTCGAATTTATCAAACTCTCTCTCACTATAGTCCCATTCTACATCGCGTAGCATCTAATCCGGATTGTCATCGTGCGACCTACCCTCATAGAAAGCACAGTCCACATTCGGTATATCGTTGTCTCCCTCGACGATGTTACCACCTTCTATTATAATTTGCTCTTCACCGTGACTAGTCCAACATGTATACTCCTTTTGAAACCCCTTCGAATCAATTGCCTTTCGATCTACGCTGGGTTGGTAAATATCTTCATACTATCATAATTAATGCATAGACAGTACATAAATTTTATCCTCTTCTTCAACATATCCTGCTCGTCAGCTCTTCTAAAAGCAAATACGCTATCAATGTACTTTTCACTCACACGGTTCTCAACATACATCCAGCTTCGGTCCATTTGCGCTACGCACGTAACAAATTAGATTAATGCATGCAACTACTCTTCATATTGATCAAACATACTACAAATTGAATAGCGATTAACCTAGGACAAATATAAAGGATTATAGATCATTACCCTTGGAGCTCACCATGAAGATCCCAAATATCCCACAAGATCTCTTTCTATTGACCAACCTCTCTTTTTTCCTCCTTTCCTTCTCCTCACTTCCTCCTTCATTTGACATGCATAGTCAGAACTAAGGCTCACTATGATGTAAACAATATTATTTTACACAATACAGGATAAGTCAATGTATATATACATGTTGCTCATTGCTCTATTGTAAATCTTAACTGCCAATAACCTCCTTGGATGATAAACCTAGCTATTATCGATCTCTCTAGATTATAATGTATATAATTAGAAGCAAATACTAACCTTGGATCACCAATAATAAATAAATCTACAAACACACTTGCAAATCTATGGTATTTAATTCTTTCACCAAACGCCCCAGAGCCGGCCGCCTCCTTCAAAGTAGCCGCATATCAAAGACAGATCTCACTATAGAAAGATTTGTCTGGAGTCGGGATGACCAGATATTTAATTGTGCATATCATAAACCGTTCTTAAAAAGAACCATCTGTGATACGTATCACAGACTGTTTCAAATAACCACCATTTGTGACATTTGGAGACCTCACCGACGGTCTCTGCATTATCATAGATGGTATTTATTCAAAACCATTTGGATTACGAATTACAGACGGTTCTTAACAATAACCGTCTATGATATGTGCCATTAAATATTTGGTCATCCCCTCAGATCTAGATCTATCTGTAGTGAGAAATATCTCTGATATATATGTGGCTGTTTTGAAGGAGGCGGCCGACTCTGGGGCCCGTTTGGTGAAAGAAATATCGTAGATTTTCAAGTGTGCTTGTAGATATATTTGTTCTTGGTGATCTAAGGTTAGTATTCCTTTGTTTCTGATGCGGCTGCTTTGAAGAAGGCGGTGAATACGCCTAAGAAAGCAACCAAGCTGACTACAAAGCATTATCTTTTTTCGGTTGTCGTCCACCTAGCGTGACATGATGAGACGGTATCCACAGCCTACTTCATCGAACCTAACACACTCTCCTGGAATCCATGCTTCTTGAACTTGCAGGGGCTGGTCATACCGTGATTGTATTCTGACTTGGCACACTCTTACTTCATTAGCATTCCCTGCGAGTTCAAGAAGTATGGCTGCCAGGAGATTATGTCAGGTTCGATGAGGTTGGACGTGGCGCTGTCGCATCCTCCTCATGCTGCATGGACGACACCCCGAAAAAATCATGCTTCCTGGTAGGCTTGGTTGCTTTCTTAGATGTACTCACCATCTTCTTCAAAGCAACCGTGCTTATCAGAGATGGTTCTTGTTAATAACCGTCTGTGATATATATCACAGGCGGTTTCAATTACAAACCATTTGTGATAAATAAACATAACATACAATTCTTGTTAATAACCGTCTGTGATAATTATATATCACAAACTATTATAGTTTATAACTGTCTGTGATACATGTCATAGACGGTTTATCCTACTAAACTGCCTATGATAGTTCCTTCCATATCTAAAAAATATTCTATTTTTTCCTGCTAGCATCATGAGTATTACTAAAAAACCGCTACTTTTACTAGTGTCTAGAGTATGCTAGAGTTGAAGATGGAGCGCATTCTGGACCGTATCAAGTGGCTAGAGAAAATTGTGTGTTTGTGTATCATTGTTGTAATTTATGGCATATTTGTTAAGTAGTCGGGTATTGATGTGTCGGTGTCCCGATCTTCCGAAAGGTACTGATAAGTCGATTGTGGAGAACTCGATGTTGATGATCCGGAGGCTCCGACCAAAACAGATCAAACCTCCCGCAATCACTACACCACTGCTCCGATGGTTGTCAACCGTGCCGAACGCGGTTGACCTCGCCAAGAAGGCTATCTCGTGCATGCGAATCGAGAACACAAGCAAGAAAGTAGAAGATGCAATCTGATATTGTATTGCGAATATAGATGAAGCACACAATGTGGGGTTCCTCAACCGAACGTGTGGCGAGACTGCTAAGCAGAATAATCTCAAAGAAAAATCCCCCTTAAACTATGACGGCTACTGTATATATATAGGGGGACGTGAGGAGGTCGACCTAGGGTTGTGCGGCCATGGGAAGAGTCCTACACAACCTGGACCCCGACCTCGACACGCTTACAAGACCCTATTAGGCCAAAACGGTGACACAACATCTTATTCACTATTCAGGTAGCGTATCTATGTCGAAGACCTGGTCGTAGGACTGGTCCTAGGGTGGTCTTGAGGAGTCCATGCTATATCTGGTCATAGATTGTGTTCAACGAGTACTGTGCTCGCTTCTCTGGTCGTGGATTGCTCGCAACGATTCCTGGCTCGCCGAGTACTGGTGAAACTGGTCGTAGGACTTCTTGAAGTGGTCGTAGACCCTGCGGAACTGGTTGTACACCTTCTTGAACTGGTCGTAGTCCTAGATTCCTAAGTACAAGTAAATCATCTCCATTAGGCAGCATCATAGATTTCTCAAATAATATACTCAACCCTTGAAACGAATTTACCTGATAAATAAGGTGACGCGTACGAGCTCTTGTAATTGGAATACAAGCATAGTAAATGTGGTTGTATCCATAGGGGTCATGTCCTCATCATCCTCCATTTCTTGAAAACAAAGTCGTCCTCGGCTTTTGATAAGCTAAAAATAGGGTAACAAAGAAGCCAAGATGTATGCATGGTATATGTATATATCATCTGTTTTAACTGTTCTTCGTTGTTGCACAATTAATGTTATAGAACAGCAACGATTATAAAAGCTCATTATTTTATTAGCCCAAGAATAATCATATATGTTAATGACCAAAACAAAATTTCTCACACAACAATTATTGCAACTAGTTTTGCAACTATAAGGGAAGCATTTATATAATTCAAATCCCTGAAGTTGTAAATTTGTAGAGCTAGCACATACGAGCAAATCTACAACCTTTGGAATCAAACAAAGTTCATCCATATAATCATATTTCAATTGAGCGTTAGCAAATTCATCTAGTAAGGGTGAAAAGATTTGAAAGTTCTTCCATTCTTCAATATTATTATGCAGATTGTCAATACTAGATGATGCAATAAGAAATAAACACATAGGCATTGGATGATCACGTAAGTTTATTTTCTTCTCATAATGAACAAGATTCGGTCCACAAGAATGGTTGTTCAAAATAGTAAGCTTCAATTCATCTATGTGATCACAAGTTATGCATATTCGATACACATGAAATTGATTGTCTACACCATAATCTCCAATCAAATTAAACTTATATCCAGGGGTGTACGCACTAGACAAGGATTTCAAACATGCGATTTCAGAAACTCTCTCCCTAGCATGTGACAATTTCATCGGTGGCTTCAACATAATGTAACATAAAGAATGAGTAGGAGAAATTCTAGTCAAAACTTCTTTATGTATAACCAATTCCACATGATCATTATATGTTATTGACTCATCATATGAATCACTCAAAACATCAGGCAATTCAATTATGTTATCACATGGTGTACTCAAGTCAACAGGTAAATCAACAAGTTTATCACATGGTGTACTAAAATCAATGCAGTCTGAATTCTCTTCGTGAAACATGTGCATATCAGAACTGTTTTCCACTAATTTTTGCTCTAAAATAGCATGAACAGTGAACAATTGTAATTTTTTACAAGCATACTCACCTTGAGTGATGATAGCATCATGATCTTTACCTTTTTGGCTCTCCTCAGATGAATTAGGTGCATCCATCTCCTTATCTTCCTTCTGAACCAATGGAGTCGATGGTTCAATCAGCTCATTCTCCTCTTCAGCATGGTTCTCTAGCTCTCTTTGAGGGCTCAATACTTGTTGTACAATTATAGTTCTATAATTCTCCGTAGCAGCGGCACCTAAAATTTTCTCACCATCGCTATCTGCCTCATGATCATCATCATGTCTGCAAGGTTAGCTGCAAGAGCATATTCATCCTCAACATCACTAGCACTTATATAACCACCATCTTCTGTCGCAATGTACGCCCGCTGACTTAGGCAATATCTCATAAAGTGGCCCATCCCTTTACAACGGTGGCACACAATGTCCGTCATACGGCCCGTGGAAACAACCGATGAAGAGCTCTGTGCTGGTGCCTGCACACCAGTAGATTTACTCGTCTCGAGTGCACGTGACGATGGTGGCGGTGTTGCTGAACGCGCCCTACTCACAGAGGCGGCAGCAGATCGAAAAACAGGAGGCGGGGCTGTCTTAGCTTGCCCAGGCGTCGATCTAAATGTAGACGTACTTCCAAAGTTGCTCCTAGTCCTTTGTTGCCCACCCTGCAATTCCTTTTCTACCAAACAATTAAGCTGGAACAACCTATTAATATTGTTATACTCTTTGTAATCAACTATGTCCTGAATTTCACGCCTTAAGCCCCCATAAAAACGAGCCATCTTATCCTTCTCATCCTCTACAACATTACAACGCAGCATGCCTATTTGTAGTTCTTGATAATATTCCTCGACAGATCTATTACCTTGGTCTAAGCGCTGCAATTTCTTACGCAAATCACGTTTAAAAGCAGGAGAAACAAATCTAGCACGCATAGCTACCTTCAATCTATCCCATGTATCAGGTGTTAAACCAGAATTAACTACTTGATTCCACCAAATGATAGCAAAATCTTTAAATTCACTAGTAGCTTGTCTGAATCTATGCACTGCAGGAACTAGATGGGTATTAAATTTTTGTTCAACTGTCATCTCCCAATCTAGATAAATTTCAGCATCATAAACACCCGCAAAAGATGGTATGATAAATTTAACTTTAGCAAATGGGTCATCATTGACACGATCATTGGGGTGCTGAAAATTATTACCTCCCATACCATAACGGTTGTGATGTAGGCGGTGTCGTTGACGTGCATCTTGGTCGGCAAACACAGCACCGTTATCATGGTTTCTCCTCTCATTATCATCTCCCTTCTCAAGATCTTGGGCTGCATATGGATCATACTCACGTTGGTGGCCGGTTCATCATTCTTTCAAGGCGTGTAGTGAGCGCTGCAATACTATCATTGATTGAGTGCTGCAATGTGATCGTGGTAGCTTGAAGACTCCTGTCGATGGCCTCATTAATGGTAGTGTGTTGTACATCATACATCTCACCTATCATGGTTAGCAAAAAACAAACACTACTACAGAAAAGGTCATCACAGACGGTTCGTAACAGTCATCACAGACGGTTTTTGAACCGTCTGAAATTTTATGTCCGAGATAACAGCGGTTATCACGCACGGTTGAAAAACCGCTCGCGGATATCTCTTATCACGCACGGTTCCAACCACGAACCGCCTCGTGATACTAAGAATCACGAGCGTTCGTTGTTGGAACCATCGTGATACTTAATAATCACGCAGACGGTTACAACCACGAACCGCTCAGGATTCTCAGAGAATCACGCAGCGGTTCGTGGTCGGAACCGCCTATGATTCTCAGAGTATCACGCACGGTTCGCCGTTGGAACCGCTCGTGATTATTATATCAAAGACGGTTCCAACAACGAACCGCTCTGTGATTCTTAGTATCATAGACGGCTCGTAGTTAGAACCGCTCGTGATAAGTCCTTAAACCTAATTAAATTTTTCGTATTTTCACTAGCCTCGTGAATTGCTAGCCATGCCCTCCAAAACTAGCAAGTAGAAACATGTCACGATAATTGCCGACAACTCAAAGTGATCATTTAACTCAAAATCAATTACAAAAGAATGTTTCAAGTATATATTGTCGCTAGAGTTACAAATTGAATTACAACCACCAAAGTGAATTACAATATTGAATCAATTGTTTCGAGGTCGCTCATCGGTGTCGACGGCGTGAAACTCTCCGCTGGTGTTAACTATGTCCGCTTTGATGAAGCCACGAGCTCCTCGAATGTGCGTGACTCGTCCATCTCGAGTGCATTTAACTCTATGTTCAAGCCACATCCGCTAGTGAGTAAAGTAGTAAGCATATATATTTAAATTTATAATTAGGAGATAATTATTACGAGATTGACAAACCACGGGATCGTTAGTCCTAGAAGCAATCAATAGTCGCATATGATGGCATACGTAGAATGCGATAGGTGATCTCGCTTTTGTCAAGCAGATCGCAAAAATAGAATTACATATATATGTACAATATTCGAGATGCAATATTACGAGTATGATATATGATTATTGTGTTGTAACGCTGCATCGAAATCGCATCCCGTGAGTCGGTGTTTGGCGCGTGCCCTTGTATAAACCTCCCTCGGCAACATAGCCGATGAACGCCTACATGATTCAAAAAGTTATCCTTGTCCATTTAAAACGAAGGAAGACTACAATAGAGTTATGTGCGGAGGAAATGAACATACATGTCGAGTATTCCTTTAAGAATGGTGAAGTCGTGATTTTTGTTGAGTAGAGAATCAAGGTACAATACCATGTTCCTCTTTGGCACAAGAATCGGAAGAATCCAAAGGAAACTACTCGTATGTCGCTATAGTCATAAACCTATGTTGAAACGTAATTTGTATAGCAAATATTGAAGCACTTACTCGTTGTAGGGCACCATTATGTACTCCCGCCGCTTTGAGCAAGCAATCCCATTTTTATGTAATTCTCGACGAGGATGCGCCTTGGTTGATTGTTTGCTCGAGACCACGTAGGGTCGAGGAAACCCACCGGTTCTTTGATTCGACAGGCACGCTTCATAATGTATCCGTACATAAGCAATGAGTTATGATATTTATCGGATCACGTGAGTGTAGAAATTGATTGCACACACTTACAATGTCCAAAGATCGTAGAAGTGAGGCGCCGAGGCGCTTAGGTTGTATAAGTCAAATAAGTCTTGAAGCCCACGACGAAGCGGCTGTGCTCGTGGAGAAAATGCTCCCTCCCGTATGTGACGGTGATTCCAGATGACCCCTTCGCTCCGGTCTTGCGCAAGTACCAATCATGCAAAGCTTGACAAGCTACCCCGAGCTCTTTAGTTCTCGCACGGAGACCAACGGACTTCCGAGTGAGTATCTGACGGGGTTGGGAGGTACCTTAATGTTCTTCGATTTCAATTTCTCCTTAACCAGGAGGCTGAGGGACGTCTTCCCGTGAGACGCCTCAGGGACCGATATGGTGACACGCTTTTCTTGTCCCTTTGTCGCCTTCTCGACGGAAGCGATGTGGCGGCTTCAAGCTTTGGTTGAGGCGACTCATCGAGGGTCCTATTGAGAGGCAGGTCCTCTCGATATCGCACACCAAGGGTCCAAAGGCGATGTCCTTCTTGGGCCACCGGATAAAAGTGTGCGTGGCATCCCCTAGTGTTCTGATTTCTTCGTTCGGGGGAATCTCCAGCCGGATGGCCATGAAATTTTCAAGGACCATGTCCACCGCACTCGGCGTAACCCTACGCCACCGGGCACCGTGTCGATCGCTTCTTCCTCGGTATGGATACACCATACCCGCCCACCTCAATAGGAATCGACCCTACTATCCTCACTTGAGCTTGCGGCGCCGCCCTACAAAAGTGTACACAATTAGCTAAGGCGTCCTATAGGTCTATCTTTGGAGCACTCAGAGATGTACATTACCTCGATGCCGCCGATCGGTAATTGCACGCCGTCATGTCCGTAATTATGTGTGGACGCGACGCCATCCGATGTCGAGCGGGACTTGCTCCCAAATTAACAGGCGGCTTGCGCCTGCATGAGTTGATTTACTTGGTTATGCAAGTTTGTTATTTGTTCTTGAAATTGTGCAATAATCACATGTTCCAACCGAGGCCGTCTGGTCCTTGGATCTCTTCCCACTCCTATACGTGTGGGAGTTGTGTGGGAATCCATCCTCCAAGGTACGTAAACCCCAACGCCTCGCGTGCGACCAGGTGCTCCTTGTTTCCCGGGGCCATAGACAAGACATCCTTCTCCTTGTCTACTTGAAGGAACCTTGGGAACATGCGAAGTCAATGCTTCCGCAAGAGAACATCATGTTATTGTAGACACCATGAAGTTATGAACTTATTAACAATTAAGTGGTTCGAGAAATTTACAGACGTTGAGACACCGCCTCGTCTCCGGGTTTGTCGAGAGATGTTGCCCAAGACGTGCCGATGCCTCGCTCTTAACCAGATCGAGCGCTCGTCCGAGATCACAACAAGCGGTCGTGCGAAGTCTCGTACTCCGCCATCGCGTGGCTTTACCCGCGTACCAGGCCGTGCCGAGTCCGTGGGGTGAGTGTTTTGTGCTCGATAGCTCGGCGCCACACTTTGCTCCGAATTTCGCCGCCGTCTTCATCGCACGAAGGCGCCCCATGTATCCCGCGACAAAAATTGATACGCCGTGAAGGCGTCCGACCCGTGTTCACGTCATCGCGTGACAAGCGTGCTTTGAAGGTCCTCCACGCTGGGACATCGCCAGCGAATAAGCGCCATCGCACACGCGCTCGGTCCGCCTTGTGGAAAGTGAACGAGGCGAAAGTTCAGTCCACAACCGGTCTCTGTACATCCGCCGAGACTTCCGTGTTGGGGTGGTGATGGGGACCCGTTCCTTGCAAGTACCCCGCAGACGGTCCGAATCTCAGCCGCTTTCTTGGGACTCGGCGGGATCCCGACGCCACCGACTCCGTGATCGCCATGCGCCCGAGGGCAATTTGAGATTCCTCCGCTTTCTCGCTGCGTACCACCTTGATCGGAGATCCAGACGCATTTGGCGACGCCGATGACGGCGGCGAAGACGGTGCCTCCGCCATCTCGCTTACTTGCTATCTATATAAGTAACGACGCAATTATTTCATAGTATATAATATATGGGAAATTGCACAAAAATATAAACAAATATAATCAACGTTTGCCATATCGTAGTAAAATAAAATAAATTGCCATCGTGTACCATAAGAATCATCACGGTTCCTGTGTTTACCTGCATTAGTGGCACCTAAGTATCGAGACTACCCACACCAACTTAGGTTAACCGGCATCTTGGTTTTTCAAGTCACCTAGGCTAACCTGCATTAGCTCAAGACCGGATACCCATGATACCTAGGCCAACCTAGTAAATCGGCACCGCCTTACTTCCATAGGTTTTCATCATTCAAGACTATACCTCAAGTTTCGATGCGAAAATTAATTCCCTTATCGGGTATCCAACTACTTGCACTCCTACAGAAATTTATGATCAAGTACAATCAACAGGCCCACGACAATACACAGGTTATATGTACTGATGTTTATTAAGAAAACATAGTAAAATGTTGATCAAGAACTGACAACTACAAGAGAGATTTTTCTTAATAAATGCAGAAAAGTGAATGAAATGAAATACAACAGTTATAAACTAAAATTCTAAGAACATCTAGGGTGCACACTTAGTCAATTTCACTGGTTATTTAAGACAAATCACAAAATCCAGTATGATAAAACATAAGGAGTGCAAACAAACTTGAGAGGGAAACATACTTGGAGAAAAAGCACTACACACCTAGGAGCAAAAATGCAATTGCCTCAATGCTTCAAGTCAAGAAGCATTTGTATGGTGTAGAGCTATAGAAAATTGCCCAAGTATAAGCATCCGATTGACTTCATTATTTATAGGATGAATGGTCCCATGTGATGATTAAATAGTTATAAATGGAAAAGTAGAGCATCTAATTTTCTGGCTTAACAGTATAATGAATATGCAATCAACAGACAACTCTTTCTCTAGAATGGTGTAGAAAAGAGCTATCTTTGTTCATCATGGATTATTGCAATGTTTTGTCAAATGAAGTTACATCGCATAAGTTAGCCAAGAAATTACAAACCATGGATCATGTACATTGATTATTTACTTTTGCACACCAAATACAAACAGATCAACACACTTGCTCACAAGCCTATCTAGTATTATTTTGTGTTTCACAAGTACGAATTATTTATAAGAGAGATCCCTCTGAAAAGTATCGCTTGTTGCTTCTACTCCATAGAATATGAAATCATGATTTCCTTGCTTAGTATAGTAAAATATATAGATCTAGTCAATAGCTTTACTTTCCGTCTGCTCAAAGCATGAATTGTCGACCCAAGGAACTTAAACTTAAGCATATAACATAAAATAAGCAACGTGGCTTGAAATTGAAATATCTCTTAGTACTAGTATAAGATATCAAAATTGAATCCAATGATTGAGTACATAGAACTTGTATATAATAAAGAAACCAACTTCTTTGCAAATGTATGTCACTTATATCGTCAATTTGTATTCACCTTACTTGTAACTACAGTTATACCGATCAATTTGATGAAATTTAATGGCATGTATCACAAAGCAATCACAAAACAAAATAAACCCTCACGGCAGGACGAAGGGGAGGCGGCTACTGGTCTGAGGCATGAGACGAGGGAGGCGGCCTCGTAAACCCTCACGGCAGAGAGGGAGGCGGCTGAAACTCACCGGTGCTCGGCAGGGCGGGGAGGCGGCACGGCCTGAGGCGAGGACAAAGGAGGCGGCGTTGGTCGAGGCGGGACGGGAGGCGGCCTGGTAAACCCTCACAGAGAAGGGAGGCGGCTGGAAACTCACCGGTGCTCGGCAGGCGGGAGGCGGCGCTGGCCTGAGGTGGGGACGAAGGAGGCGGTACCGGCCTGAGGCGGGATGAAGGGAGGCGGCCCCGTAAACCTCACGGCGAAGAAGGGAGAAAAAGCAGAGTGTGCACAACCGTTCGATGATAGAACAGACTTATATACATGGATATCACAGACGGTTCGGTTCTATGATAGAACCGTCAGGATAATAAATCACGCACGGTTCCATAAAGAAACCGCTCGTGATATTAACTATCACTGACGGTTCTATTATAGAACCGCTCGTGATAACTTAACCGAGAAGTTTAGTTTTCATATCACGACGGTTCCATAACGGGCAACCGCTCGTGATATGAATGCACGAGAGAACCGTCGCATTTTAGATCAACGCCCGATTCATGTAAAAGTTACGACCGCCCAAACGCTGCCATCCACATGGACCGTTGGATCTAAATCCAACCGTTAGAACCGTCCCTGAACACGTAATGAGAGAAACCCTATTTTAATATCACGCGGTTACATATCTTGAACCGTCTGTGATATTTCATATCATAAACGGTTCTGTTAATGAACCGTCTGTGATATTAAGTATCACAGACGGTTCTGTTATAGAACCGTCTATGATGTGAACACACACATATGTATAACCGTCGGTCTTTAGATGGACGGCCCAGATTCGCTGTAAACTATTTTTGAGAACCGTCCGAGAAGGATTATTTGTTAATCGAAAAATGCAATTAAATTCAAAAATGCATAACTTTTTTGTCAGAACTATTTTTGAGTGAATCCAATTTTGTTGGATTCTCTATTAATTAATGAGCTAAATGTGAAAAGTTTACTTATGCATTTTACTTTTGCTCATTTCAAGGCTTTAAAAAATTGTACAAAGTGCATCATAGCTCGAAATGAGATGAATCCAATTGGGTTGTTCATCTCATGAGGTGCTTGATTCACTGTATCATAGCTCCGCATGAGGTGTTTAATTTTCTCATATATCTTTTGCATTACAAGTCCGATAAAGGGGTCTCACACGACCGATCGAGGCAAATTGACCGATTTAGCATCGCCCATAACACGTGACGCGCTTCCATGTTAACATCAAATTAATTACAAATGGAATATATACATGCTTAATTGAAATACAGTCCTTCATGATGATCGACGCATATAGCTAGCTTCCTCACCGGGTTCTTCCACCACCGATGCCGTCTCGAAAGGAGGCAACTCGTCAAATTGATTGTACTCTTCCTCATCCACGACATTCTCAACTCCGACAATCCTTCTTTTCCCATGAAGAACTACGTGGCGGTTCTTATTTGGTCGGGTCCGTTACATAAAAACTTGAACAACTTGCTTAGCGAGTACGAATGGTTCGCCCTTGTATCCGACACGCTTGAGGTCCACAGAGTGACACCGTGCTTGTCGACCTTCACGCCTGCGGAAGTTTAACTCAATGACATCGAAACAGGGGATCTTGAAAAGTACATAGTCAAGCTCCCAAATATCCTCTACGAACCCATAGTACGAGTTCAACCCGCGTGCCCCGCAGTATTGAACCCTCGTGAAATGCATCTATGCGACATCGCTATTCGGATTGTGCTCTTCATATCCCGAATTGCCGATAAAACGGTACCCATTTATGTCGATCCTTGCCATGTCACAATTGTAAATTTTGGTCCTTTGGCCAACCATAGTAGCGTTCATCACTTGATGCCCTCCCTGAATCGCATCTTTAACCATTCGCTGAACCGACGGTTGTGTGCTCTCGTTATCCAAACCTCCGACCGGCCGGATTCTCATTGGCGTAACATGTCTCGTGCTCGCCGACGTCACGGGGACACTTGGGTCATGTGTTGCAAGACCGTGAAATGGGCTGCGCGTATGTATCTAGATTGGGAGTGATTGCTTTCTCCCGATGGTCCCGATACCCTCCGTCTCCCTCGTGGCGAGATAGAGGCACGCCTATCGGTTCCACCGAGCCATGTAGTCCACGCAGAACTCAATGACCTCTTGGTTGCATAACCTTCGATGATATCGCCTCCGCCGAGATCGATTCCGCACGTAGGACTTCGAATTCCCATGTATCTCTCGAAAGGGTACATATGACGAGGAACACAGGCGCATATCTTTATCTCTTTCACAAGGTGAACAATGAGATGGACCATGATATCAAAAAAAGACGGAGGGAAATACATCTCAAGATGACATAGAGTCGTCACCACCTCGGCCTGCAGAGCGTCGAGTCCTTCGGGATCGATGACCTTCTGAGCAATTGAGTTAAAGAAATAACACAGCCTAAAGATTGCCACTCGGACCTTGTTTGGCAAGATACTCCTAATTGCAACAGGAAGCATCTGTGTCATCAGCACATGACAATCATGAGACTTCATACCAATTAATTTTAAATCTTTCATGGAAACAAGTTTCTTAATATTGGCGGAGTAACCGGACGGAACTTTCACACCATGCAAACTTTGACACAGTTCATTTCTCTCGGCCTTGGACAAAGTGTAGCAAGCTGGGGGAAGGTACGTTCGTCCTTTATCAGTCTCTTTCGGTGCTAACTCGGATCTTATGTTCATATCAACCAAGTCACGCCGTGCGTTAACGCCGTCTTTTGTTTTGCCAGTAATGTTCAGTAAGAGGCCAATCAAGCTATCACATACATTCTTCTCCACGTGCATGACGTCGATGCAGTGGCGAACTTCTAAGTGCTCCCAATAAGGCAAGTCCCAAAAAATTGACCGCTTCTTCCAGATATTTTTCTGAGGGGTCCTTAATTTACCTCCCTTTTCAAGCACAACATCGATATCCTTAACCATATCATAGACCTCTTTCCTCTAGAATCCCTTGAGCCGAACCGTCCTCCTTATTTCCGTCGAATTGTTTCTTCATCTTGCGGTATGGGTGAATCTCAGGAAGGAACCTACTGGTGACGCATATACACGCTTTGCGTGAGTTGTTCAGCCATACACTCTCGGTACCATCTATGCAGTGCGTACAGGCTTTGGCTCCTTTTGTACTGAACCCCGACAGGTTACCAAGGGCAAGAAAATCATTGATGGTGCGAGAATAACATGACGCGTAAAGTGAAGTTCTCTCGCTTGTACGCGTCCCATACTTGTACCCTTCGCTCCAAAGTATCACAAGATCTTCCAAAGAATGGTGCTAGGTACACATCAATATCGTTCCCTGTGTTGCTTCGCCCTTGGATAAGTAGTGTCATCAAAATGTATTTCCGCTTCATACGTACCAAGGAGGAAGGTTGTACATACATAGATTCACGGGCCAAAGTGCTATGTCACGCTCATGTTACCGAAAGGATTCATTCCGTCCGCACTCAACCCTAACCTTATGTTCCTCGGTTCCGCACCGAACTCTTCAAGCTCCGATCGAAGTTTCTCCACGGGGCGTAATCGGTGGGTGTCCGAGCTTCCCATCTTTCTTACGCCTCCGAAAGTGCCAACGCATCAATCTTGCCTCCTTCGGTTCGCAAATAAACGCTTCAAACGTGGGATCACGGTGCAGATACCACAACATCTTAGCGAAGGTCCTTGCTTCGCTTTAGCGATATTCTTTCGCTTGTATCGGGATGCTCGCGACACGGACATGCATGCATGTCTGCATACTCTTTCTGGTAGAGGATACAATCGTTCGGACATGCATGTATTCTTTCTACTTCCATTCCCAATGGACAAAGAACCTTCTTAGCTTGGTAGGTCGTGGCTGGGCAACACGCTTCTCCTAAGGATGTCGACTAAGAGACCTAACAACGCCGTAAAACTCTTGTCGGACCAACCATTGCTTGCCTTCAATTTCAGCAGTTCAAGCACGGTTGACAACCTTGTGTATTCCGCTTGCGGCCAGGAACAAAGGTTTCCCCGAGTCCTCCATTAAGCCCTCGAATTTACAAAACTCTCTCACCGTAGTTCCCTTCTGCATCGCGTAGCATCTGATCCAGATTGTCATCATGCGATCTATCCTCATCAAAAGCACATTTCATACCTCGCATATCGTTGACTTCCTCGGCGATGTCGTCACATCGACTTCGGTATAATCTGCTCTTCACCGTGATCGCTCCAACATGTATATCCTTTTTGAAACCTCTTAGTATTAAGTGAGCTTCGATCTGCGTAGGGTTGTTAAACATTTTCATATTACCGCAATCAATGCATGGACAAGACATATATTTTATCCCTTCTTCAATATATCTCGCTTTCGTGGCTCTTCTAAAAGCAAACACGCCATTAATATACTCTTCACTCACACGGTTCTCAATGTACATCCAGCTTTGGTCCATCTACACGATACGCATGTAACAAATTAATTAGTGTTAAATTATATATTAATAAACCGCAAGTACCCTTTATAATGACCAAACACATTAGTGAGTACTCTATAGCAAATATAAAGGGTTACACATCGTTACACATTAGTGATTAGTCCGAGTAAAAATAAAGGGTTACAGATCGATCGTTACCCTTCTCTCCAAAGTGGCGCAATGTGGGAGGAGGCAAGAGATCAAAGTGCCGCAATGGGCCGGGAGGAGGAGGCAGGGTAAAGCTCAAAATGGGAGAGGAGGAGGTAGGGGTAATAGCTCAAAATGGGGGAGGACGCAGCAGCAGGAGGGTGGCGGGTTCAAATGGAATTAATAGAAATGGGGACCGCTTCGGCGCCTACTTATAATGCTAATATATCACAGGCGGTTCTTTTAAATAACCGCTTGTGATAGACTCAGATCACGAGCGGTTCTTTTAAAGAACCGCTCATGATAATCTTATATCACGAGCGGCTCGTTATACGAACCATCCGTGATACTTGTAATATCACACGCGGTTCGTAAAGAAACGAACCGCTCGTGATGAGAAGAATATCACGACGGTTCTTACACGAATCGTCAGGAAGTATCACGACGGTTCATGTAAAGAACCGTCAGTGATACTTATATATCACAGACGGTTAACGAAGAACCGTCTGTGATAATTTTATCACAGATGGTGTGTCTAGTATAGCATGTTTTGTAGTAGTGAAAAGACAACACGCAGGTATTATCCCTATCAACTACTAGGTGATGGAAGATGGAAACACACACTCTCAAGCATCTTACCACACTCTTACAAGTGTTCTTACCAACGCAGCAGGTGGTACGACCGGTGGTTGGTTCGTGATACCGTGTCGAGAGTGGGTATGATTGTAAGAGGGGACCTATTCTGATCCAGAGTAGGTGGAGCTCGGAAGGCACAATATGTAGCAAGGATTAGCAAAAACCGTAACCTGATTAGCAAAGTTGAATCTGGGTCCAAAGTACCTGTCTGGTTGCTGATCTACAAAGTGTCCCTAGCCCTAGCACAATACTGATCAATAACAAGGACTAGATACAAAGGATGCAGGGCTGGGAGTGGTCGTAGACCAATTGGGGGTGGTCAATTTGATTCTTCTTCACTGTGGGTGGTCGATTTGTTTCTTCTTCTTCTCTCTTTTTTTTTGACTGCCGAAACCCAATCTAGGGTTCCCTCTCTTTTTTTGACTGCCGAAACCCAACCTAGGGTTCTCTCTCTGAACTTTGGATAGCTCTGTTCGGCTATGGAAATTCTTCTCGGACTTTGTGTGGCAGGTACGATATGATGAGTGCGTGGGGTGTCCGATAGCAATAAGAAACAAATAAGGTGGTCGGGGCGAAAAAGAGTAGATGGTCGAACCCGAGTAGGTGGTCGAATCCGACTAGGTGGTCGAACGGGACTAGTTGATCAAGCACAAGGAGGTGGTCAAAGGGGGGGTGGTGTTCGAGTAGGTGGTGGTGCGGCCAGGATGGATGGTGGCACGGCGGGCGACGGTGTTGACTAGCGACCAAAAATACAACTCTAAACCAGCAACATGACTTAGACAAAGGACACTAATTCAACAACGCGAAACAAATAATGGAAATTGCAAAGCCACAATGGGTAATAGGACAGCGCAAGAACACGACGAACAAAAATATTTTGTGGGGCAATGTAATACCCCGGTCTGCTCGTAGCATGGCCCATGTGGCCCATGAGGAGTTGTGTGGTGGGATTAGCCCCACATTGCTTGTCTCAAGTGAGTTGTAGTAGTATATAATGCCTGTTGGATCCAAACATAGCACCTCCGGGTTAACCCTTTTACACGAAGTGAGGACGAAAGTGTAAGTGATGTGCTATGTGTACGCGGGTCCGCCCCCACGGTGGGCTGGGCATTGAGTGGATTTTAGGTCAGGGTGTTACAAATGGTATCAGAGCAGGCTTTAGTTCCGTGGTGAATAGGTTAGTAACTTAAATAACTTGATTTGCTAAAATCTGTTAATGGTTAATTAACTAAAAACTTAACACACGGTGCATAGTAGATGGGAATGGGCAAAGCATTGCATTTACGTTTATGTGATATTGTATTGATGATTACTGGTATGAATTTAGCATGATTGCTAATTAATTGATTATCCTGGGTTATGTGTAAGGATGGTTGATGTTGAAAGGTTGAGGTCGTGGTTGTGACCCTGGGCTTTACCAGGTTACACCACCGTTCGTAGTAAGAGAATAGTGAAGTGGTTACCTCGGATATCTTAGTACAAGCATTGAAAGTGATTATCTGTAGAAAAGTTGCTCTCTTCGTTGAATTTGAAATTTGATCAACTCTAGTCCAATTGTGGCTGATGAATTTCCATTGGGTTATTAGTTCATTGCGGTTGATGTTCGATTTGAGAAAGGTTGATGTGTTTCCATTGGTTTAATTTGTCTCTTAAAGCCACTATTGTTTCACCAATTGTTGAATTACCCTTACGAATGGTAAACTTGGTTAATTGTCAAGGTTGACCTTTGTATTGGAGTTGTCTTTCTTAATGGTAAACGTGACCCATTTATTTCATTTGATGATTTGGATAATGAAAGCTTGCTTTTGCAAGTCTTTTAGTATGTGGAAGTTTTGACTCAATGTAACTCTTTTGGGTATTCTGAGCGTTGAAGTTGAATGGTTCTCTTTTATGAAAGAAAATGTTAAATCCTTTAGCGATGTTTTCTCATGGTTAAGCGAGAGGTTACAATCAAAGAAATTAATGGATATGATATGAGATATCAAGTTGGAGTGCAAGTGTGGTGCATAATACATCCTAACGGGTATCCTTAGAAGTGAAATCGAGTAAGTCGATGTTGTCCTCTAGTAGTTCCTGATGAGCTGTGATTATGAGTACGACTATACTTGGTTGGGATCAATAGAGTTATTAAAAGAGTGGAACGTTGGTGAGATGGTTGATCATTAGAATTGCGTAGTTTGCTAAACTTGTTGGATTATTTGGTTTCGATGGGATAAACTAATTGTGTAGAATGAGAAATATAAGGATTTGCTCGACTGTTGTCTCAGTAGATAATGATATAGAATTTTCTTTGATTGGCTGTTTAATGATCTTATGTATGTCCGTGGAAATACAAATAGAGAAAGGACCATGAATTCATCCATGGTTGGGTAATCTCCAATGGTCTATGATAACCTCCAGATTGGAACTAGTGTATACTAAATTGGTGTGAGCATTCCTAATAGGTGAAGGGTTGACCTTTTGAAAGTGATTTACTCACGTGCGTTTTATGATGAGGAATTGTGGCTGCATATCCTTGTAAAGTTTGCTTTGATAGTGTGGTTTGTGTATCAGATAATCTCTGGAACAAGTTGACCGCTGGAATCTTATTGAGATAACAGAAGTATTATGGAATAATCTATTGTGTTTCTTTCTGAATGGTTTATGATAGGATTTAATAGGTGATCTATGTTTGCGTGATGGTGATATTATTTGATAGTATTATGCCTTTGATGATAGAGATTTGGTGTAACCTTTTAAAGTGTGTAGTAGGTTCCTTCTACATTAACGAGGTTGTTGTAGTGAGGGTGTAAGAATTTGGTACACACTCAATTGAGCATGAGATGATACAAGTAATATGGAACTGTTGGTGAGCCCTTGGGGCTTTGTAATGAAGGAGATGATGATAATGATTCTTGTAAAAAGGGTATTATTCTTGATGTTAGTAAGATGGTCTGCAAGAGATTCTGACTCGGTGGAGCGGTAATGATTCCTCTGGAGATAAAGTAAGTTAATGGTCTCTCGTATTATCGACTAAATGAAATGTTTGCAGTTTGGCATTCATGGTCTTTCGGGAGTTCATGATCTATGTAGTAGATGAAATTAATTTGAGCAATATGACGTATTAGGAAGTTCTATTTGGTTCTGAAGTGATTAATGTGATTTGATTTTAAATGCACCTCTTGTTTGGGTTCGCAAGTAATGATGGAACCAAAGAAAATTGCTTTATTTACTAACTGGAAACAAGTACCTTACGTAATTGGGGTTGGAGTTAAGAATTGTAATCTGCAACTTTTCTATCATTACAGCTTAAGAGTTTCTTGGATTTTCATAGCAATATTTTATTATGATTTATGGAGCTTCGAGAATCTAGTGGAACTTTTGCACTCTACTGTGGACACGTATTTTGTTTTTGAGATCATTACTATTTGACTGTTTCTCTTGGTCTCGTGCTCCCTCCAAGGAGCAACGTTTTCTTGTGTGTTGAAATTTGTGTATGTTTGTCTCTTTCCTTTTGAGCAAGGGTTTAACTAACTCATCTTGCCAAGTCTTATAAAGTGCCATATGAGACTGGTTGGTGGTGGACAAGTATATGGTAGTGGTGAAGTTTTATGAACCAATTTAGGTAAAGAACGGTAGAGGGTGGATTGGTTTTGACCTATAACTTTTGGAGAGAATCCATGGAATGCTTGTCGTTGGAATACAATTGATAGTGTTGCAACTAGTGGAACTCATAGCGAATTATAATCCAGGAACCCTCGTTCATGCTGGAATGTTGGAATTATCGAAAGTATAGGAATCTTGATCGATTTAGTAGAGTATCACAAATGGATAATGAACTTACGAGGTTGTGTAGGTGGTTTATGATGGTGTGGTTTAATGATAGGGAATTAGCAGAGTAATCTAATCATTACAGCAGTTAAAGAAACAACAGGAATTGTGGAGTCATTGTTAAGTATGACATAGTTTCAGTGAGTAATACTCTGGAAGTTAGAATCTTTCTAGAGTTGATTGGGCCGATAATATGTTTACAGGTCGGTGCTAATGATTGAGTATGTTGGATTGTGTGAGTTTTCAGTCAGTAGATTTGACAGTTTCGTATCTGTTACAACGAATCATAATTGTAGGAGCCTTGGGGATGGAATTTTGGTTTGGTGATCTATACTAGACCCTTAGTTGCTCGATGACTTTGTGTAGCAGTAGAAAAAAGTGGATTCCAATAGGGTGAAGATCTTTGATAGAACCCTTTTGATGTAATAAATGAGATTGTGCGCTGAGAAGTTCCAGTTGATTATCCGTAGCAGAATGAGGTGTTGTGGCCGCGGGTGAACAGTCTTTATTGAGGTGTGGGACTATTGTATAACTCAGGACCATTTGGTAATTTCTCATTTGAGAATAGATGAAATGGACAAAAGAAAAGAAAAGAAATGACATGGCCCACCTGTCGGTAATATAAGGGGAAGAGATAATGCTGGAGACTCAGTCTCCAACCTTATCCTTTGTGCATGCGGCTTGGGCTGTACCTAAGCGTGGCGGCTGGGGCGGTGTTTTTGCGGAAGTCAGAGTGAGTCGAGGCGTTAGCGGCTCAGGCGCTTTGGTGCCGGCCATTGACTGCCACCACGTGGCTCCCCTCCTCCTTCCTCTTAAGGTGGCTCCTTCCTATCTTTTCTTTACCCTGAAAATAGTGAGCAATCCCCTCTTTTGATTCTTCTTCTTCCCAATTTGGCTTCGGATTTGTGGGGCTTTTAGAGTCACTGTGCTGTTGTGGTAGGGCCCGACGCCGTCGGCGGTGAGGACTAGTTTCCCCTCTCCTTGCACATATCATTTTTCCATCTCGCTTCCTATCTCTATTGAGGTGCGGTGAGGGCTTCGATTTGCGCCGATTGGAGGTGGAACCGGTCGGCTTTAGCTTGATCTTGAGTGGAATAAGACTTTCAGTTTTTTGGTGACTGGTTCTCCTTGGTGTATTCGGCCGGCGCATCTCGTTGGTGATTCTTCCGCAGCATTATTCCCGATACCTCGACTTCACGCTTGGTGTGTCCCGAATTGTGAAGAGCGGCATTGTATCTCCGACGACCACATCCTCTCACCACGGCACAATGGGGCGATTGGTTTTATGAGTCAGTGCATCCATGTGCCTTGCCCAATTCTAATCGGTGGCTTCGAGTGCCATCCGCTTCGTGAGTATTGTTGTTTTCCCCTTTTCGCTTTACTTTGTAGATTGTTATGTGTTGGAGTATTTCAAACTATATTGTCTTGTTCATATCTATCACATGACGAATTTGAATGGTAACTGTGGGGGCTTATTAATTGCTCGATGAGGATTATTGTCACTCATGAAATTAGAATGACAATATTGGTTATAAATCAGACTTGAACTTGTTGTTGCATACTGTTATCAAGGCTCTGTTATTTTTATGTGGTTCGGTTGCTTCTTGTGGACCGAATTTGACTAGGCTAATTACTTATTATGCACTGTGGTCTTTTGTTCCTCTGTTGGCCGAAAACAGTAAGTGTTGTTTTTGTTGAGTTGTGATTGTAGTTTGCATTGAGATATCATTGCTCCTTCTGTTGCTCAAAAGTAATTAGTTCGGTTGTTATTTGTGAGATTATTCTTACTTGTTCTTGATACAATAGTAATGCATTCATTTTTCGCTCAAAGTCTGATTGATCTCATCATATCTAATTAGTAAAAAATTCTTAACAAAAGTGGTGAGGAGGCCAAGATTATATCTTGAGCAGCCCAACATTTAAGAGCAATAAATAAACATTCTACATCTGAGCAATATGCTAGTTTTGTATGTTTTCATGTTCCATCTATTGAGCCTATTATCATGTTTATTTGACATGAAGATATTACCTGTTTATATATTATTTCTATCATTTATATGCTACTGGAAATTTGCTTTAATTATCTTAATTTATGATGGAATTAATTATGAATATTTGCTAAAACTGCTAATTTTACAACAATCTCTAGAGATTGAGGACATGGTTCTTCAGCCTCATCCCGACTAAGAGAGAGGGAAAGTAGACGCGGTCACGGGGATCGATCCAATCCTCACACGGTACTAGCAATGGTTGCGGTGGTCGTTTGACGTCGCCACCTTGGCTCTCCTCCTGCTTAATCTCGGCCTCCTCCTCCTCGATAAAAAACATGAAAGATCCGAGAGTCTCCACTCCCTTCCAATCTATTTTTTCAACCACTCGCACTTGATTCTCTAGTCTTAGGTAAATCCTACTCTTGGCTCCATCGTTGCCGACCTCTTGGCGGCAGTGGTGACTTGGCTTCCCTCCATTGACAACATGCAAGCCGGCTCGCCTTCTCCTTGTGGAGAACTTGACAGGTGGCTCGGTTCTTAGTGGTAGCGGAGTTGTGGAGGTAGGGCAACGGTGGTGGTTTATTTGGAGGTTTCACCGAGACACTGGAGCTCATCTTTTGGTCAGGTTTGACTGGGTTCGGTGGTGCTTGCGGTTGTTGTTGTGCTTGGCTATGATATTGGTGCGCGGTTGCTATGTTCGTGCACTTGGCCCATGTGTGATTTGCTCTATTGTCTTGTGCGGCACTTCATGTACCTCGATTCCATAGTTTATGTGCCCCTGATTGCGGAAGAAGGACATTGTACCTCCATAAACCACGCTTTTTTCACCGTGGCATAGCGATGGCGATAGGTTTTCTGGCACAGCATTGCCGACGCCCCTTGTCTTGACTTCTTGGTGGTATTGAGTGCCATCAGTTCAGTGAGCATTCTTCAACTAAAAATATCTATTGTGATTAGTTTGCTATGCTAGTGAAATTTAGTTCATATCTTTCTTTGATTGATACTAGCACTAGTATTGGGTGACTTGGCATAATAGATTGTGGGATTTATATTGCTCGGTGAGGATTGTTGGCCATAGTGAGATTAGTGTGACAATTTAGAGTCATAAGCTAGGCTTTGAACTAGTTGTTGTCATTATCTTGTATCATTCTGTTACCTACAGTATGCTGTTGTATAACTTCTATTAGAGCAATTAATCTTGTGGTATTAAATTGCTAGTTGTAAATTGTAATGGTAAGTAATAGAGCTCAAAACCTAGCATACTTGAGTAGTATATCTGTATTTGGAATCATTTATTTGATGCTCATGTCTCACTGTTGCTACTGGATTTATGTATTTCTATTCATAATTAAATTTGGAATTAATCTGAAATATTTGCTAAAACCGCAATTATGTCAACAATTTCAAGCATTTTGGACTTCGATCCAGATGGTGGTTGGCAAGTCTTGCATATAACTGAATTAATCAAACATATACGTGAAACATGGAACCGAATTACATGTAATGAAACTTCAATTATTAAAAACTGAACTGTCGAAACTTCTACAATTTTGGTTGTTCATGTTAACGCTTAGCAATTCACTAAATATTATCCAGTGATCACTGTTCAAGTGGAAATCAATTACTTCACATTCAGATAAGATCACCCTCCTGGTTCACAAAAATTCAGTGAGTGATCAGCGACGCCGATACCAGTCACCGAGCGTATGGAGACCATCCCGGGAATCACATCGTTGTCAGGCTAATTCAGCATTGAGGAGAAGCTCGATTCCATACAGTCACCCATGAACAGCAATGGCCTCTCACACTAGCTCTTATCCTGTGTGTCGGGAATCTCACCAAAAGCGAGCCCCTTACACCTCATGAGAAATGGAAAGGCATGGGATGCCGCGCTCCGAAGTTGCCTTTTGTAATTTGAATTTTTGCTCTTGATCTTTCAATACAGGCCAGAAAAGGTGGCATTTTGTATGGATAAGGGGCATCTGAAAGAGGGTAGGGATTCCAGGCAAAGTGGGTATCAAGAGATCTGATATGTGGCAGCTTGTAACTTGCTACTGAAAAGAAGGGAACCATGTAACACATGGGCATGATATGTACAGGCAAGAGTGGCTACTGCAAATGGTAGATCGATTGTGTATTAGAGAAAATTTTGGAAATCTTTAATGGAAAAGCATTCCCTACTTTGGTCAAATCACTCTTATGCACTAAGTAGGTGTCGAGATTATTGATTTGAAACAATATTCTTCAACTAGTAGTGTACGCTGCTACTCAAGTAGAAGTAAGGACAGGAATTGTAGATTGGATTTTGACAGAGATGAAAGTATTTTGGAGCCATGTTTGTGCTAGGTCAAACAGAAGTTAACATTTATGTTTTTTTAGGAAGTTAATTTATGTCTCGCAGGTACTATACGCTTAAACAATTTCCACCTATATTAAATGAACTAACACAAAATATGTAATGTTCATTGAAAGGAAGGAGTAGAGAGAACATGAAAAGAAAATTAGAGCAGCAAAACAACCAAAGTTACACTGTAGCAAAAACGACAACAGCTCTGACAGGGAAGTAACGCAAGCGTGATAGGCTCGTCGGTCTTGCTTTCAAGAGCATGTTTAACCTTTCCAAAGAACAAAGTAATACAAAATTTTGCTTTCACCGAGAAGTCAGTCATAAAAGTTTGACTAACAGACTTTTAATTATCTCCCGTACCTTCCATTTAAGCCATATTCTTTTTCAGGTGTCAAAAATCGTTTTTTCGATCTGCATATTTGAGAAAGATGCTATGCTTGTACAATCTAAACCTTGCGATATCATGGTCCCTCCATGGCATCAACCATGTCTCACTGAGAATCACAAATATTACCAACTTTCTTTAGTAGATTCTTACGTTGAAATCCAATCTTTAATTTGATATCGCATCAGTGAAACAATGTAGCGTGGAATGTCAATTGCTGAATAGCTTGTTGAGTTGCTGTCAACCAAAGCCACTGACAAGTGATTATCACATCAAATTGTTTAAATAGAATATGCTTAGAATTGACTTAAGAAAGTCATACACCAAAACAATGTGAAAATTTCCAGTGGATTAATTTGTTATATTTTTATTTTATGTGTACTATTTTTTACTCCGTGCTCTTTCCATCTATCGGCTATGTTGCTAGGGTTGGTGTCCTTTTAGTTAGTGGAGCTAAGGGACACTTGGGTGGCCTAAGATGCATAGACAGGACAATTTGCAAAGCATATATGCAGAGGTCTCATCAAGAACAATTCCAGATGATAGCTTCTCTGAACCTATAGTTTGCAGAATTGTAGATAGAGAAAGGAAGATGCAAGATATCTCAAGTCGCGAATCGTAATAGGAGAGAGTGATGGGTCAGTTGCATGTGTAGGGTTAGAGCAGTGCTCTACAGTACTGTTAATTGTTGAGAAACCGTCGCTGACGAGTTCAGTCCGACCGATCACCTCGTAGATAGAAGTAGAATCGCACATAAGTACATAAAGTAAAAATGAACACAGATATGGGGAACTCCTTATTTCTCTTTATTTTTTCTCTAAAAAAAATATGTACAAATGATTGAGACCCCTATATATAGACCAAAGGGATGAGAAGCCCACTATGGACCAAGGTTGCACGGTCCAGGCCCAAGTTTCCCAATACTCCCCCTTGGACACTCATATGATATGATAACGCATTGAGGAACCGTCGCTGGCGAGTCTAGTCCGATTGATCACCTCGTAGACGGAAGTAAAATCACACACAAACACACAAGTACAGAAAGTAGAAATAAACACAGAGTTAGGGAGAACTCCTTCTTTCTCTTTATTTCTTCTCTGATCAACATTACGTATAAACTGCATAGCCCAAGCCCAAGTTTCCCAACATTAATGTCATGGACTAATTGTAACTAGGCAAGCAGTTAGGAAAAGTCACATGGTTTTCTCAACAGTGCTCTTTTTTTAAGGCAGGGAAGTTATTTCTTGTGCAAGTTTCAATCGGGAGCACTCTTAAAAATTTTCGGTTAGAATTGGTGCTGAAACTAGATATGGATTATGCTCTGATTCGTCTGTAATTTTAATTAAAAAAATTACTTATTTGTCTTGCAAAATTACTAGTCCTTATCTACCAGAAAAAACTGTTCTTCCCTTCAGTGTCACCGTAGCGAGCTCCGCTACCCTCCTATGCTACTACCGTCACCCTCGTTAGGCTCAGTTGCCGTTAAAAAAAAAAACTGTCAGTATTTTCACAAAATTCCTAGCTAGCCCTCGTATTTTTTCTTCTCCACGGTCCTCTCTCTCCCGCCGAGCTGAGTTCCCAAGCCTTAGCTCTAATCAACTGAGTTCATGACCGCCAGAAATCGGAGATGCTGCCGCTGCTAATCAGAGCCGAAGTGGATTGTCGCCGCTACCGTGGTCGTGTGCTACCACCATTGCCACTCCTTCCCCAATTCGACCACTACTGCCATTCCAGAGGCGGCGGGTGCTCGTCGGACCCTAAATCCGGGACCTTAGCCACCGCAGGCTCGAGGGCGTGGGCGGCGAGGCGGGAGAGGTTGAATGACCGGAGACAGATGCGGCGCCGGTGCGGGATGTGGGGGCGAAGGCGGGGAGCAGCACCGTGCGTCGCATGTGTGCGGTGTGCGCATCGAGTCCCCGCTGTCGTCGCTGCCATCAAGCATAGCGCGACGGCTGGTGCTTCGCGCTTCGGTCGTCGTTGAGCATTCCACCGAGCCCACTGTCGAGGGCTCCGATGATCCGGCTATGGTAGCTCGCTCCCATGGCAGATCTGAAGTCTAGAGTGCTCGGCCCGGGCTGCCCTTGGCCCAGCCACCAAGGTCGCTGCCCATGCCGACCTACCTCAATTGAATTGGTGTTAGATTCTTTCTTTTTCGATCGCAATTTTTACCTTCGTTGTGTTCTCTGTCGAGAGAAGGATGAGGAGTTGAGGACGGGATAAAAGAAATAATATTCTTGGAATATTTGAACAGGAAGGAAGAGGAAGGACGAAGGGTAAGGACGTCTTTTGCAGTTCAACTTAATGGTTAGCTCACGGGCAAGGGACGGCAGTGACGAGAAAATGCTGAGAAAAGTAAGCCGCAACTTTGCATCACGTATTAATTAATTTTATCGTTTTAATGTGATAAGACCTGAATCCGGTGAAGCCGTAGATTATATATAATGATCGCGCTAACATTCTAGTATCATAAGACCTAATTCAGGTTATATCATACCCTGATGTACCCAATCGACATCCAAAGCTACGAGAGATGGACAGTCAGTTCACATTATACCTTCTGTTCGGTATCCCCGTATTTGCATTCTATCTTCAACAGATTGTTGATTTTCCTAAAAGCTAAATGTACTCCTTTGGAAAATAATCAATCTTGTTATATGTCGGGATCCATATTTACACATTCGAAACTCTCTGTGTATTGCTAATTAGTCACATGATCACTAACTAGCTTACACAGTGAAACATCGATGAAATATTATCTATTCAATGATTTAACTAAAAAGGAAGCTAAACAAAAAAAATAGTAATAACTTGACCTTATGAACAATCACTACTACAGAAAAGCCATCATGCATTTGTTTTTGAACCGTTCGAAATTTTATGTCCGTGATAATGCGCGTTATCACGCACGGTTTAACTCTTATCACGACGGTTCCAACCATTAAAGAGTTATCACGCACGGTTCCAACCACGAACCGCTCGTGATTCAGAGTATCACGAGCGGTTCGTGGTTGGAACCGCTCGTGATTCAGAGTCACGAGACGGTTCTAACCACGAACCGCCCTGCATGATTTCAGAGTATCACTGCAGCGGTTCGTGATTAGAAGCTATCGTGATAAGTATTTAGACCTAATTAAATTTTATTGTATTTTAGCTAGCCTCAGAATTGCTAGCCATGCCCTCTGAAAACTAGCAAGCGTAAACATGTCACGATAATTGTTGACAACTCAAAGTGATCATTTAACTCAAAATCAATTACAAAAGAATGTTTCAAGTATATATTGTCGCTAGAGTTACAAATTGAATTACAACCACCAAAGTGAATTACAATATTGAATCAATTGTTTCGAGGTCGCTCATCGGTGTCGACGGCGTGAAACTCTCTGGTGGTGTTAACTATATACGCCTTTGATGAAGCCAGAGCTCCCTCGAATGTGCATGACCGATCCATCTCGAGTGCATTTAACTCTATGTTCAAACCACGTCGCTAGCAGAGTAAAGTAGTAAGCATATATATTTAAATTTATAATTAGGAGATAATTATTACGAGATTGACAAACACGGGATCGTGCGTCCTAGAAGCAATCAATAGGCGCATATGATGGCATCGTAGAATGCGATAGGTGATCTCGTTTTTCTCAAGCAGACTTCGCAAAAATAGAATTACATATATATATGTACAGTCAGTTCGAGACGTAATATTACGGAGTATGATATATGATTATTGTGTTGTAACGTGTACCGGAAATCGCAATCTGTGAGTCAGTGTGGCGCTCGTTCCCTTGTATAAACCTCCCTCGGCAACATAGCCGATGAACGCCCTACATGATTGAAAAAAAGTTATACTTGTCCATTTCAAACGAAGGAAGACTACAATAGAGTTATGTGCGGAAGAAATGAACATACCTGTCGAGTATTCCTTTAAGAAGGGTGAAGTCGTGATTTTTGTTGAGTAGAGAATCAAGGTACAATACCATTCCTCTTTGGCGCAAGAATCATAAGAATCCAGTGGAACCTACTCGTGTATGTCGCTATAGTCATAAACCTATGTTGAAATGTAATTTGTATAGCAAATATTGAAGCACTTACTTCTGGTTGTAGGGCACCATTATATAGTCCTTGTCGTCCAGAGCAAGCAATCACATTTTTATGTAATTCTCGACGTAGGATGCGTCTTGGTTGATTGTTTGCTCAGAGACCACGTGTGGTCGAGAAACCCACGATTCTTTGATTCGACGGGCACATTTCATAATGTATCTGTACATAAGCAATGAGTTATGATATTTATCGGTATCACGTGAGTGTAGAAATTGATTGTACACACTTACAGTGTCCAGCATCGTAGAAGTGAGGCGTCGAGGGCAGTTAGGTTGCATAGGTCAAATAAGTCTTCGAAGCCCACGACGAAGTGGCCAGGCTCGTGGAGAAAATGCTCCCTCCTGTATCTGACGGTGATTCCGGTATGACCCCCCTTCTCTCGGGTCTTGCGTAAGTACCAATCATGCAAAGCTTGACAAGCTACTCCTGAGCTCTTTATTTCTGCGTCGGAGACCAACGGACTTCCGAGTGAGTATTTTACGGGTTTGGGAGGTGCCTTAATGTTCTTCGATTTTGATTTCTCCTTAACGAGGCGGCTGAGGGACGTCTTCCCGTGAGACGCCTCAGGGACCGATATGGTGACACGCTTTTCTTGTCCCTTCGTCGTCTTCTCGACGGGAAGCGATGTGGCGGCCTTCTGAAGCTTTGGTTGAGGCAGACTCATCGAGGGTCCTATTGGAGAGACAGGGTCCTCTCGATATCGCATCACTGAAGGGTCCAGTGCGATGTCCTTCTTGGGCCACTGGATAAAAGTGTGCGTGGCATCGCCTAGTGTTCTGATTTCTTCATTCTGGGGAATCTCCAGTGGCTGATGCCCTCGCTCTTAACTGTGCTCGAGCGCTCGTCGAGATCTCGACAAGCGGTCGTGCGAAGAGTCTCGTCCTCCGCCACCCATCTGCGTGGCTTTACCGCGCACCAGGGGTGCCGAGTCTATGGGGTGAGTGTTTTGTGCTCGATAGCTCAGGCGCCGCACTTTGCTCTGAAATTCGGCGATCGTCTTCATCCGCACGGCGCCCCATGTATCTCGCAACAAAATTGATACGTCGTGAAGGGCGTCGACCGTGTTCACGCATCGCGTGACAAGCGTGCTCTTGAAGGTCCTCCACGTGGGACATCGCCAAGCTAGCGGCGCATCGCACGCTGCGTGCGGGTCCGCTTCGAGGAAAGTGAACGAGGCGAAAGTTCGGTCCACAACTGGTCTCTCTGTACATCCGCCGAGACTTCCAGTTGGGGTGGTGATGGGGACCCGTTCCCTTACAAGTACCCCGCAGACGGTCCGGAATCTCGCAGTTGCTTTCTTGGGACTCAGCGGGATCCCGACGTCACTGACCTCCGTGATCGTCATGAGGCCCGAGGGCAATTTGGAGATTCCTCTGCCTTCTCACCTGCGTACCACCTTGATTGGAGATCCAGACACATTTGGCGATGTCGCTGACGGCGGCGAAGACGGTGCCTCTGCCATGTCGCTTACTTGCTATCTACATAAGTTATGTATGCAATGATTACATAGTAAATAAAATATGTGAAATTACACAAAAAAATATAAACAAATAGAATCAACGTTTGCCATCTCAGCCCTGTTTTGTAGTAGTGCCTGTCGGTGTTTTAGAACCGATCTTACGTAAATATTGTTTGATTCGAGGGGTCTCCTAGAGATGAAATCACGCAGAGCGATTGACACGGGGTTTTTATACAGGTTCAGGCCTTCTCCGGGGAGAATAATAACCCTACTCCTGTGTGTGTGTGGTATTGACTGTATTCTCGACAATCAAGCAAGAAACTAAGACTATTACAAAGAACAGTACTTGTCTTTCTCCTTGATTGTCCTCGGTTGGCTCTCGTTTCGCCCTCCCTTTGTCCTTCTGATTGATGCCTTTATATAGTCTTGAAGGAGTAGCCGTTTTCCCCTGCTGAAGAGGCGCCTAATTAAGCCAGTAATGGGCACATAATGGCAGTGATTACCGGCGTAGTGGCTCCTTCACGCCGTTTGGCAGTTATCTTTCAGAGGTAATAGGGTATTTAAGCACTATTACTACGCAGAATAACAGTGCATGTAGATCGTCTGGATTCCTTAATCAATTGGACCCACTCGCTTGTAGGTTTTATTGATCATAAGGTGGTCGTGGTTGACTTGGTCGTAGCAGGACTTACGACTGGGTACAAGTCGTAGAAGGACTTACGACTGGGTACAGGTCGTAGCAGAACTTACGACTGGACAATAGTCGTAGGAGGACTTACGACTGGGTAATGGTCGTAGAAGGACTTACGACCAGGTAGTGGTCGTAGAAGGACTTACGACCATGACATAGTCGTAGCAAGACTTACGACTATGGGGGTGATTGTAGGAGAACTTACAATCACTTGGTAGACCTCTCCCTTATAAATATAAGGGGTATTTCTGGGGACTACGTGACATCATATTTACCCCTAATAAGAATTATAGATAAAAGATAAAATGAGGATTATCAGATCCTCGTCAGTTAAACCATAAAGAAACAAAGGGAAGCAATAATCAGAGTAAAATAAAATAAATTGCCGTCAGTGTACCATAAGAATCATCACGGTTCCCAGGTTTACCTAGATTAGTCGGCACCCTAAGTATCACGACTACCCACACCAACCTAGGTTAACCGGCATCTTGGTTTTTCAAGTCACCTAGGCTAACCCATTAGTCAAGACTGGATACCCATGATACCTAGGCCAACCTAGTAAATCGGCACTTGCTTATTTCCATAGGTTTTCATCATTCAAACATTATTACAATTCAAGACTCCACTTCGGCAATTGCCGTAATTGCGTCAAATCCTACTGAGGCACATCCCAATAAATCCCAAACCCTCGGTAGATATCATTAGGTGTATCCAACTAATGGCCTAACACTACAAAGATAGCCCAAGAAGGCGAGCAGAGCTCACCAAGACAATGGGGACAAAGAAAGCACCGGGCGACAACACATCACATTTCCAGAGCCTTCTCTCGACGGTTCATCCCCCTGGCCGAGCAAGCACACGAGCCTCACCCCATTTCAAACAAAAGCACACAGAGTAAAACATCTAAAGGGGTAAAATGCCACATAAACCCTCACCGCTCGGCGGGCGGGGGCGGCACCGAGGTAAACCCTCGGGCTCTCACGGCAGAGAAGGGGGGAAGCGCGGGGAAACTCACCGGGTGGTCGGCAGGGCGGCACCGAGGAGGCGAGGACGAAGGATGCGACTGGAAACTCACCGGTGCGGCGCGTGGCGGGGCGGCACGGACGGCGAAGGAGGCGGAGCTGGTCGGAGGCAGGGATGAAGGGAGGCGGCGCTAGTAAACCCTCGGCCTCACGGCAGAGAAGGGTGGAAAAAGACTAAGGCAGAAGAGCGCACAACCATTCGATGATAATACAGACTTATATAGATGGATATCACGCAGGCGGTTCTATGATAGAACCGTGCAGGATAATATCATCAGCAGTTCCATAAACAAACCGTGCGTGATGTTAACTATCACGCAGCGATTACATTATGAAACCGCTCGTGATGACTTAACAGAGAAACCTAATTTTAATATCACACACGGTTCCATAATGAACCGTCTATGATATATTGATATCACGCATCGTATTCATTACTAGAACCGCTCGTGATAAAGACTATCACGCACGGTTCGTTATAGAACCGCTCGTGATGTGAATGATTACACACATATGTAGAGCCGTCGATCTTTAGATGGATGGCCCAGATTCGCGTGAATGTTCGGACCGTTCGAAAGCACTCTCGTTGTGAACCATCCATCGCTAGATCAACGGCCCAGATTCGTGTGAACGTTCGAACCGTCCGAACGTTGCCATCCACGTGGACCGTTGGATCTAAATCCAACGGTGTCCGAACGTTGCCATCCACGTGGACCGTTAGATCTAAATCCAACGGTGGGGTTTGTGAGCCGCGTGCGCGCGCGTTGTCCCGTGGACTTGGGCTGTTGGATCCAAGATCAACGATCCAAGTTCATCCACGTCGATTTAATTTTGGATTTTCCCGAGAAGGATTATTTGTTAACTGAAAAATGCAATTAAATTCAAAAATGCATAACTTTTTCGCTGTAAACTATTTTTGAGTGAATCCAATTTTGTTGGATTCCTCTATTAATGAGCTTAATGTGAAAATTAGTTTTGAACATGTTACTGTTTCCAGAAAAGTTTACTTATGCATTTTACTTTTGCTCATTTCATGGCTTTGAAAAATTGTAGAAAGTGCATCATAGCTCCAAATAAGATGAATCCAATTGGGTTGTTCATCTCATGAGGTGCTTGATTCACTGTATCATAGCTCCAAATGAGGTGTTTTGCTCATATCTTTTGCATTAAGAATCCAAATCAATTGGTTCTTATTGATAAATTCCTTATAAATCATGCTCTTGCCGCTATAAAATTTTCAAAGCATTCGGAGAAAGTTTGTTGTTGAGTCTTTTTCGTATTCGTCGTTCTTATCTATGTGTTTGAATGGAATTGATACATACTTGTTGTAAAGGGGTGTGTATACTGTATTCCTGGTAAGTATACATATCTCGTGTCTCGGTTTATTTGATTTGTGATGCTAGGACCGAGTGGATGGTTAAGCATTACAAGTCTGATAAACCGAGGTCTCACACGACCGACTGGGGCAAATTGACCGATTTAGCACTGGTCCATAACACGTGACGCGTTTCCATGTTAACATCAAATTACAATGGAATATATACATGCTTAATTGAAATATAGTCCTTCATGATGATCGACGCGCATATAGCTAGCTTCCTCACTGGGTTCTTCCTCCAGTCCGATGCCGTCTCCGAAAGGAGGCAACTCGTCAAATTGATTGTACTCTTCCTCATCCACGACATTCTCAACTCCGACAATCCTTCTTTTCCCATGAAGAACTATGTGGCGGTTCTTATTTGCTGGGTCCGTTACATAAAAAACTTGAACAACTTCCTTAGCGAGTACGAATGGTTCGTCCTTGTATCCGACACGTTTGAGGTCCACAGTAGTAACGCCGTACTTGTCGACCTTCACGCCCTGCAGAAGTTTAACCCAGTGACATCGAAACAGGGGGATCTTGAAAAGTATATAGTCAAGCTCCCAAATCTCCTCTACGAACCCATAGTACGAGTTCAACCGCGTGCCCCGCGATATTGAACCCTCGTGAAATGCATATATGCGGACACCGCTGTTCGGATCATGCTCTTCCTATCCCGAGTGCCAGATAAAACGTGTACCCATTTATGTCGATCCTTGCCATGTCACAATTGTAAATTTTGGTCCTTGGCCAACCATAGCGGCGCTTCATCACTTGATGGCCTCCGATGAATCGCATCTTTAACCATTCGCTGAACCGCGGTTGCAGTCTCTCGTTATCCAAACCTCCGACCGTCTTGATTCATTGGCGCACCATGTCTTTGTGCTCGTCGATGTACGGGGACACTTGGGTCATGTGTTGCAAGACCGTGAAATGGGCCTGCGCGTATGTATCTAGATCGGGAGTGATTGCTTTCCTCCCGATGGTCCCGATACCCTCCAGTATGCCCTCGTGACGAGATAGAGGCACACCTATCGGTTCCACCTGATCCATGTAGTCCACGCAGAACTCAATGACCTCTTCGGTTGCATAACCTTCGATGATATCGCCTCCTACGAGATCGATTCCGTACGTAGGACTTCAGAATTCCCATGTATCTCTCGAAAGGGTACATATGACGTAGGAACATAGGGCCGCATATCTTTATCTCTTTCACAAGGTGAACAATGAGATGGACCATGATATCAAAAAAAGATGGAGGGAAATACATCTCAAGATGACATAGAGTCGTCACCACCTCGGACTGCAGAGCGTCGAGTCCTTCGGGATCGATGACCTTCTGAGCAATTGAGTTAAAGAAATAATACAGCCTAAAGATTGCTACTCGGACCTTGTTTGGCATGATACTCCTAATTGCAACAGGAAGCATATGTGTCATCAGCACATGACAATCATGAGACTTCATACCAATTAATTTCAAATCTTTCATGGAAACAAGTTTCTTAATATTGGCGGAGTAACCAGACGAAACTTTCACACCATGCAAACTTTGACACAGTTCATTTCTCTCGGCCTTGGACAAAGTGTAGCAAGCTGGGGGAAGGTACGTTCGTCCTTTATCGGTCTCTTTCGGTGCTAACTCGGTTCTTATTGTTCATATCAACCAAGTCACGCCGTGTGTTAACACCGTATTTTGTTTTGCCAGTAGTGTTCAGTAAGAGACCAATCAAGCTATCACATACATTCTTCTCCACGTGCATGACGTCGATGCAGTGGCGAACTTCTAAGTGCTCCCAATAAGGCAAGTCCCAAAAAATTGACCGCTTCTTCCAGATGTTTTTCTGAGGGGTCCTTAATTTACGTCCCTTTCCAAGCACAACATCAATATCCTTAACCATATCATAGACCTCTTTCCCTCTAAAAGCCCTTAGAGCTGAACCATCCTCCTTATTTCCGTTGAATTGTTTCTTCATCTTGCGGTATGGGTGAATCCTGGGAAGGAACCTACGGTGACGCATATACATAGTTTTGCGTGAGTTGTTCAACCATACACTCTCGGTACCATCTAAGCAATGCGGACAGGCTTTGGCTCCTTTTGTACCGAACCCCGACAGGTTACCAAGGGCAGGAAAATCATTGATGGTGCAGAATAACATGGCGCGTAAAGTGAAGTTCTCTCGTTTGTACGCATCCCATACTTGTACCCCTTCGTTCCAAAGTGTCACAAGATCTTCCAAAGAATGGTGCTAGGTACACATCAATATCGCTCCTGTGTTACTTCGCCCTTGGATAAGTAGTGACGTCAAAATGTATTTCTGCTTCATACACAGCCAAGGAGGAAGGTTGTACATACATAGATACACAGGCCAGGTGCTATGTCGGCTGCTCATGTTACCGAAAGGATTCATTCCGTCCGTACTCAACCCTAACCTTATGTTCCTCGGTTCCGCACCGAATTCTTCGAAGCTCCAATCGAAGTTTCTCCACTGGGAAGAATCAGCAGGGTGTCTGAGCTTCCCATCTTTCTTACGCTCCTCCGAGTGCCAACGCATCAATCTTGCCTCCTTTCGGTTCGCAAATAAACGCTTCAAACGTGGGATCACAGTGCGATACCACAACATCTTAGCAGGAGGTCCTTGCTTCGCCTTAGCAGTATTCTTACGCTTGTATCGGGATGCTTTGCACATGGGACATGCATGCATGTCAGCATACTCTTTACGGTAGAGGATACAATCATTCGGACATGCATGTATTCTTTCTACTTCCATTCCCAATGGACAAATAATCTTCTTAGCTTGGTAGGTCGTGCTGGGCAACACGTTTCCCTCCGGAAGGATGTCACTAAGAGACCTAACAACGCCAGTAAAACTCTTGTCGGACCAACCATTGCTTGCCTTCAATTTCAGCAGTTCAAGCACGGTTGACAACCTTATGTATTCCGGTTTGTAGCCAGGGAACAAAGGTTTCCCTGAATCCTCCATTAATCCCTCGAATTTACAAAACTCTCTCTCACCATAGTTCCCTTCTGCATCGCGTAGCATCTGATCCAGATTGTCATCATGCGACCTATCCTCATCAAAAGCACATTCCATACCACGCATATCGTTGACTTCTCGTGATATCGTCACATCGACTTCGAAGATAATCGCTCTTCACCGTGATCGCTCCAACATGTATATCCTTTTTGAAACCCCTTCATTATTAAGTGAGCTTCGATCTGCTACGGGTTGTTAAACATTTTCATATTACCGCAATCAATGCATGGACAGTACATAAATTTTATCCCCTTCTTCAACATATCCTGCTCGACGGCTCTTCTAAAAGCAAACACGCCATTAATATACTCTCCACTCACACGGTTCTCAATGTACATCCAGTTTCGGTCCATCTACACGTATACACACGTAACAAATTAATTAGTGTTAAATTACATATTAATAAACCGCAAGTACCCTTCATAATGACCAAACACATTAGTGATTAGTCTATAGCAAATATAAAGGGTTACAGATCGTTACACATTAGTGATTAGTCTAGAGTAAAAATAAAGGGTTACAGATCGATCGTTACCCTTCTCTCCAAGGTGGCGCAATGTGGGAGGAGGCAGCAGAGGTGCCACAATGGGGGTGGAGGAGGCAGGGGTAACAGCTCAAAACGGGGGAGGAGGCAGCAGCAGCAGCAGGGTGGCCAATGGGGAGGAGGCAGCAGCAGCAGCTGAGTGGCGGTGGCTTAAATGGAATGGAAAGGGGGCCTGTCGGGAGCATTTACTTATAATGCTTGTATATCACAGACGGTTCTTGTAAAGAACCGTCTGTGATAGTCATGTATCACAGACGGTTCTTGATAAATAAGTATCACAGACGGTTCTTTATACGAACCGTCTGTGAAGTATCACAGACGGTTCGTATAAAGAACCATATGTGATACTTATTTATCACAGATGGTTCCAAAGGAACCGTCTGTGATGGGATGTCTAGTATAGCATGTTTTGTAGTAGTGAATGTTTACTCACATTGCCACGCAATGCTTAAGAAGCAAATGAAACTCTTGCAGCGGAAAAGATAACTTGTGGTGGCCATTCGACTTATTAAAAAACAATCGAGTGGAGAACACATCCTAGTTCACAAAGTCCCCAAAGAACTCCTCGTAGAACTCTTAAGCAGCTTGATTTTCTTCAACTGAGCAGCAAAGTTTAAAGTCGTGAGTACATAAAATACTCAACAAGTTATATGAATACTATGCAATTAATATTTATGTAAGGTTTGATCAAAAGAATAGTCATACGGTTTTTTTTTGCAGAAAGCAAGTATTGATAATAAATACAGTAAATATATTGTAAAATATAATTTAAAAGACAATACGTAAATAGAGTAAACAATTTCTTTGAAACAACTAGTGAATCTCCTATTCACTTCCCAACTAAACCACTAAGTGAATATCCCATCCACCGAGTGAACATGACATTCACCAAGTGAACATCTCTTTTACCTTCCAACCATTTTCATAAAAACTCTACCCATCGTGTGAAATCCCCGCCCATTGTTCATAATCGGGGACACTACTGTTTAAACGATTTTAACTCTGCAGAGGTTATACAACTTTACCTACAAGAGATAAATCAACTTATAATACCGGTCAAGACATGCTTCCGTAGACGTGCGACTAAGTGATAATCATAAGGCCTTTACAAAACTCCTTCTCAACCCAGTTCTACCTGCCAAGGTTTCAACATTGAATGTCATCAAGACCAGACATGCCCCCCTCTTACGCCATTGTGAGTATAAGTCCATCCCGTAACTCACACCATCAAAAACAGAACTAGAGTTGAGATATTGCTAATTAATTAGCCAGATTCATCCCTTACTGGATATGTGATTGTACGATATTGTCTAGTTCAATGGTGCATAAGATTAAGTCCTTGACAATTCACCCAAGCGAGTCTACGTCATCCAAAAAGTGCTAACCGCACCCCCCCTTTACTGCACGATCACTCGCCTGAGCACAAAACTATTTTGTTTAAATAAACCACTGACAATCCCTATCATGACACACAATTTTATCACAGCAGCATCGCACCACAACTTGTACAACAGTAGCATAACTACACAGTTGCACAACAATAGCGTTGCACCATAATTCCATATCTCATTAAGCCAAATTAACATTATTGATCATGTAACATGAGCCCATTGTAACTAATTATGACTAAGCATCTCTACAATAACCCATGTTGGTAATACAAATATGTCCAACTAGTAATGACAATCCTTTACAAAGGATTCACGGTATTCAAATAATCAATGGTGACATAATGATAAATAGGTGATTAACTACTCCTAAAAACAATTGATATAAAAGTAACACACAATTTGGATATAAAACATGATACTTTTGAAAATATAGGTTCAATATGATCAATGGATTATGACTTGCCTTAGCTTTGCTCAGTTACCACACTTTGGTCTTCAAACCTTGTTCCTGCTCCCGCTCCTTGAAAAAGGTCATCTAAACGAGAGAGACAACGAATGAAACACAAATGAATTCAAATAAAATCCAAAAAATAACAAAACTAACTCTAAAAGAAAGAGCTCAATTTTAGATTTAGGAACTTGAAATGACTGAATCGGAGTTCGGACGAAGGAGGACGGGCTCTTGGAAGATTTAAATCTAAGAAAAAGAGAGAGACCAATATTTCAGATTTTTGGAATTTTTTCAAAAGGAAATTCCAGATTATTGCGTCAGCAAGGAAAAAAGGAATTTTGGCCAGAATTAAATTTCTAAAGAATTTTTTTTAATACACTTACATGTAGGCCCATGGTCTATTGACTAGGTCCACGGAAGAAGGCTCATGGTGCACAGTGCACCAGGATCACGGGGTATGGCTATGACAGGTGGGACTGGCTTGGCATAGGTACGATGCACGATGGACCAAGTCCACAGAGTTTTGGTCTAGGCTTGGGTTCGAGTCTGGCCACGCGTGAGGCCACGTGGTGCTAGTGGGGCGACACGGCTGTAGGGCTGCTGATGGGGCGACAAGGTGGCGTGCAACGTAGATGTGACGTGGCACCGGCGTGAGCGGCGGCAGTGTCGGGACCCAAATATGCAAATCTAGACCCTCTGTGTATTCTGCACTAGTCCAGGATCACGCTAGTGCACACAGTGTCAACATAGATGAAATATCACATCCATACAACGAATATAAGAATAAACGAGTAATTTGAATAACAAATCACTGTTGGGACCTTATGTAACATCCCAATTTTTGAGCCTTTTAAAATCTTTTATTTATTTGCTAGTTGAAAATCTTATCATCTGCATTTTATTGAATTTAAATTAAAAACTTAATATGGACTTTAAGGACAAAATGATTTAATATGATTAATCCCAACATCAACAATTTTCAAAACTATTTTATTTAGATTCTACATGCTTGGATACATTTTATAGAATTTTTTAGAAATTTTCCAAGATCATTTGCTATTTTCTAATTGCTATTTGCATTTTCTGGATTTATTAAAAAGAAAAATCTATTTAAATTCCTCGGAACAGTATTGGGCCGAAGCCCAACACTATTCCAGCCGTGCGCCAGCCCATCGCCGCTCGGTCGCGCCCTCGTCCTTTGGATGCTTGACGCGTGCCCCTCGTTTTTGATCGGACGCACGCGCTCAACCCCGCCTTTCTCCGTTGGATTGCTACCGCGTGGCCTCGGCCGCTGATCTCGCTCACTCGCTCGCCCGCACCTCGCTGCCGCTGCCAGGTGGGACCATCACCGAGTCGTCGTCTCCGCGGAGTCTTCTTCCTCGCGCCCGCGCTTCACCGCCATTGCTGGAGCTTCGAGCTTCGTCCGAAAATCGCGTATCCGTTGCTGATTCTTCGCGCCGACCCCACCAAATCGTATCTCTGTTTATTTCTTATCTTTTCCAAACCGAATCAAACCCCGAATCCCTCTCAACCTCCGAGAATCAAGGATTTCAAAATCCCACCATTTGGACCAATTGGGGATTTTGATTCGGCATTCCCGGGCCTATAAATACCCCTTAGCACCGCCGAACTCGCAACCCAGGCGCCACCCTCGTCACCCGATCGCCTAGCGCCGCATTTCAAGTTTTAGGGTTTCGCCGAGCTTCTTCCGGTGGTGCTTGCCGTCGTTGTCGCCCTTGCTCCACCGAGCGGCCACCGTGCTCGCAAGTCCCGAGCTACCGGGCGCACCTCCTCATCGCCGAGCATCACGAGCACTCGTCGAGGCAACAGCCAAAGCTCCACCTCCGCTTCTTCCTCGCCGCCGGTGCATGCAGTCGTTGCCGGCTCTTGGTAAGGCACCCAGTGCGCAATAGCACGGGAAAAATATGGTACCCTCCCGCCGGTGAAGTCGCCGCCGTTCGCCGGTGACCATCGCAGTCGAGTGCCGCCACCGCCGTGTCGTCGGCTCGCTGCCGTCGGCCAGTCTTTGGTGTAGCGGCCGCGTGGTGCGGATCAGCGCCAGCACATGCGTGCGTGGCTCAGTCCACCGTGCCAGATCTCCCTCGGTTCGGTGCACTCGGTCCACCGTGAACCCCGAAACTAACATGTGGGGCCCACATGTCAGATTTCTTTTTAAATCTATTTTCTTTTCCGGAAATTCTCGGCTGACGCAAGCATTGCGCAATAATCCGATTTTCCTTTATAAAAATAATTCGGGAAATTCAATAAAATCCAAATAATGGTTTTATTTGATTTTCAAACTTCCAAAGCTCATATCTTTTGCATCCGAACTCCGATTGAGTCCATTCAAATTTCTAAATTTATATAATATCAATATCTATTTAATAGTGAGGAGGTGCTCCTTCTTCAGCAAAATTTGCCAAAGTATCGACGTCTACTCGCAAACGAGACAAAAGAAACAAAAATAAATAAATAACAGAGGCAAAACAAACTACAAAAAACAAATAAAATTCACCATTAAATATATCTCTATTTTATATGAATTTACAAATTTGAATGGGCTCAATCGGAGTTCGGATGCAAAAGATATGGGCTTTGGAAGTTTGAAAATCAAATAAAACCCTAATTTGGATTTTATTGAATTTCCCGAATTATTTTTATAAAGGAAAATCGGATTATTGCGCAATGCTTGCGTCAGCCGAGAATTTCTGGAAAAGAAAATAGATTTAAAAATAAATCTGACATGTGGGCCCCAAATGTCAGTCTCGGGGTTCACGGTGGACCGAGTGCACGGAACCAAGGGAGATCTGGCGCGGTGGACTGAGCCACGCACGCGTGTGTTGGCGTCCGACCGCACCACACGGCCGCCACACCAAAGATCAAGTCGACGCCGCACCGAGGTGGACGACAACGGCGGCGGTGGCGCTTGGGACCCGATGGTCGCCGGCGAACGGCGGCGTCTCGCCGGTGGTGTAGGGTACCGATTGTTCCGTGCTATGCGCGCACTGGGGTGCCCTACAAATATCCGCAACGACAGCGGCGGCGGCCGAGGAAGAAGCGGCGGTGGAGCTTCGGGTTTTGTCGGAAGGGTGCTCCGGCGACGAGGAGGGGCGCACGGGGTAGCCTGGAACTTGCCGATCACGGTGGTGCAGTCGGTGGAGCAAGGGCGACAACAACGGCGGCGCAATTCACCGGAGAAGAAGCTCGGCCGAAAACCCTAAAACTTGGATTGCGGCGGCGCTAGAGTGATCGAGAAGACGAGGGGGATGGCTCTGGGTTGCGGCGGACTAGGCGATCCTAAAGGGGGTATTTATAGGCTCGGGGAACACCAGAATTGCAAATCCCCAATTCGGGTCCGAAACGGCCGGGTTTTGAAATCCTTGATTCTCAGAGATTGAGAGGGATTCGGTAGCCGATTTGGTTAGGGATGAGTACGGGACAGATACGGCTACAAATTGGTGGGGTCGGTGTGAAGAATCAGCGACCGTTGCGATTTTGTCGGATGAAGCTTCAAGCTCCAGCAATGGCGAGCGAAGGTGCGGGCGCGAGGAAGAAGAAGGCGCGGAGACGACGACCCTGTGGCGGTCCCACTGTCAGTGGCAGCAAGGCGCGGGCGAGCGAGATCAGCGGGCGAGGCCACGCGGCGAACATCCAACGGAGGAAGGCGGGGTTGAGCGCGTACGTCCGATCAAAAACGAGGAGCACGCGTCAAGCATCCAACGGACGAGGGCGCGGCCGAGCGGCGAGTTGGGCTGGCGCGGCTGGAATAGTGTTGGGCTTCGGCCCAGCACTGTTCCGAAGGATTTAAATAGATTTTTCTTTTTAATAAATCCATAAAATGCAAATAGCAATTAGAAAATAGCAAATGATCTTAAAAAATTTCTAGAAAATTCTATAAAATATATCCAAGCATGTAGAATCTAAACAAAATAGTTTTGACAATTGTTGATGTTGGGATTAATCATATTAAATCATTTTGTCCTTAAAGTTCATATTTAGTTTTTAATTTAAATTCAATAAAATGAAGATGATAAGATTTTCAACTAGCAAATAAATAAAAGATTTTTAAAAGGCTCAAAAATTGGGGTGTTACAAGCAGTCTGAGCCCGACAGCTCGCTGGCAATAGCGACCGCAGTGGAGGCGAAGCAAGGGCGCAATGCTGAGAGGGCAAGGAGGCGAACAAGGTCACACGATCAACTTCACCGGAGGCAACCTTGGGCCAACGGTGGCGCGACACAAGTGGCGGCGATGATGGGTTACACGGTGGCAAGACGCTGCCGCGAAGGGAAAGGGAGCACGACATAGAACAAATGAGCGACAAACCCAAAGGGGTGGTGGTGCTGACGAAAACTCACCGGGGATAGCGAAATCCAATGGCGATGACGCACGACTGGACTCGAAGAAGAAACACTCGATCTCTTGGCTTGCGGCTTCTCCAGCCCGATGGTTGGAGGGAGGTGGAAGAGGGCTCCCAGGAAACACACTGTGACACAGTTAACTTCGGTGGAAACACGATGGGGCGGCGGATTGGTGAGCTCCTTCTTGTCTTCAATGATGGCGCGGCTTTCAGAACTTTGGCGAGGTGACGACGAAACAGGCGAAGGCGGCTGCGGTTCGAGGTGCAGATCCGGGGGTGGACGGGCCTTTTAAAGGTCAGAGAGGAGCAGTTCCACACGAACACGATGGTGAGGCCGTGTCGAAGAGGGAGACAGAGCCGAGTTGAGGACAAAGACGAAGGACAGAGCAACGCTGACAGATGGGGCCAAGCTGCAGCGTGAGAGAGAGAGGGGGGAGTGAGGCGGGCGAGCTAGGCCACGCGTGGGCGAACGCGGGAATGTGCTGGGTTGGGCGAGTAGAAAAGCACGACAGTGTGGATTTGGTAGGGCCAGCTGGGGGGGACAGGAAAAGGAGATGGGTCAAAGGAAATGGGCCAGAAAAAATCACCCCGAGAAAGATTTAGGAAAAGGAAGGATTTAGGAATTTCATAAATTGGATTAAATCAAATTTATATAAAATAATTATCAAATAAATTCCAAAAATTCCAAGAAAATTCTAGAAAATACTCTGGAACTCGAGGAACCCAAAAAAATGGTTTTGAATTTAATTGAAGGTTAGATTATTCAAAGAAAAGGGTTTTAATTTTTGAAAATTCAAATTAAGCTTTAACTTAAGCAAGAAAATTCAAATGATTATTTTTATTTTGAAAGGTTTCAAAAGACTCCAAATTTGGGATGTTACCCTATATTAACAATGATATCCATCGTACAAGAGCTGGTGGAGTGTCGGGATCCAAATATGCAAATCTGAACACTATGTGTATATTGCACTAGTCCAGGATAACGCTAGTGCACACATAGGTAATATCGATGAAATATCATTCTATATGGAAAGATAACTAAGAAATAGATAATTAATAAAAAATTATCAAAGTAACGACCTTAAGGTCAAAGGTTACAATTAATGCCTCAGAAGGCAAATATCTCAAATAAGCTGCAGCGGAAGGAAAAAAAATAACTTCAATGAAGCCTATATGCCCACAGGCAATCGACTAGGGTAGCATGACCTAGTTCTCCGCGATCCTTTAAGTAGACCTTGTCAACCGACGATGAACTGATGTAGTCATCATCAACTGAGCAACATTGTTTATAGAAAGAATAAGTACATAGAGTACTTAGCAAGTTGCATCACGGAATATAATTATAGATGATGGCTTATTTCAAAGGAAATAGCTCCTATGGTTATTTTGCAAAAGCAACAGTTGCATTTGAATACAAACAATAGATTGAACGCATAATTTAAAACAAATAAACGATAATAATTTAACAAGTATTTCACAAAGTTCACATAGCCTAATCAATTTCTTTCACACAACCATATGGGTTAATTCACAAAACTATCCCTCCTAATTGTTTTATAAAAATCTACCCCTCACGTAGCCTAATCAATTTCTTTCACACAACCATATGAGTTAATTCACACAACTATCCCTCCCAATTGTTTTATAAAAATCTACCCCTCGTGTGAAATCCCCAAGCATGTCCATGACTGTGGACGAAGCTATTTGAATAGATTGATTAACACTCTCGAGATGTTGTACACTTTACCCATAAGATGCAATCAACTTGTACAAAGAAGATCACAATAAAACCTTTTCGAAACTTCATCTCAATAATTAACTCTCCCATTGTGCATACTATCGACCCCGGCCTCACTCGTTGATCCAACGCACACCGTTAGACCCGAAGACGGTGAACCGCCCATAAATGTGACCCTTCCACGTAGTCCACACCTCCACCCATCACAGAGTACTTAACCTACTGCTTAAGTAGTCAATGTCGAGACTCCATAATATACTAAGTTAGGCATGTCACATACCAGACATGTGGTCGTACAGTAAGGCTCAGTTCAATGACATGCAAAGTTAAATCCTTAATTGACCAAGGCGAGACTGCCAATTTCTAACTAAGTCACCACAACTCATATTACCCAATCAGAGAGCTTCACCATATCACAATTCTTTCCACTCGTCTCTGTCTAAATCATTTTCCCACCATGTTGATTACGTGCAACACATGCCGTCAACAGGTGACAACATACATCACATAGTCTTTTCACAATGAATTTCCGTCACCATTTAGTCAAGTTTAGATTTGCAGTTCAACATGATATCAATGACCCGTTGCATGGCTAAGTATACAAATAGTGTCTAACCAACCCACGTTGGTGCTATGATATTACCAACTACTAGTTAACCAAGCTAGGGTGACAAATGACCATGGTAATACAATAAGCAATGTGGACATAATAAAGTAGGTGTATAGCTAATCCCAAGAAAAGAATTTAATAACTGAATTAGCATGCAATACTTTGAATCAAAGTAATGTTGGAAAACTAGGTCCAACATGATCAAAGCTCAAATTGCCTTGCTATAACAACCCTATTGTTCTTTATCTTCGATGTTCGACTTCCTTGACCTTCAGCTCCTTCCAGTGATTCCGGAACGACAACGTCTAACGACAGAGAAAGTGTAAAAACAAACACAACTCAAAACAACAAATCAAATAAACTCCAAATTGAAATTAAATGGTACTAGAGGATAAAGATTGATTTAGATGAATTTAAAAACTTAAATGGGTTCAATCGGAGTTCGTATGAGGAAGAACGAACTCTCCGAAGTTTAGAAGGAAAAGAAAATGCTGAAAAAACGTGAGAGAGAATAGGTGTGACTGACATGTGGTGCCGAGGCAATATTCCCAGAATCTTTATTTTTGGGAATATTTAGAAAATGATGAGAGAATGACATGTCTGGCCACTGGTCCATACCCCAGGTACACTGAGAGATGCTAGTCCACGGTAGACCAAGCTCATGGAGAGGTTGACCAAGGTTGATGTGGATATCATGGGGAGATGCTCCAGATCTTAGGATGATGTTGTGGATATCATGGGAATATGCTCCAGATCTTAGGATGATGTGACAATTGGTAATGGTGTTTACGGTTTGTCGTTTCACGAGTTTTCGACAAAGCTTCAGGCATTCTGGACAGGGGCGGTCCGACCGGCCATAGCATGGCGGTCCGACCGGTCCCAAATCGGTCGGACCGGCCATGTGCGTGATCGGACGGTTGTGACCTATAAGTGGTCAAAAGCAGTGGGCCAAAAATAGGTGTTGTAGGCAAGTGAGGGATTCCAATGCACTTGGTCTTATGATTTTGGAGTCTCAGAAGAAGTTCTATTCGTTTAAGTTTCCGAAGGTTTGAATTTGGGGCATGAATTTGGCTAAGTGCTGGGAGCGGTCCGACCGGCTCACAGGAGCGGTCCGAGCCGTTAGGCGGTCCGACCGCTCTCATGGAGCGGTCGACCGGTTTCTACTTGAGCGTCGGCCAACCGTGGCGATGTTGTTTTGTTAGGTCAAAGTCATTGGTATCGTGGCATATGGTTTGCATGATGCATGTTTTGACTAACATGGGTCAAGTTGTGAAGAACTTGTTCCCGAATTCGTGTTTGCTTGTCTATGGTTGTGCAGTTGCTTGGTGGTCAACGACGGTCAAGCGAGGAGGATCGGGACTAGACTTGGAGAGTTGAGGTCGAGCGATCGGCGATGCGGGTGAGGTCAATGACTCAAGCGTGACACAAGTGGACAAAGGTGACCTATTGGCGAATCCATGACGCATGGTGAAGCGGTTTAGGTCAAAAGGTTAAAGACGGCGCTTTGCCAAGCGTGCGTGTGTGACCCGTTTGTTAGTGGGCCTTAACGGGGGCCCAATTGAGTCAAACCCTAGAGAGTTCTAGGCCTCCACTATAAATAGGAGGAGGTGGGGGCTGCACCTTCTCTCTCGCTGTTTTTCACCTCTTTTGTGTTTTCAAAACCCTAATTGGCTTAGGGGGAGTTGAGGTGGAGGCTAGGGCTTTTCATGGTTTGAGGTGAATTTCGTGATCTTGGATTGACCACTGATCCATGATGGTGTGGGTGTAATCCAGCAACGATCACGTTCTTAATCTATGCAAGGTTTGCTTGAGATAAGTCTCTTTTCGTTCTTGCTTTCAATTTCGTGATTTTAGGGCTTTCTTTGATCCGCGAGTTTGTGATTGATTCTTTCACGTGAATTAGCTTGCTGTGATATGTGTGAATCTATCTACAATCATCTTGATCATCAATCACTCACGAACAAGCATTAGGATCAAGTTTTCGTTCTTGCCTAGTTTTAGACCCTCTGTTAATCAATTGGCAATTGTTCAGGATCTATCCAATAATTATCATAATATTCGATTGGAATAGGTCCTCAATAGCATAGAGAAGGTGTGTGCAAAGTTTCGTAAAGTTTGGAGTTGAGAATCAAAAGTTTGACCTAATTGCAACCGTCATCGGGTGATTTTCTTATTTTCAGATCGGTTTGAGCTTCACGGTCCGACCGCCCATTAGCACCGGTCGAGATCGATTTTGGGAGCGTCCGACCGCCAAGATAACGATGGTCGACCGCCGACAATCGGTCCAACCGGTGGGTCGAGGTCGACCGCGCTGTTTTGAGATTCTCGTAATCTTAGTTGATTTTGTATTTTGCTTAGGGTTTTAATTGGATTCAATACTAGTCTTCCGCTGTACTGGTATATTGATCTTCATAGCTTCCTAATAGCTATTGGAGTGAAATTGTGTTGAATTCATTATTTGGGAAAAAGTGAGCGTGCTCCTATTCACCCCCCCCCCCCTCTAGTCGCCTTTTCGGTCCAACAAGTGGTATCGAGCCGGTTAGTTCACTCTTGATCTTAACCGGTCCTTTGAAATTTAGGCGATGGATAAGTTTTCTACTAAACCGCATATCTTCGATGGGCACGACTATGCCTATTGGAAGAATCGTATGAGTCTTTCTTGAGAGCGAGGACAAGCTATTTGGGATGTTGTTCGAGCCCCGCTTGTTATTCCTGAAATTGCAACACCGGCTTCAGCAATTCTTGTGGCAAACAACAACAAACCCAAAAATCTTTTATATGGTGCGCTTGGTAGACAAGAATATGATCGCATTTGCAATCTTGCCCTGCAAGACGAAATTTGGAACACTCTCGAAACATATCATGAGGTTCGTCCCAAATCAAAAGGTGCGCCAAACAGTTTACAAGCGTGAATACAATAAATTGAGATGCGTCCCGAGAGAGCATCGATGACATTTTCATCGCTTTAATAAAGTAATTAATCAAATGAAAGTCGTTGATATTGAATATTCTCAATGAAAATGCCACCCATCTCTTGCTGCAATCAATACCAAGGAGTGGGAGATGAAGGCTACTGCTATAGAGGAAAATGTTGATATTTCAAGTCTTACTTTAGAATTGCTTTATAGTAAACTCAAGACTCATGAAATTAAAAGAGTTGATCATCCTAAGAAAGACAACATGGCATTGATAGTGATCCTCTCAAAAGGTCTCTGATGGTACTCTTGAATCATTTTCTCGATTTTCATTTACTTGCTTATCTGCGATTTCTGAGGAGGAGCTTGAAAGTATTCCTGAGACAGAGTTAGCTCTCCTAGCTAAAAAATTCACACGGGCCTACAATAATGTGAGAAACAAAAAGAGAGGTGGTCCGGTGACATGCTATGAATGTGGTGAGCTAAACCATATCCGGGCAAATTGCCCCAAGCTGAAAGGTAAGAGCAATCATAAGGAAGGAAAGTCAGCTTGGAAGAAGCCTCCTTTCAACAAATCAAGGTATGAGGCTAATAAGCTTGTGAAGGCCGCTCACCGGGTTCTTACCGCTTTTGAGGATCAATCCTTGAGCGATGTGGATTCCGGGAGTGAGGAGGACAAGGAGGAGGAGATCCCTCAAGGCAAAAAGAAAGGGAAGGCCAAAGACTTCACTAGCATGTGCTTCATGGCTGACACTGACGACATTGATGATAATGAGGTACCTTTTTCTTATGACGAGCTTTCTGCTAAATATGATTCTATAGTTGAGCAATTGCTTAGTCAAGATGAAGCGCTAGAATTTGTCATGACAAAAAATAAGAAATTAGAGTCAAAGATTAACAAACTGAAAGTAGAGCTTAAAAATGTTAAGACTCTTGAACCTGATGAATGTTTATCTTGTCATGCTATGCATTCAGAAATTACCAAGTTACAATCTGCTCATAATATTTCTGTACAACAACTTGAGAATGCTAGATCTGAACTAAATGAAATTAAAAGTGCTCCTTGTGAAAAATGTTTAGAATCTAGTAAATTGATTGCTTTTGATGTGTTTGATTCTAGCCCTTGCACTTCATGTTTAGAAAAAGAACGTGAAATCAAGGATATCTTAGGAGCTGCTAGAGTCAAATATGCTAAGCTTAAGGATAATATTGAAAATACTACTTGTGCTTCTTGTTCCGCTCTTAAGCTTGAAATTGCTTTATATAAGGAGAAATCTATGGATAAAACTTGGGATGCTTGTGTTAACTTGAGAAAAGAAAATGCTTACCTTCATGATACATTAGAGAAATTTTCTAAAGGTAAGAAATAATTAAATATGATTCTTGACAAGTCTAAAACTCCTTATAAGAAGCAAGGTTTAGGATTCAATTCTTTTCAAGACAATTCAAACCCAAAAGTCATTCAAGTCTTGGAAAAGGTTTAATTGAATTCAAAACCCAACTCGCAAAAACATCTTTTAAATCTGCAGGTTTTGCCCAACCTTGTATTAATTCAAATGGTACTTCTTCTAGTGGTACCAAGTACCATTGCACTTATTGCAAGAAAGGTGAGCATTTGATTGAATTCTGTTGGCGTAGGTTGAAAAATGATAAGAAAAATCTTGATAGAATTTCATTCAGGCAACCTAGAGCTTTTATGAGACATGGTAACACTGAAAAGAATAAACCTGGATTAGGATTTTTCTCACATGCAAATCATTATGTTTCTAAATATCCTAATTCTAATATTCTTCAGTCAAGGGTCGACCTCCGTGGTCACCGATCGACTCGATTTGGTCACGGATCGACCACAAGACAACGCCGGCGGATCGCCGATGCTTTAATTCCCATGTTAATTTAAACATTGCTCATAACAGAATTTTAGATAAAATCAAAGATAGTACTTCTGGTTTGTATACTCCTTTCAGACGTGTGTCTCAGTACTGGATTCCTAAATCTTGTTTATCTAACCCCAGTATTGAGACACATCGTTCTTCTGTTCTTGGATTTTCAGGATTACCGCGGAAAAGGGAAGAACACGTGGTTCGTTGACTCCGGGTGTTCACGCCACATGACCGGAAACTCAAGATGGTTCACCTCTTTCACGCGGGCAACAGGTGATGACTTCATCACCTTTGGAGATGATACACAAGGGCGAATTGAAGGAACAGGATCAATTAGGGTGAACAACAAATTCATTCTAAAGGATGTCGCTCTTGTGGACAAGCTTAGGTATAATCTCCTTTCTGTATCTCAGCTTCTTGATGATGGCTATGAGACTGTTTTTAAGAAAGATGCTTGTCGTGTGCTTGATTCTACTGGTGAGCTTGTGTTTGGAATATCTAGAGTTGGTAGAATTTTTGAGCCGATTTTTTGAAGCTCTTCTTTGGATCTCTTAAATGTTTGCTTACATCTTCTTCTGATTTCTGGATTTGGCATCGACGTCTGGGGCACATTGGTTTTGATCATCTGACGTGAGTTAGCAACCTTTGTAACACCCTGACCCAAATTCGGCTCAATGCCCAAATTTCAGTGTGGGCGGACCGCCACACATAGCACCCCACTTACACTTTCGTCCTCGCCGTGTAAAGGGTTAACCCGAGGTGCTACGTTTGGATCCAACAGGCATTATATACCACCACAACTCACTTGAGACAAGCAATGTGGGACTAATCCCACCACACAACTCCTCATGGGCCACATGGGCCATGCTATGAGCAGGCCGGGGTATTACATTCACCCCCTTAAGGGCCGACCTCGGCGAGAAACCGCATACTGTGCAAATGCCTGAACCACCCCTCGACACGCCCAGTGCGCCCAGTCTCGGCACATATGCCATGCCATGTGTCCACTCCGGGCCCACATGTGTCATGCGCCATATGCCCGCGCCCCTGTCCCGCACACGCCCGTGCAGCGAAGGTTGATGCTCTGATACCATCTGTAACACCCTGACCCAAATTCGGCTCAATGCCCAGCCCACCGTGGGGCGGACCCGCCACACATAGCACCCCACTTACACTTTCGTCCTCGCTTCGTGTAAAAGGGTTAACCCGGAGGTGCTACGTTTGGATCCAACAGGCATTATATACCACCACAACTCACTTGAGACAAGCAATGTGGGACTAATCCCACCACACAACTCCTCATGGGCCACATGGGCCATGCTATGAGCAGGCCGGGCCTTGATCTCATGAGAGGTTTGCCCAAACTCAAAGCTGTCAAAGATGTTGTACGTGCGCCCTGTAGGCATGGCAAACAAGTTGCTGCCTCACACCCTTCTGTGACTATGGTTATGACTGACGGACCAGGACAGTTGCTTCATATGGATACTGTTGGTCCTGCAAGAGTCCAGTCAGTCGGTGGAAAATGGTATATTCTTGTTATAGTCGATGATCTTTCAAGATATTCTTGGGTGTTCTTTCTTGCTTCAAAAGATGAAGTTTTTGGTTATTTTCATGATGTTGTTCTTCGTTTGGCTTCTGAACTTCCTGGTGCCCTGAGAGCGATCCGCAGTGACAATGGCACGGAGTTCAAAAATGCTTCTTTTGCTTCTTTATGTGCTGAGTGCGGTATTGAGCATCAGTTCTCCTCTCCACACGTCCCACAACAAAATGGCGTGGTGGAAAGGAAGAATAGGACCTTGGTCGAAATGGCTAGGACGATGCTAGATGAGTATAGCACACCGAGGAGGTTTTGGGCCGAAGCTATTGCTACAGCTTGTCATATTGCAAATCGTGTCTTTTTAAGACTATCTTTAGGCAAGACTCCTTATGAGCTTCGTTTTGGTAGAAAACCCTATGTTTCGCACTTTCGAGTCTTTGGATCAAAGTATTTTATTCTTAAGACAGGAAACTTAGATAAATTTGAATCAAGGACTTTTGATGGGATATTTCTGGGTTATCCTGCTCATTCGAGGGGTTTTCGGGTTTTTAATACTGAGACTAACCTTATTCAGGAGACTTGTAATGTCACTTTTGATGAGACTAGCCACGAGCTAGATCCGTTGTTCTGAGATGATTCACAGTGACAGAGAGCATTTTTGTGGAGGAAGATGAGGACAAAGTCGACACTGCCCTTCATCTGCTGCCACGAGGCACCCATATTAATACAAGAACCTGCTACATCTACTTCACCTTCAGTTGAGGCTCCTGCTGCATCATCATCGTCAGTAGTACCTGCGGAGGTCGAAGAAACGATATCTCACCCGGGCGCTCCACTTCGCATTCAGAGACAGCATCCTCCGGATCAGATAATAGGTAATCTACATGAGCGAGTCACTCGCCGGTATAATGATCCAAATCTCTACTCTCATTCTCGCTTTTGTTGCTTCTTTTGAACCCGCGATATATCACATGCGTTATCTGATTCTAGCTGGGTAAATGCCATGCATGAGGAGTTAGAGAATTTTGAAAGAAACAAGGTTTGGAACCTAGTAGAACCTCCTAGTGGTCATAATGTTATAGGAACCCGTTGGGTATTCAAGAATAAACAAGGTGAGGATGGTTCTGTGGTTAGAAACAAGGCCAGATTGGTAGCTCAGGGTTTCAGCCAAGTTGAGGGGTTAGATTTTGATGAGATATTTGCTCCTGTTGTTAGACTAGAAGCCATTCGCATTTTGCTCGCATTTGCTGCATCAAAAGGTTTTTAATTATATCAAATGGATGTTAAAAGTGCTTTTTTAAATGGTTTCATAGAGGAGGAAGTATATGTTAAGCAACCCCCTGGTTTTGAGGATCCCAAGTATCCAAATCGTGTGTTCAAGTTATCCAAAGCCTTGTATGGTCTTAAACAAGCCCCTAGAGCCTGGTATGATAGACTTAAGACTTTCTTGCTTAAAAATAATTTTGAGATGGGTAAAGTGGATAAAACTCTATTCATTCTTAGGCGTGGCAATGACTTCCTGCTTGCTCAAATTTACGTAGATGATATTATTTTTGGTGGTTCTTCTAATGCTCTTGTTTCCAGCTTTTCTAAGACTATGTCCAGGGAATTTGAGATGAGTATGATGGGAGAGCTTAATTACTTTTTGGGGCTTCAAATCAAGCAATGCAAGGAAGGAACTTTCATCCATCAGACAAAGTACACTAAAGATCTACTCAAACGCTTCAACATGGGTGACTGCAAGCCAATTTCCACTCCCATGGCAACTTCGATCGCTTTGGATCCGGATGAGGAAGGAGAAGTCGTGGATCAACGCGAGTACCGCAAACATGATCGGCTCCTTCTCAGATCGACGGCCTCGAGACCGGACATTCACTTCACGATATGCCTTTGTGCAAGATTTCAGGCATCTCCGAGAACTTCCCATCGCCAAGCCGTTAAGCGCATATTCATGTATTTACACTCTACCCTCTTATATGGCATTTGGTATTCCTGCTCTTCAACTTTGTCCATTAGGGGTTTTTCAGATTCTGATTTTGCGGGCTGTCGGTTAGATAGGAAGAGTACTTCAGGCACCTGTCACTTCTTAGGCACTTCTCTTGTATCTTGGTCTTCTAGGAAGCAGTCTTACATTGCACAATCCATCTTTGAAGCGGAGTATGTAGTCGCTTGCTAGTTGTCAGAGCTGATTTTGTGGATGACGTCCACTTTGAAAGATTATGGGTTAAATTTTGCTAGTGTTCCTCTTTTCTGTGATAACACTTCTGCTATTAACATTGCTAAAAACCCAGTGCAACATTCTAGGACTAAGCACATAGACATTCGCTTTCACTTCCTTAAAGATCATGTTGAAAAAGGGGATATTGTGATGCACTTCGTGGAGTCCGAAGCTCAATTGGCAGATATTCTCACCAAGCCTTTAGATCAAACCAGGTTTTCCACCTTGAGAAGCGAGTTAGGGGTAATTTATCCCTATGGGTTGGTTTGAGGGGGAGTTTGATCTTTCCTTGTTCTTTTGATCTTTTATTGTTCTTTTTCTGAACTTAGTGATCTTTTTGAACTTTTTAGGTTTTTAGGTTTTTTAATTGCATCTCATTGTATCATATTGCATTCATATGAAAAATACAACAAGTGGTATGAAAAATCCAAAAAGATGCATTGTAATATAAGATTTTCTGCTTATCTTTTAAAATTGATGAAGCTTTGCCTATTACCCTTTGGAGCTTTAGTAGTTCAATTCTTGCTCAATGTCATGTCTAGTTCTTTGACTTGCTAGAATTATCATGCTTTTACATGTGTAGCTAAGTCCTTGCTATATGAGCTAGAACCTTAAAACAACTCGAACTAAGAAATTGCAATTTGTGAATGTTTTAGCGAGTTGCGCAATTAGTGCTCCTCTTGTGACATTGGCCCTGTCAGAATTGATTTGTTAGCTCTTTGATCTAAAATTGACCATTACTTGAGCTTTTGTGTTCTTGAGATTCCAAAACTGCTCATGTGAAAAATGAAAATCAAGATTGTCTTATGCTTAAATTGTGCCAAACTATTCTTACGAGACTGCTTGTCAAATGACATGAACTTGGAGATAGTTTGATGAACCAGACGATCTCATGGGGACTGCTTGTCAGAAATGACATGAACCTCAAGATTTGTCACCCTGGTAGAAGCTTAGAAAGAGTTTGTGGATGGCTCCTAGTCCAGGATCTTCTTTACTAAGATATACCTTTAATCAACTTTTGGTCGAATCTTAGGATGAGTTTGTGGATGGCTCCTAGTCTAGGATCTTGTCACTAAGTTAGATCATTAGTCAACTTCAATATTCAATGCATATGAGAAAAATGTTGACAAATGGGCTTTTACAAAATATTGAGCAAAATGATTCAATACAGGACCTGATTGACTCTTAATGTGGTCTTTGTTAGATTTTTGATCTCATTGTGACATTTTGACATGGCCAATTTCACTTTAGGATCCCTGTTGATGAACTTGCTGAATTTGAAGCGTTGCTTAAATTGATCAAATCTACTGCTTTACTTTTGAGCTTTTGTTCTTAGCTTTGATATATATGTCTTACCATGATCTTGCTAGCGCTGTCAGGCTTGATATGCTGTTTGTGCAATATTAGAGATACTATCTCTTTTGGGTAATCTCCAAAGCTTCTTGTAATCAAAAATTGAAAAATACAAAAATGAAGCCACTCCATTGCACTTCATGCATACTCCTGTTTATGCTTCTTTTGTTTTTGCTTCTTTCTTTATCATCTATTTGTTATCTCTGGATGAGAGGAAGGCGTGATTCCTTGATGAATCCATTGTCAAAGGGGGAGAAGATGTGTTAATGAGAAGATATTTCTTTGTTGGGGGAGAAGATTATACAAAGGGGAGAAATTTGGAGTGAAATTTGGAGATATATATATATATATATATATCTTTGTTATACAAAGGGGGAGAAACTGAAAATTTAAAAGTTTCTGAAAATTGAGGATCATAGTGAGGGGGAGTTCTTGAGTTACATTCTAATTGTCTTATTGAATATTCTGAACTTGAATTGCATTCTTTTATCTTCACAATGATCATAGGTCAATTGAACAATTGTTCTTTCATATGGACCTCATGTGAGAATTTTGACCCTTTTCTGGAAATCAAAGTTTTTATGCTTTCTTTTGCTTTGTCTCACATGCCTATACTATTCTGATGCCAGCTTGGTCATTTACATTGCTTTTTCTTGCTTATGGACCAAGTTGTGCCTTTGTGCAAAAACTGCGAGTAAACTCGTTTTCAAACCTCTTACTTACATTTTCTGGATAATTGCCAATGTGTTCATCAAGGGGGAGATTGTGGATATCATGGGAATATGCTCCAGATCTTAGGATGATGTGACAATTGGCAATGGTGTTTACGGTTTGTCGTTTCACGAGTTTTCGATAAAGCTTCAGGCATTCTGGACAGAGGCGGTCCGACCGGCCATAGCATGGCGGTCCAACCGGTCCCAAATCGGTCGGACCGGCCATGTGCGGCGGTCGGACCGGCTGTGACCTATAAGTGGTCAAAACGAGCTGGGCCAAAAATAGGTGTTGTAGGCAAGTGAGGGGATTCCAATGCACTTGGTCTCATGATTTTTGGAGTCTCCAGTAAGAAGTTCTATTCGTTTTAAGTTTCCAGAAGGTTTCGGAATTTCAGGGTATGAATTTCGGCTAAGTTCCTGGGGGCGGTCCGACCGGCTCACAGGGAGCGGTCCGACCGGCCAAGGGGCGGTCCGACTGGCTCTCATGGAGCGGTCAGACCGGTTTCTACTTGAACGTCGGCCAACTTCGTGGCGATGTTGTTTTGTTAGGTCAAAGTCATTGGTATCGTGGCATATGGTTTGCATGATGCATGTTTTGACTAACATGGGTCAAGTTGTGAAGAACTTGTTCCCGAATTCGTGTTTGCTTGTCTATGGTTGTGCAGGTTGCTTGGTGGTCAACGACGGTCAACGGCGAGGAGGATCGGGACTAGACTTGGAGAGTTGAGGTCCAGAACGATCGACGATGCCGGGTGAGGTCAATGACTCAAGCGTGACACAAGATGGACAAAGGTGACCTATTGGCGAATCCATGACACATGGTGAAGCGGTTTAGGTCAAAAGGTTAAAGACGGCGCTTTGCGAAGCGTGCGTGTGTGACCCGTTTGTTAGTGGGCCTTAACGGGGGCCCAATTGAGTCAAACCCTAGAGTGTTCTAGGCCTCCACTATAAATAGGAGGAGGTGGGGGCTGCACCTTCTCTCTCGCTGTTTTTCACCTCTTTTGTGTTTTCAAAACCCTAATTGGCTTAGGGGGAGTTGAGGTGGAGGCTAGGGCTTTTCATGGTTTGAGGTGAATTTCGTGATCTTAGATTGACCACTGATCCATGATGGTGTGGGTGTAATCCAGCAACGATCACGTTCTTAATCTATGCAAGGTTTGCTTGAGATAAGTCTCTTTTCGTTCTTACTTTCAATTTCATGATTTTAGGGCTTTATTTGATCCGCGAGTTTGTGATTGATTCTTTCACGTGAATTAGCTTGCTGTGATATGTGTGAATCTATCTACAATCATCTTGATCATCAATCACTCACGAACAAGCATTAGGATCAAGTTTTCGTTCTTGCCCGATTTTAGACCCTCTGTTAATCAATTGGCAATTGTTCAGGATCTATCTAAGAATTATCATAATATTCGATTGGAATAGGTCCTCATTAGCATAGAGAAGGTGTGTGCAAAGTTTCGTAATGTTTGGAGTTGAGAATCAAAAGTTTGACCTAATTGTAACTTCGTCATCGGGCTGATTTTACTGTTTCAGATCGGTTCTGGAGCCTGCCGGTCAGACCGCCCATCAGCACCGGTCAGACCGATTTTGGAGAGGTCCAACCGCCAGTACAACAGCGGTCAGACCGCCCGGCAATCGGTCAAACCGGCTGGGTCCAGAGGTCAAACCGCCCATGTTTTGAGATTCTGTAATCTTAGTTGATTTTGTATTTTGCTTAGGGGTTTTAATTGGATTCAATACTAGTCTTCCACTGTACTGGTATATTGATCTTCATAGCTTCCTAATAGCTATTGGAGTGAAATTGTGTTGAATTCATTATTTGGGAAAAAGTGAGCGTGCTCCTATTCACCCCCCTCTAGTCGCCTTTTCGGTCCAACAGATGTGATAATTGGTAATGGCGTTAATAGTTTATCGTTTCACGTGTTTTCTGCAAAGTTGTTGTACTGTCAGGCCATTGGCGGTCTGACCGGCTGATCGTGATCGACCGCCTAATATGATCTCCGACCGACCATAGCGGCGGTCGGACTGTCCAACTTCAGAAAGTGAGGTTTTGAGCTGGGCCAAAAATAGAGGTAGCAGGCAACAGACGGGATTCTATTGCACTTGGTCTCATAATTTTTGGAGTCTCCAGACAAAAGTTCTATTGGTTTGGAAATTCCAGTAGGTTTCGGAATTTGAGGGGTTGAAATCGGCTAAGTCCCAACTGGCGGTCTGACCGACCAATAGGTGGCGGTCAGACTGGCCAGGGTGGGCGGTCAGACCAGCCATGGGGGAGGTCAGACCGGTTTTCACTTGATCGTCGGTCTTCGTGGGGGCAATGTTCGGTCGTTAGGTCAAAGTCATGAGTTTTCATGGCGGCAATGTTTTCACTAGTTTTCGTTTTGACTCGGTTTTGGACTTTCCTCGTCTCAAACAGAAAAGGGTCGTAATTCTTCCAAGAATTATCATGTAATACTCTGAAAAAAATAATATTAATATAAATAATTGCGTCTTAAGGGTCGGAGAGTAATTAATTAAATAGTAACAATAAGTAATTAATTAAAAACGTCTGAAGGGCTCGTGCGTAATTAAATAAAAAGAATTTGGGAAAAAATAGATTATTTTCGGAATTTTTATGAGCTATATAAATAGATCTTTGATTTTTTTTAGAAACCCTAATCCTATTTTCCACCCCCAGCCGCCGGCCAAATTGTTTTTCTGCGCCGCCAGTTTTCTCATCCGCTCTCATGACTCGCCGCCTCTGTCCTGCAGGCCGGCTTCTGCGTTCTTGGTCGGTTTTGTCGCCGCCTTCCAGCTTCGCGGCTGCGACCGCCACGCTTTTCGCTTCGGGCCGCTGTCGGGTTTTGTTGCCGCCGTTGCCGCGCTTAGCCGAAAGCGACTACATCGCCGCGACCAGAAGCCGCTCATGCTTTCTTTGGTTGCCGCGGCGGTGCGAAGTTCTGTGGGCTTCTCTGCCGATCGTTACTCTTCGCTTTTCTCGAGCCGTGGATCGCCGGGCGCCACAGCATGCTCGAATCTGCGCTACGCCGCCCTTCTTGTGCACCGCTGTGCCGAGCGAAATCCGAGCCGGCCGAAGACCTGCGCCGTTCTGGTGATCGGCTGCTGCTGATTTTCTGGTTGCTGCGGTTAGTATGTATTTTTGTTCCTTTGTGGTTTCGGTAGTACAAGTTGTTTTGATTAGTAATCAGAGAGATGTTAATTAGTTAATTCTAATTAGTACACATTGCTAGCAATTAATTAAGAGGGTGGCGATTAGTATTTGATTAACTTTTTGTGCACTGCTAGACTAGCTAATTAATGGGAGATATCGATTAATAAGATTTGTTTAACCTGAATTTTGGAGACATCATCTACTAGTTAATTGTAGATAATTTCGATAGCTTTCTTTAGCATATTTTATCACGTCAATCGGACGAGTATAATTAGAGTTATGTTTTTCGGAAGACCGCTGTTTTTACTGTTGTCGGTATTCGGCGCTGTTTTGGTAGATTGGTTATTAAAAATAGTAAACAGATTGATTAGTGTTTTTGATCTACATGAAAGTTGGAGATAATTGTCCAATGGTTCTGTAGAATCTGAGAACGCGCATTTTGGTTGAGTAAAACTAAAGTTATGAAATTTGGAAGACCGCTGTTCCGAAGCGGACAGACCGACTTTCTGGGCTAAATACGGAGGGTTAGATGATTTAATTAGAAGTCTTCGTAATCTAAGAAAAGGTAGATAATTTTATAAAGAATCCAGAATGGGGTGGTTTGTGGTGATTGGACTTTCGAGTCAAAAGTTGCGCTTTTTTTAGTAACCGGACAGCAATGGGTAGTTTTTCGGTATCGGCGTAACGTGGTATATTTGGGGACGTGTAGGAGCGATGTATATTGATTGTGATTCTTGTTGCTGTAATTTGTATTGAAGTTGGTGTATTTAATATAGGAGAGGCGTCGTGCTTGTTGCCGTCTTCTAATCAGATCGTGCGTCACAACTAGTACAGGCAAGTGCATGGTAGACAATGATCACCGATCGATCATTTTTTCTTTATCTTCTATTACCATTATTGTTGTGCTTTTATTTTGTTTAATTGCAAGCAATGGAATGGTATGGATTTATATTGCTAATGGACATGATGAAAAGTTGGATATGATGTTTATGATGGAGTTTTGCATATTTTGTATACATAAGCATCATTGCATTTGAGAAGGTGATCATGATGATCACAACTCCACGGGAGTGGAGGAGGTCCCCGATCCTTTTGGAGGAACGGGCTTGAGAGTGAATGTTGTCGCGAGCATTCACTCACGCTATACCGGTATACGCGAAAGAAGTGCATGTGGACATATAGAATAGAGTTGCATTGATATCTGAGATTAATGAATGAGAATGTTAATAGAAGTGCATGTGATGATAATGAAGTTATTGAATGCTGTTGATTTATTATTGTTCGTTGTTTATGGATGTATTTGCTGAGTCGTGGACTCACCCTTGCTCTATTGTTGTCTTTAGGTGATCTTCGAGGATGCCGTAATTGAGAGCGAGTAGAGCACATGGACATCACATGATCATTCGCCATGATAATCATTCATTTAATACTGGTTTACACTTGGACATGTTAGTTATTGAATAATGTTTAGGATATCATTTGGACTAGACTGTTTGCTTTATTAATTTGGATTCATTGGTTGATGCTGCTTTGGATTATTTGCCTGGTTATAATTCTCATTGCTTATTTATTACCACATGATCCATAATTATGCATTGCTCTTTTGTGGTCTATGGATTTGATTATCATTGATTTCTTGCTGTATTTATAAAGTGTGTCAATATTTATTAATTGGAAGGTAGTTTAGTGGCATTCCAGGCTCAGTGTTGGGCTGGGGTGTTACATATCATAATCTTCGATTGGAATAGGTTCCAGACATCATAAAGAAGGTGTGTTCCAAGTTTCATCTAGTTTGGAGTTGTAGATCAAAAGTTTCATCTATTTGCAACTTCGTCATCAGGCGCTTTGATCTGTTTCAGCCGACTTGGCCGACCGCTCGACCACCTGGCCGATCGCCAAAGACTCAATTGCTTTAGCTTGTGTTGATTTTTGTCGTATTGCTTAAGGGGTTAAATTAGATTCAATACTAGTCTTTCGCTGTACTTGTATATTGATCTTCATAGCTTCCAAAGCTACTGGAGTAAAATCTTATTGAATCAATTTTTTGTGAAAAAGTGAGCGTGCTCCTATTCACCCCCCTCTAGTCGCCTTTTCGGTCCAACAGTTGACCTGATGTAACATCCCAATTTTTTGAGCTTTAAAAATCTTTTGAATAATAACTTGTGGGAAAATACATTATTTGAGTTTCTATCAATATTTGGTATTTATATTTAAAACTTAATATAGACCTTCATGTCAAAATAATTTAATGTGATTAATCCCAACATCAACAATTGTCAAAACTATTTTATTTGGATTCTATGTGCTTAATTATATTTTCTAGAATTTTTTGGAATTTTTACGAGTTCATTTGCTATTTGCATTTTCTAGAATTTCTAAAAAGGAAAATCATTTAAAACCTTTCGAATAAATCTCGGGCGAAGCTCAAGACTATTCGGCCAGTCGCATGCGTGCCCAGCCTGCCGCTTCGTCGCCGCGCCTTCCTCCGTTGATCTCCCGATACGTGGCTTCGCGTGTCGATCTCGCCGCCCGGCCGCGCTCAAGGCCCTCTATCATTTGTTAGGTAGGGCCACCGAGTGGTTGTCGTCCTCGACCAGCTTCCTCCTCGTGCCTGACCAGATTTCCTCCTCGCGCCGACTGGTCGTGCCGCCATTTCCAGAGCTCGGCTCGATTACGACAACGGCGATTTCCAACCGAAAGCTCTGGGTTTCCGCACCAAATCACAGCTTTATCTCTACGGCACCCATCCCCAGCCAAATCAAACTCCAATTCGGTTTCTATCTCCAAGAATCTAGGATTTCCCGATCATAACCAAATCAGACTCGATTTTGGGCTTTCCGATCTCGTGCCTCCCCAGCCCTATAAATAGCTCCCTAGGGTTCGCCTTTGCCTCCTCATCCCAGAACCCCAGCCGGTTGCACCTCAATTGCTCCAGCGCCGCCGCAATTGCCAATTCCTCTTTTGTCGCCGCCGTTGGTATTTTTCCGATTGTGCCGCCGCCGCCCTGTCGCCTCCGACCACACCATCGTGATCAGAGTTGCCGGAGCTACCTCGGGCGCCCTCCTCCCCGCTGGAGCACCGTTGGAGCGTCCATCCAACACGGCCGTGCCCTCTCCTCCTCTCCAACCTCGCCGCCATCACTTCCAGCCGCCAGTGAGTGCACTAGCATGCGCGCAATAACGCGAGCTTTCTTCCAAGACTTCCACCGCTGCCGAAGTCATCGCTGCGCGTCGCCGTCGCCCTCGGTCCCCGAAGGCCGCCGTCGCCGCCCACCTCAAAGATCGCGTCACCCTCTCAGGTGTGTGTGTCGTGGCGCCCGCCGGCCGCCAAGATGTCGCCGCGTGGCCAAGTCCACAAACCCCGGTTTCCTCAGCTCGGTGAACCCAGTTCACCGTGAGCCATCTCACTGACATGTGGGACCCACATGTCAGATTTCTTCTAAATTAATTCCTTTTTAAAAAATTCTCAGCTAACGCAAGCATTGCGCAATAATCTGATTTTTCTTTAGAAAAATAATTCAGAAATTCTGAAAATTCCAATTTAGGGTTTTTTTTTCTTTAGATTCAATCTTTCAAAGCTCATATCTTTTGCATCCGAACTTTGATTGAGCCCATTCAAATTTCTAAATTCATATAAATTTGAGATCTATTTATTTATGATTTTTATTTAATTTTTGGAGTTTATTTTGCCTCTGTTATTTATTTGTTTTGTTTGTTTATTTTATTTACGTGTAGACGTTGGCTCCAATTGCTTAAAATGAATAACATATAGTCATTTTCTCTCTTTAATGCATCTTGATGTGTTTATTGCCAAAAGGGGGAGAATTTTGGAGCGAAAAAGTCTTCTGGAGTTTTTGCAGAAAAATTTGCTCTTTCATTGTCTGCTCCAGTCTTTCTCTTTTGTCAAAAATGGTCTTGAGCTTCCTTGTTCCTAGTTTAGACCATGTTTGATCATCATCACAAATTCAACTTTATCCTTTTTTGGTGTTTGTCAATATACTCATCAAGGGGGAGATTGAGAGACCATGTGAGAGGTGTCCCCATGCGAGTGATGAGTATTTGACACTTTGGTTGAAAAGTTTGTGATTTGATTCACTGATGTTGTGCTACTGCTGTTTTGATTTTGTACTGTGCGGAACTTCCGCACTGGGAATGCGGAAGTACCGATCATCGGAACTTTCGCCCTGGGAAAGCGAAACTTCCGATTGTGCGCAGACCTGAGCAGTGTGTTTTGATTTTGTAATGTGCGGATCTTCCGCTTTGGGAATGCGGAAGTACCGATCATCGGAACTTCCGCCATGGGAAAGACTTTCGATTGTACGCAGACCTGAGCAATGAGTGCATATTTTCGATTTTGTGTTGGGTGGTTAGTGTATGAGTTTGAGACAGGTACAAATGTCAATTCCATTATCTCTAACAATGCTATGTGATGTGTTTCTTGTCTGTGCTGGTTGCAGGACATCGAGGCGGAGTCGTGGCGAGACACGTGGAGACCGGACTAAACGTAGGTGGCGTTGAGGTCAGAACGGTTGAGGTGTGTCAAAAACGGCGTGAACTCGAGGTGATTGCGAGTCGTGGACAACAAGGAATGCGGGAGCTTCCCGGAAGGTGCACGAGGGGCGAAATGGTAATTTTGCACATCGCATGCGGAGCGGGCTCGCTCGATTTTATCCGCGAACGGGTTTGCGACCCATTAGCCAGTGCCTATATAAGGAGGGGATGTATCCTGAGTAGGTTGGTCACTTGAGAGAGTATTAGGGTTTGCTAGAGTCAAAAGTGGCTTTGAGAGGTTGTTTTGGCTTTAGGTTTTAGTTGTTGGGAGAGAGCAGAGATGTCTTGTGTGTGGCTTCTCTCTGTTCCTCTCTTCTAGAGCTCTATCTCTCATTTTTTTCTTTGTGTGTTCTTGAGATGGAGAGGGAGAAGATGGATTGAGTCTCTTGTAATCATTTCTCTGTAATTGCCTCTCTGTAATCCATTGGTTCAAGGAATGAAAAATCTCTTGTTTACTTTCCTGTTCATGCCTCTGTTCTTATTCTCTCGTAAGGCTTGATTCTTGAGATTTTATTTTTTGGCTTGATTCTTGTTGGGAAGTGCCAAAATGAGTTGCTCTTTGTTGGGATGATGCCACACCATCGTGATGAACGACTTTTTCCAAGAGCAAATCAACTGTAATCTCAGTTCTTGATTTTTGGCTTTCTCTGTTTTTCTTTCCCGTGTCTAGGTCTTTGATGAAAATCGTGTTTCCCTTCTTGAGATGGGATGAAACTTGGCATGCTGAATCTATAGGCTATTAAGTAGCTATCCTCAAAGTTTCATCACTCAAGATTCCGAGAATCATGCGAATTTCAGTTTTTGGTCTTTCTTGCTAAATATTCAAGAAATCCGATTTTGCTTTGATTAATGGATCTTTGTCTGCGATTCCTTCTCAATGAGGTCAAGATGTTGTTTAGGATGATGTCCTGTGAGACTTGACCCGAGAAGAGCAGCAATTTGTGAGTATTTCGGATTTTTGAAAATTTCCAGTACGTTCTGTTCTTCAGTCTGTAGCCATCGGAACTTCCGCTGTTTACACGCCGGAACTACCGCGTGTGAAAAAGGTTTGATAGGGTTGTAAGAGAGCAATAATCTATTATGCTCTTATGAGGTTATGCTTAAGGAATTTGCATTCAACTTCACCAAATCTTCTCTCTCTTGTTGTTCCGTCATCGTTATTTCAATTCTCTATACGCGATTCATCTATTTCATTCATTCATGATAACATACACATTTGTGTTGTATCTCACAATATATGATCTAATCCATTGGCTGCTGCACACAAGGAGGGAATAAGGAGGGATATTAGAGTATGACATCGATTAACATTCAGATGGATAAACAAAGAAGTCATTTTATTTATAATTGCAATCGCTTGCATCTAAGCATGCATTCGCAGGCAGTCATGCATACTAAGCCCCAATACAACAACCAGCCTGGGACAATGTCACAAAAGGATGTAATATGCAAGTTCAGGATACAAGACCAAAAGCAATCAACATGATGCATGAGTTTTGAAACATTACTGAGAATTTTCAAAGGACAGATATTGGAACTCCTTGGGGCAACATCTAGACAGCAAGAGTGCTTTAGCTTATTGAAGAGGACAGCATCTGAACTTGGATGAACACATATGGGCGCACATCGATTATTAATTCGGGACGCCCTTGCCTCTGTGAGCCTGTGGAATGCCATCATCGTGATCATAGAATTCAATTGTTTCCCTTGTTATTTTAATTGTTTCCAGCATGGCGAGAACATGACCCTGCCAAAGAATAACAAAAAAAAGGTGGGCAAAATTAAGATTACGCAAATCACAGCTCGTTTGACGGCTATTAAGAACCAAATCAGATCGATGCTAGGTGCGTACTCTGCGCAGTTCATCCTTGGGAAGTTGACCCTCTGTCAGATTAAACGCACCCAACAGCTTATTACCATCTCCGCGTCCGCGTGCGGACGCCGCCCTCACACAGGTGAAGACAAATTCTTCGGGTTTTGCTGGATGCCCAATACTGAATATATCGCCGTAGCAGGTCCAGGTGACACGAAGATGGCGGAGAAGAGTAGCAATTCCTGACAACTCTTCGAAAGGTTTGCTTCGGTCCCGGGCACATTGTGCTAAGTCAGTCAAGGCCTTCCGGATATCAGCAGCATCTTTTTGATAGCTCTCATGGGGCCGAACTTTGTCCATCATTTTTACTGTTTCCTCACAAAAGTCTGCAACCATCTCCCGTATGTCCACCTGGAAACAAATTACGATCCAAGCAAATTAGCATTGCGACATAAATAGGGAACAAACAGTCCAAAGTTTAGTAGAACAGAAGATACACAAAACAATCTCACTGTTCAGTGTTCAGGTAGTGGAGAGGGGAAGCACTTGCGGGTTATACATTTTATCCGGCCCATCCACTTGTGCAATGCATTAGAAAAACTAGGTGGATATTCTGCACGTTCACATGTGAGTTCATAGGGGGAACTGTCGGACCCGGATTTTCTAATCCCGAATCCTCTGCGAATAACTGTGCTATTCCCTGGATCAGTAGATAGCATTCACAGATACATCACTGAATCATTTCGTACAATGGCGTAAAACCATACCATTCCTTTAATTTAACACATCAGAGTTTACATAGACCGCATCGGGTCAAGTTTTACAATAAGGGCAAAACAGGCCAAATGATTACATCACAAAATAGCGGAAGCGACAACGGAAGCAAAAAGGGTGAGGGCACATCTCTCCACAGGCAAGTGACTGGGGAAACCTGTGTACATCCGATATTACCCGAAAACTCAGATAATATAGGACGCACCTAGGTACCAATGAGTCACTAGATCAGGCGAGACTAGAACAACTAAGAACTAAACTACGCTTCAAGAACTCCGGGGTCTTCAGACATCTGGGTCCTCGTAGTAGTTAATCTCTCCATCATTTCCTGCTTCTGAGGGTTTGGGGGAAAGAGCGAGAATGAGCACAACTACCGTGCTCGCGAGCCAACACACAGATGCAATATTATACATGCAAGGCTTAACAAGGATGGCTCAGGTTCTTTTATTTGCTAAAGCAATATTTTCAATTATCATAAGTACAAATCTCTATGACTTAGCATTTTAAACAAATTGCAATTATTGTTAAAGAGAGTAAGTGCAATATTAAATAACAGCGAAGGTTACCTCCACCTTATGCTTAATTTTGATAACGGTTACGTCCACCGATTATCAACACTGAGTAAGGCTACCCAGAAAAATCCAAAACGAGGGCTGGATGAGCCCAACACATTTCCATTCCACCCACAAAGATTTTTGAAATAGAACTAACTCAAAGTTAAGTTCCCATGTCCGCTTTTGACCGAAGGCGCTACTGCTTAAAAGCAGCTTTAGACTCGCAGAGGTTGTACATCGCACTCCACAAGAGATAATCATACTCGTTACTCCACATGATTCCTTAGTCATGTAGTTGAGCGATCGTCACAGTAACGTTTCAAACTACCTTGCCCCTTCCGTCATCTCACCCCTAAGGCCAATTCCATAAGTTGTGCGGGATGCTTACCACAATGACTAGCAAAGCTGGCCCCGGCCACAGTGACTAGCATAGCTGATAACTTCACCTTTTTCTGTCCCATTCAAGCCAAGATACGTCCGCCGCTTGCACACTTCTAACACCGGTTGTGGCATGACATTCGTGGTTCAATAGTTTTACTAGGCCAAGTTGCACTTTGCGACTTGCGGTTGTACTTGTTTTACACAGAGGTCATGACAAGATTAAGTTCTTAATTCATCCGACGGCTCATACCACATACAAACCATTCTCGTGCTACGTCCGCACTCCACCACTCTTTCCATCCGCCCGCATGTGGTACTAGCAAGTTGTTTAGGTTTTGGGAAAGAAAACCAATTAACGCAACACATCACTCATCTACATCCAATGACCGCCCAAAACCATTTTTCATGTTTAAAGGATGATGATCGACATTTATTGTCCCTGTACTTAAGCAAGACTAGCATGTCGCTAAGTACAACCTATACTAGTATTACCATATAATTACTAGGGTGACAAGGAATACTGGATTCAATTATCAAAGGATGGCTTAATAAGTAATTAATCAACAAATGGGTATTTAACTACCTTAAGCTTTAACATATCAGTGTTTACAAAATTAAAGCATGCAACTTTGCTATTTTAAATAAACATAGTTTGCATAAAATGTAGGTTCGGAATGATCAAAGCATTGACTCGCCTTGGCTAAAGGCAGAGGGGTCCTGGTACTCTTGAGCTTGGTCGAAGTGCAGGTCTCCGGCGTCGTCGAATCCTAATCGGTCGAAAGTACCGGAAAAAGACACAACAGCAAAGAGAGCAAATAAATACCAAACTCATAATAAATAAACTCCAAAATGAACAAGACGAGTGCCATAAGAAAGATCTTGATTTTAGAAAATTTTAGAAACTGGTTTCATAATTTTTGGAGTTATACAGAAAAAGATATGAATTTTTGAAGCTTTTCAAATGAATTTTTAATTTAAAACTAAATCAGAAAATCAGAAAATCCCTCGTGCCGACACGTGGCACGCACGGAGCGCGGTCCATGGCACTGTAGCGGTGGACTGAGTCCACGCGCACGCCGGTCCACGGGTCCATGGAACAAGGGTGGGCCCACTTGTCACGCAGACTACGCGGGGGGGCCCACCTGCTTGGCCACGGCGTTAAAAGAAAACGACGGCGACGCGTCGGCTGTCGCCTCGCTTCCTCCTCCGCACGCGAGAGAAAGGGAGGAGAGGGAGTGACGGAGGCGAAGGCGAAGCGCACGACGGCGGCGGCGAAGGAAGGGAGCGAGGCGGGCGCCGAGTCGAGACGGCGCTGGCCGAGGAGGCGGCACACCAGCGGATGAAGGCGGGGCGTCGGCGACGGAGGCGGAGAGGGAGGAAGTGACGGCGACGGCTCCACAGAGATGCAGCGACGGCACTGGAGGAGGAGGAGGGGAGGAAGGAGGAGAGGGGAGGCGGCCTGGCTTTTATAGCCGAGGAGGAGGGAGGAGAGGGCTCGGGGTCCGGCAAGGCGATTGGCGTGAGGCGCGGTGAGAGGACAGGGCGGGGCAGGAGGGCAGCAGCGGCTATTGGCCAAGGGAGTCGGCGAGGGACGGTCTGGGCAAAGGCTGCGGCGCTGGCGAAGAGGTCGGCGCCGATGGGACAAGGCGAGGCGGTGCCACGGCGTGAGAGAAGCGGAGAAGGGCAAGCGCAATGATAGGGGAGAGAGGCGGCAGACGCGAACCGAGGTAAGCACTCCGCTGCTCGCAGATTTGATTCCTCCGCCCCAAAGATTTCGCCACACTTGATTTCTAAAACTCAAATCCAAAACTTGATTTTGAAATCTCAAATGCAAAACGGATGTTACAAACCTACCTCCTTAAACGGAATCTCGACCCGAGATTCGCTACCCAGACGAGATAAGGGGCGACCTCTCATTACTTCGGTTGTCGGGCTTCTTCGACGGTGACATGATTGACATGACCCGGTTTTGGCTTGGCGTGGAAACAACTCTTGATGCTTGCGTAGGTTTGACGACTCTTACTTGCAATCAAGTCTACCCTTGAGTTGGTGTGGCTCGTTGAACCTCCCGGTGATTGGTCAGCATCTATTGGCAAATGTTCCTTTCTCCACGCTTGAAACAAATAAGATGAGCTATCGGATTGGGCGCCGCAGTCGCCCAACGGAGTAAGAAGCGCGAAACACTCTCACCGACGCTGGGTTGCGATCGGGCGCCGGTTGGAGTTTGAAATGGAACTTGGTGACGGGCGCTAATCGCTCGAAAGACGAGCCGCTCAAAACCGATCTTTATGAAAGTTGCTTTGTGGCCCTTGAAATGCCATCTTCCTTTGTGGTCGACTTCCAATCTTTTTCTCATTTTCCAAAGACTATGGCCTTGTTGACCAAGTGATGGAAGCCGGGAAATCATGAAGGATGAGTCGACCTCTCATATCTTCACGCATTCCTTCAACGGCGATCAATCTTCTCTTCCTCATCCGCTATGTCATTGGGGCATAGCGGGCAAGCCGTTGAACTTGGTCGTACTCATTCACGATAATCGCCCCGCTTGAGAGCTCAATTCGTTCTTCTTCAACCTCATTGTGCCGGCTGGCACAAAGTTGGTTCTCGAAGTCATTTTGAACTCACCACGGAATTGGTCGCCAAACGGATTCATCTCTTCCAGCTTGTACTTCAAAGACTTTCTTCAGAGCGTGATCTTGCGAACTCCCGTCAGAGATGCTACAACTTCGGTTCTTCCGGTTCTTCCGACTTTCACAATTTCGGCAATGAGGTAATTTTCCCACCAAGCGGCGGCTCCATGCGATTGGTGGTCGCAAGTCCACCTTGTCTCCATCAGAGCATCGAGCAAGTCGAAGCTTCTTTTTCGTGTCTCGAGCCGTCTTTCCGCTTCGAGGGGCTCATTGGCGAAGGCAAACGTGAGAGGCCTCGTACGAAGGAAATCGCCACTTGAAGTGCGGCTCTTGTCCCATCTGATCGGCGAAAGGTGGCTCGAGAATCTGCGTCTGCTGGAACATCACTTGAGCCATAGAGGGGTTTACTGGCGGTGGTGGCGGCAGATCTTGGCCTTGGCCACGACCACGGCCATTTCCACGGCCTCTTCCTCGACCGGTTGCGAAGGCTCCACGGACTGGGGCGATGGCTCTTCTGGGAGGCATCTGAAGAACAGCTGAAGCTAAGAACAAGGGGTATATGAGGGGTACTAGCCCTCTAGAGCACAACCAAAAGAAATTCAAACCAAACGAGGAAAATCGATCAAATACAATACAAAGTCTAGAATGGCTGCATTATATTAAGGGGGTTAAGTGTTTACATGACTCCAGAGACACAGCATATAGGCTATGATAAGTCACGACACAAGATACACACACATCGTCTACAAAAGAAGGAAACAAAGAGTGCTTGCAACCAAAAGACTGCTACAACAAGCACTGCTAGCTAAACTAAGCTAACTACTCCCACATGACGACGAAGACTCGGATCGGCCTCCTTCCGGAGAGGCAAGTAGTAGTAGAAGGCGCTCGCAGAAGATCTAGGTGCATCCGCTCAGCGCTTGAAGGCGGCTGCTTGCGCCTTGGACCGCCTGTAACAACCGCTCTTGGAGGTCTCGGTCCAAGGTGTGAGCGATGAACTCACCCTCTCCGCATAGAGGAAAACCTCCATGGTCCATGACTCTGGTCCGTGGTTTGAGTATTTCGCCTCAAGATAGGCTTATGAGGTAATCCAGTGATGCATGAATTGGTGGAGAATATCCACGAATTCAACTCCACCTTCTCCATGAGAGCAAAAGTCCCATGGGGCATCGGACGACGGGGTTGCCATCTACAAATTTTTGAAACAAACGAGGGAATCGACCGAGTACAAACTCAAGTGAAGTCGGGAAGTGAAGAACTAAGATAGATGAGTAAGAGCAATAAATACATTATATTTTGCCAAAGCTTTTCATAAATTTTGAAAATAGGACTCAAGTCCTTAGGCTCGACTACCTAACTAAAGATCCTACAACCAAATGCTCGATACACAGCTCTTGACCCGGATTTTCTAATCCCAATCCTCGCGAATAATTGTGCTATTCCTCGATCGAGATAGCACTCACGATACATCATCAATCATTTCGCATAATGGCGTAAAACCATACCATTCCTTTAATTTAACACATCGAGTTTACATAGACCGTGATCGGGTCAAGTTTTACAATAAGGGCAAAACAGGCCAAATGATTACATCACAAAATAGCGAGGCGACAACGGAAGCAAAAGAGTGAGGGCACATCTCTCCACAGCAAGGATCGGGAAACTCAGGTACATCCGATATTACCCGAAAACTCGATAATATAGGACGCACCTAGGTACCAATGAGTCGGCTAGATCAAGTAGACTAGAACAACTAAGAACTAAACTACGCTCAAGAACTCCGGTCTTCGTGACATCCGGTCCTCGTAGTAGTTAATCTCTCCATCATTTCTCGCTTCGAGGGTTTGGGAAAGAGCGAGAATGAGCACAACTACCGTGCTCATGAGCCAACACACGATGCAATATTATACATGCAAGGCTTAACAAGGATGGCTCAGTTCTTTTATTTGCTAAAGCAATATTTTCAATTATCATAAGTACAAATCTCTATGACTTAGCATTTTAAACAAATTGCAATTATTGTTAAAGAGAGTAAGTGCAATATTAAATAACAGCGAAGGTTACCTCCACCTTATGCTTAATTTTGATAACGGTTACGTCCACCGATTATCAACACTGAGTAAGGCTACCCAGAAAAATGCAAAACGAGGGCTGGATGAGCCCAACACATTTCCATTCCACCCACAAAGATTTTTGAAATAGAACTAACTCAAAGTTAAGTTTCCATGTCCGCTTTTGACCAAGGCGCACTGCTTAAAACAGCTTTAGACTCGCAGAGGTTGTACATCTGACCCACAAGAGATAATCATACTCGTTATCTACATGATTCCTTAGTCATGTAGTTGAGCGATCGTCACAAGAACGCTTCAAACTACCTTGCCCTTCCGTCATCTCACCCCTATGGCCAATTCCATAAGTTGTGTGGGATGCTTACCACAATGACTAGCAAAGCCGCCCCGCCACGATGACTAGCATAGCCGATAACTTCACCTTTTTCTGTCCCATTCAAGCCAAAGATACGCCCCGCCGCTTGCACACTTCTAACACCGGTTGTGGGATGACATTCAGTGGTTCAATAGTTTTACTAGGCCAAGTTGCACTTTGCGGACTTGCGGTTGTACTTGTTTTACACAGAGGTCATGACAAGATTAAGTCCTTAATTCATCCGGATGGTTCATACCACATACCAACCATTCTCGTGCTACGTCCGCACTCCACCACTCTTTCCATCCGCCCGGATGTGGTACTAGCAAGTTGTTTAGGTTTTGGGAAAGAAAACCAATTAACGCAACACATCACCATCTACATCCAATGACCGCCCAAAACCATTTTTCATGTTTAAAGGATGATGATCGGACATTTATTGTCCCTGATTTAAGCAAGACTAGCATGTCGCTTAAGTACAACCTATACTAGTATTACCATATAATTACTAGGGTGACAAGGAATACTGGATTCAATTATCAAAGGATGGCTTAATAAGTAATTAATCAACAAATGGGTATTTAACTACCATAAGCTTTAACATATCAGTGTTTACAAAATTAAAGCATGCAACTTTGCTATTTTAAATAAACATAGTTTGCATAAAATGTAGGTTCGGAATGATCAAAGCATTGACTCGCCTTGGCTAAAGGCAGAGGGGTCCTGGTACTCTTGAGCTTGGTCGAAGTGCAGGTCTCCGGCGTCGTCGAATCCTAATCGGTCGAAAGTACCGGAAAAAGACACAACGACAAAGAGAGCAAATAAATACCAAACTCATAATAAATAAACTCCAAAATGAACAAGACGAGTGCCATAAGCAAGATCTTGATTTTAGAAAATTTTAGAAACTGGTTTCATAATTTTTGGAGTTATACAAAAAAAGATATGAATTTTTGAAGCTTTTCAAATGAATTTTTAATTAAAAACTAAATCAGAAAATCCCTCGTGCCGACACGTGGCACGCACGGAGCGCGGTCCATGGCACTGTAGAGGTGGACTGAGTCCACGCGCACGCCGGTCCACGGGTCCATGGAACAGTGTCGGTGGGGCCCACTTGTCAGCGGCACTACGCGGGTGGGGCCCACCTGTCGGTCACGGCGGCGGCGTTAAAAACGACGGCGACGCGTCGGCCGCGAAGCCTCGTTTCCTCCGTGCACGCGAGAGAGAAAGGGAGGGAGAGGGAGTGACGGAGGCGAAGGCGAAGCGCACGACGGCGGCGGCGAAGGAAGGGAGCGGAGGCGGGGGCGCTGGAGCTGGAGACGAAGGCGCGGGCCGGAGGCGGCAATGCGGCGGATGAAGGCGGGGCGTCGGCGACGGAGGCGGAGAGGGAGGAAGTGACGGCGACGGCTCCACGAGAGAGATGCAACACGGCAGACTGGAGGAGGAGGAGGGAGGAAGGAGGAGAGGGAGGCGGCCCGGCTTTTATAGCCGAGGAGGAGGGAGGAGAGGGGCTCGGGGGCCCGAGGCGGCGATCAGCGCGAGGCGCGGTGAGAGGACGGGCGGGCAGGAGGACAAGAGCCGGCTATTGGCCAAGGGTGGCGCGAGGGACGGGAAGGGGCAGCGTGCTGCGCGGGCGAAGAGGTCGGCGCCGATGGGACAAGGCGAGGGCTGTGCGGCTGCCGGCGGTAGAAGCGGAGAAGGGCAAGCGCAGCGATAGGGGGAGAGAGGCGGTGGCACGTGAACCGAGGTAAGCACTCCAGTGCTCTGCCAGATTTGATTCCTCTGCCCCAAAGATTTCTGCCACACTTGATTTCTAAAAACTGAAATCCAAAACTTGATTTTGAAATCTCAAATGCAAAAACGGGATGTTACAGGAACATACTATTAAAGTGAGTGAAATAATAACTTATTGCATCAACCTTGGAGGGGGATGGAGGGTTTCCTTAGAGCATGTACAATAGTGTGACATCAGCTATCTGTAAGTCTCGATATATAGGACACGAGATAATACAGAGAAGAGAGGAGGAATATAGAGAATTAACCCGTCTCTCATACGAGAAACAAGACACATTGTACATAGAGGAGCTGTGATGAGGACATCCCTACGACTACTACATCTACCACTCTAAGTGTGCATGAGACTGTTCATGAAGCACCAATCGGTCTAAGGGCTAGAGCCAGAGCCAAGCTTCTAAATCAATAGATGCTTTTGTTTCTTAGTGAGTTTCCTATTGACTATAATGAGAACTGGCTACTACCACATGCAAATACTTTATGCATTCTCATATTTGAACATTGTGAAGACTTCGGAGCCAAAGTAATGGAGAAGAACTATCGAAGATCAAGGAAAGTCACTTTAAGTTGCCATGACCAGGCCCACGACCAGGTCTTGTGATGAGGACATCCCTCCTTCGGATACACGTACTACACAAGACCTTCCAGATTTGGGTGTTGGACTACAAGGTCCTATGACAAGAGCTAGAGCACGTGACTTAATCTATCAGGTAAAATCGTTTCTAGGGCTGAGTGTATTATTTGAGAACTCTACGATGCTGCCTAATGGAGATGATTTACTTGTACTCAGAAATCTAGGATTACGACCACTTCAAGAAGGCCTACGACCAGTTCAAGAAGGTCTACAACCACTTCAAGAAGGCCTACGACCGGCTCAAGAAGGTCCACGACCCAGCCCGCAAGGCTCACGACCACTTCAAGAAGGCCTACGACCGGATGACTCGCTGGGAGCACTCTACGACTGAGAGGCGAGCACAAGACTCGTTGGACACAATCTATGACCAAAGATAGCATGGACTCCTCAAGGCCACCCTAGGACCGATCCCACGACTAGATCTTCGACCGTAAATACGCGACACAAGGTGTCTGCGTCACCGCTTTGGAAACTAATAAGACTTTGTAAACGTGACGAGATCGGAGTCCAGTTGTGTACGCCTCATCCCACGGCCAAGACAACCCTAGGTCGACCTCCTCACGCCCCCTATATATACAAGAGTCCGCCGTAGTTTAGAGGCGGGTTTTCTTAGATTATTCGCCAATTGCGGTTTACGATTATCGGTTTGAGGAACCCCACTTGTAAACTTCATCCATATCCGCAATACAATTCAGATTGCATCTACCTTGTTCTTGTGAGTTGCTTCGATTGCTTGCAGGAACCATAACCTTCGTGGTAAGGTCGATCGCGTGCAAGCGTGGTCGATAACGACAGGCGTGCGGGTGTAGCGAATTGCGAGGTGACGATCCGCTGGTCGGAAGCCTCAAAGCGCCAACGCCCTCACGATTTAACCAAATCGAACCTATCGGAAGATCGGCGCCGTGTCTCATCAAGTGGTATCAGAGCTAAGGTTGCCCGTTAGGTAATTTCGTTTATCCCCTTTTTGTGAGTTTTGTTCCATCACCTAGAGTCCAGAAAATTACCCTACAAAAAAATTTTAGATCGTAATTATTCCGCTGTCCAAACCACTTTGTGCCTTCGCAATTGTGTTTTCAGTTTCGCGTTGTTGAATTCGAGTCCATCGTTGGTGTCTTTGTTGCTGGTCTAGTCGTCGTAATCTAGTTTCTAGCGTCGAGTCTTTGCTGTGTCGATCATCTAGACACCCCCCAATACGACCACAACACCACCCCCATACGACCACCTACTCGGATTCGGCTTCTCCACCTGGTCAGAAACGAACGCCTGGTCGGATTCGACCAACCACTCGTATCCGACAACCCTATTTATTATCTTGTTGCTCTCGAACACCCCACCACCTGGTCGAAAACAATCGACTGGTCGAATTTTTTTTCCCATAGCTAAAGTTAAGAGAGAGAGAGAGAGAGAGTATCTTTTAATTACCTTTGTACCCCTGCTCTCCGGAAAAAGTTTGTGACCCATATATATCCATAGACCCAGAAAAGGGTTTTGAAGAGTTTTGAGTCAAGGTCACATTCGCAAAAAAAAAAAAGGAAAACCCTAGGTTGGGTTTTTGCAGTCCAAAAAAAAAAGAAGAAGAAAAGAAGGAGATGCTTTGTGATTTTGGATCCGATTGTGTTTGTATCTATCCTATCCTTCCGTTTGCTTGAGCTAGTTCTAGGAACGCGTTTGGGCCAGCAACTGTGACGAGTACTGTGGACTTTTATTCAGCTTTGCTAATCTGATTTCATTATTGCTATTCCTTGCTACTAAACATTGCCTATCCGAGCTCCACATACTTTCGCCCTCGATTGATCTCGATTCGCCTCCGCCGTGATCGTACATCCCACCTTCGCCGATCGTACCACCGCCGCAATTTGGTAAGAAACTCATAAGAGCTTGGTAAGACACTTGAGAGTGTGTGATTCCACCTTTCGACCACCTAATAGTGATAGGGATAATACCTTTGTGTTGTCTTTTGTCTCCTACTAACCATGTTAGGTGAAGGATTGGATGCGCAAGAGTGTATTTTGAGGGAAGAACTCATGACGCTATTGGATGAACAACGACTACCGTTAATGAGGACATCGACGGGAAGCTTCAAGCTACCACGATCACATTACAACGCTCAATCAACGATAGTATTGCGGCGCCACTACACGCCTCGAAAGAATGGTGAATCGACCACCAAACGTTGGTCGTGTGGAACCTCATGGCGCACCCATGACCATGAGTTTGATAATGATAATGAGATGCACGACCACGACGCCTTTGATGCACGATAACGAACCGGCCGAACTTCAACCGTCAAGGTATGAGAGGTAACAATTTTCAAAGCAACATAATGCCCATGATGATCCATATGCTAAAGTCAAATTCACTATACCATCTTTGCGGGTGCTTATGATGCGTAAATATATCTAGATTGGGAGATGACGGTAGAACAAAATTGAATGCTCACTTAGTTCCAAGTGCATAGAGTTAGGCAAGCCACAAGTGAATTTAAAACTTTGCCATCATTTGGTGGAATAGGGTTTGCAGAAGGATTAGCGCCTACTACTTGGGATGGTTTAAAGGTTACTATGCGTAATGATTTGTCCCACCTTCTTTTAAACGTGATTTATGTAATAAATTGCAGCGCTTAAATCAAGGTAATAGATCCGTAGAAGAATATTATCGAGCTACAAATTAGCATGTTGCGCTGTGATATTATTGAGGATGAAGAAGCCGCAATAGCACGTTTTATGGAGGATTAAGACGTGAAATTCGTGACATAGTGGATTACAAAGAATACGATAGTGTCCTAGATTGTTCCAACTTGCATGTTTGGCGTAAAAGAATTGCGGGGACGACAACAGAGGCCAAGGAACAATTTTGGGAGCATGTCTACACCACGACCGGTCTTGGGGTAAGCCAAAACACCCCACTTTCAGCTACACGGTCTGCTGCCCCTCCTCGAGTAGGGTGCGTTCAGCAGACACCTCCGACCACATCACAGCACCCGAGGTAAGCAAACCTACTAGTGTGCGTGCTCCACCAAGAGTTCTTCTCTGTTGCTTCCACCGGTCGTACCACCGGGATTATTTGCCACCGCTGTAAGGGAATGGGACACGCCATGAAGGATCGCCCAAGTCGTGAGCATACCTTGCCACCACAGACGGTGGATATGTAAGTACTAGTGATATTGAGGATGAATATGTACTTGCGGCTAACATTGCAGTGGTGGAGGAGACGAGGCATAAAGTGATCTTGATGGTGTAGAGGAGCAAGTAGTCTGCTGACACCGAGTATCATATGAGCCTTGTTGCGCAACGAGTGCCGAGCGCACAAGTGGAGAGAGCGAGCAAAATCAACGGTATAACTTGTTTCAAACCAGATTTCTTGTGAAGGACAGAGCTCGCAGAGTCATCGTTGATGGAGGGAGTCGCAACAACCTTGCAAGCTCCGAGATGGTCGAGAAGCTTGGCTTGACCACACAACCCCACCCACGCCCCTACTACATCCAATGGTTCAATTCGTGTGGTAAGTTAAAGGTAAACAAAGTTGTAAACGTGCAATTTTCAATTGGTAAATACAAAGATAGTTCGACTTTGATATAGTACCGATGCAAGCCGCTCTTTATTGCTCAGAGGCCTTGGATATATGACAATGATGTTTTGCACCATGGTAGAGCTAATACCTACTGCTCTTACACAAGGGCAAGAAGATTAAGTTATTGCCTTTGACACCGGTGAGATTTTGAAAGATGAAGAAGAGCGCTAAAAATGAAAGAAAAACCGATAAGCATGATTTCGAAAATCGCAAGTAGCAAAACGTGTTTTCCCACCTAAAAGGGAGAAAGTGGCGCCTAGTCCTAAGTCCGAGGGGATTAAATTGAAGGGATGTGTTATGATTGCCACTAAATCTGAACTTGCTGAAATTTGTGATAATGAGTTGCCATGCTATGCTTTGATATGCAAAATGTCTTATACTCGCTTGAGGATATAGCTAGCTCTTTGCCTCCTCATTGTTGCTAACCTTTTGCAGGAGTATGTGGATGTATTCGGTGAGGTACCCCGGATTACCACCTATTCGAGGGATAGAGCATCAAATTGATTTGATCCCAGAGCGACTTTGCCAAACCGTCTTCGCATATAGGACCAATCCAGAGGAGACTAAGGAAATTCAAATGACAAGTCCAAGATCTTCGGACCGTGGGTACGTAAGAGAAAGCCTTAGTCCTTGTGCTGCTCCAGTTCTTTTGGTTCCTAAGAAAGACGGTAGTTGGCGATGTGTGTTGATTGCAGAGCCATTAATAACATTACTATAAGGTATCGTCATCCTATCCCAAGGCTAGACGACATGCTAGATGAATTGAGTGGTTCTATTATTTTCACGAAGATTGACTTATGGAGTGGTTACCACCAGATTAGAATGAAATTAGGAGATGAATGGAAAACCGCTTTTAAAACTAAGTTCGGATTATATGAGTGGTTAGTGATGCCTTCGGTCTAACTAATGCACCTAGTACTTTTATGCGCTTGATGAACGAGGTTTTACGCCCTTTCATTGGAAAATTTGTGGTGGTTTACTTTGATGATATCTTGATTTATAGCAAGTCACATGAGCTACATTTGAATCATATCGTGCTGTTTTAATACTTTGAGAGACGACGCTTGTTTGGTAACCTCGAAAAGTGCACCTTTGCACCGATCGAGTTGCGTTTCTTGGCTATGTTGTGACACCACAGGAATTGAGGTGGATGAGACAAAGATTGTAGCCATCCAAAGCTGGCCGACACCGACCATCGTGTCACAAAGCGGAGCTTCCACGGCCTTCTTTGGATTCTATCGGCGTTTTGTGCGGGATTTCAGCACCATTGCCGCACCATTGAATGAATTGACAAAGAAAGGAGTGCCTTTCCAATGGGGACCTGCGCAAGAGAAGGAGACACATGGAGGAGGTTTGATGGCGCATTTTGGAGCAAAAAAGACAGAAGATGTGCTGACCACCCACTTCTTTTGGCCAAAGATGAGGCGTGATGTCGAGCGCTACGTGGCTCGCTGCACTACATGCAACAAAGCTAAGTCCCGTCTCAATCCACATGGACTTTATATGCCTCTTCCTATTCCTAGTGCCCCTTGGGAGGATATTTCTATGGATTTTGTTTTAGGATTGCCTAGGACAAAGAGGGGGAGAGATAGTATATTTGTCGTAGTGGATCGATTTTCTAAAATGGCACATTTTATATCTTGTCACAAGAGCGATGATGCTACAAACATAGTTGATTTGTTTTTCAGGGAAATCGTTCGCTTACATGGAGTGCCCAATACTATTGTCTCGGATCGCGATGCTAAGTTTTTGAGCCACTTTTGGAGATCGCTGGAATAAATTGGGGACAAAGTCTGCTGTTTTCTACTACGTGTCATCCCCAAACCGATGGACAAACGGAGGTTGTCAACCGCACATTATCCACCATGTTGCGGGCTGTTTTAAAGAAGAACTTGAAGATGTGGGAAGAGTGTTTACCGTGATATTGAGTTTGCTTACAATAGGTCAAGACACTCCACCACCAAGGTAAGTCCGTTTTGTAGTGTATGGTTTTAACCCTCATGCTCCTATTGATTTACTACCTTTACCAATCTCTCAAAAATAAACCTAGATGCTAAGAAGCGTCGCGCATTTATTCTCAAGTTGCATGAGACCACTAAAGAGAATATAGAGCGATGACCAAAAGTATAGGGTTCTTTGGAAATAAAGGTAGGAAAGTTGTCAAAATAGAACCAGTGATTTAGTTTGGGTTCATTTGAGAAAGGATAGATTTCAAATTAAGAAAATCAAAGTTGATGCCTAGAGTCTGCAGGACTGCTTAAGATAATTAAGAAGATAAATGATAATGCATATCGCTTAGAATTACTCGCAGATTTTGGGGTTAGCCCCACATTTAACATTTGATTTGAAACCATACGTGGGAGAAGAAGATGAGCTTGAGTCGAGGACGACTCCAATTCAAGAAGGGAGTATGATGAGGACATCCCTCCTTCTGATACACGTACTACACAAGACCTTCCAGATTTGGGTGTTGGACTACAAGGTCCTATGACAAGAGCTAGAGCATGTGACTTAATCTATCGTAAAATCGTTTCTAGGGTCGAGTGTATTATTTGAGAACTCTATGATGTCGCCTAATGGAGATGATTTACTTGTACTGTAAATCTAGGATTACGACCACTTCAAGAAGGCCTACGATCAGTTCAAGAAGGTCTCACGACCACTTCAAGAAGGCCTACGACCAGCTCAAGAAGGTCCACGACTGGGCCCGCAAGGCTCACGACCACTTCAAGAAGGCCTACGACCGGATGACTCGTTGGGAGCACTCTACGACCTGAGAGGCGAGCACAAGACTGCTGGACACAATCTATGACCAAAGATAGCATGGACTCCTCAAGGCCACCCTAGGACCGATCCCACGACTAGATCTTCGACCGTAAATACGCGACACAAGGTGTCTGCGTCACCGCTTTGGAAACTAATAAGACTTTGTAAACGTGACGAGATCGAGTCCGTGTTGTGTACGCCTCATCCCACGGCCGACAACCCTAGGTCGACCTCCTCACGCCCCCTATATATACAAGAGCGCGTAGTTTAGAGGCGGGTTTTTCTTAGATTATTACGCCAATTGCGCTTCGCCGATTATCGGTTTGAGGAACCCCACTTGTAAACTTCATCCATATCCGCAATACAATTCAGATTGCATCTACCTTGTTCTTGTGAGTTGCTTCGATTGCTTGCAGGAACCATAACCTTCGTGGTAAGGTCGATCGCGTGCAAGCGTGGTCGATAACGACAAAGCGTCTTGGTGTAGCGAATTGCGAGGTGACGATCCGCTGGTGGAAGCCTCAAAGCGTCAACGTCCTCACGACGAACCAAATCGAACCTATCGGAAGATCGGGCCGCCGTGTCTCATCATCTTGGCTGAAGGTTGTAGTCGTGCAGAATAGGGAACGCCGGTCGGAGTCTACGACTAGATGCTGTCATACGGCGCTAAAGGAAAAGGTCCAAGCCGCCCAAGACTTACAGAAAGAATCCATACAGTGGAGGAGGCCATAGCACACAGTGCAAGCCCAAATCGACTGGAGGTCCTCGGCGTAAACAGTACTCGGCGTAAACAGTACTCGACGTGAACAATATTCGACATGAATAGTACTCACCGTGAACAGTACTCGACATGAATAGCAAATCCGAAACCTATGTTTAGATTAGGAGTTGGATTCGGAATCCTTGACCGAATTAATTAGGCACCGGCCCTAGGCCTTGGTGCGTGACCAAAGGGGGCACTATAAATACCACTATAACCCCCCATGTATCCCTTAGACCATTATTTTTAGAAATAACATCTTGAAACAAGTTGTTGGCCGAACCAACTTAAAGGGGGAATTGAGAGTTCTAAATTCAGATCGTTCGACCTTTCCGCTGGGAATTGGGAGCACGATGATTTCACTTGGTGGACGGTGAAATTAGCGTGTGTGTTCTTGCAAATTATAGAGTGCTAATTCTTGCACGGGCAACGAAAGATTACTACGATTCAAGAGGGGCACGTGAGTATTTGATCCTGCATTCACAAGATCGGGCGACCCCGTATCATCTTCGTATCAAAGCTCCGGTTACTCGACAGGATTGTTTACCCTTAGTATTAGATTGTTTTGCTTGTTGTTCTTTATTCCTATCGTCCAATAAACCAAAAATTGCAACACAAAAATTCCAAACCCTAGTTTCAATCTGCTATTTCTTGTGAGTTTTGTTAGGTTTTAGTCCATTAGAATTTTTGTTTAGTGTCGATCTAAGTTTTTCCCTTGCGTTGCTTAATCTTTGTGTCCAATCAAAAACCATAAAATTCGTTGGTTTTGAATTCCTCAAAAACAAGCACCAAAAATAGAGCCTAAGATCTTCAATCTGTAAAGCAAGCTACAGTATGCGCGTGCTATATGGTCATGCGCATACTTAATTATCATCCACAACCAGTACAAGGACCTCTTACCAGAGATCATCCTTGCCAACTTAATTATCAGGTGAATTCGTTCCTATGTTTATATATTACTGAGAATAAACCGCTACCTAATGCAAGTGATTTAATTGTGCTTAGGAACATGGGAACGGATCAAGGAGAGGCTTGTGGAGTCATGGACATGCATGAAAGACATAATGGAGGCCACCACGTCACTTTGGGTCCATGTCAAGCAAGAGTTCGAGTTGGGCTCGTTCTGGATTCGAATTCGGATTGCAGCGAGAGTACTAAGTTCAAACAGTCGTAACTTCTTGATACGGACTCCATTTAGGGTGATTCTGGACTTCATGGAAAGCTTATCAAGTCTACTTTCCAACGGATCTAAGATCATCATCAAACTCGATCCAAATCGTACACAATCATCAAAAGAGTCCACTGCTATTTCTAAGTCCGAGTCAAACGGGTGCCGCGCCACCTCCACTTGGGCCCATGGGTCTTGTAACCATAGGGGCGTGCGCCCACTTCGCTGGCCGCCACCCCTGGCCGTCTCCCTATATAGGAGCCTCTATCTCCTTTTTCTAGAACTTGGATTTCGTTTGATTAGTTTCTCCATTGTGAAAACTCTCGTTCTTCGCTTGTGTCGACTAGACCAACCGTAAAGGACCTCTGCGGAATCCCACCTTCTGAACTCAATCATATATTTGTAATTCAGATTGCTTTTTACCTCGTTCTTGCTTGTTCTTCGATTGCTTGCAGGAATTGATCCTCGTGATCAGGTCAACCGGGTCTTTGGTACGATTGATAACGACTTGGTGGTTAGTTCAGCGATTGCTTGGTTCGTGCGTGCTGCATTCGTAGCCTGGATCGTGAGAGTTGACCGTCATCCAATCGGAATTTACCCCTCTCACCGAAAGATCGGGACAACAGAGTACATCAATAAGAACTCTAAAGAGTCACTACCATGGTCTAAGTCCAAAGAAATAGCAATAAGCAATCTTAGACCATGCCAAAGGAAAATACATGAGTCCCAACAATTTACAAAACACATCTGCAAACTTAGATCATGCAATAAGAAGTAGGTGCATGGACTTAAACCATTTGTAAAACACATTTACAAAGTATAGTCACAGGCTACAAGGAATAGATGCATGAGCCTCAACTATTTGTAAAACACATTCGTAAATAATAGCATCATGCCACGAAGAACTAGAGCAAGCGGGATTGAGCTATCAACACATGATGAGACTCAAGCTACTAGACAAGACCCCTCTTAATAGTACGATAAACCAGTACTAGCAATCCGGTCTTTCAACCAAATACCAATACTGGTAAAAGACTAGGAACACATCCTTATCCCTAGCTAGTTATACATTTTCCTTGAGCGTCCTTTTGAAGCTTGATGACGTGTATCTTCACTTCAAGTATGGGTCATTATCTTGATATACATCAACCCATGATGCATCCTTCATGTGCACTCCATCAACACATGATAAGTCTTCTTTTGACTTGATGATCAAAGCATGATCATCTCCTCTTCGAGATCTTGATATACATCAACATATGATACATCCTCTTCTTGAACCTTGACTTGATGACGATCAACTTATGATGTCATCCAAAGTCTCCATCGTCATGGAACATAACCTATTCATCCAACTTATGAAAAATATTAGTCACACAATGATTGATATTCATTACCAAGATATATTTGTATTAAATGCTTCTGAACAAGTCATTACTGCCAGGTGTGGTACTATCGCCAACTAGAATCCAGTACTACCGCACGCCGGTAGTACCACTCGACTCAAACGATACTACCGATTTTCAAAGGATCGGAAATCATGAAAAACACCCTCTCTAAAAATAATGTACCACCATGTAAAACTCGGTACTATTGCACTACAGTAGTACCGCTCAAGAAATGTGGTCATACGATTTTCAGATGAGATGAAAACTCCAAAAACAAGCTCTCTAGAAAAAAAAACATACCACCATATAAAACCCAGTACTACCGCACACCGGTAGTACCGCTGAACAAATGTGGTCATACCGAATTCCATTGAAGATTTTCCAGAAGCTATTCTCAATGTAATGTACGACTCCTTTTATCTTGAGCCGTGTCGATCTTATATCATCTTTGCATTTCCATTACCATGTCATCATTGAAACTCCAGGGCTAAGCCTTTAAAACATCTTAGAACACACATTAGTCCCATAACACAATTGAATATAATTGGATATAAAACAAGATGAGTATATATGAACTACACAAGTTTTATATACTCAAAGGATATGTTTCAAAGTAGAGATCCCCAATATAAATGGATAAGGAATAAGGATCAATACTAATGAAACTTCAAAATATAGAGTGAACTCCCTTTAAATGTGTGCATACATGAATGTGTAATAAAAACATATGCACATATTCAAGTTAAACTTTTAGTGGAGTTGAACCTATATTTTGAATCCGATGAATGCAACAAGAGATAAAAATATGATGTCAAATGCACAACTCTATGATTTTTACTTTTTCATCCGAACGAGACTAAATAATATCATAGTCAACAAACATGTTAATCTTACACATAAATTTATCATTAATCATCAAAACCAAATTAATGAAACTTGAACTTACCTATTTTGGTCAGCCTTGGTCGCTGCCGCTACCTCCCTCGTCGACGGCGAGCGCTGCACCGACCAGCTTTGTCCTCGTCTGTTCTGTCCTCCTATGCACCTCTTTGTCTTCTCTCTTTGTGTCCTCTTTGTGTGGACTAAAGCAGTAGGCCCTCTCATCTCTCTCACTGTCTATGTTGCCTGTGTGTTGATGGGTGGATGACAATGGGAGGCCCATCTGCAGTTAGAAGATAGTTAAGTGATTAGCGGACGACGATTCGATTAGCAAGTTCCTTATTACTTAAATTAATGACCTTGTCAAAGATTTAATAGCAGTAGATCATGCTTTCGATAAGGGATGGCATTGTAACTAGGGTAATCGGCCAATAATTATATTAGTTATCTAAAAGTGAATCGCAACCAAATGGTATTAGGGGTAGTAGTATGACATTAACTTTTAGTTAAAGGAGTAAGGTTAGTTAGAGTTGGATGTAGACCATGAGTAGTTGGACGACATTAGGTAGTTAGAACTTAAGATGATGTAGCCATGTGCGAAGATGTCGTCGTCGGACTTGGAAAGACAACGGGTGGTGTCGCGCGTTCTGGGCAAACGGTGAGGAGTTAAAGGGTGGGATTTGAGGCTAAATGAAGAGGAGAGATGGGAACATACGGTGCTCTCTTTATACTACAAAGGAGACGTTTGAGTTGGCGGGGAACGCATGCGGATTAAATGGGCAGTTTTCAGTCTTCATTGAACGATGACAGGAAAATATAAATTAAATTGAGTGTGATTTATGGAGGAGACGTGCAATTGATGGCTGGGGATCGTAGGTGAGGTTAGTGGGAACGTTATGCTTCAAACGAAATTGATTTTTTCGCTTCGTGTGCGAAGAAATACAAAGGGAGCGCGGCCGCAGTATGGGCCGAGCTTAATGGCTCGATTGGGTGGCTGGGCGGTGCAGGGAGGCCAAGGGGGAGGGGTGGCGGTGATCGAGGCCGGGGGCGGCGTGATGAGGGGCGGCGCCTGCGGCTGGTGGCACGGTCGGGCTAGGTGGTGGTGTCTCGGCAATGGAGCATGGCTCACGGTTGAAGAAGAACAGGAACAAAGAGCAGCCTCGTCCAAAGAAAGAAGATGAAAGAGGATAGAGAAAAAAATCTAAAAATAAAATAAATTTTAGAAAATTCACAAAAATCCTTGGAACCTGAAAAGATTGAATAAAATAATTTTGAATGTAATTGAAGTTTATTTTAATCATTTAAATGTTTTCATTTTCTAAAATTTTAAATTAAGCTTTAAATTAATCCAATAAATTACAAATGATTCCTTTTATTTTTAAAGCTTCAAAAAATCTCTGGAAATTGAGATGTTACATATGCGAAGTCGTCGGTCGAAACTGGTATGTGGTATATGGACAATGGTGCCAGTAACCACATGACCAGGCAGTGCTCCTTGTTCGCAGACCAAGATGAGAACATCTGCGGCCGAGTGAGATTTGGTGATAGATCGATCTTGGAGATCAAAGGAAAGTGCTCGCTTATGCTGCAATGCAAGAACGGCAAGCGGCGGCTCGTGACTGAGATATATACTACGTACATATCGAGTTTGTGCAATGACATTATTAGCTTGGGCCAACTGTCAGGAGATGGCGGCAAGATTATTGTTTTTCATGGTGTGTTTTTGTGGGTATATGACAAGAACGAGAAGCTCTTGATGAAAGTCATGCGTTCTCCTAACATGTTGTACAAGGTGGCGTTGCAGATGTGCAAGCCGGTTTGCTTGTCTGTCAGCATGGTGGATCCAACGTGGCTGCGGCATGCAAGACTTGGACACATCAACTTCCATGTTCTTAAGCAGATGGGAGAACGAACGAGAGATGACGCACGTAATTCCGAAGATTGATCACCCCCACCATATTTGCGAGTGGTGTTTGGTGGCCAATCATGCTAGGATTACATTTCCTCCTCAGGCGAATTTCCGAGCTGAGCGCTAGCTACAGCTGGTGCACTCAACGTGGGTTTACATGATCAGGCAGTGCAGTGAGTCTCTTAAGGTGTTCAAGGAGTTCAAGGTGATGACCGAGAAGGAAGTTCATCGTAAGATCATTGTGTTGAGGACAAACTATGGAGAGGATGTAACACTCTGGTTATGCGGAAGTTAAGATGCAACCTAAATTACTATCACCAATCAGGACTATTAATTATTATCATAAATTCAACAACAAATGACAGTTAAACGTCGCGACAAAACAATTCTAATGATACAACTAACATAAATTTCAGCAAGGATCTAAACACTAAAATTGCAATTATAACACTTCATTCATGTAGAACATTATCATGAATAAGTTCGGATAGTTTAAATTATCAACTAGCATGAATAAACTTTACAAAAGAAATAATGGAAGTACCATAAATCCAATTATTACATTAAAAGTTTCCAATTGAAGGATAGCAACAGAAATATTATTTAAGTGATGAAATATGTGACAAAGTGGATTTCTTCATGTGAACTACTCTCTCCTGATGCATGTCGTCCTCAATGATCACTTAGAAACAAAATTGGCAAGAGTGAGTCCAAGACTCAGCAAGTACAAAAGAACGACATAAGAAACATTGAATCGGAGACATCTTATTCTCAAGTTATCACATACATCAGATGAATATATTATGAATGCAATGCAGAATGCATATATCTCCACTTATCTTCTGCATATATCGGTATAGCCAAGTGTAACACCCGTCAGTGTTCACTCAAACCCGTATTCTCAGATTATGGGATCCATTGCCCATGTGAAGAATCTTTCATATGGGATCTAGTTGCCCATATTGAAAATATGGGGATCTCAATACTCACTCCCGTGGGTTAAACATGAATGTCTGAAATGAATGTAATGGAACAAAAGGATTACTTGCATACTTTGCAATTTATATCAACAATTAACGGAAGCATGTAAATAACAAAAGGTACTCATATCTCAAAATATTAACCACATCATATTCATTTACCCAATTTGAACAAACAAACATCCAATATGACTATAATTGTACTTGTCTCAACCGTGTGAAGTTTAACGATGTGAAGAGGGCACTTCCTCCGGATTCACACCACCACCTGAGCATTTAATAAACATTCTAAGGAGACAATCCAAGGCAAACAAATATACAAGTTAAATACACATATAGCATCGCTCCTAATCACAACCCAAACGTCGTTCTCCCCTGAACACCGTTCTATCCCAAACAGAACAGTCACCTTACAAAAATTATATCTACCTCTCCGATTATCCAAAAATTGCCCTCTTGGACTTTCTGGAATGCTTAAAGAATTGTCTACAATAATCAAGTTAGTCTTATTTCTTAATTTGGCCACTAACTATTTTTAATATTCAGATTACTACAACTGTCAGAATCTGACCGACATTTTGGACAGCCAGACTAAAACAATCATAACGTTTAGATAGTTTATCCAAAAAAATGTGTTCTTGAGCTTTCTGGACAGTTTAAAGAATTAGCTACAAAAGTCCTGAAGGTTGAATTCTCTAATTAAGAAAATAACTATTTTTAATAAATCGATCACTATAGTCTGCCAAATTCCTGACAGAACTCTGGACAGCAACATTGAAAAATTCATATATGAAGATCTATACATCCAAATAATATGAACATGGACTCTATGGAAAGCTACGGATCTTACCCACAATTCTCTAGTTGGTGACAAAACAAAATTTTGCCATTACATGGTCCAAATCTACAGTGCACTACAATCTGTCTACACCTGATTTGCTACCCGATCTTGCTCGCATCACAAAAGTAATCAACTAAACAAGAAAAAAATATGGGGATCACCCTTTGACAAATGCGATGTCGGCCCTGAGAAACTTGTGTGATCTCCATTTCTCTTCCTCCTCCCACTTCCTCTTCCTTTCTTCCTTGGCTGACTGCAGCAGTTGGGGTGGAGCCAAGGGCTGCCATGGGGAGGAGGCACTGGGGGGCGGTGCTACAGTGGCAGTGCTACAGTGCCAGGCGTGCTACACTACATGGCGTTAGGGGCTGCCACCACCACCACCCCATAACCAACTCCTCTAAACTAGGCCAAAAGCCCATGGTCCTAATCCCCCTCAAAAACAGATTTTTCCCTTCTTAGTTGCACTAAAAATCTGAATTCATACATTTAAATTCCTTTGAAGTCTAAACGGAATATTACATTCTACCCCCTTAAACAGAATTCAACCCTAAATTCTACGCACTTCCCTACTCGAAAGAACAACCACAACTAAAACTAATAATCATCAACACATATCTGACGTGAACAACTATGGTTAAAAAATTCGCACATGTGAGACTCCAGCTCCCAAGTCACTTCTCGCTTAAATCGACATGACCATAGCACCACGTCTATAACTCGACACTCTCTCTGACCTCTCCAGGTACACTCAACGGACGGGCCTCGAAGGTAAGGTCTTACTCGTTGATCAACGACCCTGATAAAACCTCACACTCCAAAACTCACAAGTACTCTCTCGACACCGGGACATACAAAACGTTGTACCCCACGCCAGGACTAGAGACGATCCTAGCGATACACTAACTTCTAAAATTCACATAACTTCCAGAAGCAACAATGTACCTTGGGACAACCTTCCCTGTTGGTACCAAACCACGCAATCTGCACAACACACACACGGAACTCTTGTTCCATCCCTCAATCGATCTCTTCACCTTAACAAGGAGAATCTCCTTTAACTGGGGACACACAACGAACTTGCTTTAAACAAACTTTTTTACAAACAAAACTCAACTGGAAATAAACGATTCACCCCGCAACCAACTTCCCTCCAAAAGACTCCAATCCAAAACCAATTGATTAATCTTGAAACTTCCCCATTTTTCAAGTAGGCAATTTGCCAATGAATACAACATAAGCCAAAGAATAAATCACTTAAATGCTCAAAACAACCGTTTCCTTTCTTTTTCTTAATCGAAAAGAACCACACATCCCAACAAAAACCAACTCAAATTATAATTGGCATCCGTCATGAACACAAAGCTCAAATAAAACCAAAAGAACCTTTCACTATTCGAGAACACAGCCTTTTGCTCAACTTTTCTTTTAAGAAATCAACTTTCTCTTAAACCATGGGATTCCAAATCATCGCATAAACACACTAACTCATTTCTTTTAAATTAGCAACCTCAAAGTTATACTCAAATCAAACACAAATCCATACCTACGTAGAAAGACTCTTCCAATCCACAATAACATACTCTGGTCAACGTCTCTACCAAAGGGATTACCTTGACAAATCATTCCCAATGTACCTCAATATAGATTTCACCTCAATCCTTTAAGGATAAACAATTCAGAATTCACATCACACACTCTCATGTACTACATCAAAAGGGTTCTATCAATGATCATCCCACTATTCGGAATCCACCCTTATTCTACTACTTCTACACATAATCATTGGGAAACCAAAGTGCTAGCATAAAAATGCAATGCTCAAATTCCACCTCTAAGACTCCTACAATGAATTTCTGGTATACTTGATAGGAAATCCTTAGATCCGACGACTAAAATTTTCATAATCCAAATAATATTCTCAGTCATTAATATCAACATTCTTCACTAATCAATTAACTACCCAAAACGATTAAGTTCACAAATCTTGAACCCTCACTAAACCACACCGTTCGATTTCACCTACACAACCTTGCAAATACACCATCACAATACTCACTATTTGATGATTTCAATACTCCACCAACATGAATAAATCTTTTTGGATCACCATCCACTATAGGTTCTACTAGTTGTAACAACATAATCAGTTTTGCCCCGAACGACCATCATTCCTTTTAAAACCAATTCTCTATGAGATTTATATCACGAAATCAATTCATCCTCTAATGCTCCTCAATTAACTTGCAACCCAAGGTCTCACAACCTCGTATACTTGACCACTACTAATCAGCTGCCACTATACACTCTATAAGGATTTACAAAACATATCGATTATTCCTTTCTCAAAAGAAGCGGCAAATAAAAATAATTTTCAGCACACAGGAAACGTTTACCATTCGCAGTACACAAGACCAAGAGACATGGTCAAATAGTAATGATCTCAGAAGGCAAAAGACGACACCACAGTTAAGGGCACAAGTCCCACAAGAAGAGAATACCAAACCTCAAGCAATAAGAATAAAAAATTACATTTGAAACTTGAGAAACTCTTATGCAGCCAAACAACCAGATTAAGCACGCTTCAATAAGCTACAAGCTACAAAACTTGAGTCCACCCCCAAATACTTCTACTACACTCTTTCTTTTAACAAAGAAAATAATTTCTTTGATTACAACTTCACTTTGCCAACTCAAAGAAAAGAGCTTTTAAGATCAAACTACATGAATCGCTCAAGAACCAAATAGAACTTTCCAACACGTCGCTTTGCTCAACAAATTTTAGCTACCACATAATTCATGAACTACCAAAGGTCATGAATGCAAAACTCCAAACTTTTCATTTAACCGATATTACGAAACACGAACAAATTACATTCTTTCGAAAAGAATCATCACCACACCCACAAGTCACAATCCCTTGTAGACAATCTAACTAACATCAAGAATAATACACTCTTAACACTAATCTTAATAGACAACTCTTCCATTATAAAGCCCCCAAAGGTTCACCAAATTGTTCCATACAACTTTATCATCCCATCTTCAAAATGAGAGAATACTAAAACCATACAACCGCACTGCAACAACCACTTTATTTTAGAAGGGATCTACTACATAATTTAAAAAGTCCTACCAAAACCCTTTCATCAAAGACATACTATTATCCGACAATTCCATCATCATATAAACATAGATCACCTATTAATTCCCTATCCTAAAATTTTCCAAAAGAAACACAATATGTTGCTTCATAATTTTCTATTATCTCAATAAGACTACAACAACCACTTAATCTAGGAAAAACCTAATGCACAAGCCACAATGTTGAAGCAGAACTCTTCTAACAAGATGTGGATAAAATGGGGATATGCTCCAGATCTTAGGATGATGTGACAATTGGCAATGGCGTTAAAGGTTTGTCGTTTCACGTGTTTTCGGCAAAGTTTCGTGGATCGGGGCCTCGGTGATCGACCGCCGAAGCGGCGATCGATCGCCGAAGGGCGGTCCGACCGGCCAAAGCGGCGATCGGACCGGCCAACTTCAGAAAGTGAGGTTTTGAGCTGGGCCAAATATATAGGTAGCAAGCAAGAGAGGAGATTCTATTGCACTTGGTCCCATAATTTTTGAAGTCTCCAGTCAAAAGTTCTATTGGATTGAAAATTCCAATAGGTTTCGAAATTTCAGAGCTTGAAATCGGCTAAGTCCCAACTGGTGGTCTGACCGGCCAGGGTGGGCGATCTGACCGGCCCTGGGGGCGGTCTGACCGGTTTTCACTTGGATCGTCGGCCTTCGTGGCGGCGATGTTCGGATGTTAGGTCAGAGTCATGAGTTTCAGGGCATATATGTTGCATGATGCATGTTTTAACAAACGTACTGATACAACAGCTTGGAAGAAGCCTCAATGGAACAACTCAAGGTATGATGTTGCCCAATTGACGAAGGCCGCTCACCGAGTTCTTGCCGCTTTTGGGGAACAATCCTTAAGCGATGTGGACTCCGAGAGCGAGGAGGACAAGAGGAGGAGATCCATCAAAACAAGAAGAAAGGGAAAGCCAAGGACTTCATCGGATTGTGTTTCATGGCCAACTCCGTTGACGACGACAACGATGAGGTACCTCCTTCCTATGATGTCCTTGCTGATAGATGTGAAACTATATTTGAGCACCTCATGAGTTAGGATAAGGCTTTAGAGTTTGTCATGGCCAAGAATAAGGATTTAGAGTCACAAGTAGATAGTTTGACTTTAGAACTTACAAATGCTAAGACTCTTGAATCTGATGAATGTTCATCCTGCCATACTCTGCGCTCTGAATTTGCCAAACTGCAATCTGCTCATGATATTGCTTTGCAACAACTTGAAAATGCTAGGACTGAGCTAGTTGAGGTTAAATCTATTCCATGTGAAAAATGCTTAGAGTCTAGCAAGTTGGTTGCTTCTAGAGTGGTTGATTCTAGTTTTTGCACTTTCTGCTTAGAACGCGAACATGAAGTCAAAGATATCTTAGAAGCAGCTAGAGCTAAATATGTCAAGCTTAAGGACAGTATTGAGTCTGCTACATGTGCTTCCTATCCAGCTCTTAAACTTGAAGCAGCTTTATATAAGGAGAAATATGCTAGAGCCATTAAAAGTAAAACATGTGAATCATGTGTTAATCTTGAAGAAGAAAATGCTTATCTTAAGAATACCTTAGAAAAATTCTCTAAAGGTAAGAAACAATTAAATATGATTCTGGACAAGTCTAAAACTCCTTATAAGAAGCAAGGATTATGATACAATCATGTCCAAGATAAATCATGTCCAAGATAATTCTAAGCCAAAAGCTACTCAAGTCTTGGAAAATGAGTTAGTTGAATTCAAAACTCAACCTGCAAAAACTATTTTTAAATCTGCAGGTGTTGTCCAACCATCTGTTAAGTCAAAGGGTGCTTCTCCTAGTGGTATCAAGTACCATTGCACCTATTGCAAAAAGGATGGGCATTTGGTTGAGTTCTGTTGGCGTAGGTTGAAAAATGATAAGAAAAATTTTGCTAGAATTTCATCCAATCAACCTAGAGCTTTTATGAGACATGGTAACATAGAAAAGAAGAAACCTAGTTTAGAATTTGTGTTACATGCTCATCATCATACTCCTAGACAAGATAACTCTCAAGTTAGTTTAACCCTTGATCATAACAGAACTTCAAATAAAATCAAGGATAGCACTTCTGCTTTGCATACAACTCGCAGACGTGTGTCTCAGTACTGGGTTCCTAAGTCTTGTTTAACTAATCCCAGTATCGAGACACATCGCTCTTCTTTGCCTTGATTTTTAGGATTACCGCGGAAAGAGGAAGGACACGTGGTTCGTCGACTTCGGCTGTTCACGCACATGACCGAAAACTCAATATGGTTCACCTCCTTCACGCGGTCGACGAGTGATGATTTCATCACCTTTGGAGATGATGGACAAGCTAAGCCCTGGAGCTAAATCAGATATTTCAGCACAAGAATCTGCTATAACCACGTCGCCTTCAGATGAGGCTCCTACTGCATCTTCATCATCAGCAGTACCTGCAGAGGTCGAATAGATGCTTGCCTTTTGCGAGGTTTCAGGCGTCGCTGAGAGCTTCACATCGCCAAGCCGTTAAGCGCATATTTAGGTATTTACACTCTACCCTCTTGTATGGCATTTGGTATTCATGTTCTTCATCTTTGTCCATTCGGGGGTTTTCTGATTCTGATTTTGCGGGCTGTCGGCTAGATAGGAAGAGTACCTCAGGTACTTGTCACTTCCTAGTCACTTCTCTTGTTTCTTGGTCTTCTAGGAAGCAGTCTTCTGTTGCACAATCCACTACTGAAACTGAATATGTAGCTGCTGTTAGTTATGTAGTCAGATTTTGTGGATGGTAACCACTCTTAAGGACTACGGGTTAAATTTTGCTAGTGTTCCTCTTTTCTGTGATAACACTTTTGCCATTAAAATTACTAAGAACCCTGTGCAACACTCTAGGACCAAGCACATAGACATTCACTATCACTTCCTGAGAGACCATGTCGAAAAAGGTGATATTGTGCTGTAATTCGTGGAGTTCGAGGCACAACTGGCTGATATCCTCACCAAGCCTTTAGACCCAACTAGGTTTGCCACCTTAAGGAGCGAGTTATGGGTAATTTATCCCTATAGATTGGTTTGAGGGGGAGTTCGATCTTTTCTGATCTTTCCTTGTTCATCTGATCTTTCCTTGTTCTTTTCTAAACTTATTGATTTTTTTGAACTTTTTAGGTTTTTAGACTTTTCTTGCATCTCATTGTATCATATTGCATTCATATGAAAAATCCAAAAAGATGCATTGTAATATAAGATTTTTTGCTTATCTTTTAAAATTGATGAAGCTTTGCCTATTACCCTTTGGAGCTTCAGTATTTCAATTCTTGCTCAATATCATGTCTAGTTCTTTGACCTGCTAGAATTATCATGCTTTCACATATACAGATAAGTCTTTGTTGTATGAGCTAGAACTCTAAAACAACTCGAACTAAAAACTGCAATTTGTGGATGTTTTAGCTAGTTGCGCAATTAGTGCTCCTTTTGTGACATTGGCCCTGTCAGAATTGCTTTGTTAGCTCTTGAATCTAAAATTGACCATTATTTGAGCTTCTTGTGTTCTTGAGAATCTAAAACTGCTCTTGTGAAACATGAAAAATCAAGATTGTCTTATGCTGAAATTGTGCCAAACTACTCTTACGAGACTGCATGTCAAAGACATGAACTTGGAGATAGTTTGATGATCCAGACAATCTCATGGGGATCACTTGTCAGAAATGACATGAACCTCAAGATTTGTCGCCCTAGTAGAAGCTTAGGAAGAGTTTGTGGATGGCTCCTAGTCCAGGATCTTTTTCACTAAGATATACATTTAATCAACTTCTGGTCGAAGCTTAAGATGAGTTTGTGGATGGCTCCTAGTCCAGGATCTAGTCACTATGTTAGACCATTAGTCAACTTTCACATTCAGTGCAAATGAAAAAATGTTGAAAAATGGGCGTTTGAGAAATTTGAGCAAAACGATTCAATACAGGATCTGATTGTAACACCCTGACTATAAGGAAGTCAAGATGTCACCTACAATCTCTACTCTTCACATGAATAACATCAAGTAGCATAACAAAATGAAGCGATTATTGTGAGTATATGAAAACAAGCATTCATCCTCAAGTCTTAATCAACGAAATGGAAGTAAACAGTTCAGCAACATATGATAAACACGGCCATGTTGGCTTATTACAAAGCAACTCAAATCATAAATAAAGACATTACAAGTCCTCAAGTTGTTTGATATAATATAGTGAGTGCAACGTGATGAACTACCCTCCACAAGATCATTCCTCCTTGTCATTTACCTAAATAAGACAATAAAGCAAGAATGAGCCAAAGACTCAGCAAGCAACTGTATGTAACAATCAAGCATACATTGCGCAATATATCACAATCATAATTTGAACAACTACTGGAAACGAATTTATGAATGGATGAAGTGGGATGGTGCATTGAAGGAAATGGACATAATGCAAAGATATATCGCAGATAGCGAGTGAAGCACCGTCGGTGTTCACTTAAAGTATTCGTATGAAGAACGTTTCATACGACTGTCCAACGTGGCCCACATTGGAATGGTGGACTCACGTAACGTGGCCCACATTGGAATGGTGGACTCACGTACCCATCTTGGAATTGATGGGATTTCAAATGCCCATACTGGAATTGATGGGTCTTACCAAAATAATGAATGCATGTCATGATCATCACATGTCAATATTGAATAGTAATCATAAATGAAAAGAACACATGGCATTCATCTACAATTACGAACAAATGTAAACATTCATTCACACATCATACATGACATCAAACATTGAATACAAATTACTTGCCTGCCGCGCTGCAACGGGTTGGGAGGTAATTGAGATACCCCACCACTCACCGCTTCACCGCCTACAATATAAAATAATGGAAATGAGGACAAGCGAGTATGAAAATGCTACACGTGTCCTCCCTCAATCTCTAACCAAACTAACCAAATAAAAGTTCAATTTGATCAATCTACCCAATCATTTCAATTAACCCCAATCTGGCAGTTTTACTAGAAAATTCACCAATAAAAAACCGTAAGTCCAAAAGACCTGAAACCAGTGCTCAAATTTTCTTAACTTAACAGGCTACAAAACTCTAGTTGATGGTAAACTCTAATTCGGCCATTACAGAGGTCTAACCATCCATTGAAAAACTACAACTGCAGTCTGCCCAGAAATCTGAACAGCCCTAAAGCAAATGCTATAACTTTTAAACCACTGATCCAAATAAAGTGATTTTTATCAGCCTGGAAATATGGTGAAATTATCTTCAAAAACCTAGTTGGGTGGCCGACCTGATTCTGACTCTAACTAGATCAAAACCTAGGTGCAACCGACTATACCCATCAGTTCTGACAGACAGACCAGCGCGTAGTAAAACAGCCATAACTTTTAATCTACTGGGTGAAAATTCGTGATCCAGGTGCCAAAAGAAAGCTAATGAAATAAGGAACAAAACTCTAGAAGGCGAAATCATCCAATTCTGCCTCTAAGACACCCAAAACCGAGTTGCAACATACTGTACAGAACCAATCTACTAACAGAGATTATGCAGTACTATCAAAAACATGGAATCGACAACTCTAACGCAATCAAACAGCGATGGGGTCTCTCGTTACCCTTGTAGACCCGAAGAACGATGAGGAACAACTTCCCAAAGCCTTCCCCTCTCCTTCTTTGGCCAGCTCCAACTCCACGAACCCGATTGGAATGAAATCGCCCGGCGGAGGAAGAACCGAAGAGGAACACTTGGAAGACGGGGGGTGCAGCTCCGGGGATCTCCAATGGCAGCCACCAATGGAGAGGGAGGCGCCTAGGAGGAGGGGAGGAAGAGAGGGGGCGGCACAAGGGGGAGGAGAGGCGGCTTGGGGGAAAAGGGGGAGGGAATAGGGTTTGGGGGGGGAGAAAGGGGTGCTCCCCCCTTTGGCCGGCCCCTAGGTGGGCTGGCCGGCCCACTAATGGGCCTCCTGGTCGCGAATGCGCCCGGGTTACTGATATTAACGAATACACCCCGACGAATGGAATTTTCCGCTGAAAACAATTTCTTTCGCTCTCTCCGACCTCTTTCTTTCTACCGATCATTTCCGGAGTATTACACTGATTGTCTCTTAATGTGGTCTTTGTTAGCTTTTTGATCTCACTTTGACATTTTTACATGGCCAGTTTCACTTTAGGATCCCTATTGATGAACTTGCTAAATTTGAAGCTTTTCTTAAATTGACCAAATTTATTGCTTTATATCGAGCCTTCGTGCTTTGCTTTGATATATATATGTCTTATCATGATCTTGCTAGCATTGTTAGGCTTGATATGTTGTTTGTGCAATATTAGAGATGCTTGCTTGTTCTTTTGGGTAATCTCCAAGGCTTCATGCTCGTTGGGATGAGCAACGTTTTTATGTGTGACGAAGCTTGTCCTTATTCGCCTCTTTCTTTTGAGAAAGACCCAAAAGTTTTGTCGCAGGGTTTTACAATGTGTTTATTGGCAACTGTTTGGTGGTGGTTAAGTTTTGGTAGTGGTGATATTTTTCTACCAAGTTATTGAAGGGGTAGAAGAATGTGAAATGGATTTGATCTGTATCTCTTGAGGAAAAAAATATTGATTCACATGGAATGTTTGGCTTCGAAGTAAGTCTGAATAGTGTTACGATTGAGTAGAACCAATGGTATAGAGAAATTCCAGAACTTCAGTTCATGTTAAAAGGTTGAGGATTATCGAAGGTATGGAGACCTTAATTAATTTTATAGAGTAACGCAATTGGATAAGATTGCGAGATTATGTGGGTAATTTTTGAGGATGTCAATAAGTGAGTAGTTAGAATTGTGGGAATATTGTAGATTCAATCCATTGATTTTCCTATCTGTTATAATTGTAATTTGTAGTAGAAGTCTTGCAGGTTAAATCTGGGCTTTGCATTTTTATGCTAGACCTTTGGTCACTCAATGATTGTGTGTAGAGAGAGTGGAATAATAGAGTTTCCTGAGCAGTGGAATGATAATTGATAGAACCCTTCTGATGAAGTATATGAACGTGCGTGCTAAGAATTTTGAGTTGTTGTTCTTGGAAATTGGAGGTAATGTCATTGTGTGGGACCTATTCTGTGTTGCTTTGAACGCCTTCTATCAAATCAATTTTGGTTAGTAGAACGAGTTATTTAGAGTATTCGGTGGATTCAATATAGCCTCTCCACAATGGTGTGGATGATGTATTTCAATTTGAGCATAATTTGAGGATGTTTAACTAAGAGGTTTAAGCTCATGTGGTAGGCAGTGAATTCGAATTTCAATGTTCGAGAGAAACTTTATTCCTAGAAGCGAGGAACTGTGGCAAAGGATGATTCATGGGATAATGAGGCGTTTTCTTGATTCTCGTTTGAGTTTTGTGTCGTTGACTTGTATTTTTCGTAATTTAAGTTGGCGCTGTGTTGGCGTGTTGATTCTTTCCAAATTCAGACAAACCGCAAGTATTTGGTTTGGGCGTTCGAGTGATTTCTCCTTTGGTTGTCGTGGTGTTCATTTGTAAACTGCTTATTTGAAAAATGGATTTGTTTTCGAGATGATTGTCAAATTTGGAATCTAACCTTTTGGTGGAGAGTTAGCATTGCGTGGATGCGATGAGGACTCTCTATTTCTAGTTGGATTCTCTTCGTTTTTGAAAGTTGTAGAAATGAGAACGTTGGCTTATCGCGTTGACCATCTCGGGTCCTTATGCAAAGTACGCATCATCTGGTGTGCTCGAGTGTTAAGCGAGTATCTGAGCAATTCCAAACATGGAATATCGCTGTTTCATTCCAGTCGTAGTTTTCTTACATTTAGATTGGTGTGCAGATTCGAGGTCGAATCCTGTTAAGAGGGGTAGAATGTAATACCCCGGATTCGGATCGGGTAATTAGAAAAGCAGCCGGGGAGGGAAAATGCAAACAGAACTGAAATTTCCTGAATCGGCGGGGGGTTTTCAGCGATCTTCCGACAACCTGGGCCTGGGCCGCAGCCCAGGAGGGGCCCATGAGAGGGGCCAGCCAAGGGGGTTTTTTTCCTCATCCCCAAATCCTAGCCTATCCTCTCTCTCTCCCCACTCCCCTCCCCAAGCCGCCATCCCCTCCTCCCCCTCTCCAACCGGCCGCCACCCTCTTCCCTGTCGTGCGCCAGATTTGTTCGTCAGATTTGGGTAAGTTCCGTACGTTTTCTGATGTTCCCACCTCTTAGAAAGTTGTAGCCCTTGATCTTATATTTCTTTAGGAACCGAGATCATATGATTTGGAGTTACGGTTTAGGAGATATGGTAGTTTTACCGCGACTGTCCAGGACAGCTGACGTGTTTTGGCAGATTTTCTTGTCGGGCCATTATGAATTACTTAGAGGCCGAATCTCGAGTTTTCGTCTGCTAGAGTTATGTTCCTGGTTTCCTTAGATTTCTTGTGGCACCGAGATCATGAGATTCAACCCTGTGGTTTATGAGATATGAATTTTTAACCGCACACTACTCTGTCTGTCAGAGATTTTGGAGACTGTCGGTTGCTCATCGGTTTTGATCTAGTTACAGTCAGATTCAGAACTCCCACCCAAATAGGTTATTGTATACCTTTAAATTAGCTTTCCAAGTTGATAAAAATCACCTCCATTGGATCAGTAGAATAAAAGTTACATCATTTTCTTTACCACTGTTCTGAAATCTGAGCAGATATCTGTTAGTGTTTTCAACTGTTGTTTAGGCCACTGTTTTGGCCGAATCAAAGGATTCCACCAACTAGAGTTTTGTAGCCTGGTGCGTTAAGATTATTTGAGCACTGGTTTCAATTAATTATGAGTTACGGATATTTAATTACGATTTTTATCGTACCGCTGATCAGAAGGGCTGAAATCTGGCTGAATAGTTTGTTTTCAAGTCGAGTCTGTGCGGTATATTGGGTAGTTAGAAGATATTGTAGAACACCGGTAGAAATGTATTTCCACGTTGTTCTTATTTCGGGAACACTTGTGTAGGCGGTGAGGCATCGCTTGTGGGAACACCTTCATTGCTTGCTAGCGCGTCGCAACGCGAAAGGCAAGTACATTGAATCATTTACATTGATGAATGATGTGTTTGTGTTCATGCTAATGTTTCTATGATTCATGTTTTCAATCAACGGTTACTCAACATTCATATTCCAAGATGCTGAGATAAGTATCGCATATTAACTTGTGGTGTTTTCAATTGAATGCATGATAATGTGATGTATACGTGTATGTTCTTGCACTTGTTTATGATGTTGATATGTTTCAAATTGATAATTGAGAAAAGATGATGACATTCATATTACTTGCTTCATTCCATTCATACATGCTTTAATTTCCGTCCACGGGAGTGGAATTTTGAAAGACCCATCAATTCCAGTATGGGCATTTGAAAGACCCATCAATTCCAGTATGGGCATTTGAAAACCCATCAATTCCAGAATGGGCATTTGAAAACCCATCAATTCCAGAATGGGTACGTGTGATCCACCATTCCAATGTGGGCCACGTTGGACACCCGTATGAAACGTTCTTCATACGGTAACTTTAAGTGAACACCGACGGTGTTACACTCGCTATGGTATAAGTCGTGATTAGTCCATTCCTTGATGCATTCTTTCATTCCATCCATTCATGTATTCATTCCATTCAATCATGTATGTGGTGCAAGATTTGTTCATAATTCAATTGAATTGATTTGTCCACTATTTGATTGATTATTCTAATATGGTACTTGCTGAGTTTCGACTCACCCTTGCTTTCAATGTTATTTAGGTGATCCACCCTGATGTTGATGATTTTGGGAAGGGAGTAGACCAACACGTTGCACACAGAACATTACTCGATAATTTCATTAATGGTTTCAACTTTGATATTCCTTGATGAGAGATGGATCAGATTAAGTAATGTTTAAACTTCATGTCATGTCGTTCCATGATTAGTTTCTTGATTATTCGCCAGCGATGGATTGGTCGCTTTCACCTCGTTATCCTGTTATTGATATTTGGATAGATGCATATTGAATCTTATTCCGTAAATTGTTCATATGTTGTATCCTTAGGTGGCATCTTGGCTTCCAAATAGCCAGGGTGTTACAAATATATCATTATTGTACAAAGGGGGAGAAGATATATAAAAATGATAAAAGGGGGAGAAAGTTGGAGAATTTAAAATTTTCTGAAATCTGAGGATCATAGTGAGGGGGAGCATTTGAATTACATTCTTATTGTCTTATTGCCTTTTTTGAATTTGAATTGCATTTCTTAATCCTCACGATTATCAAAGGTCAATTGAACAATTATTCTTTCATGTGGACCTTAAGTGAGATTTTTGACTCTTTTCTGGAATTTAAAGTTTTTATGCTTTCTTTTGCCTTATCTCACTTGCCTATACTATTCTGATGTCAGCTTGGTCATTTCTATTGCTTTCTCTTGCTTATGGACCAAGTTGTACCTTTATGCGAAAACGAAAGTATTTTACTTTTCAAACCTCCAAATTACATTTTCTGGATTATTACCAACGTGTTCATCAAGGGAGATATTGTGGATATCATTGGGATATGCTCCAGATCTTAGGATGATGTGACAGTTGGCAATGACGTTAAAGGTTTGTCGTTTCACGTGTTTTCGGCAAAGTTTCAGGACTGTCAGGCCTCAGGCGGTCTGACCGGCCGAAGCGGCGGTCAGACCGGCCTAAGGGCGGTCCGACCGGCTATAGCGGCGGTCGGACCAGCCAACTCAAGAAAGTGAGGTTTTGAGCTGGGCCAAAAATAGAGGTAGCAGGCAAGAGAGGAGATTCTATTGCACTTGGTCCCATAATTTTTTGAGCCTCCAGTCAAAAGTTCTATTGGATTGAAATTTCAGTAGGTTTCGGAATTTCAGAGGTTGAAATCGGCTAAGTCCTAACTGGCGGTCAGGCCGGCCAATAGGTGGCGGTCAGACCGACTAGGGTGGGCGGTCAAACCGGCCCTGGGGGAGGTCTAATCGGTTTTCACTTGTATCGTCGGCCTTCGTGGCGGCGATGTTCGGTTGTTAGGTCAAAGTCATGAGTTTCAGGGCATATATGTTGCATGATGTATGTTTTGACTAACATGGGTCAAGTTGTGAAGAACTTGTTCCCAAATTCGGTTTACTTGTCTATTGTTGTGCAGGTTGCTTGGTGGTCAACGACATTCAACGGCGAGGATGATCGGGACTAGGCTTGGAGAGCTGAGGTCCAGAACGATCGACGATGCCGGGTGAGGTCAATGAACTCAAGCGTGACGCAAGATGGACAAAGGTGACCTATTGGCTAATCCGCGGCGCAAGATGGCGCAAGGTGTAGCTAGTTAGGTCAAGAGGAGATAAAGACGACGCATTAAAATATGTGCGTGTGTGACCCGTTTGTTTTGGGCCTTAACGGGATCCCAATTGAGTTAAACTTCTAGAAGGTCTAAGCTTTCACTATAAATAGGAGAGAGAGGTGGCTGCACCCCCACTTCGTCTCTTTTGTTATTTGAAACCCTAATTTGCTTAGGGAGAGCTTTTGTCGAGGCTAGAGTTCTTGAGAGTTTGATGTGATTTTCGTGCTCTTGGATTGAGCATTGTCTTCCATTGATGGAGTAGTTGTAAGCTCATATCATATCAAATCAATCTAGAGAAAATTTGATCATGTCTTGTCTCTTTGCGTTCTTTTTCTATATTTGATGATTTTGAGTCTTTCTTTCATCCGCGAGTTTTTGATTGAATTCTTCACGTGATCTAGCTTGCTGTGATATGTGGGAACATATATAGGATCATCTTGATCATCAATCACCCATGAGCAAGATTTTGGATCTAGTTTTTGTTTTGACTCGGTTTTGAACCCTTCTTCAATCAAATGGAAAATGATCGTTATTCTTCCAAGAATTGTCACAATCTTTGATTGGAATAGGTTCCTGACATCATAGAGAAGGTGTGTTCCAAGTTTCATCGAGTGTGGAGTTGTAGATCAAAAGTTTCATCTATTTGCAACTTCGTCATCGGGGCTTTCTGTTATGTTCTTCAGGCCGGCGGTCAGACCACCAGGACCCAGCGGTCAGACCGCCAGTGCATTTGCTTTAGCTTGTGTTGATTTTTGTTGTATTGCTTAGGGGATTAAATTGGATTCAATACTAGTGTTCTACTGTACTGGTATATTGATCTTCATAGCTTCCATAGCTACTGGAGTAAAATCTTATTGATTCAATTATTTTGTGAAAAAGTGATCATGCTCCTATTCACCCCACCTCTAGTCGCCTTTTCGGTCCAACACAAGATCACACTATCCTATACAATTTTGCAAGGCACACTATTAAAGACCACTTAATAAATTCATCCACTCAACTATTACGGTTGCTCAACATCAAACTTTTGGTATCAAAACAATTGACAATTGTATTAATCATGTAAGCAATTATGGTCCTACTTCTATTTGCATTCCCACGAGCATATATAAGATCATCAAGTAGCCAATTAAATAAAATTTCCATATTATTATTCACTAAGGCAACAGTCGAACACATCCTTATCTTTCCCTTCCCACACAATTAGATTAATTCATTGAGACCAAATAATCCAACAAGTTTGGCAAATTAAACAATTTTAATGATCAAACCAATTCATCAGTATCTCACACTCCTTAATAAATCTCGGATTCCTAGTAAGTATAGACATACCTTTAATTATAGTTCATCATGTAATTACTCTAAGACAGCATCAATTTAATCATCTTTACTTCCACGAATCTTGGTTAAGATCAATTATGCACCACGCTACAGACCCAACTTGATAACTCATATCTAATTAATGAACTTCTATGTTTACCACCTCTCGCTTAATCATAACAAGGCATCTCAAAAGGTTTTTGAGGCTTTCTTTCGTAAAAGAGAAGCATTAAACTTCAACACTCCAACTATTCTAAAAAGAAATACGTAGTATCAAAGCTTCCATATGCTAAAGAACTAACAAAAGATAATTCACATTATCCAAAGTACCAAGCAAATAAGCAAATCATGTTTCCCCAACAAGAAAGGCAAATATTCCCAATAAAATATCAACCTTGCGAATCAACAACGTTAACAAGCAGCACAACTCTCGTCAATCGGAAGAACAAATGATTGTTTTATGGAACCAATAAACTAAAGGGAAAACGACCATCTGTATTATAACCACTAACCCAAGAAAATTCATCAACCTCAATCGTAACAGGAATAACCCATCCACACTCAAGGAAGACGATAACCTTCCCAAAGAAACCCAATCAACACCTGGAATTAGTTTACCCAAGGTAAACACTCCACTATTCTCAACACCTGATTTGCTACGTACTCGATCTTGCTCGCATCGCAAAAGTAATCAACTAAACAAGAAAAAATATGGGGATCACCCTTTCACGAACGCGATGCCAACCCTGAGGAACTTGCGTGATCTCCCTTTCTCTTCCTTCTCTCACTTCCTTTTCATTTCTTCCTTGGCCTCTTCCTTTCTTCCTTGGCCGACCGCAGAGTAGGCGGTGGAGGCAAGGATCGTCTCAAAAATAGATTTTTCCCTTCTTAGTTACACTAAAAATATGAATTCATACATTTAAATTCCTTTGAAGTCTAAACGGGATATTACAGAGGAGTTCTTTTCTCGAAAACTCATAGTTTTGTGCATGCAAGAAGGTACACAGCGTTACACGACTGCACCGTACACACCACAACAAAATGGAGTTTTGGAGCGAGGAATCACACAGTGCTGCACCAACGTGTTGGTAAAGTGTACAACCTTTGTATAGTGTTAATAATCTATTTGAATAGCCGTGTCTGCGATCATAGACATGATCAGGGATTTCACACGAGGGGTAGATTTTTATAAAATAATTGGGAGGGACAAATACGTTGTTTAACTCATGTGGTTGTGTGAAAGAAATTAATTAGGACTTTTGAGCTTTGTGAAAATACTCATTAAATTATTATTATTATTCATTTTCAATTACGCTTTCAATCTAATATTCATATTCAACTGCAACTGTTGCTTTTATGCAAAAGAACCATACATGTCATATCCTTTGGAATAAGCCATCATTTATAATTGCATTCTGTGGTGCAACTTGCTGAGTACTCTATGTACTTATTATTGCTATAAACAATGTTGTCCGTGGATGAAGACTACATCAGTTCGTCATTGGTCAACAAGGACAACTTCAAGGATTGTGAAGAACTTGGCTGTGCCACCCTAGTCGATTGCCTGTGGGCATATGGATGAGCTTCACCGAAGTTATTCTATTTCCTTCCGTTGTACTTTAATTGAGTTATTCACCTCTAAGGCATTAGTTGTAAGCTTTGACCTTAAGGTTGTTACTCTGATAATTATTGTTATTTGCCTATTTCTTAGTTATCTTTGCATATAGAATGATATTTCATCGATATTGCGACTGTGTGCACTAGGATGATCTTGTACTAGTAAGTATACACAAACAGTTTAGATTTGCATATTTGGGTCCCAACACCAACCCTCTTTATTGTCCCAACACAGGATTTCTTTCAAAAAAATACGCTACCGATAATCTTTGGCGATATAAACAAGCTAATGGCTTTCTTCAAGGAGTCTCGGGAGCAGAACGACAAGTTCTACTGTGACATACAGTAGGATGAGAACAATGTTGTGAAGAACATCTTCTGGAGCCATGCGGCCTGCCACACTGAGTACGCTGACTTCAGAGACGTCATCACGTTCGACGCAAATGTACAAAACCAACATGTACAACATGCGTCTAACTATGTTGTTGGCTCCAACCACCATCTACAAAACACCATCTTCGGTGTAGTGCTACTCTGGGACGAGAAGGCAAACTCCTTTGAGTGGCTATTCAGAACATCCGTAACTTGCATCGAGGGCAAGGACCCCATCTGCACCCTAACATGTGAATTTTTACTGTGCCACTAGTATTTACTACATCTACTGAAAACATTAACTACTTATGACTTATGCATTTACTCTATATCAAGACCCATTGATTTTTACTGTGCCCATCGGTATTAACTACATATGCCAAAAACATTTACTGACTTTGTCGTATACATTTATCGTAGATCAAGACCCATCGATGGTCGCAGTCATCCCACGTGCCTTCCCCTACATGCACCACAGGCGGTGCACGTGGCACATGCCAAAAAAGTGCAAGGAGCCCCTAAACAAGTTTTACAGAGAGCACAAAGGGCTCATAGAGTGTTTGGTGTCCGTCATAAACCATCTGCTGATTCCGACAGAATTCAAAGATGCGTGGGAAGGGCTGGTCAAAGACTACGGACTCGAGCACAACCACACCATTGCTATTTGCTAACCTCTTTGACATATGGGAAAAATGGACCGCGACATACTTCAAGGGCATGTACTTCATGTAGCGCCCCAAAATTTGAGTTTTCAAAAATCTCTTGTGTAATTTAGGTCCCTAAGAAAATCTCACCAATTTTCATTGGTTTAATAAAGCTTAATTGGGACTTTTCGAAATTAAAACAATTTAATTTGATTAATGTAAACTTCAAATAAATCAAAACAGTGTAATTTGGCTTCCTTGTGTTCCAAGGAATTTTCTTGGATTTTTGTGAGTTGGTTTGGTATTTATTTGAGCTCATTTGAATTTCAGTTTTTTCTAAATTCCTAAATAAATTTCATTTTTCTTTTATCTCAGTAGGCCAAATTGGCTTAGCCCATTTCCTTTTCTCCTTTCCCCTGCCCGGTCTTTCTCCCAGCACAGCCCCGCATACTCGCCCGTGCCCCTGGCCCACTGTCAGCCGCTAGTGCGTCAGTCTCTCCTCACGTGGCCACCTACCAGCCATGCGCCGTCGGTTGCCAGCACACGCGGCCACGCCGCTGCAGCCATTCACACCCCAGTTGCCTCCTCCGTGCCGCTGCCTGGTGTCCCTATGGACCATGCCTTCCAAGGCTATAAAGTCGTTGCCCTTGTGCGCCCTAGCTCTGCTCTGTGCCTCTACCTCCAGTGCCCTAGAAAGATCTAGACCCGCCATTATGAGTTAATGGAATGTTTTGGTGATTAATGACAAATCCAAATATGAGACTAATTCTCTTGTCAAGTATTATCTTTGTGTAGTCTCATTTGGATATAAAGGTGAAACACAACGAGGTATGCAATCGACATCTCAATCTTATATATTGTTGCATTTCTCGGATCCAAAATATAGGATTAAACTCAACCAAAAGTTAAACTTGAATATGTGCATATGACATTATTACACATTTGTGTATGAACACATTTAGGGGGAGTTTTATCCTATACTTTGTGGTTTCATTAGTATTGATCCATATTCCATTCTCCACATATACTAAGGATCTTTACGTTGAAACAAAACCTTTGAGTATACAAAACTTGTGTAGTTCGTATATACTCATGTTATGAGTATATAGAACTTGTGTAGTTCTTGTATACTCATGTTAGAGTATATATAACTTGTGTAGTTTATATATACTCATTTGTTCTCTCATTTATCATCATTAAATTTATGATAAATTAAGTGGTTATCATCAATTACCAAAGAGGGAAAGATTGAGGTATCTTGTCCCACCATTATGAGTTAATGGTATGGTGTGGTAATTAATGATGATCACATTGTGGAACTAACATTTTCCATGAGTTGGATATATAGGTTATGTTCCAGGATGATGAAGACTTGGGATGATCATGAGTTGATCATCAAGTCAAGAGCTTGGTGTAAATGATGCATCATGAGTTGATGCTTATCAAGAAGAGATGATCATGAGTTAATCATCAAGACAAGAGAAGACCCATCATGTGTTGATGGAGGTCAAGTGAAGGAATGCATCATGCGTTGATGCATGTGAAGAATCGGGATGAAGAAATCATCATGTGTTGATGATGATCAAGACAAGATCCCGAAGTGAAGAAATCATCATGAGTTGATGATTGTCAAAGTCAGGACCGGACTTGAAGTGTTGATGTGCGTCATCAAACTTCAAGAAGATGCAAGGCAAAGGTATGACTAGCTAGGGCTAAGGATGTGTTCCTAGTCTTTTATCGGTCTCGGTGTTTGGTTGATAGACCGGATTGCTAGTATAGGATTGCCGTACTATTAAGAGGGGTCTTGACTAGTAGCATGAGTTAGTCATGTGTTGATAGCTCATTGTGTTTGCTCTAGCTCATCTATGCATGGAGCTATTATTTGCGAATGTGTTTTGCAAATAGCCAAGGCTCATGCATTCAATCTTTGTAGCATGGGACTATACTTTGCAAATGTGTTTTGCAAATGGTTGAAGTCCATGCACTTTAGTCTTATAGCATGATGCTGTTATTTGCGAATGTGTTTTGCAAATAGTTGATGCTCATGTTTGATTTCTTGTAGCATGTGACTTAAGTTTGCAAATGTGTTTTGCAAATGGTGTAAGTCCATGTACATTTTTCCTTGTGGTATGATTCCAAAAGTTGGCAAATGTGTTTTGCAACTTGTTGGGAATCTTGCTTGTGATCCTTGTTGGCATGGCTTATCAATTGGCAAATGTGTTTTGCAATTGAAGTTGTTGAAAAAGCCATTGCTGTTTTCAATCAGGATAATCGGAAGTTCCGGTTGCATAACTGCGGAAGTTCCGCAGGCCGGACGGTCCGATTTCCAGCGGTACGTTTTTTCCAGAGAGCATCCGGTTTAGGGACTTAGCCGATTTTTGAAGTGCGGAAGTTCCGGCATGTTACGAGCGGAACTTCCGATTATCGGTTGCTCCGAAATTCCGGCGGTTCGTTTTTTCCAGAGAAGCACCATTTTGGGACTTAGCCAAAATTTGATGTGCGGTAGTTCCGCTATGTGTTGAGCGGAACTTCCGAAGATCGGAACTTCCGCAACTTGGTTGGCGGTAGTTCCGCACTAAAAATCAAACGGCTAGTTTCTCGTCTGACATAGCCGTTGCTGTGCTTTTCTCTCTCATGCGGTAGTTCCGGCCTTTACATGGCGGAACTTCCGATTTCCCTGATTTTTCAGGGTTTGTCTCCCAACGGCTAGTTTTTGTGTGTGGGCTATATATAGCCACCTTGGCCGGTTGGGAGAGGTTGCTGGTGCTATTGTGAACTATTTGTGATCCTCTTGAGCTAAGAGCAAGCATCTCCTCTCTTATGTGCATGTGTTGCACTTGGTGAGATTAGAGAGTAAACCCTAAGTGCATGTGTTGCCTTAGGTAGTGGATTGTGTATCCACTTGAGCTTAGACACTTGATTAGTTCAAGTGAGAGTTGAGATTTGTTACTCTTGGTGTTTGCCGACACCTAGACGGCGTGGAGGCGTCGTGCGCGGTGATCTTCTCAAGAAGCTTGTGAGAAGACCCGGTGGTTTGTGAGTGGTTTGGTGCTCACCATCTCGGAGTGGAGGAAGAGCAACCATAGTTGAGTGAGGTGTTGGTTCGGTTAGGAACCGGTCCAAGTGTTTGGACTTACCTCGGAGGTATTGGCTTAATTAGTGGAGCCGGTCCAATTTGTTTGGGCTAACCTCAACGTGGATTAGGGGAGACCGGCAAGTCTCCGAACACCACGGTAAAACATAATCGTGTCATCTTGTTTTTACTTGTGCTTTACTTTGAGCAATTTACATTCTTGCTTTAATTGCTTATATATCTTGTATGATTGCTCACATTGTATTGTGTTCATATTGTCGGTGCACTTAGTTGAGCCTAGTCGATTTAGGTTTTATTTGTGCAAAATCAATTCGCTATTAGCTTCCGCATTTATATATTGGTTTAGCGCGAAAGATTTTTAAAACCGCCTATTCATCCCCCTCTAGTCGGCCACCTCGATCTTACACCTAGCCGCCTTCGCTAGGGATTCTCCGTGCGGCTCACCCGAGTTCATCTCCTCCATCGCCGGCGCTGACCTTCACCACTTGGTCTCCTCCGACAAAGCTTCTTGGGACAACTCGTCCATGTCATCGGCTTTGCCTCATCCTCCTCTTTCGTTTGCGCCCAACCACTAGAGCCCCCGTGAGATACATCGCCGAAGCCACCCTCTTCTTCTTCAACTCCGGCGACAACCCGTGATGCCAAAATACTTCTTACACGCTCCCCACTGCCATGGTGAGTTTCTCGCCAAATCTTTCGTGTCATCTCATGTTCCTCAACCCGATCTACATTTTCCCTCACTCGATTTTGCGTCGGCCTATTGCGCTTCTCCGGTGAGCCCCACCCTTCATCTTCTCCACTGTAATACCCCAGCCCACATGAGTGTGAAATGCTACTAACAAAAACCAAATAGAATAATAAACCAAGATTTTTCTCTTTAATTCGGTAGAGTCTCCTTTGTAACTTTTAACATTTAAGGAGATTAATAAGCATCTAACCAAAATCCAAGTATGATAATACTGTAACAGCCTTAAAGATAACAATCCTAAAGATTAGCATGGAGTCACCATCCGACTCTTATTACAATTAATCAAATACATCTCGAAGGGTGGACATAATAAAATGAAAGATTATGTTCTCTAGTAGGATCCACCAATTAAATTTAAGTACTGATTTATTAGACATAACAATTAATGTGGTGAAATGTGCAACCAAAGATACTAGTCTCTCCCATGCATGTCGTCCTCACGAGCTGAACCTAAAACAAAGCATAACAACAAGTGTGGGTCCAAGAGTCAACAAAGTACAATTAAATCAATAAACTAAACTTCATAGCATACTTTGGATATTAATAAAACCCATCACTTACAGTCGTTCACAGTATCACCATAACCATTCAAATTTATTTACCATGCAATGCTCATGCTTCAAATGCACTTTTCTTTTCTCTTTTGCATATACCGGTAATGCGGGGTATGCATCCATCAATGCATACCCATGCATGTGCCTTTAGCATAGAATCCTCAATCCCACACTCCACGAGTGTGGGGACCTCATATCCATCCAATGCATGATGACCTCATGCTCGTCCAATACATGACGAGGACCTCAACAGTAACATTGCTTTGCTACCAGGTAGTCCAAGCCTCAAAGATAACTGTATGATGCAAATGAGTCTATGCATTTAATCAACACGAGTATACGACAACCAGCAACAAGATCATAGGTAAACATTCATTCTTGTAAATGATTAACAATGCATGAACATCCATCCATATACACTATCCACTCATTGTACTTGCCTCAACTATGCGAAGTTTGACGATGAGAAGAGGGCACTACCCCCGGATTAACACCACCACCTAAAAATTTAAGAAATATTATAACAAGACAATCCAAGGCAAACAACAATATAAAATAAATACATATTTAGCATCACTCCTAATTGCAACCCAACTAGAATAGCCACCTTACAAAAATCATAACTTTTGACCTACAGCCCCAAAAATTATGAACTCATACTTTCTGGAAACTACACACATAAACCCACAATTCCTCAGGTGATTGAAAGTTCAGATTATTTCATCTAAACCCTTGTTTTTAATTCCGAAGATAGATCTGTCATCTTCGGTACTATCAAGTTAGGAATTCCATAACTTTTAATTGGTACATCCAAAAATAGTGATCTAAGATATTCTGGAACCCCCAGAGAATTAGCTACCATAATAAATTTAATATAATTTTTCTACTCTACAACAAACTTTGCTAACTCAACATTTTTCCCCGAATGTCCCCAACAGGAAGATAGAACTTAATCACATAGTTAAAAATTTCATAACTCCTATTATAATTGTCCAAAAAATATGATCTTGGGATCTTTGGAATCATTATGAAGCTATATATTTAATTCATGCAGATCAAAAGTCCAAATTCATCTATTTTCAAATTTTAATATGTAAAACTATGTTCGCTGCCCGAAGCCCAAAGACCAAACAACCACTCATATTGTAAAAATCATATTTAATTATATACATATCCAAATAATACGAAAAAGAACTCTCCAGAAAGCTAATGAAATTATATACTTATCTCTAGGAGACATAAACCCCTAATTTCACACTGAACTATTCCAAAACTACAGGTCAACTAGACTGCAGATTACCGATCTACTAATAGCAGGGAAACCAATCTGATACTTGACAACAAATCGCACAGAAAAAGAATTAAACTAACTAGTGGGGAATCAAAAATCACCCTCGAAGACACGCTGGATCCCGCTGATATCTCCACAAGAATTCCCCTGTCCCCCTTTTTCTTCTCCCTGTTCCTCTTCCTTCTCTCCTTGTCTGGCAGCACCAACAGGGGTCTTCCCCCCTTCTTCCTCTTGGTCGATAGAAAGGAGGAGCGTAAGGGAGGATGCGAGCGGCACCAGGAGAGGAGCGAGGCGTGGGAGAGGTGCTGGACTGGGGAGGAAGTGGTGGCCAGGAGGTGGGAGGGGTGGCGGCTGCTAGGGCGGAGAGAGGCTATGGTTTGGGCAACCCCCTCTCCCTTTTAGGTGGTGGCTGCCCCCCTTCGGGCTTTGGTGCTATGGGCCAAGATTCCATAGCCCAGGTTTTATAAAATTTCTAGAAAACCCCTCTACTTAATTCATTTCTCACTCTAAAGCATTTCAGAGTATTACATCCACCTTCTTACTCCTCGCGTCGCGTTCTACCAGGTGCTTCCCTTACCTTCCCTGGAGCTTCGCCGGAACCACCTCGACATCGAGCAATCTGTCACTGCCGCTGCTTCCTTACTCGCCGCTGGTGATTACCGCCGTTCCTCACTGTCGCACCTACGTCACCATCTTTGTCGTGACCTCCTCATTGCGTTCCACCTTATCGCGCGCGCCGGCGTGGCCGCTAACGCCGGCGAGCCATGGAGCTCTGTGTGCCACCGACATCATCGTGCCTCATCAGTGACATGTGCCCCACCACGTCGGCTCGCTTGTCCTCAGAAGCCGCCAACTCATGCGATGTCACCATCCTATCAGCGCCAGCAACTACCTCAGTTGCCTCTTCACCACTTTGCCACTCCAATGTCGTGTCATAGCCAACCGTCGCCTCGTGGATGCCACATGTACGCCACATAAGCGCCACCCATACCTAACCCTTCACCCAACCCACATAGACCTGGTTCACCATGAGCCAAGTCTATGATCCGTGGACCTCGCGTGTTAGCCACTGTTTCATGCACCCAGCTCACCATAGACCCATAAGCCTCTTCTCGCGGACTTCTTCCATGGACCGGTGGTCCCATTGGTCAACCCTAAGCCTTTTCCCGAATTTCCTTTTATTCCGAAAATCCATAAATCTCAGTGGGTCCCACATTTTATACACTCAGCCTTTTTCCAAAATTTACAAAATAAACGATTCTGGGAATATTCCGTAGACCCCACATGTCAGATTCTCTCACTTCTTTTCTTTTTCAGCATTTACCTTCCCGATCAAACTTCTGAGAGCTCATCCTTCCTCATACGAACTCCGATTGAACCCATTCAAGTTTTTAAATTCATCTGAAATAAATCCCTACCTTCCAGTACTATTCAATTTCAATTTAGAGTTTACTTGGTTTGTCTTTTCGAGTTTTGTTTGTTTTTACGCTTTCTCTCTCGTTAGACGTTGACGTTCTGGAATCGTCTAAAGGAGCTGAAGGTCAAGAAAGTATAAGATCGAAAATAAAAAAGAACATCATTGCTATAGTAAGGCAAGTTGTAACTTTGACCATGTTGAACCCAGTTTTTCAAAATTACTTTGATTCAAACTATTTCATGTTATTTTAATGACTTAATTCTTTAAATACTTTGGGATTAGCTATACACCTATTTGATTATATTCACCTTGCTCATTGTATTACCATTATCTTTTGTTATCCTAGCTTGGTTAATTACTGTTGGTATTATCATAACACCAGCGTGGGTTGGTTAGACACGATTAGTCTGTTTAGTCATGCAACGAGTCATTAATATCATTTTGAGTTACAAATCTAAACTTGACTAAGTAATTATGGAACAACTTTGTGTAAAGAATGTGTGTTTTATGTTGTCACTCATTGATAGCATATGTTGTACTTAATGAACAGGGTGGAAAAAGATTTAGATTGAGGCAAGTGAAAAAAAATTATGATATGGTGGACTGTGTGCTTGGAAAATATGAATCTTGGTAATTTAGTTACAAATTGGGCAATCTCGCCCTGATCAATTAAGAACTTAACTTTGTGTACCATTGAACTGAACCATACCTATACGACTATATGTCTGGTATAGGACAAGCCTAACTTAGTAAGTTACAGAGTCTCAGCATTGACTACTCATGTTGTAGGTTAGACTATGTGCTAGGTTGGAGGTGTGTACCACTGTGTGGGTCACATTTATAAGTAGTTCGCTGTCTCTAAGTCCAACGGTGTGTGTTGGACCAACACACTGTGTAAGGTTTGGTACGACGGTATGCACACCAGGAGAGTCAGTTATTGAGATGAAGTTTCAGAAAGGTTTTGTTGTGATCTTCTCCGATCAAGTTGATTACATTTTTGTGGGTAAAGTATGCAACCTCTGCAGACTATTAACAATCTATTCGAGTAGCTGCGTCCTCAGTCATGGAAATACTCGGGGATTTCACACAAGGGGTAGATTTTCATAAAACAATTGGAAGGGACAGCTATGTGAATTAACTCATATGGTTATGTGAAAGAAATTAATTATGCTATGTGAGATTTATGAAATACTTGTTAAATTATTATTACTATTTATTTTTAATCTATTATTCATATTCAATTGCAACCATTACTTTTATGCAAATGAACCATATATGTCATATCATTTGGAATAAGCCATCATCAATAATTGTATTTTATGGTGCAACTTGTTGAGTACTCCGTGTACTCATCCTTGCTATAAAAAAATATTGTTCAATTGAAGAAGGCTACATCAGTTCATCGTTGATTAACGAGGTCTAATTCAAGGATCATGATGCGCTACCCCAGTTGATTGCATGTGGCCATATGGATGGTGACGAGGATCTAATAATCCTCATTTTATCTATTATCTATAATTCTTATTATGGGTAAATATGATGTCACATAGTCTCCAGAAGTACCCCTTATTTTTATAAGGGAGAGGCCCACCAAGTGATTGTAAGATTTTCTACAATCACCCCCCATAGTCGTAAGTCTTACTACGACTACTGCCTAGTCGTAAGTCTTTCTACGACCATTTCATGGTCGTAAGTCTTTCTACGATCACTACATAGTCGTAAGACCTTTTACAATTACTACCTGGTCGTAAGTTCTCCTACGACCAGGTAGACCACGACCACCTTATAATCAAATCTACAGGCAAGTGGGTCCAATTGATTAAAGAATCGAGCAGGTCCGCACGCACTACTATCCCGCGTAGTAATAGTGCTTAAATACCCCATTATCTTTGAATGATAATTGCCAGACGGCGTGGAGAAGCCAATGCGCCGGTAATTACTGCCATCATGCGCCCATTACTGGCTCAATTAAGGCGCCTCTTCCGTAGGGCAAAACGGCTACTCCTTCACGCCTATATAAGGGCATCAAGGGCGAGTAGAAAAGGGGACAAGTTCTATTCTCTGTAATAGTCTTAGTTTCTTACCCGATCATTAAGAATACCACACCACACGGGATTAGGGTTATTATTCTCTCGGAGAAGGCTGAACTCGTCTAAACATCCGTGTCAACCACTCTGCGTGATTTCATCTCTTGGAGACCCCCCGAATCAAATAATCTTTACGTAAGATCGGTTCTAATACACCGACAGTTGGCGCCGACCGTGGGGATCTTCCGGTAATCTCTTGTCAACATACTCTCTTTTTCCAATCTCATGCAATCATGGCGGAGAATGGAGCGAGGAGAACTGGTTTGACTTGGCGATTCTGTGAGACGTCGACATGGATGCGGTTTCGACTATGAGCCGAGTGATGCATCCGCCGATGGTGATGTTGCCTCGGAGATTATTCTCCAGAAACCATCCCATTAATGGAGTTGAGGAGGATCCTTATCCCCACAACAATACGTCCAACAGAGGAGCCAATTCCCTCAAAGGACAAGGGTCAATCCGACCGGGACCGCTCCGGGAGGACTCACAACACGACGAGTTTTTCTCCAAGTGTTCAAGTCCCTTAAGGCGGTCCGACTTGGTAAGTCAAGTTCAGGAGCCACCATTCCAGGACTCCACCGGCATCTAGTGATCCTCTCTCGAGTAACTCCGGAGAGGGTGGGATCAAGCATGCTTTCCTCGCAAATTCGACCGTCTCCCGCAGATCTCATTTGCGAGCGGAGCGATTATAACCCGAGTTCCCCTACGGAGGATTACTCCAAGTCGCCAGATGGTGTCTCTCGAGCACTCCTCAAGCGGGAGGCCTCGGCGCAAGTGAGAATCATCAGCGGAGGTCTTCGTCCTTCCCCAAATCGTGGTCGACCTCATGGAGGCCGAGATAAGAACACTCCCGAAGATCACACTGCGCCCCTCGTGGTAATGGCAAGGGCACCACCGTTGGCGAGAGAACCAACACTCGATGAAGCGAGGAAATCCTCGACATTCTCGCACTCCACTAAGAAGGCCTCAAAGACGATGAGGAGGATTTTGATGTCGTCGGAAGAAAGAAAATTGCGATCCGAAGAACTCGCGCTGGGCACATTCAACATCACGGAGGAGGTACAAGAACTCCGGGACATCAACGACTTGCTCGAGAATCGACCAAGAGCTTGCTCGAGCGCAGTGGTACGATCTCTTTCTTTGAAGAGATTACGCAAAGACTTCGAATCGTGATGACAAGGCTGGAGGTACCTCATCGACAACATTCGGTAGTCGCGACAATACGACTTCCTCGGCTACCGATCAATCAAATATTTCTCACGAGGAATCGACACGCCATAAGTCGAATCGATCCCTATTCGAGAAATACATTTCGATCGGTGAAGATCAAGAAGCCCCTCGGAGGTGATCATTCACCACTTCGACAAAGAAATTCACAGCAGTGGAGTATGAAGAGTATTCCCTCGTAGAGCGGAGACCTACTACGAGTAAGTCGACTGTTCAGGGTATCGTCGTATACGATCACTGGTGACATTAACCCTTCTTTCCTACAAAGAAGGCGTCAAGAAGTGATTGGGATCTGGGCATTTTCGCCGACCTTGAGCGATTACCGCCACCTCATTTTCGCCGGTGAACATGGAGAAATTTGATGGATCTCAAAATCCCATCAAATTTCTTGAGATCTATACAACATTTGTCCGAGGCGGCGGGAGGAGGAGAGCATGTAATGGCGAATTACCTTCCGATTGTGCTCGAAGGATCCGCTCGATCGTGGTTATTAAACCAACCACTGAGTCGATCTACTCTTGGCAACACCTCTGCGATCTTCTACAGCGAATTTCCAAGGCACATACAACCATACGAAAAGAAGGCGACTTGCCGGATAAAGCAGAACAACAACGAGACTTTGCGTCAATTCATCAAGCGCTTTAGTCGGGTTCGTAAGTCAATTAGGAAATTTCGATTCCTCGTGATCGGGGCTTTTAAGCAAGGAGTCCGTAGTAGAAGGATAACGGAGGACATTGCTTTGAATCCTCCCAACAACGTTCTTAGAACTCTTGAGATGGCGATCGATATGCAATCGCTTACGAGGCGGTCGAGTGGAACAACACTATCGATCGAGAAACATATACTCCTCGAGAGCGGTGAAGTTGGTAAGGATAAAAAGCAAAAAGTCCAAGAAGAAAATAAAAGTCAAAACCACAAACCAGTGGTTCCAAGGAGGTTCCGCCGTGAAAGATGGAGAGCCCCAAACCACCAAGTCGTACTCGATCAAGGCAAAGGTAAGCTATACGATCGTAGGAACGACAAACCAAGGTGGTGTCCTTTTCATAAAAGGAAGGACATGACCTCATGGCGCCGAAGTTTTCCAAAGAAAGCTCGAGGACTACTACAACGACAAAGCACCACTCCCTACTCTCGGCGGGTAGGACATACGAGTGGCCAAAAGTCGTCGGATGATGAGGAGATGCCGTTCCAAGATCCGCAACATACCGTTGAGCACATCTACGGAGGATCATCGACATCGACTCCAAGCGACAACTTAAAGCTGCGGACGAGAGGTAAATTCCATACATACTCCTCTCGTCAATAAATTACGAAGTGGTCGGAAGTTACCATCTCTTTTGAGAAGGATGACGCCCAATCACTACGAGTCGATCAGTCGATATCCGATTGTGGTCGAACCCACCATCAACAAGCTGTCGGGTCAATCGAGTGTTGGTTGATGGTGGCGATTCTTTGAACATATTATTTACTAATGCCCGGGCGAGATGCAAGTACCGGGACAAAGGTAAGGCGATGCGATACTCCTTTCATGGAATCGCAGGGGTCTTCACCAAACCTATTGGCCAAGTTTCTCTTCCTTTAACATTTGGCTCACCAAGTAATTTCGAGACGAGAAAGTCTCCTTTGATGTGGTCGATTTCGATCGGCATATAACGCCATACTCGGACGACCAACTTTGGCAAAATTCTTAATGGCTACTCATTACGGTATCAATGTCTTAAGATGCCAGTCCCAAAGGAGTAATCACCATTCGGTGTGACAAAAGATGGCGTATAGCTGCGGCCGTCGATCCTCGAGATGGTTGGTCAAATACCAACTCGAGATGAAAGTCGACCTTCGACTAGCAAGTCGAAGCCTAAAAAGTCACACCAAAGCCGAACGACCAAGTCAAAGAGGTTCCTCACGGACTTGAAGAGCCCTCGAAAGACTGCGCATCGGGAGAATTCGACCCCAAATAGGAAGGCGCCCTCATTACCTTCCTCAGAGCTAACGCAGATGTCTTTGCGTGGCAAACATCCGACATGCCCGAGTCCCTGTGGAGGTGATCGAGCACAGGCTAGCTTTACGGCACGATAAAGTACCGTAAAACAAAAATTACGAGATTTGCCCCGATCGGCGAGATGCTATTAAATCGAGTTGGATAAGCTACTTAAAGCGGGCTTTATAAGAGAAGTCAACCACCCGAGTGGTTGGCTAACCTGTAATGGTCAAAAGTCAAGCGGCAAATGGTGTATGCGTGGACTTTCTTGATCTTAATAAAGCTTGTCCAAAAGATGATTTCCTTTACCTCGTGTCGATCATTTGGTTGATTCTCTGCGCAGTTGTGAGATATTAAGTTTTTAGATGCATATTCGGATACCACGGATCAATATGTGTTTAAGCGATGAAGAAAAGACCGCATTCATTACTCCATTTGGTACCTTTTGCTATGTCAAAATGCCATTTGGTCTAAAGAATGCGGTGCTTCTTTTCAACGCCTAATGCAATCGACTTTTTCATCTCAATTAGGCCGAATTTGGAAGCCTATGTTGATGATCTAGTCGTAAAAAGCATTAAGAGACTTAATCATATCATCGACCTACAAGAAACATTCGACAACCTCGTAAAGCACCGCTTAAAACTCAATCGAGAGAAGTGTGTGTTTGGAATTTCTTCAGAAAATTACTTGGATTCCTAGTATCCGAGCGAGGAATCGAAGCAAATCTAAAAAATAAAGGCCATCCTCGGATCGTCCTCCAAACACAAAAAGGAAGTCCGAAACTCACTTTGGGTGCATGGCGGCTTTAAGTCGTTTCATCGCACGACTAGGAGAAAAGGACTACCTTTCTTTAAACTTCTCGGGAGACATGAAGGTTTTGAGTGGTCGAGCGAGGCAAACAGCGCCTTTGAGGATGTCAAGAGGTATCTTTCGAGTGCTCTGTTCGGTTTCTCCAAAGCGGAAGAGGCGCTCTTAATTTACCTAGTCGCCACGCCACAGCAAAGAAGCGCGAGACTAGTCGTAGAACGTGAAAGCGTACAACGACCGGTTTACTACGTTAGCGAAGTTTTACACGGGCCTAAGGAGCGTTACCCTCAGGTCCAAAAACTTCTATATGCCCTCCTCATGTCTTGAGGAAATTGCGGCATTATTTTCGAGTCCACAAAATAGTGTCTAAATCGAGTTTCCTTTGGGAGCAATCCTCCATAATAAGGAAACAATGGGACGCATGGCAAAATGGTCGGTCGAACTTGGGAGTTCGACCTCCATTTCATGTCGAACGGCCATAAAATCCCGGATCTTGGCGGACTTTGTCGCCGAATGGACAAATCTGAACACATTCGGGATCCCGAGACGATTCCCACGACCGATGGATGATGTACTGACGGGTCACTTACTTTAAGTGGCTCGGGTCGGGTGGTCTGGTATCTCCTAGGAGAAACCTTAAAGTATGCCATACAATTAAACTTTCGGGCCACTAATAATGTGGCAGAGTACGAAGGTTTGCTAGGCGGCATACAGTGAAAGCACTCTCAATTAAATCGACTACTCGTGAGAGGAGACTCTCAACTAGTCGTGAATCAAGTTGGGAAAGAGTACCGGTGCTCTAGCTCGACAATGTCTCAATACTTATCGGAAGTTCGCAAGCTAGAAAAGCATTTTTAGGTTTGAGGTACAATTCATCCTCGAAGGATAATTTCTCTCGAGACCAACTTGCTCGGATGGCTTCTTCCGATCTACGATGCCAAAGGAGTTTTCTTGGAGCAACTCCAAAAGCGCGTCTCGGTCGAAGAACCGAGACACCTCCTATTGAGATGGCCTCATTAGACTACGAGGATACCTGGATGACTCCCATCTACGAGTATCTTCGCAAGGGTTCCGTAGCCGAAGATGATCTTGAGGCAGATCGTTTATCCCGAAAAGCCAAAATGTATACTTTGGTCGAAGGAGTCCTCTACAAACGAGGAACCCAAGGGATACTCATGCGATGCATTCCGCAAAACGAAGGAATAACACTCCTTCACGATATACGAGTGGTATCTGTGGGACACATGCTTCCTCTGAGAACATTGGTTGGTAAAGCCTTTCGACAAGGTTTTCTTGGCCTACACTGTATGATGCTAAGGAGGTGGTTAAAAGTGTGTCCAATGCCAATTCCATGGTAGACAAATACATCAACCGGCTCAAGCATTACTGGACAATACCTCTTTCTTGGCCTTTTGCACTGGGTCTCGATATCCTAGGACCATTTCCCAAAGCTCCAGGAGGTTTCGAATTCCTTTTTGTGGCTATTGACACGTTCACAAAATGGATTGAAGCTGAACCTGTAAATGGGATAACATCGGAAGCAGCAAAAAGGTTCATGATGAGATGCGTAATTAGCCGATTTGGAGTTCCAAGTCGGATAATTACAGACAATGGTAAACAATTCGCAAGTGCAAAATTTCGTGAATTTTGCGACGAGTTGGGTACCAAATTATGCTATGCTTACATTGCACATCCCCAAAGCAGCGGGCGGTCGAGCGTGCAAGCGCCCAAATAATGCGAGGAATTAAAACCGAGTCTTGACCACCTTGTTAAGCGCTCGGGGCTTGGGTACAAGAATTACCCTCCGTGTTATGGGCGGTTAAACGACCACCAATCGAGCAACAGGAGAAACACCATTTTTCTCGTGTTCGAGCGAAGCTATGCTTCCTCGGAGCTAAAATTACAGTCGACACGAGTTGAAACTTTCAACAACTCGGATCAGAACAACTTGAGCGAGCGACATTAACCTACTCGAAGAAAGGAGAAACCTAGCCTTAATCCGTTCGCGGTCTACCAACAAGCCTGCGCGAGATACTATGATCATAAGGTCCAACCTCGCACCTTCTTTGTAGGTGACTTGGTATTGAGGCTCGCCAATCCAAGTCTAATCGAATAAACTTTCCCCAAATGGGAAGGTCCTTACACGATGGTCGAAGTAACGGCGTGGTCGACGACTAGCGATGGAAGATGGACGAGTTCTCTCAAACTCTTGGAACATCGACCGATTCGCAAATTCTATGTGTGACCAATATCTCGAGCAATAAAAGTCCGAGTTCTTTCTACTTCTCTTGCCTTATTTTTTGAGTAGTGCTTTTTAATCTTTCGACTATGATATAAAAACACCCGAGTTTTCTTTACCTTTGGTCGAAAAACAAGTAACATCATCTAGTCAAAACTTCTCCTATCTGCATGTGGTTCTGCCCACTAGAAGGAATTTCCTAGCATCGACTCGTTACTCATTTTTCAGCCAATACAAAGAGCTCGGGTTCTATCAAGTCGAAATGTTCTCAGAGCCAACTCTCTCAATCTTAGTTTATTTTTTCAGTGATTTCCAAAAAATATTCTAAGTAGAGTGCACTTGATACATTTATTCGACCACCTTTGATGTACTCGTTTCGTTTTAACTGGTCGAAGGAAGAGACACACCTAGTCGAAGTTTTTCCTCTCTGCATGTGGTCCTGCCCACTAGAAGGAACTTCCTAGCGCTGCTCAGTCTCCTACTTTTTGCTACTGGAAAAGACTTATAGAGTCCATCAGAAAAGGGCGAACGAATTATTAAAGTCCTCTAGACGTTTGCTTAACTCAAGTTGCTGTTCTTGGTTTGATTAAACTAGTCGGAGATAGTAACATCACCTAGTCGAAGTCTTTCCTCTCTGCATGTGGTCTTGCCCACTAGAAGGAACTTCCTAGTGTCGAGTCGTTTCTACTTTTTCGACCAAGTGCTTGACAACCATAACAAAAAACTATAAGTTAAACAAACCTCTCTTTGTTTTCAGAAACCCCATTTCAAATACTATTTACTTAGATTGTCTAAACAATCTAAGCAAATAGTCGGGGGCTAGGATAAAGTTATTAATTTGACTTCAATTCTTAGTCTTTCATTCGTTTATTATCTTTTGAGTTACTAACTTCTCGACAAGATAATTTTCAGGAAATAAGATGGATCATATATCACTCATCAACAGATATTGTCTGCCTTACAAGGTAGTTACAAGATTACTCTGAAGGGGGAGAGCCTAGCTGCATTTCCTCCGCCACCTTTTTGCCAACCAATTGCATTTCCTCAATCAGACGATTTGCCTCTGATTCGGAGCAATCGAACTCGGCTTCAATTGGTTGCACATTAAGGCGGGGATCTTGAGCTTTAAGTTTTGCCAAAGCGTAACTTACTCCGGCTTCGACTGCCTCCCTTATTGATTCAGCTTGATTAGCCTTCAGAGTGGTCACCATTTCTTGCAATTTTCCGACTTGTTCCCCAATGGTACTTGTGTGAGCAACTATGGTATCTTCTCGAGGAGTTTTTCCCTCAGAATGCAGCTCACTAAGCACATTGTTCAGGAGAGTGATGTTGCCTTGAAGACTAGTCTTCATCGACTCCATCTCCTGTTGGGTACAAGTCGAAGCCTCACGAAGTTTCTTGTTTTCGACCACTTGTTCTGAAAAGAATAAAATCGGTCAAACGAAAATAAACTTCTGGAGGAAGATAACACAAAGATAATTATAGGTAAAAGCATTTCTTACCTACTAATTGAGAATCCAGTTTCTTAACCTCTTCTCGATGGGAAGCAATACTTTCGTGCTTTTTCTCCTATGCTCGATGTCCTCTGCATTCATCTTAGCGATGCGGATGGACTCATTGTAGATCAAGGTTTTCTCTTGGATTTGACCTCGAGGCTTCTCAATTGGACACCAATTTACGAACAAAAATTGGCATTAGAAAAGGAAAATACTCAAAAGGATAACGGTAAAGAATTACTTACGTTAATTGAGTTCTAAGACCCTCAAGTTCTTGATCCTTATTCGAGGTAATACGCAAAACTCTGAATGACCAAAGCTTTTCTTGAACTTGATGCAGAGCTTCGCATCTCTTTTTCTTTATCGGAGAAGAAATGAGAGTCGGGTAAAGGTTAAAGATCAAAAGCGGTCTTAAGTTCGGAACTTCTTGTTTATTTTTTCCGCAATCTTTTAGATGCGAGAGCAGTCTCTCGAAGTCTATCAGAGAGGACTAATACTTGTTCCTTAGCCTCCCGACTCTTCTTTTTCATAGTCGAGTGAGTCACTAAGGTCTTCGTATCACTTGTTTAACCTACAAAAGCGAGGCGAAGATAAACATCATAGAATGGTTGTAAGTACTTCTACAACCACGACACGGTCGTAAGTTTTTCTACGACTACGACATGGTTGTAAGTCTTTCTCGACCACTACACAGTCGTAAGTAGTCGTAAGCTTTTTACGACTAGTACTTTGTCATGAGTTTCTTCCATGACTATTCTCGTAAAACATTATCACAGTATTTAAGTCAAAACAATTATGAATGATAAGTGACTTACCATCTCTCGCCTCTGACAGAGTAGTTCTTTCTCTGTCTTAGCTCTAAAAGTTGTCGATGGTACTCACCGACAGCGACAATTTGCTCGAGCTTTACGCAAAAAGAAAAAAGTGAGAAGAGAAGGAAAGTCACATATGTAAGTATTTTGAAGATACTTACATTCATAGTCGCCCTAGCAAACATCGAATATACAAGGTCAGGGTTCTCTGACTTATCTATCCTCGCGACTTTGTCCCACCACACCTTCTCGAGGCGCTCGTTATCAAAAGTATTCTCCGTATTGGGAATAACTTTGGGATGGGGGACTCGGTCACGAGATCTGTAAGCAGAAGACCCCACGACGGAGGCAGGCCTAAAGAAGTCACCACAGAAGTTGAAATTTTCTCCTTACGGTTTCAACTTCTCTTTGGGTAGGGAAGGAACGCCTCCTACAATTTCCTTCAGAGCGGTGCACAAACTGGTCACCGCCTTGACCAGAGGCTTCCACAGCTGCCCCTGTTGTTTCTACAACCTCAGCAGTCGTAGCGGCCACCTCAATAGTAACAGCCGCTACTTCAAGGATCGTAGCTACGACTTCAGCATATGTGGGAGTCACTCTGGGAGTCTCGACTTCATTGGCCACCTGGGCCAAGGGTGATGCTTCGACCACCTCCATTGCAACCTCCTCGATGGTGAAGGGATGGCAATGGACTTCTCAGCGAAGCATTCACTGGGTGAAGAAGTCGGTGAAATAAAGAAAAGCAAATCGGGTTGTGAAAAGAAAAAGGTAAATGTCGTTCTTACACTTTAGTAAATTTCACATACCCGCACTGGTCTTAACTAGGAATTTTGGAGCAATCCTCCCAGCGGAGGACCTCTTCTTCTCCACGATCACGTCGGTCGAGGTTCAACAATCGGCTCATTTACGACCACGTGCAGTCGTAGAGTTTGGACAGAACGAGCTCGGTTTCGATTCTCTGGATGGCCGAGATCGGTCTCGACCATTCCAAAAGCAAAGATCGCCCTCGATTGCGAGTTGTCTTGATGACATCGTCCTTCATAAAAGACACAAAATCTTTCCAATTCTCCTTTTCGGTTGCTAACAAAACTAGGAGTGGCGAAGCTGCGAAAGATTCTTTGTCATAATGAAGGTACCTTAGCCTTGCGAGGTTTGCGCTTAAGGGATTGGTGCCTCAACCTCCTCGGCCCGATGGGCTGCGGCCTCGGCTTGAATCTGACTACGATTCTGCGCAGCCTTGTAGAGGTGCGGTCGAAAGACCGAGCTTGAGCTTGCTCCCCTTTGTCGGCAGATTTTACAAGTCGGCGTCTCTTGGAGGGAGGAGCCGAACCTTTGTCTTCGACAACCCGGCGCCAATAGTCATCGAAGACGACTTCTTCGTCGTCGTCGGCGATTTTCCATGCCTACTTTACGTAAAGCAAAGCGAGAAAAGAAGAATGACTAATTAGTCGTAAGTTTTTCTCGACAAGTGCCAAGTCGTAAGTTTTTCTCGACTCTTTCACGATCGTAAGATATTCTACGATCACCTTTAGTCGTAAGTATCTTCTACGACTATAAAGTCCTAAAGAAAGAATCAACTTTTGATTACCTTTAGGCGCTCTATCCTTACATCTGCGGACAAAGCCGCAATGACTTGAGGAACCGCCCCTCGGAGTGGCGGAGACTTCTCGCAGATGAGTCGACTCTAGAGTCAACCTCGGCTGTGAAAGATGCGTAAGCAGATAAGAATATTAGACAAGGTTGAGAAAGATCAAACCAAGAGCTAAGTCGACAAATTACTTACCCTCCTCATAGTCTCGGTTGGGTCTCCTCTTCCGAGTATCTCCACATAGGAGATGCTCGTTTCTTGAAGGACTAATTGGCGTGTGATGAAATCCTTCACCACATGCCATCCGGTCGACCCTTCTTCCTTCAAGTCCTTAATGGCTTGAATATAAGGGCTAATCCGTGAGATATCTTCAGGGTCGAATCCCATGAAGATTTCTTTCAGCGACCTTCCCGCGAAAGAAAGGTCGTCTTCAGAGGTGACCTTCGGTAGAACCACCTCTTTCTCGGCCGACCCACGAAGATCGGGTGAAACTCGAATATACTCCTTCGACTTGAGTCGTGGAGTTTTGAGACCCTGACTTCAATGATTCGGTTTGTCGAGCCATCCCATAATAATATTGGAACAGCTCGAGATCCGCCGGAATCCCCAGGTACGCCTCGCACAGATACACGAACACACTCAACATGGTAATGGAATTGGGACCTAAGTTCACCAGTTCCACCCCAAAGTGTTCGAGTACTACTGTAAGAAAGGGATGGGCAGGCAATCGAAGGCCGCACTCACAATACGCTTGGAAGACGGGGATTTGCCCATTTTCCCCGATGGCGATCTTTGCCCGACAGCGGAATCCACTTTACCAGAGCCTTCTCTGGAATCTTCCCGGCATCAACCAAGATCTTGATCTTAGCCGCATCCATCTCCGATTCTTCCCATTCAGAAACTCTCTTGGCCATTTCGCTCAGAAGCAAGAAGTCTTTTGATTGGGTTGGCGGCGGAGAAGATGAAACCTAGTCGAGGACGGAGAAAGCAAGAGCTCGAAGAACAGCGGAGTGATTTGAGGAAAAGGTAAAAATCCAAGTCTACCTCCTGGTAAGTTTTTATAACCGCATGATCTCCGCCGCTTCGGAAACCGTCTCGGCTATAGGTCTATGGGAGTTGGTTGTACCGCTTCGGGAACCGCTTCATCGGACAAGTCTGTGAGAGCCGGTTGCAATTCCCCAGATGGTCCGTTCGAGAAAAATTAGGTGCGTATTGTCACCCCAAGCAAAATTACTTTCTTGACCAAAGTCTTTCTGGTCGAAGGAAGTATCAATCGGAAGGGTTTTTTCTCCGATTCCCCTAATACGACCACCAGACGGTCGTAGGGGTTTTTACGATTTTCTAATAGTCGTAAGCAATCTTCACGATTGCAATCGCTTCGGGAACCGTTTTATCAACAGATCTGTGGAATTCGTTTGCAATTCCCCAGACGGTCTGTTCAGGAAAGTTAGGTTAGTTTTGTCACCTCCAAGCAAAATCACTTTCTTGACCAAGTCTTTCTGGTCGAAGGAAGTATCGATCGGAAGGGTTTTTCTCCGATCGCCTTACTACGACCACTACACAATTGTAGAGGTTTTTATGACTTTCTGATACTCGTAAGCAACCTTTCGACCAAGCAAACTCTGGTCAAAGTAATACTCAAATGTCGAAGAGTTTTCCTTCGACTATGGTTCTCGACATTTTCATAGTTGCAAGTCCATTTGCGAATCCTTCCCCAAGTAAGTTACTTTCACTTGAAGCTGGGGGGCTAGATGACGAGGATCTAATAATCCTCATTTTATCTATTATCTATAATTCTTATTATGGGTAAATATGATGTCACATAGTCTCCAGAAGTACCCCTTATTTTTATAAGGGAGAGGCCCACCAAGTGATTGTAAGATTTTCTACAATCACCCCCATAGTCGTAAGTCTTACTACAACTCGCCTAGTCGTAAGTCTTACTACGACTACTTCCTAGTCGTAAGTCTTTCTACGACCATTTCATGGTCGTAAGTCTTTCTCGATCACTACATAGTCGTAAGACCTTTTACGATTACTACACGGTCGTAAGTTCTCCTCGACCGGTAGACCACGACCACCTTATAATCAAACCTACGAGGCAAGTGGGTCCAATTGATTAAAGAATCCGAGCAGTCTGCGCACGCACTACTATCCCGCGTAGTAATAGTGCTTAAATACCCCATTATCTTTGAATGATAATTGCCAGACGGCGTGGAGAAGCCAATGCGCCGGTAATTACTGCCATCATGCGCCCATTACTGGCTCAATTAAGGCGCCTCTTCCGTAGGGCAAAACGGCTACTCCTTCACGACTATATAAGGGCATCAAGGGCGAGTAGAAAAGGGGACAAGTTCTATTCTCTGTAATAGTCTTAGTTTCTTACCCGATCATTAAGAATACCACACCACACAGGATTATGGTTATTATTCTCTCCGGAGAAGGCCTGAACCTGTCTAAACATCCCGTGTCAACCACTCTGCGTGATTTCATCTCTTGGAGACCCCCCGAATCAAATAATATTTACGTAAGATCGTTTCTAATACACCGACAGATGGGTTTTACTGAAGTTATTTTGTTTCCTTCCGCTACAACCTATTTGAGATATTCGCCTTCAGATGTATTAATTGTAAGCTTTGACCTTAAGGTTATTACTCTGATAATTATTGTTAACTGTCTATTTCTTAGTTATCTTTGCATATGGAATGATATTTCATTGATGTTGTCACTGTATGCACTAGCGCGATCCTAGGCTAGTGCAGTATACACATAGGGTCTATATTTGTATATTTGGGTCCTAACACAACGATAGGATGACCTCAACACAAAGATGTGAAAAGTACGAACAAGATGGTCAAGCAACACATGCACTGGGAGTTTTGTTGTGATCTTCTCCGATCAAGTTGATTACATTTTTGTGGGTAAAGTATGCAACCTCTGCAGACTATTAACAATCTATTCGAGTAGCTGCGTCCTCAGTCATGGAAATACTCGGGGATTTCACACAAGGGGTAGATTTTCATAAAACAATTGGAAGGGACAGCTATGTGAATTAACTCATATGGTTATGTGAAAGAAATTAATTATGCTATGTGAGATTTATGAAATACTTGTTAAATTATTATTACTATTTATTTTTAATCTATTATTCATATTCAATTGCAACCATTACTTTTATGCAAATGAACCATATATGTCATATCATTTGGAATAAGCCATCATCAATAATTGTATTTTATGGTGCAACTTGTTGAGTACTCCGTGTACTCATCCTTGCTATAAAAAAATATTGTTCAATTGAAGAAGGCTACATCAGTTCATCGTTGATTAACGAGGTCTAATTCAAGGATCATGATGCGCTACCCCTGTTGATTGCATGTGGCCATATGGATGGGTTTTACTGAAGTTATTTTGTTTCCTTCCGCTACAACCTATTTGAGATATTCGCCTTCAGATGTATTAATTGTAAGCTTTGACCTTAAGGTTATTACTCTGATAATTATTGTTAACTGTCTATTTCTTAGTTATCTTTGCATATGGAATGATATTTCATTGATGTTGTCACTGTATGCACTAGCGCGATCCTAGGCTAGTGCAGTATACACATAGGGTCTATATTTGTATATTTGGGTCCTAACACAACGATAGGATGACCTCAACACAAAGATGTGAAAAGTACGAACAAGATGGTCAAGCAACACATGCACTGGGAGTTGCAGAAGAGGAAGCACTCTGAGTCTTTGGAGACGTACTGCTCCATGGTAAAATAGAATTTGCTAGAATTAAGATTAATATTACTTTATTTGAGTATAGAGTTTACTATTAGTCAGTGTCTTAGTCGATACATTGCGAAACCGGTCTGTTTTTACTGTAAGAGACATGGAAAATTACTTCCATTTGTTTATATATTTACTTCATGACATGTCTGGTTTTGCATGAGCGCAGAGCCAATCGGTGAGGGCCACACCGTACACTCCTGCGGTATTCAAGGAATACAAAGAGACTTACTTCGTAAGTACCACCTTCTGCATCAGGAACGACCCCAACCAACCTAGGCTATATCTCATATCTCACGGGATGCAGTTCACGACATTTGCGTGGTCACAACATGATTTCAAGGTGCTTGCCGATGAAGATTCTGGTAATTATAGTTGTGAGTGCCGCTGGTGGGAGCACACAGGTAACTATTACTGTCATGTAGTATAACATTTACTGTCTGACACTAAACAAATTCTTGAATGTTGTTGGAAAATTACAGTATACCATTTACTATCTGTAATGATAAAATTTACTGTTAACGCCATATGCATTTCCTATAGGGTTGTTACGTGTGCACCTGGTTAGGGTGTTCACCCACTTACAGGTCGAGAGTATCCCTAGCCGATACGTGCTTTATAGATACATGATGAATGCAATGGTGGATGTGCCCTACGATAGGCACGACCTCGTGCAGGTCGATCAAGGTGGTTCAACTGAGATGTATCAACACTCGACCATTCTAACAGAGGCTATGGTCATGGTGAGGTCAGGGTGCAGGTCGAGACTTGTGTACCATAGATCGATGGAGGTCATCAAGGCACTTCGGGTGAAACTTGATAGCATACTAAGTCACATTGGACTGGTGCCTGCTGAGATTGATGCACCAGACGAAGGGAACGACCCAACGATCAATCCATCTACACCTTCGTTGTCTCAGACCAAGGGTCAAAAATGCAGCGCTGATGAATGAGAAACTACTATTGCCCTACAGAGAAGAAGCACACCCAGGCGTGCAGCACATGTGACCTAAAAGCCGACCGCAATTCTGCCACTTGCCCAACCGTTCCAAAGCCCACCGCTACAAGAGGCAGAGGGAGGGGGAGGGGGAGGAGGTGTAGAGGAATGACTGGTGCACGCCGCCAGCTAATTCCTGATGACGAATCAAAAGAGGAGGACGCTGATGATGATGGTTGTAGTGGGTCGGATGACGACATGTGTGCTGATATATAGATGTTTTATTGTCAAAATATGTCACATTTACTGCATTAATTTAGACATGTTACTGTATGATGAGGGGTACCTAAAACAGAGTGGGCATTCAGCTCGCGTAAGTTGTTTTACTGTTTTGTAGGAGCTCTCTTACTGTAAACGACATGTGGTATTACTGAACTTGGAATATTGGGACTACTGTGCGTGTGACCATGATTTACTGTGGTTAGAATTGTCATTTATTGGGTGTTATGTAAACGATTATTGTGTTTGGTGATAGATAAAACAAACGAATCGTGAGATTAGTTGATCTACTATTCTATATGAGCTCTTTTACTATAGACGACTCATAATATTACTGTAGTTTGGTTTGTTCAAAATTATTGTGCATGTGGTAAGGTTTTACTACATTATGATTTGATGTTTACTTGACTGTTGGTCACACTTATTATTTTTTATTTGCGTGCAAAATAACACTAATACCACATCATCTGATTGCTCCTTTAAACGCACCATTATCGCTACAACTTCTGATGTATCTCTTTTTCTCCCATGTCGGCTTTAGTATTTGTTTTATAAATAGACATCCTCTTTCTTCAAACTTCTCTGGTGTAGAAACTTTTTCCCTTGTTCCCCTTTTTCCACAAACTCCAAATGTATTCCCTCTCTTCTTCCTCTCCGGCACCAACATCTCCTCTCGTGTCGCTCGTGCTGGCCTACATTATGCTTGTCTACGCGCAGCTCTCTGGCTGCAACCTAGCCCCAGTTGCGAACAAGCCTTCGGTGCGAGATGTCCTCTGTTCTCGGCCCTTCGATCTACCAAAGAGCATAGGGGCCATCATCAGCCAGCTGGAGCTCCTCCTCTGACTAAGGAATGTGATGGTCTCCAGCATCCGACGGGTAAACCTCATCATGCAAATCGTCCTGTGGAACTATTTGGTCTGAACCTAGGATGCAGCCCAGAGGGTTGAGGAAACCATCCATATCCATGGAGAGCAGGTCGACCTTGCCGAGTTAGAAGAAACCAAGCAGGTGGAGGCATTTGATCAGACTCATGCAGATCCCGCCTCCATTGAAGCCAACAAGAAAGCTTACGAAGATTTGAAGGCTAAGATAAGATCCCACCTTGGCCACTGGAATCTTCTTCTTTTACCTTCCTTTTTATCGTATGTGATGTAAAAATAGATGGTCTTTTGTAAAGTGCGATTGGCCACACTATTTGGCCCAAAATCTAATGAAGAAGTCATTTTTTCTTCTAATTTAATGTTTATAACCCATAATTTACTAGGCAACTTGTTATAGTTAACTGCGCATGTAGAGATAGTAGCAGAGAACACCAAACGTCGTGGCCCAAACCAGTAAAAAAATGGATAACACATTTACTTCCATATACATTTAAATTTACTGTTATATGAAGTTGCTTTTACTATCATAACAAATTTATTGCATGTCTCATTAGAAATTACTAGCACACCTCGCGTATCGCAACACTGGCCATGTGACATCATTAGCATGGATCGAGACGTTTGGGTTTGACCCCAGACGTATGTACTCACAATTTTACTGTAGGCCTCATTAGATTTTACTGTCACATCCACCGTATTAAGCATGCTAGTGGCCTCCACCCCTCAGGGATAGAGGAGCGTGTAGAGATAGGAGCGGAGAACCTAAACGTCGCACCCATATAGGTAAAATGCAACTTCCCCTACCTCCGAATTTACTGCTAAATCCAACTACTTTTGCTTTCGCGCCCATATAGGTAAAATGCAACTTCCCCTCACCTCCGAATTTACTGCTAAATCCAACTACTTTTGCTTTTGCATATATTAGAATTTACTGCCAAAATGAACTACTTTCACTGCACCCCTTAAATTTATTGTACGACTCATTAGACTTTACTAGCACATGGTCAGTGCCCCCCGCCCCTGGGGATTTCTATAAATTTTTTATAAAAAAACACTTAGAGATGTTACGACAGTAAAATGTGTATCACAAAATACTTGACATATATTACGAGTGATACTGCCAGATGTGACATCTCGCGTGGGTTCGTAGCCCAAGAAACAAAAGTCTGTTGAGACATGATGAAGCAATAAAATATGTATCATACTTACACATATGTTACAAGTTACTACCGGATGTGACGTCGCGCAGCGGAGGGTCGTGGGTTTGTGGCCCGAGAAAAAAAAAGTCCACTGAGAGATGATGACGGAATAAAATGGGTATCACAATTACTTTCACATATATTATAAGTTACTGCCAAGCGTGATGCTTCACGTGGGGGGTGGGGGTCCATGACCCCAAAAAAGGAGTCTGTTGAGAGATGTTGAGGCAGTAAAAAGGGTATTACAATTACTTTCACATACATTACATATTACTGCCAGATATATGTCACACATGGGAGTCGGGGGTTCATGGCCCATAACTGTTGGGATTGGCCCACTCGGACGAGTGTGCTGCGTCTTGCGCGCCAAAGACGACTCGTTGAGGTGCGTGCTCGATGCAGTGTGGTAAATTTGGTTAGCGCGTATAATATCCTATTCTACACTCAACTATAGAATAATGTGTGTGCGTGTATATGCATTTTATTTCAATTATCCAACACACTTCTTTCTTTTTCTTTGCATATTCTATTTTACACTTTCTTATGTGCATGGCATCAACCAAACGTCCTAAACTTATCTATGATTTTTTACAAATATTTTTCTTACATTTCTCTTAATTTGTTCCATCTGGCCACAAAAAGAATTACGTTTTGTGATATATGAAGTCAAAAATTTTAGACTTTGGTTATAGATATTTTTTAAAATATTTAGATTTGACTTATGAAAATGATATGCACATATTTGCCTTAAAAATATTTTTATAATATTTTTATATGTTTTATAAAAACACTACAATATAAATTAGTGGTCAAATATGTGTTTTAGGGATTGTATCAACAACCAAACATCACTATTTTTTACTAGATGAGCAGAAAAAAAAGAGACAAAAAGGACATTCGAACGAATGTCAGATGCAAATAGGGAAATCAAGGATAAATCAGAAAAGTAGGGAGGAAAACCCTCCAAGTCAATAAAATTCTAACATCATTCTAAATGTACGTTTTTGTTTTCAGTGCTACCTTGTTAAATCTAGACAAGCCGGGTACTTTGGGATCTGTCTGTTGCTACAAGGAGCGAAAGCTAGAGGTTGATTCAAGCTTTAACAGTTGAAGTAAGCTTTAACAGTTGAACTTGTCCACTCTGTCGCATAGCCAATTTTGGTGCCCCACACCATACTCGTTCATACCATTCCGTATGATATACCGGTTTTGCTCTTGGGTACGTTCGATTCATACCGGTGTATCATTCTGGAGTTTAATATAATAATATATATTTATAAATATATACATATTTAATTGTATATACACTAAAATTTACTTATAATATTACTCAAAATACATAGTAGTAAGATCAAATATAACATCCAGTACAATAAGTTCAATAGATAGTATTTTTAATTCTACCGGTATGACCAACATTGTCCTGTATTAAAGTCGATATGACCAGTATCGAACCGGCATAACTGATATTGACCGATATCGATCCGATATTGCAGGTATTGACAGGTAGTGGTGTCCAAATGGACCGTCCGGCACGGCACAAACCCGTGCCGGCACAGTCCCAATTAGACCCAGCTTACTAATCGAACAGTGTCATGCTGACCCAGGCACAACACGATAAGCCCGGTCTCCGCCACCTCCGTCGTCCATGCCGCCGACACCTCCTTCCTCGCCGCCTCCACCTCCGTGTTGTCGGGTCGTGTCGACCCGGCCTGGCCTGGTGGGCCAGGGTGCCAACCCAAGCACGGCGCACCCAGTCGGGGCGTGTCATGTCCAGGCCAGGCTAACAGTTTTGTGTTTCGGGCTGGCCTGGGCAGTATGGCCTATCTGAACACCTCTTTTGACCGGTATTTAGGCTAGTATGGAACGCTGGGCTACTTTGTACAGTTCTAGGTGACGGAATAGACTAGTGTATAGGTCAGTACGAAATGTCAAGCTACTATGTACTATTCTAGATGGCGGAATGGTAAGTACTGGTATCGGAACGGTATCATAAGTTTGCTCCACACTGAACACAGCACAGAGCGTAAAGTTTAAGCTGGCCCACCTGTCAGCATGGATCCATGCGTGATGAATTTCGCGCCCGACCGCTTTTATCTGGTCCGGACCCAAACCCAGAGGCGGCGGGAGGCCTCAAACACATCCCCGCCTCGTTGGCGGGAACGAAGCGCCCTCCCACTTCCCGGTAACAAATAAGCTTCATACGCGTGGTCCGCCGTAAGCCGTCGCACGGTCACCCTGGATCTGGGACCCACCACACCTGGTGCATGCCGGATCACGTGCACGGAAGAGTCACTCGTACCCGTGCTCCCGGAGAATTTCACTTCGACACTTCGTGCAATAGTTTTTGTATAGGCCCCTAGAAACATTAATATTTCGTGCAATGGTCTCAGAACGTTCAGTGCCACGTATAGAAGCGTATTTGCCTTCGTGTCTCACGAGACGCATCCAAAGCTCCAGGAATTTCTTTACTGCGTGTTTTTTTGTGAGGATTTTTTCTGTGTGTTGAATAGAAACTCACTAGATGGCTCAACACATTGAAAAATATACATAAAAGTTGGGGGAATAGTTTATTTACGTTTAATCCTAGCCAATCCTGAATTTTCAAATAGAAGCTTCTCAATTTAGATAATATTTTTCCAAATATGAAGAAAATTTGCTAATTCTCTTCTTCTTTCTGAAATTAGATGACAAATAGAAATAACTATGCAAATCTTAAGATATATTTAGCCATACATACACATAGCAAAAGGTATTTTAATTCTCATGTAAGTAAATAATTCTTTAAAATAAAAAATAGTTCATTCGAGCCTACATAACGTATATTAAGACAAGAATGTATGGGATCAAATCCAATTAACCTAGTGGCGGAGCTTGAGTAGAAATCAACTCGGGGCTAGAACTCAACTAACAATGAATTTTACAAGAAAGCGGTGGTCATTTTTATGTTTAAGCACTTGCTAGGCATAATACACATTTTTTTTTCTTTAAATGTTTACATAATTGAAGGGAACCATGCCCTGACCTTTATTAAGCTCCGCCTTCTGAATGAACCAAACCAAGTAGGCCTTAAAATGGTGTGGTGTAATACGACAAAAAGGGATAGCTACATAACTATGATTTTTTATGAACTATAATTAAATTAAATAATATCTTATAATTGCATCCAAATGGTCAAACATAAGAACACGATTTCTTGTAATTGGAATCCAATTCCACTTCAACCAATTTATGGGTCCAAGTAGACATGTTCACGAACCGACCTTGCTCCGGTCTGGGTTGGGTTTAGGACTGGATTTCCGGCTTAAAAACCCGATGAATGAGATAAAAAAGTAACTCTTTTTTATTATCGAAATGAAATAAATATTATTTTTTATTTAAAAAAGAATTAAAACAATAGTTTAAATCGGGAAAAAAATTTCGGATCAGGGCGGGCCGAGATCAGACTTGACCATTTGCAGCCGGGCTATTTCAGATCTGGCCTGAAGCCCGTTGGTCCGACGTACGTACGGGTAAATAGAAATACGTAAGACCCGGGAGACCAAACTGCAAATACCAAATTACGCTTCCTACAAGCCCCCAATATAAATAAGTTGCTCCCTCCCTTTTCCCCCCCAAATCGCTCCGCTCTTCGAATCCCCACCGCCTCTCACCAGATCAAACGATTCAAATCCCACTCCGCACTCCAAATCCGCCTCGCCTCCCGCAAACCCTAACCCTAGCACCCCACCGCCGCTCGCCCCAATGGCGAAGCCGGTGAAGTACGACGACGACGAGGAGATCTCGTCCTCCGGTGAGGAGGAGGAGGACCTGTCCGACGCCGCTGGCTCCGGATCTGGCGAGGAGGAGGCGCCCGCGGAGGCGGGCGAGGCGGAGGCGGAGGAGGAGGTGGACGAGGAGGAGATCGAGGCCGTCACCACCGGCGCGGGCGCCGACGAGGAGGAGGACGGCGGTGCCGTCGTTGCCGGGGAGAGCGACGAGGGGTCGCAGTCCACCGAGGACGACGAGGCCGTCGCGGGGAACGATGAAGGCGACGAGGTGAGCCGGGGGCTAGGGTTTGGGTGGTGGAATCGGTTTTTAGAGGGTTTGGATGATATTTAAGATATTTTTGGGTAGATAGATTGAGCTGATTTCATCAACTATGTGTGCCAAGTAGTTTTTGTCTTTCAGGTTTTTGTGGTCGTTGCTGCGATCTACATTTTTTAGCTAGATATGCGTTGGATTTTTTTTTTGTTTTGCGTCACTGCACTATCAAATTAGTTTATTTCATGTCAATCACATCAATTTTAGTTTAGTTGATAGTTATCTGCTTCCCGTTTCAATAATTTAGAGCTTCTATTAGATTAGTGAATATCTCTATCTCTGGACTGGAAAGAAGCTACTGTTTGGAGGATATTTTTGCTGTCTTCATGTCTTAGAATGCAGTAGCTGTCTAGGTGCTTTCACTCTGTGTATTGTTGGGCAAAATAAAAGGAGTAAATAGGTGATTGTGCGAATGTCTGAATTGTATCAGATTTATGGTTGAATTTTTTTGCATTGTATTGCACCTAACTGTTTTTCATTGCAGACTGAAGACCCTGCAGATAGTGCAGTGGTAGGGAAGCGTGAGCGAGCCAGGCTCAAGGAACTCCAGAAATTAAAGAAGCAGAAAATCCAAGAAATATTGGATACCCAAAATGCTGCCATTGATGCTGACATGGTATGTCCCTTCTTTCAAGAAATCCCTGAATACAAGCGTCCCTTCCTCACATAATTTGCCATCATGTATTTTCTTTTGCATTTGATTCTTCTGTGTACATTGCATTCTCATCATAGTTCTGATAATTATTTTTTATCAGAACAATAAAGGTAAGGGGCGATTGAAGTATCTACTGCAGCAGACTGAAATATTTGCCCACTTCACAAAAGGAAACCAATCAAAAGAGAAGAAGACACGTGGAAGGTAATATTGGTTATTTTAGTGCCAGTATAATAATTTACTATGTATGCTCATCTGGGATGACTAGTAGAAACTGCAGGCACTTGTGTAGCACTGATGAAATTCAAAAATTGTTTAAAAATAATGCCCATATTTGTTCATGACCATGGTACTAAAATTGTCTGATGCTGGAAAGTAGTATGTATGTGTCAAATAATACAATATAAACAATTTTGGCTGGTTAAGCTTATAGATGCATATGGTGGTCTTCGTCGTTTTATTGGCCTCTCAGGGCTTGTTTGGATGTAAGGGTATTAGGCCCAATCCCTTTAGATGGGCGGGGAAATTGAACTAAAATCCCTGCTCGTCCAAAGGTATTGGGGTCTATTCCCTGCCTACCCAAACAAGTCCTCATCTGGTTAATTTTATGAAATTGTCACGAGTGTTATACAATATTAGATTATATCCATTTACCATTTTATTGGCAGTGCTATATTATCATTTCTAGCTGTAGGGTTAAGGCAAGTTCTGAATACATTTGTTAATTCAAGCAGTTTACCTTATATAATAATAGCTTTTGGTTTCATTATATTATGGAGCTCTCCCTGTTACTCTGTATGCAGGGCCATAAAATGTAGTTCCATTTACTTTAGGTTTCTCTCTGTATCTTGTTCTATGTTCTGTGATTTATTTGTTGCTAAGTTGAGTCAAACTGTAGGGGCCGTCATGCCTCAAAGATGACAGAAGAGGAGGAAGATGAAGAATACCTCAAAGAGGAGGAAGATGCACTTGCTGGTACAGGAGGAACACGTTTGGTTTCGCAGCCATCATGTGAGCCTTCCCTTCCTTATCATACATAACTTTTTTAAAAAACATTTTCCACTTTATTTTATGTTAATAACTAAGTCATATGAAGATACTTTTCTTTTCTTGCTAGGTATATGGATCTTTTTCTTTGTTATCATGAAAGTATTGTGTATCCTGTCCTTAAAATGACAATGAATAATGACACCTAACTTAAAAAATGCATAACTGTGTGCTGTATTTTGATTAGTTGAGAACTGAACCAACATTATCCTAGTGTTGATTGTCGGTAACTGTGTTTTTAACTAAGCAAACATAGACAAATTGGCTTAAATGAATATGGACCTTTTGCTCTCATCAGCAATGTCTACACAAATCAGTAGTGCATTTGTTTTGTGTTGATTTTTTTAACTAAAAGGTGAATATCTATTGATGTAATGGATTGGGCTTTGTTTTATTCCCACCAATATTTTTTTATTTCCTGAAAAGTAGGCTGAGCCTTTTTTTTATTTCCTGAAAATAGAATTGAATATCTCTAATCATTCTCAAGAAAATCAGCTAATAGCAGCTAAGTCCTTAATTTTCTAGGATTTTATATTTTTCAATACATTCTGTCATATATTAACTACTGAATGGTTGTATTCTCATTTTGTTTGCTTTGCAGGCATAAAGGGAAAAATGCGAGATTACCAACTAGCTGGGCTTAATTGGCTCATACGACTGTATGAGAATGGTATCAATGGGATATTGGCTGATGAGATGGTATGTTAGATGCTCTAACCTCACATTTCACAATAAGCCAAAGTCACCAAAACTTTCTCAATCTCTTATTCAATCAGTACGGTGGTTATGTTTGATGTAAGTTACTAACCTTATCCTTGACATGATATTTCATTATTCAGGGTCTTGGGAAAACTCTTCAAACAATTTCACTGCTGGGCTATCTGCGTGAATTCAGAGGCATAACCGGTCCTTACATGGTTGTTGCACCGAAGTCTACTCTTGGCAACTGGATAAAGGAAATCCAGCGTTTTTGCCCTATTTTATGTGCTGTGAAGTTCTTAGGAAATCCGGAAGAGAGGGTTAGTCCCAAATCTCTCTTCAATCATTATTGCAATTTCTGCTGACATGTTACTGATCTTCTTCATTTCTGTTTGGCCAGAACCATATAAGGGAGAATTTGCTACAACCAGGAAAATTTGATGTCTGTGTGACTAGTTTTGAAATGGCAATCAAAGAAAAAACTGCATTGAGGCGTTTCAGCTGGCGCTACATTATTATTGATGAAGCTCATCGGATAAAAAATGAGAACTCTCTTCTGTCCAAGACAATGAGGCTTTACAACACTAATTATCGTCTCCTCATCACAGGCACTCCACTCCAGGTATGTTTCCTCTGGAAGTACTGTTTCTTTGTATTATGCATACATTTCAGACTTGGGTTGCAACCACTGTTAGAGTAATTATGTTTCTTGGTTCAATCTGATCGCTGACTGATTTGCTTGTGGCAGAACAATCTCCACGAGCTTTGGTCTCTCCTCAACTTTTTGCTGCCTGAAATATTTAGCTCTGCTGAGACCTTTGATGAATGGTTCCAAATTTCTGGTGAAAATGATCAACATGAGGTTGTTCAGCAGCTTCATAAGGTGAGGGATATAACACTCATGCTCAATCAGTGTCAGTATGTTTGAATCAACCCTATTTAATTCATGTATGCAAATTTTGTGAAGGTTCTTCGTCCTTTTCTTCTTCGAAGGCTTAAGTCTGATGTTGAAAAGGGTTTGCCTCCAAAAAAGGAGACAATACTTAAAGTTGGAATGTCTCAGATGCAAAAGCAGTACTATCGTGCTCTGCTTCAGAAAGATTTGGAAGTTATTAATGCCGGTGGTGAACGCAAGCGATTGCTTAACATAGCCATGCAGTTGCGCAAGTGCTGCAACCATCCATATTTATTTCAAGGTGCAGAACCTGGTCCACCTTACACAACTGGTGACCATCTTGTTGAGAATGCAGGTATGTTTTTATTTATATTCATTTTTTCTTTTGCAAATTTGCATTCTATTCTTCAACCTTCTGTGGTTCCTTATTAACAACTCTTGATATTTACTGTAGGAAAAATGGTTCTGTTAGATAAATTGCTGCCCAAACTAAAGGACCGTGACTCCAGAGTGCTTATTTTCTCACAGGTGATTATTTCCTATTTCCATGCATATATGAATTGCTTTAAGAGTTTAGACATCGCATATTAGGAGATTTTGTGGTCACACTTGGGTTACTGAGCATGTGCATCTCGTTACATTTCATGTGTTTTCCCCAAATTTCACTTTGTTTGACATATATCAGAATCCTGCAGATGACCAGGCTATTGGATATCTTGGAAGATTATCTTATGTACAGAGGGTATCAATATTGCCGTATAGATGGAAACACAGGTGGTGAAGACCGTGATGCATCCATTGAAGCTTTTAACAAACCAGGAAGTGAGAAGTTCATTTTCTTGCTTTCAACCAGGGCAGGTGGCCTTGGTATCAACCTTGCCACTGCCGATGTTGTTATTCTTTATGACAGTGATTGGTATGCTGCTTTGTTAGACTGCAAATTATACTTTGTAACCCACAAAGATCTTACATCTTCGGTACTTTCAATGTGTCTGCAGGAATCCACAAGCTGATCTCCAAGCTCAAGACCGTGCACATAGGATAGGTCAAAAGAAAGAAGTTCAAGTTTTCCGATTTTGCACTGAGGTTTGTTAATACTAGCTTGAGAATATTACAATACACAATTTTGGTATTGGTGTCTAATAGGGAATGGTGAAAACTAAATTCCAGTATACCATTGAGGAAAAAGTGATCGAGAGAGCATACAAGAAGCTCGCATTGGATGCTTTGGTTATTCAACAAGGACGATTGGCAGAGCAGAAAAGTACGTTTTTGCTTCTTGTCATTGCTATCTGATGAAGTGTTTTTCCGTGGTAATAGGATATGGATTAGCCTGATCTTTTGATCTTATTGGTTTTTATTCAGCTGTCAATAAGGATGACCTGTTGCAAATGGTGAGATTTGGTGCGGAAATGGTGTTCAGTTCCAAGGACAGCACAATAACAGATGAGGATATTGACCGTATTATAGCTAAAGGAGAAGAGACAACAGCAGAGCTTGATGCAAAAATGAAAAAGTTCACAGAGGATGCAATTAAATTTAAAATGGATGATAGTATGCACCCCTTCTCTAGTCTCTCTATGCACCCCTTCTCTAGTCTCTCTCTCTCTCTCTCTAACCTCATTTTTTATGCAGCTGCTGAATTGTATGATTTTGATGATGATAAGGTAATAATCCATCCGCTTAATTATGTGCTAGAAATTTGAAATTTTAGTTAAATGCTTTTCCACCACCAACTGAATCTGCTTTCTTAATTTGTTGAAGGAGGAAAACAAGCTTGATTTTAAGAAACTGGTCAGTGATAACTGGATTGAGCCACCTAGAAGAGAAAGGAAGAGGAAGTACGTCACTCTTTTGGGTTGCAGTGCATTTTGTCTATTAATTGTGTTGACCTAAATTTGACTTATTATTGTAGCTACTCTGAGTCTGAATACTTTAAACAAGCACTTCGCCAAGGTGCACCTGCAAAACCTAGGGAACCACGAATTCCAAGAATGCCACACTTGTAAGTTTTTTAGCGTCACTTTCCATTTTTCAAAAAAAATTCCCAAAATTTGTAATGATTATGGCATATTGCTTAGTATTGTCAGCTCATCTTGTTTTTGTTTATGGCAGGCATGATTTCCAGTTCTTCAACAACCAAAGGCTAAATGAATTGTATGAAAAGGAAGTCCGGTACCTTATGGTAATTTATCAGCTAGAATGCTTTTGTTATTCCAGCTAGATGATGAGAAACTAGTTCACTCAACTTGTTACCTTTTTTGCCTTATGTTCCATACCATGAAAATGTACTCCACCATTGCTCCGCTACCTAATACATTACTCCTTTCGTTTAGAAATGTATGACGTTTTAGAAAGAGTGCAGTCAAAATTTTCTAACTTTGATTAATAATATATGAAAAACTATTCAGATTTGTCATGAGATAATAATATCATTAGATTTGTCATGATAAATATTTTCTAATATAATAATTTTGTATTTTTTACTTAATCATATAAAAAGTAATGGTTAATGTTAGACATTGGAGATTGTATTGATGTCCAAAACGTCGTACATTCTTGAACAGGGGGAGTATTTATTAATAATTTGGGTGCCTAACTTTTAAAAATTTAATGCAGCAAGCAAACCAGAAGAAAGATACCATTGATGGTGAAGATGAAGGTATTACCAACTCATGCTTCTCTGAGTTGCATTACATCATCCAGCTAGATTGTGCTAATTGTATAATTCTTATGCGATGCTCAGATCAGGTGGAGCCTTTGACGGCAGATGAGCAGGAAGAGAAGGAACAGTTATTAGAAGAGGTTAGATGATACAAATACACCTAAACCATCGATTTCCTGTGGTTTTCTCTCTGCCTGCTTTTTAGATAATATCTTTTTAACTTTGTTTCTGTTTTCCATGGTGCGAATCTCAGGGTTTTGCAACATGGACGAGGAGAGACTTCAACACATTTATCCGTGCATGTGAGAAATATGGTCGCAATGACATCAAGAGTATAGCCTCTGAAATGGAGGGGAAGACAGAAGAGGAAGTTCAACGATATGCTAAAGTTTTCAAGGAGAGATACAAGGAACTGAGTGGTAAGCCAGTAACTCAAATTAATTATACATGATTATTACATAAATCTTCACCAAGCAACTGACTGACTGGGGTGAATGGTGAGTTGGGAAATGAAGACAGTTTTCATGCTGACTAATCATTTGTGGTTTGTCTCGGTCTAACCAGATTATGATAGAATTATCAAGAACATTGAAAGGGGAGAGGCAAGGATATCCCGCAAGGATGAGATTATGAGAGCCATCGGGAAGAAGTTAGACCGCTATAAGAACCCATGGTTAGAGTTGAAAATTCAGTACGGCCAAAATAAAGGGAAATTCTACAATGAGGAATGTGACCGTTTCATGGTATGCTCTCACTTTTTTTAATGCATATTCCTCCCAAGTATGTGACATGATTAACAAGCTGTAGTTACATTTCAGCTATGCATGGTGCATAAGCTTGGATACGGAAATTGGGATGAACTGAAAGCTGCCTTTCGCATGTCGCCCTTGTTCCGATTTGATTGGTTTGTGAAGTCCAGAACCACCCAAGAGTTGGCTAGGCGATGTGACACCATTATCCGTCTAGTTGAGAAAGAGAATCAAGAATATGATGAGCAAGAAAGGCAGGCAAGGAAAGACAAAAGGCTCGCTAAGGTATATCCCCCCTGGCCATCACTGGTCTGAAGTCTAAACTATCCTTCAGCATCACTATTTCATTGTTCTAGAATCCGTGCATACCTCTATCCTTATTTTGCTTTTGCGATCTTGCTGATCTGATCATCTATTTTTCTTTTGCCGCACAGAACATGACACCAACAAAGCGAGCTGCGTTAAGGGCTTCAGAGGGTGACACAACTCCATCGAATTCATTCAAGAGGCGACGACAGTCCCTTATGGACGATTATGTGGGCTCGGTAAGTCATCAAGTATTGCATTGTGAAATGATAACCGACATCCATCGGTTTAAATAAAATTTACCTATTAACTACTTTGAAACGAGGGCACCTCAATGCCATTGCTCATCCATTTCCCCCCTAGGGAGCTGAAAATCAACCTAACAGTGTATCGGCTGCTCACCAGTTGTAAATATGTTACAGGGAAGGCGTAAGCGAGGGTGATCTGATGTTGCCTCCTGCTTCCATTTGGAACTTGTCGAGAGATCGAGTGAGCTCAGAAAATGTTTCAAGCCTCGTTCTTTTTAATGCTTGAAGCCTCCTTTCTCCACGAGCTTAGACTGAAAACGGAGCCTCGACTTCGTAGTTTAATTTGTGCAACAACGTAGGTTCAATCCTTATTGAAGTGGTATATATACATATGTATGTCCTGGGATCATTTGATCAACCTAGGTCAACCCATGCTGTATTGCGATCGGATGCAATGCTAGAGCAAACTTAATGGGAGGCTCGTAAGTCATATCATATTTGAGCAGTGTCTTGACCTAAAAATACATTTTTTTCATCATTTGTGTATATTGAATTAGTTTAGGATCACATTAGTGCATACGGTGATAATATCGATGAAATATTTTCTTTATATGCAAAATTTGATTAATAAATAGGTAAATAATAAGAATAATTAGAGTAACAACTTTAAGGATAAAGTTTATAATTAATGTCTTAGGAAGCGAATAGCTTAATAAAGTTGTAGTGGAACGTAACAGAATTATTTTAGTGAAGTTTATCCATATGCCCATAGGTAATCAGTTGGGATAACACATGTGACTTAGTTCTTTACGATCTTTAAAGTGATGACTATTCTTTCACTTTTGTTGATTGATTATAATAAGTGTGAGTATATAATCGTACTTACAAGTCATACCATATAATGCAATTTATAGATGATGATTTATTCCCAATTGAATACAAATAATAGATTGAAAATATAATTTAAAACAAATAAATAGTAATAGTTTAGCATTTATTTTCATAAAGGAAACAAAGTTTAATTAAATTATTTCACATAACTGATCATTCTCAAATGTTTTTATAAAAATCCACCTTTTGTGTGAAATCTCTGAGTATGTTCATGATTACGGACGCAGCTTATTCGAATAGATTAATTAACACTCTACAGAAATTGTACACTTTACTTACAAAATGCAATCAACTGTTGATCACAACAAAACCTTTTGGAAACTTCATATCAAGCATTAACACTCCTGATGTGCTTTACCGTCGTCTATTTTATGCACACAGCTCTTGATACGACACACACCGTTGGATAGGGAAGCGATAAACTGTTTCGCGATGTGAGAATCACACCTCCACCTTGGCACACAGCTTAACTTGCAACCTGAGTTGTCAATGTCTATTCCTATGCATAGACATGTTGCATCACCATATCACATAAGTATCCACAAGATGAATTTGCTTCTAATTTCTAATTTTTATCACACATACCAATATTGGTTAAGTACAACATATGTCAACATCGAGTAATAGCTTGTTAAGTAAACACATGTTATCACCGAGTAATAGCACACAACGTACATTACACAAAGTTCTATAATAACTTAATCAAGTTTAAATTTGTAATTAACATGAAATGATGACTCGTAACATGGTTAAGCAATCTATTCGTATTTAACCAACCCACGTTAGTGCTACGATAATACTAACTAATAATGAACCAACCTAGGGTGATAAAAGATCATGACATAACAATAGACAAGGTGAATGTAACAATTTGGATTAATAACTAAACCCAAAAACATTTAAATAAACACTTAAAGTAAAATACAATAATTTGAATCAAAGTATTTTGAAAATTGGGTACAATATGATTAAAGATATAACTTACCTTACTATAGCAATGATGTTCTTATTTTATCTTCAATCTTCAACTTTCTTAACCTTCAGCTCCTACAGACGATTTCGAGACTTCAACGTCTAACAAGAAAGAAAGTCAAAACAAATAAAATTCAAAACAATAAATCAAATAAACTTCAAATTGAAATTGAATAGTACTGGAAGATAGATATTGAATTTTGATGAATTTAGAAACTTGAATGGGTTCAATCGGAGTTCGGACGGAAGAAATGAGCTCTCAAAAGTTTGAAATTCACATGAAATAATAAAAAGAAAAACAGAGAGAGAACTGACAATTAGGGTTTATGGAATATTCTCAGAATATTCTATTTCAAAAATATTAGAAAATGAATGAGTATATGATATGTGGGACCTACTGATATTTATGGATTTTAGAATTAAAATAATTCCAGAAAAAATGGTAGAGAGAGTGATATGTGAGCCACTGGTCTATACTAAGTTCATAGAGATAAGCTGGTCCATGGTGGACCAAGCTCATGAACTAAGGTTGACCAAAGTTTGATTAATATGTTGGGATCTGTATGTAAGTGAGAGAATTAATTAGAATTTTTAATTAAGATGATGACATGTGGGGTCTACATGCAAATGAGGGAGATAGATATTTGGTTTGAATTGATTGACTTAGTTGGATAGCACATGGGACCACACTACAGAGAAGCATGTATTGGAGAAATACTACATGCATTGGTTCAGAAAGGAACTGAGAACCGCGTAACAACAAATAGAGAATAGATGGGGCGGCTGGTTCTGGCGCATGGAGATGGCAAAGATAAGAGCTAAGAAAGAATTGACAGATGAGACACAACATGGATTGGTTGGTTGACAAGAAGGACCACGTCTGAGAGAAAGAAAAGAAACGAGATAAGCAACACAAGACACGTACATGAACAGGAAACAGAGGATAGGCTGATTCTTGCGCATGGTGTGGACGGCAATTGGCGGTGAATCAACTCTAGCGAACGGGCAAAACGGAAAGACAACGACAAGGCGTATATGATGACACGGTTCAGACGCCGAGAAACGGCACCATGCGCTGGCGGCAGGGTGAAGAACGTCGATGGTGGCGGTCTCGCGGGCACGTACTACTTCGGACGATGCTCTGCGAAAAGAGAGGAGCACGGTGTAGAACGCGGCAATGTGAATTCAACGGTAGTGGAGTTGAAGGAAGAGGATCAACGGTTGCGGAGTAATTGGCTGGAGAAGGAAGACGTACAAGAGGAGATAAAACGATCGATTCTCGGCGCACGGTGAATGAAACTTGAATCTAAAAGATGGGAAAGAAAGGTCTTGACGAGAGCTACAAGATGACGCGATCGGACTTTGGAAAAACTCAACGAGGAAGCGAGAAACGTGATGAACACATTTTGGCTTTATGGCTTGATATGGCCGACGGTGCTCCGGTGATCTTCCGGTGAAGGTGATGGGATGTAGACGTAGAACGCGACAACGCGAACTCAACGCCGCATACTGTTTGGCCGGGGGACGTCGGATGAAGGCGCAACTCGCCGGAGAAGACCTTCGTTTGGAGCTCGATCTTTTGCAGATTGTAACGAAAATAGAGCACTTCCCTAAAGGAATTCTAGTACATCAGTCTACCTATACCAAGAAAGTATTGGAGAAATTCAACATGGATAAATCTCACCTATAAAGACACCTATGGTAGTAAAATCCCTAGATGTGGATAAAGACCCATTTAGACTAAGGATGAAAACGAATAAGTTTTAGGACTAGAAGTTCCATACTTAAGTGTCATAGGAGTATTGATGTACCTTGCGAACTGCACCAGGCCTGATATTGCACTTGTAGTCAACTTATTGGCTAGATATAGTGCAGCTCCAACCAGAAGGTATTGGGCTGGTATTAATACTCTTCTAAGATACCTCCAAGGTACATAAAATCTTAGCTTATTTTTCCGGAAGAACCAAGACTTGATCATGATGAGATATATATATTCTGGCTATCTATCTGATCCCCACAGTGCCAAATTTTAGATTGGGTTTGTATTTCTATATGGTGGTACAACCATATCTTGGTAGTCATTTAAGCAGACCTTGGTAGCTACTTCTACCAACCACTCAGAAATTATTGCACTATATGAAGCCTTATGTGAATGTGTTTGGCTCAGACATGTGATTAGCAATATCCAGAAGTCACATGACATTAACACTGTCGATACCCTTACAACTATCTATGATGATAATATGCTTGTGTTGCACAAATGCAAATGAGTTGTGTTAAAAGTAATATCACAGAGCATATTATTCCTAAATTCTTCTATCCTCATGAACTCTAGAAGAACAATGATGTGAAGATCCTGCAAACTAAATCTTGCACAAAATACAAGGACAATGAGGTGAAGATTATGCAAACTAGATCTTGTGAAAAATACAGGCCAATGATGGTGCGGAGTCACTAAGTCTCTGCCTACGTTTAGTTTCGAACTGGATCAGAGCCAATCGGCTTGAAGAGTTGCAGGTATCAGGGGGAAATCCCTTAGTCATAATCCACTTAAGGTCCTAAAGTTTTACCTTTGTCCCAAGATTAACCCAGAAGGTAGAAAGGTAACACTATTTTTCCGTTAGTGAGTTTTTCCTGAAAATTTCTCATGTAAAGGTTTTTAATAAGGCAACAATGCAATACAACTTGCAGATGCTATGTACTATTTTCTCCGATCCGTTTTTTCTCACTGAGTTTTTTGGAGAAGTTTTTAACCAGGCATGTGCATAACGTAGTATTCGCCCAAGGGGGGGGTTGTGAAACCCTGGATTAGGGGTTGATGGGCATAATACCGAAACTACCCTTAGTAGATTTTAGTCTTTAAATAGGACCTCCTTGTACTCAGAAAGAGATCGATCAATCAATAAAGAGGTTCACTATATTGTGTCTCCATCTATTGTGTCTATGTTCAGTAGGGATCGCAATGTGCGACATTGCGCGTACCGCGTGCCTGGGCGAATACCTAATAGAGGCGGGTATGGCGTCTTTCTTTGCCACGGGTATGAAAACGGCACAATTTCTTACACATCGTAAACGGTATGGGCATGGGTAAGCTCCATGCACTCCGCTTCGCCTGACACACGTGATCTACCCACATGTGTAAGAAACTATATCAGTTTGTATTTTATTTGTTAAACTTGATTAGTTATCTTGTCGAACATGATATGTGAATTGTGATGAACTTTATTAGTTGTTGAATCGTGATGCACCATTGATGTGTGAATTATGATGAACTTGGTGTATGCATTGCTCGTGGTAACGAGCATGTACTGTGGCGAAAGATGGTGATGCAATTAATAAAGAGGTTCACTATATTGTGTCTCCATCTATTGTGTCAATGTTCAGTGTCTATTATTAGTGATTGGTTGATTTCATCCCACGATGACTACGTTCTTCAACAAAAATGACTTGTGGTGCAAACTGACGCAAGTTTAAAGGATCGATAAAGTAAAATACAAGTTGATGGTGCTAGGTGAGACAACCGCACAAGTTAAGGATGCTCTAATGCAATTTACTCGTATTAAATCTTCCATATGTTGCCAATTTATTGTAGACTTAAATATAAAATCATTCCAACTATTCATAAGAAAAGCAACAACCTTGAAATATCCTCTAGAGTCTTAACATACATGAAAGTCTCCATAAAAACAAACATAAAATATGGAACTCACTTGGTTAGTAGCATTGTTCAAATTTCCCAACAAAGGGGTCTTGAGTTTGAGTGAGTTTGAATCTCACGACTGTGATTTGTCTTAATATTTTGCCAATTTTTTCAATTGATTCCGCTTGTCAATAATGAAGCGGAAGGGAGGTTGTGCGATAGCAGACGAATTATCACCACCAACCCAAATATTTATATACATCCAAATGGTCTCACTTGTCAGTGACAAGGTGGAGGGAGGTGGTGCGATAACGGACAGATCATCGTCACAAACTCAAATATTATTAGAAGTAGTAGTAATAATATGTATAAAGACTTTTAATCTCATGTGGTGATATTCGGCCCATCAGTTAGTCTACCGTGTGCGCTAAATCTTCCTCCTGGAGCCCCGCGAAGTATGAACCACTATTTTTTTGGTTTCTTCCCCAAGCTTTTCTTCTATAGCTCTAGAATATATTCTGTTACACAAATATGCATAAAATCAACCCCTAATACTTTCATGACCAAAATCTTGATCTCCATTTTCGCTGTCCGTGTCACTTTCTTTAAGGGACAAAAATGTCCTTAGTACGTATTCTTGTTCTTAGATTTACTTAAAACATGAGACCACATTTGTCCTTAGGTTCACCTTTAGTTTTGAGACCGCACAATGTCTTGTCTTGGACAATTCAATGCACCAAACACCAAGCCAATAATTCCACTGAAATGCATGCATCGTCCGTTTATATACAGAAGAAAGAATACTCCGTATATACAAAAGGACAACTGAATTGTCAGAACGAGCTTAAATACAAGGGTGGTAAACCCACAATGTCGTCTTGGACAGCAATTTGTTCAGAAGCACCTGAAATGACGAGGAAACACTACCGACATATACATAATCTGGAAGAATTCTCCCTACCGTAGCTAGTAGCAACACTATTACTTGCTTCCCAACCACCAAAGGAACAAAACATAAGGAAAGAATATTCATCCACAGACCAGCCATGAAAAACCTTCCCTCCAAACTCAATAAAAAAAACAATTGTAAACCGTTTTGACATTTTTATCGTGGTCGTATCCCTCCCTCCTCCTTTTGGAGTTGTTTTGAGTAAGCCGCGGCCTTTGCATCTAGGGCAGTCTGCTTCTTCCGCCTTGATTGCCCAAGAGCTGCTGGATCAACCAACGGTCCAGACCATGTTTGTGAGGTCCCCTTCTGGATGGGGACTACGGTACTGAAGGAAGCATCCTGGTGCTCATATGTAGGCTCCATATGACGACAGGATCCTAACGGATTACCCATAGCTCCATCCTGATGGGGCGGAGGGAACTTCTCACTTTTGCTCTTGGCATTCGCATGGGTTATCATGCGTCGCCTCTGCTGTTATTGAAAATACTAAATACTGAGTACCGCACCATGCAATATGTGTAGATTTTGAACAGATAAATTATTAAAATCGAATTTCAACTTACAAAGTTTAAGAACAGTTTAAAGTTGTGAACTGCACAGAATCTAATACTAATTTCCTTTTACCACATTGATTAAGTATCATTTACAATGGTAACTAATTTCATGGTAAGGAATCATTTATCTTACAGAAAAATCTAGTTTTTTACACTACACCCAAATGAAAATATAGTTATATCAGAAGTAAACAAACATGACTAGTGACATTTCGTAACCTGAAAACAGAGGTCTTCCTCTAACTATGCTCAAAAGGCTTTGGTACAAAATACAGGTCAATGATGGTGAGTGGTGACAAACTATCTAGAGGTGCCATTATTATACAAACATTATCATTTTTATCACATTTTACCATTATTACTTTCTGGCTTATTTGGCATTTGGGCTCACCACTCGCAAAAATAATGAAATTTTGGCAGGTTTATGCACAATTAGAGGGGCAATTCTGGTGGTGAGTTCGAAATGAATTACCTATTAATATTAGTTACGGGGTATAATCAACTCAATTGCCTATATCGTGACAACAATTTATAGGATAACAAATTAAACAGGAATATCTACAATCATAATTAGCTTAGACTTACATCTAGATTTGCTTGAAGCTCTGCATTTGCCTCTGGTACTGGTCCTGCTCTATGAGATCGATCCCGCATTCGAGTCCTTTTGGCCACCTCTCCTTTCGCCTTTGCAGCAGCTCGTAGCCTGAATAATAACGATACACAAGATAGAAACATATAAGTATATAACGTCATGAATGATCCAGTAACAAACAATTAGACAGATTAATTCTATATGTTACTCTTTCATGGTGAGGCAACTCTTAACTGACCAATGAAAGTCAATCAGCTGCAATTGAAGCAAGATTGCACGTGCCTGTGTGAGTGCACAGATATGCCCATGCAAGTTTGCAAAAGCATTCCAGGCTGGATTCCACCAGGTTGATGGTCTCAATTTCTGTCTACTAGCTAGCTCCTAGTAGTAAAAGGTCAAAGCACTAATACTAACCCCAAACAGAAAACAGCCAGAAAATGGCTGCTTTGACAGTTTGCAAAATTTCAACCAAACACAGGCAGTACCGTGAGTTAGAAATGATTTCTCCATTTTTTTCCCCAAAAGAATTACAGAATAATATGGTTAACTAAAGAATGATGTGAATACCAAATGTTGTTAAAAAAACTCACCACAAATCATTCATAACTCAATCTAAATAGCCCAATTTATCAATTCATGCAACCATTAAGCAGGTAAGATGAAATATCTTATATCATAGGTGGCCTATAGTGATCAACTGGTCCATACAAGTTTACAAACATTGTGCACATGCCCACATGCATGTGAACATGCACCTTTTTTATTTACTTCTTTTCTGGGAGGAGGGTTTAAAACTTTAAATGAATTATGAAATTACTGGTAGGCTACCAAAGATATCAAATAAAATGAATTCACTTCTACACAAATTGATGAAAGTGCAGAAAGTCAACAAGGCACTGTAAAATGATCATAACATGATTTGCATGCGAGTTCAGCAGAAAGGGTAAAGGGTAGATGCAAATCATGCAACACACCTTCTAGCTTCCTCGTCTCTTAACTTAGCATCCATCTCCTTGCTTGGCGGATATGTCGGCAAGCTTGATGGGTCACATGCATATGGCTCAGTTGCAAAGAACTACAAAGCTCACAGTAAAAAAAATTAGTACATAGTGACAACCTGAGAATTCTTGTCAAGCGCAAAACTATACAAATTTTTATGGGAGTTTACCAAGGATAGTGGTTGTATTGTCAATGGAATAATAGTTCCATAAGAAAAGCAGGATCTAAGTATTGGTGACATGCCAAAATTTCCATCCCCCAATGATAATGAGCAGTTTTCTCAAGGTAACACGATATAGTTTGCACTAATTGAATGCAAGTGCTAAATTATCATAATTAACATGGATATAATAGGCCTAGTGGGATAGCACTAATTCTTGAACTCGAATATACTAAATAATTCATACCAAGCATAACAGATTAATATACTTTGCATACAAAATATATGTCTGTTATGCAATAACATAATTGTTACATCATAACATACATTACATATTTCTTCCTAGTAGTTATGACTTATGAGAGGAAAATGTTATACTGAACTCTACTCCACCCGTATGTTTTTGTAGTTGGGAAAAGTCCCATTTTAGTCCTCAACTTTGTGTACAACCCTAACTTTTAAAAGTTAAGGTCCATAATGACAGAAGCAGGTGGGTCCAGATCCAACATGTCAATGACATAAAGACATTAAATGCTAATTTTAAACAGAAAACTTCCCTGGGCCAAAACTGAAACTTGATGACCTTGAGGTGGCCTCTTTGGACCTTCAAAAAGTTAAGGTACTCAATGGGACCTAGATGTAAAGTTGGATGACCAAAATGGGACTTTTCCCTTTGTAGTTGTAAGACTTTTTAGTCCCCTACACCACTAATTATCAACTGTTCTTTGATACACGCATTCTGTTATGGTCCAATTTCCAGGTGAGGTGCTGTAGCAGCACAGTACTACAACCAGGGTTAAAAAAACCCGAAACCAGCCAGTTTCCCGGTGACGGGCCGGAAACGGTAACCGGCCAGTTACCGGATTTACCGGAAAAAATCCAGATGGAATTCGTTTGAATTTGCTTAAAAACCAGCCAAAATTCGAAAACTATAATTTGAATTTGCTAAACCAAAAAAAAACCGGCCGGTTTTTCCGTTACCGGACCTGACCGGTAAGACCGGTTTTTTTATCTCTGACTACAACACCGCATGAACAGTAATGCCAGCAATATTAGGTGGGATTTATTATTTATGAATCTATCTATTAGGTGTTTGGTTTTATCTTTTAATTAGGCAAGTTATTATTAGATTTGATTGTTAGAGATAAGTTTCCTTATATATTATTTCTTAGGAGTTAAATCGAATCGTCCCTATAAAAGTGATAGTAAGTATGCATTATCAATCAAATAAGAAATAAACTAAGTTGGTTCCTAACCGATTGGCTAAAAGATCAGAGCCTCCTTGTTCGTTGGGAAGAGTCCTGGCCTAGCTTGGAGGGTGATCCCTCGCCTCCCTAGCTAATCAGGCCTCAGAGTCTTGCTACCTCGACAGGGAAGAGCTCTGCCGGCGATTAGATAAAGGCAAGTGTCCTACCCTCGGTCATTGGACTTGTACCCAACCAACAACCATAACATTTTGTATCAGAGCCACTCACCATGGCATCCCGGTGCCACACCATCTCTCTTAGAGAAGTTGAAGGCTAACAGCGAAGAGCAAAAGGTCTTACTCGACAACATGGCTGCTGTCCATAGGAGCTTCGTTGATCCTCGTCCACGTGACGTGACGCGACGTCATCATCGTACCCTCTCATCAACATGGGGCCACTAAGGGCTTCAACCATGATCACCACCGCAGCTTGAGGACAAGCTGCCTCGCCCCGAGGGGTGTAATGTTATGGTCTAATATCTAGGGAGGTATTGTAGCTCATGTGTGCGGTAGTGACATGGTATTGTAGCACCTCTTGAACAGTAATAGTCGCAGGTATTAGGCATGATTTATTATTTAGGAATCTATATATTAGGTGTTTGGTAGTATTTATTAGTTAGACAAATTATTAGATTGGATTGTTAGAGATAAGTATCCTTATATAGTATTTCTTAGAGGTCAAATCGGATCGTCTCTATAAAAGAAATAGCATGTATCCGTTATCAATCAAGTAAGAAATAAACTAAGTTAGTCCCTAATAGGTTGGCTAAAGACCAGAACATTCTTGTTCGTCTAGAATTGTCCCGGCTGAGTTTAGAGGGTGATCCCTCGCCTCCCTGGCTAATCAGGCCTCAAAGCCTCGCTACCTCAACAGGAAAGAACTCTGCCAGCGGTTAGATGAGGACGAGTGCCTACCCTCGATCCTCGGACCCATACCCAATCAATGACCACAACACATTTGAAAAAAAAACATGTTATTTGTGATGCTCCTAAGCATTTTAATATGTAATTCTGTAATACCATAGCTCAAGTAGGATTTTTATAACACGAAACATTTACAGCAAAAGCACTAGATTCAACGTCATTATTATTCTATAAAATGCCAGCAGTTTAGAATCTAGGTTCCAGACAAGTCCGCCAAACAAGGAAAAGGAGCAATATGGTCGATATACTATAATCATTTTGAAAAGATTCCAAAATACTTTTATATGGCATACTACATGCCTTGATAACTGTTTTTTTTTGTTTGTTCTGGAGTGACTTGGACTACATTGCGGAGAGCCAAAGTGTCTTGCATGATAGGACTGTATGACCCACAGATCAATGACTTTGCTTCATACTAACATTTCTGATTAGAATGATAATGAGGAAAAGGATATGAACTTACTTCACTTTGCAATGCAGCTGTGGCAGTTTGACGCTCAGCTGGATCAATTGCAAGCAGAGTTTCAACCAATGGCAGGGAAGATGGGGGGAAATCTTTAAATGTCTCCCTGATGCAACGTTTATAGGGCTGTTGAGGTTTAAATATTGTAGCATGTGGCAGTTTTGACTTCTTCCAATACTCCTCTGAGGGGGAGCCACATAGCTTGAAAATCTTGTGCAACTGTTCTACCTGATGAACACAAAGTATATTGCAATATTTAACATTAGGAACCAATTAGTCACCTTATGTAAGCATATATAGCAAGGCAAAACATAAATAAATAAACACATCATGAGTTCACCTTAGTCAAATTATGAGCAGAAGATTACAAGTATGGAATTATATGAAATTTATAGTGGTTTGTTCTCCTCAGGTGACAAACATTTCAAGAAAAGTCCATGTTTGTGGTGGTTTGATCACTATGGTTGAATTATGATCAAAAGGACATACGAAAATAAACAGAATACATGGATGCCCAACCATCATCATCAACACCATCAAGTGGTCTCATATTCATATTGATCTTCCTAGTAAATTTAAAATTATTAAATTCAGGATTCTCTATCACGTTGCTGGAGTGCTGGACCATACATTGCTGGGCAGATAAATACTGATTCATGCAAGGTTGTCATGGCGTCACCTAGTCGACGACAAATCGTCCCATCGGCTGGAGTCGGACGCCGGGGTCATTCACCAGGCCACAGGGACTTAGGCAAGCGCTTGGGAAAGCTGGGTGACACCGTGGTCGCATTGGTGTCATCTAGCCGAATCTGGCGAGCGCCTCGAGGGGAAAAGCCCCTTGAAGGGTAGGGTTTCACGTGAAAGGAGGGGAGAAAAAACAGATATGGGGGCTAAGGCTCCGAGTAAGGCTGGGGACGAGCCGCCGCCGCCCCTCTCCAGCTCACTTCCACCGCCACCGCCGCCCCTCTCTGGCTTATTTCCGCCATCGTCGTTGTTGTACGAAGAAGGTCGCTGCCTCCCTGTAGCTTGTCGCCATTGGCCCCAGCAGTCTTGGTCGCCTTCCACTCCCCACCGCCACTACCTCCATTGAGGTCACCTTAGCTCAGGTCAGTCTCCTTCTCCCTCCTTTCTTCTTTTCCCTTTGCTCTGATTTGCTTTGGTCTGCTTCTTGCTCTGATTTTATCTACATTTTGCTCTGATTTTCTCTGGTTCTTGCTCTGATTTGGTCTACTCGTCCACTGCCTCTTGATCTCTGGTCTTGCTCTGCTCTGCTCGTGCACCATGGTTATTAAGGCGCTAAGGCGAGCCAAGGCACCAAGGCACCGCCTGGACGCCTAAGCGACGCCATACGAGGATGATCTAGGCTGCAAACGTGTGGATATCGTGAGGATATGTGCACGATCTCAGGATGATGAGTCAATTGGCAATGCCTTTGTTGGTTTGCAAAATCTCGCGTTTTCGGGGTTTGCTTCAGTCTATCAGACCACAGGCGGTCTGACCGGTGGCAAGGGGCGGTCAGACCGCCCGTGGAGAGGTCCGTGTTACTCGCTGGAGTCTTGCTGTTGGTGTTAGCAAGATCCTTACTCTCATGGAGAGGATGACACTTGGAGATGAGGCAATTTTTCTTTGTTTATTTCTAACACAATGCCATGCCAACTCGAGGGTTGGGGATACATATTTATAGGTCGCCAACCACCAAGCATATGCTAAGATGCTATCCTAAGATGCTGTCCTATGACACCAAGATGTCGTCCTATGAGTCAAGATGTGTCCTCTAAAGTCTTTGTCATAGGGCACCAAGATGTTTGTCTATGACAACCAAGATGTTGTCTTTAAAGTCTGCTGTACAAACCTACCCCACAAAGACCACAAGACAGGACTTATTCATCATTCTCCCCTAAGTCTTGTGCGTCGCCTTGTGGGAGAGTTGAACCATCCCGATCCTAGAGCAGAGCTCGAGGAATTTTACCCTCCCAAGAGGCTTGGTGAAAGCAGTCCGCAAGTCGATCCGTGGTGTTGATGTAGCTCGCCTTGATGTCGCCTTCATCCAAAGCGACCTCGGATGAAGTAGTACTTCACCCGGATGTGCTTGCTCCGTTCGTGGAAAACGGGGTTCTTTGCCAGAGCCAGAGCGGACTTGCTGTCCACCCTGAGCGCCACCGCTTCAGTGTCTCTGCCGAGGAGATCACCAAGCAGTCGAGCGAGCCAGAGCGCCTGAGTCGAAGCGGTGGAAGCCGCTATGTACTCGGCCTCGCAGCTGGACAGGGCCACCACCTGCTGCTTGACTGACTGCCAGCTAACGAGGCACTTGCCGAGCAAGAAGAGAATCCCGCTTGTGCTCTTGCTGGTGTCGATGTCGCTGCGTGGTCATTGTCATTGCATTCGATGAAGTCGCGCCACGGACACCTCGGGTAGTGCAAGCCGTAGTCGGAGGTGCCCGCAACGTAGCGGAGGATCCTCTTCACGGCCTGCTGATGCTCCGTCGTCGGTCGCTGCATGAACCGACTGATGTAGCCGACGGCGAACGCCAAATCTGGACGCTGTGGGACGAGGTAGCGAAGGCGCCCACGATGCGCTGGTATCGCGTCAGTCCCACCTCCTCCGCCGTGCTCTCACGACTTCGGCCACCTCTCCTCCATAGGAGTGTGGGGTGGGTTGCGATCGGTGAGCCCGCCACGACGGCGGCGCTTGGCGTGGCGGTCGCCGAAGGAGATATCGAGATGTCTGGTGGACCTCGATCCCGTGTAGAAGGAGAGAGCCCCAAGTCGCTCATTTGAAGGCGGTCTTCATCTCCGCCTTGAACGCCGACTCGCCTCCTTGGAGCGGTGATCAGCTGTGTCGTCGACGAGACGCCACCGCCAGGCGTTGCCGCTTTGCCCCGCCGGTGAGACCGCACCTCGTGTGCGCTCTGCTAGAACCCCATTTGCTTGAGGTGGAGTCCGGCTTAGCGTTCGGGCTCGTGGTGCTGCGCCGCAGCCATGAGGGCCTTGCGCAGTGAGAACCTGCCCTCCTTGCCGGGATGACGAATCCGTGCACGACGGACGTAGGCCTCCTCCTTCAAGTCACCGTTGAGGAAGGCGGACTTGACGTCCATGTGATGGACGCGCCAATCCTCCCGGGCCGCAAGTGCGAGGAGAAGACGAACGGACTCCATGCGCGCGACGGCGCGGCGCCATCGAAGTCGACCCTCCCGCCGCATGAAACCTCGTGCCACCAAGCGAGCCTTGTGCTTGATGATGGCGCCGGCCATCCCGCTTCGGCTTGAACACCCACTTAAGGGTGATCGCCGGTGGCCGGCAGAAGATCCGCCAGCTCCCACGCCCGGTTCCGCCGACGGCGTCCATCTCTCGCTTCATCGCGACACGCCATGCCGCGTCTCCTCCGCCTCGGCGAACGAGGCTCGCCGTCGTCGCGACGCCAAGCGCGCCCGCCGAAGTCGCGGCCGCGCCGATCCGAGTGGACGGGCCGCCGCCGAGGATGTTGTCCATGGTACGATAGCGTAGAGGCTCGTCGTCGTGGTAGGCGCCGACGCGGTCCTCGTCGTGAGACAATGAGTAGCGAACTCCACCACGCGCCGCTCGTCGTGGACCGGCTATTGGGGCCGATCCCGTGGTGTGGCCTCCGGTGCGAGAGAGTGGTGAGCCGGTGCGGGAGGCGTGGCGAGCCGTCGGCCGGTGGTGGAGCACTCGCCGAGCCGGTGGCGAGCAAGGTGTCGAGTGGACGAGCTCGGTGAAGACGAGCCGCTAGCTCCCGGCTCTCTCGAAATGGACGAGTCGACAACAAAGTCCGAGAGTCGGTCGAACACAACGCCACGCGAGATGCGGACGCTACTGTGTGATAGGTCGAGGATGCGGAGGCCTTCGAGCCCTCCGCGTGAGCCGATGAACACTCCCGAGTGCTCCGCCGCCGAGCTTACCGATGTGACCAAGCTCCTTGGCGAACGCGAGAGCCGAGGACCCGCAAGTGGGAGACCGCCGGCTGCGCCCATGCCAAGCCTCGACGGCCCCGCCATCGAGCGCCTTGGTAGGCGAAGCGGTTGAGGATGTAGACGGCCGTCACCACCGCTCTCCCGAAGACACCGGCATCCCTCTCGCTGAGGAGGGCCCGAGCCATCCCCACAACCGCCTCGGTTGCGCCGCCGACGACACTGCTCGCCGCGGTCAGACGGTAGCCGAGTAGTGGCGCTGAATGCCCTCATCGGCAGAAGACGACGCGACCACCGCCGTGAATTCGCCGCTGAAACTGCGGCGCGAAGACACGCAGCGACTTGCGGCCGCGCTCGCCTCGCAGCAGACACTGCGGCGCTGATGGCGCCCGCACTCTCTCCGCCTTCGCCGAGGACCATCACCCACATGTAGCGGAGAGATCGTCGACAAGCAAAGAAGAAGTAGCGTCGTCCTCCCGGTGTGGCGGTGTCACCGCCACACAAGTCCCGCACGAAGCTCGAACCTCTCCTTGGCTCTAAACTCGCTCTTTGGGAAAGCGGAGTCGCCTCGCTTCGTCAACACGCAGACGCCGCAGAATCGCTTCCACATGGTCAAGGCACGGCAGCCTCGCACCATTTCCATGGCACCGAGCCGCCCGAGCCTCGGGCGAAGGTGCCTAAAGCGCTCGTGCCGCTCGCACGCTCGTCGTCCGACGAGCGGCGAGACAGAGGGTTGTGCCACGCGCGACGTGAAGCATGTAGAGTCGATTTGCGCTCGTTACCTTGGCAAGAAGGCGGAACGAAGATCCCAAATCCGAAGCACCCGTGCTCGATCTCGACACGAGCCGTTTCATCGAGCTATCCCAAGCCGATGATGGAGTTCCGCGGTCGGGGATGTAGTAGACGCCGTGAGCAACTGTGCTCATTAGACATGGTGGTGAAGATGACGGAACCGACGCCTTGATTTCCACGCCGAGGCGCCCCAAACTTGACAGAGCCTCGGATGCTCGAGTCAAACTCTGCCAAGAACTCCGCTGACCGGTCATGTGATGGGCGGCGCCGGTGTCGAGGCACCACCCGTCGGCCTTGTCGTTGTCGAGCCGTAGCCGAGGAGGTATGTGCTTTTGGCTCGTCAAGGTGGAGAGAGCCATCGCGGCGGTGCGGTGGAGGTAGTTCGATGCTCGCGATGAGCAATGAACAGAGCCACCGCCTCCTCCTCCTCTGCTGCTGCGACGTGGGCTCGCCGCGTCGTGGTCGCCGACAATCTCGCCCAATGACCAAGCTTGCCGCAGCTTGTGGCAAGAGTCGCCTCTCGTCGGCTTTTGCTTGCCATGGCGTCATGCTGGCGCCCACGATCATTACCCTAAGACGCCCTCGCGCCCATGCTCGGCGTCTTTGCGCGGCTTGCGCATGCTTGCGGCGCTTTGTCGTGGAAGAAGGCTCCCTTCTTCCCGATGAGGACATCCCTCAGCCTGATACACGCACTACACAAGACCCTCCAGACGGGGTGTTGGACTACAAGGTCCTATGACAAGAGCTAGAGCACGTGACTTAATCTATCAGGTAAAATCGTTTCTAGGGTTGAGTGTATTATTTGAGAACTCTATGATGCTGCCTAATGGAGATGATTTACTTGTACTCAGAAATCTAGGTTTACGACCACTTCAAGAAGGCCTACGACCAGTTCAAGAAGGTCTACGACCACTTCAAGAAGGCCTACGACCAGTTCAAGAAGGTCCACGGCCAGTTCCGCAGGGCCTACGACCACTTCAAAGAAGGCCTACGACCAGATGACTCGTTGGGAGCACTCAACGACCAGAGAGGCGAGCACAGTACTCGTTGGACACAATCTATGACCAAAGATAGCATGGACTCCTCAAGACCACCCTAGGACCGACCCTACGACTAGATCTTCGACTGTAAATACGCGACACAAGGTCGTCAGCACACCCTTTGGAAACTAATAAGACTTTGTAAACGTGACGAGATCGGAGTCCGTGTTGTGTACGCCTCATCCCACTACCAAGACAACCCTAGGTCGACCTCCTCACGCCCCCTATATATATACAAGATCCGCCATAGTTTAGAGGCGGTTTTTCTTAGATTATTTCGCCAATTGCGTTCGCCGATTATCGGTTTGAGGAACCCCACTTGTAAACTTCATCCATATCCGCAATACAATTGATTGCATCTACCTTGTTCTTGTGAGTTGCTTCGATTGCTTGCGGGAACCATAACCTTCGTGGTAAGGTCGATCGCGTGCAAGCGTGGTCGATAACGACAGCGCGCGGGTGTAGCGAATTGCGAGGTGACGATCCGCTGGTGGAAGCCTCAAAGCGCCAACGTCCTCACGACGAACCAAATCGAACCCATCGGAAGATCGGCCGCCGTGACTCATCACTTCTGTCACCTTGGCCGCGACCCATCGTTCCCGAGCGAGGAGGAGCTTCCGCCAATGGAGACGGGTCCCGAGAGGCGTTGTGGCTCATCGCCGCCAACAACCTTGAGGCGACCCAACGCCTCCTCGATCGTCATCGTGGAGAGGTCCAGCAGAGACTCGATCGAGCGGCCGCTCGCTTGTACTTTCTGGGACGCGCGGAAGAGCTTTTCCACGCTCTCTCTCGCTGTAGGTGTCGTCGCCGAATCGCGGCTACCGCAACAGAGTGTTGAGACGGAGAACAAAGTCATCCACGCCCTCACCGCTTGAAGGCCAAGTGCTCCCACCCGCGCGGCGCTCGTAATGTAGACTTGCGGGCGCGCCGCCGCTGCGCGTCTTTGCGGCGATGGCGTCCCAAGCCTCTTTGGCGACCGCTTGTTGGTAAGCGAATCGCATCTCGGGCGGGGATCGCAGATGATGAGAGCATCCAGCGCCGTCGATCCCGGTCGTAGTCGACGCCGCCGTCACGGATCGCATCCCACATATGCCGGACCGAGTTTTACCTCATCACCGCACCCACTCTACATAGTTGGTCTTGGTGAGGTAGGCCACTCGCCGCGGGCCGACGCCCTCGACGACGACTTAGTACCCGTGGTGACCACTGCATCGCATCGGGAGAGAGCCGCGTCGCTGGAAGGCCGCGCTCTCCGTCGACCGACGCCGCCGCCGCGCGCCTCCTCCAGAGCGCCACCGCGCGCGTCCGCCTGTCTGGTGCCGCCGCCTTCGTGGCGTCTGTGGCGCCGCCGCCATCTTCGCCGCTCGCTTGTTGCCTCCTCTCCGGCCGCTCAAGGTCGCGCTTCGGCTGCCATCGCAGAGAGATGGAGCTCTTTATTCTTGCCGCCGCGCAAAACCTTGACCTCATTCGCTGCCAGACGCGTTACATCTGCCGCCGCCGCTTCACCTCCGCTCCGGCTGCCTTTGCCGCTGCCTCCGCCGCAGCAATGTCTCTCGCGCCCTTCGCTGCGCTCTGCTGCTGGCGAAGCTCGGCCTGTCACGACGCAGTGTGCTCGAGGCGACCGAAGGCCGAGATTGCCTCGCGGACATGGCGCGCCATCGGGGTCGCGTGGAGAGAGTCGCCGACGAGCCGCCGCCTCCGGAGAGAGTGAGCGGGGACAATGAGCCGCCGCACGCCATTTGCCGGCGCGAGGTCGAGACGGAGATGAGCAGAGATGCTCAAAGCTACGAGGATAGTATTGCTCGATACCACTTGTTACTCATTGAGTCTTCTTTGTTGGTGTTAGCAAGATCCTTACTCTAATGGAGAGGATGACACTTGGAGATGAGGCAATTTTTCTTTGTTTATTTCTAACACAATGCCATGCCAACTCGAGGGGTTGGGGATACATATTTATAGGTCGCCAACCACCAAGCATATGCTAAGATGTTATCCTAAGATGTTTGTCCTATGATACCAAGATGTTGTCCTATGACACCAAGATGTTGTACTTAAAGTTCTTTGTCCTATGACATCAAGATGTTGTCCTATGACACCAAGATGTCGCCCTTAATGTTGTCATAGGACACCAAGATGTTGTCTTAAAGTCGCTGACAAACCTACCCCACAAAGACCACAAGATGAGGACTTATTCATCGGTCCGACCGGCCGTAGTGGTGGCGGTCCGACCGATTTGTTTAAAAGTGGTTTTTGGAGCTGAGCCAAAAATAGGATGTGTAGGCAAGTGAGGGGAGTCTCCTGGATGTGGTCGCATCATTTTGGAGCTCCGGTCAAAAGTTCTATTGAGTTGAAAATTCCGAAGGTTTGGATTTTCACGATGGAATTTTGGCTAAGTCTTTTCGCGTCCGACCGCCGTTGTGGAATCGGTCCGACCGCCTGAAATCGGTCGGACCGGCGATGTCAAGGCGGTCGGACGCACGATCACTTGAAAGTGAGCCTTCTTGGCATTGTTGTGTTTTGAATGTGGTTATTGCATGGAGTTCAATGCTTTATTGTTGTATATTGCATTGCGGAACTAACGTGGGTCAAGTTGTGAAGAACTTGTTCCCGTAAACGATTTGTTTGTCTATTGTCGCGGTGGCTTGCGTGTCAATGACGTCAATCGGTAAGGTGGATCGACTACGCTGGAGAGCCGAGGTCCGTAACGATCATGGATGCCGGGCAGGTCGTATGACTCAAGCATGGTGCGAATGAGCAAGATGGATCGAGCGGGTAGTTCGATGATATTTGGTTGGATCGGCGGTGCGGAAGTCGGTGCAAGTCTCTAGGAGATTAGATGGGATTGGACAGAGGGACTTGGCGACGTGATGAGAGCCGCTGATCAACCTACACGTGGTGAAGCAGGCGATTGCTTCAACAGATGTATGTGAGTGGGTCCCATATGTGTGTGGGTCCCAAATGTGAAACCCTAGCCTCTCCTATAAATAGAAAGAGGGGAGATGTAAAACCCCTGAAGCATTCATTTGAGCCCCTCTTCCTTTTTCTAGGGTTTAGAGAGGAGAGGAGAGGAGAAGCTAGGGTTTGGAGAGATTGTGTGTGCTCCTTGTGTGAGCTCTTGTCCTCCTTGAGGGAGTGGCTTTGTAAGCATCTTGTGGGATCAATCAATCTTGTGATGCTTGCTTGAGAGATCATTTGTCTCCTTTGTGTTCTTCTCTCTTTTGGATGAATTTGGTGCTTCCTTGATTCAAGTGGTTAAGCTTGGTCTCTGGACCTATTTTCTCTTGCTTTGATGTGTAGGAATACTCCTAGAATCATCTAGACCATCAACCCCCACAAGCAAGTCTTGAATCAAAGATTTTCATATTTCTAGGGTTTGTGCACTTCTTTGGTAAAACCTTGAGAGATCGATTCTACGAAATGGATCTGGAGGATCGTCGCTAGAAATAGGTCTCTAATATCCTTAGGGAGGTGTACTCCAAATTTGGTCAAGTTTCATTGGTTGAATCAAAAGTTGGACCAAATTTCGTTTTGGATTTGGGCATTGTTTTTCAGTACTGGACTAAATCGGTCTGACCGGTTTTGTAATGGCGGTCCGACCGCCGCTTTGAGACCGCCCCAGAGTGGCGTGTCGAACCGATTTCAACGGTCCGACCGCCGATTAGTAGCGATCGCTCGATCATTGCTAACCGTCGGTCCGATCGCTTGATCAAATGGCCCCGACCGCTGCCTGCACTGCACTAGTGAGATCATTTCTCCACATTTGTGTCGTGTGGTTAACGGAGTTATCGAATTCAGCACAAGGCTTCCACTGTGCGCTTACTGATCTTCTTAGCTTTCATAGCTAAAGGAGTAAAGTTCGTGTTGAATTTGATTAAGGTGAGAAATTTGAGAAAGCGCCTATTCACCCCCCCCCCTAGTCGCCTTTACGGTCCTACAAAACGACGCCATACGAGGACGCTCTAGGCTGCAAACGTGAAAAGAAAAAAGGAAAGGAAAAGAAATCGTGAAAAGCCCAGCCCACCAACTCATCAAGCCAGCCCAGCCCAGCTCACCCCCAATGCCCCAACGCCCAACATCTAACCGGCAAACCTAGCCGCCTCTCCTCTCGGCTATCCCCATCTCCCACGTCTCTCTCCCCCTACCTTCTCTCGGCGATCTGAAGGGGCGACGGTGAGACAAGATCAATGGCAGGGGAGGCGAAATCGACGGTCGCAAGATCGCGACAATACGCTGGGTCGTCGTGGAGGCGCAGCGGCGGCAAGACAGATCCGAGCGATGGCGGAAGATCCGGAGGCAGCGGATTTGCACGGTGGCGGGGTCGTCGTCGTCGTTCCAGTGGTCCTTGGTGACGGGCTTGAGGAAGCGGTCAACGAGGGCGACGGGTGGCCCCCGCACCTTGTCGACGAACTCCAAAATCCAAGTGAGCTCCCGGCTCCTCTCTTCTCTCCTTCTACCTCCTCTCCACGAAGGCTCCTAGCGAGAGGAGGTGCGGGCGAGGCACGGGAACCGCGGGAGGAGGCGCGGCAGGCATGTGGAACCGCGGAGGAGGTGCCGACGAGGCTGCTGCGACGGTGACGGGAGCCGAGGAGGCCGCATGGGAAAAGGCGGCAAGGCGGGGGTGACGCAAGGTGGGGCGACGCCTTAGCGCCCAGCAGCGCCTTACCGCCTAAGCGACGCTTAGGCGACACATTAATAAGCCTGTCGTGCGCTGCCTCTTGCTCTCTGCTCTGCTCGTGCGCTGCCTCTTGATCTCTGCTCTGCTCTTGCGCTGCTTCTTGCTCTCTGCTCTCATGCTCTGCTCTACTTCTTTTGCTCTCTGTTTTCTTCTCTACTTCTTGCACTCTGCTTTGCTTTCTTCCTCTCTGCTTTGCTCGCTGCTTCTTGCTCTCTTCTTTTTGCCCCTTCTTTTGCTCTCTGATTGTGGTGTGCTTACAGCTTGTGTGCTTGTGCTTGTTCGCTTATAGATGTCTGGGCAAGCTGCGGAGGGCGGTGAGACTTATGATCCATCCAAGGATCCGAAGAGGAAGGCCAAGTCGAAGGACCCGAGATGGAAATATGGCATTTTACAAGAATCTGGTGTAATGTTCGCTTTGTGGGAAGCATGTGCACTCAGGCATTAAGAGGTTAAAGCAACATCTTATTTAGGGTTTTGGGGATATTCTTAAGTGCCTCAACACCACTACTAAGATCATGAGAGAAATACAAGCATAGATGAACAATACCACACGAAAGGTGCCGGTCAACATTGAAGAAGACCATGGAGGGGAGGAGGCTAGTGGTGATGATGGAGTCCAGGAAGTACAGCCGCAGCAGCAGGAAGCAACATCCTCCAGGGCCATTTGGGTATGCTTACTTAATCCCCTACCATATGAGGTGTATTTATTTAATTCCCTACCATATGAGGTATTGTATGGAGTATATTTATTTAATTTTCAGCCATATGAGGTTATCTGTTATTTTTATTACCGCCGTCTAACTCTCACCGTGGCAGGGGACTAGGCATCCTGGCACCCCGAGCTTGCCACGACTTGCTAGAGCACCATGGCAACCTTGGGTTCATGGTTAGTTCTGACTGGTTTGTGGCAGACCAAGCCCACAATTCGGCCTATGTGCCTAACAATTAATTTATTTCCCTCACTTATTGAATAAGCCAAAACCTTCCTTCCAATGAGAAGCCGAAGTCTAGGGAGGGTGGTTTATGGGATATATAGGGTTGCAAGAGCTTATAAATTGATTTTACCAAATATTTCTACAGTTGACCCAATAGCCAGCTTATGCCTTACGAGGTATAAGCTCAACAAGCAAGCTTATGAGTTAGCAATACTATGTCTGTAAGATTCAGCGTCAATCCAACTTATTCATTCATTTTTCTATTCATGTGTTTTACTCATCTAGCATTTTATGCAGGGTGTAAATATTTTGGGCAATGATGCGCTGAAATACGGGAGCATTCTATTAACAGAAAAAGTAAGAAAACATGCAGTTGATTAATGGTGATCATAGGTTTTACGTTTTTGGATAATACTAATATATGATTGGACTAATGGGAAATAGTTTCATAGAAATACCCTATTGAAACAAAAATAATCTAGACCAATTCTTCGGCAAATACAATAAAATTATTATTAGCAAACTTGAAAACTATTGCAATCACCTCAAACATGTTTGAAAATACTCAACTACTCTAAATGGCTGTCATATGAAGAAAGAAAAGGTACCCATGTTGGGAGCCACAGCCGAAACCTCAAAACTCAACTACTCTAAATGACTGTCATATGAAGAAAGCAAAGGTACCGACCAACAGGAGCTAAACATTTAGCCTTTTAAAGTTTAATTATGAATTAAACATGTTCATGGAGTTCAAACTAATGGTGGTGTGAGCATTCCAATTGTACTAGTTATGTGACTCAGTACTATTTAGGAACACCCATTGTATTGGGGGATTTCCAATAATGGACATAATTGCACGAACATCTTATTTTAATGCTAAAAGACGAGCATGTTTTTCAACAGAAGCTTTCATTAAAGTCAATGCTGGTAACCACTGGTGACTACCCAATAGAGAAATTAAACCAGGCCTATACAATGAAGTCAACAGATCATTCAACTCTTTCAATAAATGACAATGACATGGTCATGAATCACTATTTTCCTAAACATAAAAAAAGAATAAACATTAAAGATTAGACAACGCAGAGGCAACACTGTCCTCCGGAGGAACCCAGTATAAAAAGTCAGCATTTTCAACAGCCCCCACAGAATTCTTTATAACGAGTACAAGTGGAATCTTTTCCGTACCTAACAAGGTTTTACCACAGGTTTGATACTAACAGTATGATCCCCAGGCTACCAAAAAATAACAAAAATAAAAAGTTTGACATTGTTCTAAGACTCACCTCGGTGCGCCCGGGCATGATGGGCTTCCCATACAAGAGCTCTGCCAGAATGCACCCAGCACTCCACAAATCCACACCCTCACCATAATCCGTCGCACCCAATAGCAATTCAGGTGGCCGGTACCACAGCGTGACCACACGACTCGTCATTGGCCGCTTGTGGCGTGGGTCAAAGAATGTTGCCAGCCCAAAATCCGCAATCTTAAGAATCCCGTTATTATCCAACAACAAGTTCGACCCCTTGATATCCCGATGCAACACATTATTGTCGTGGCAATGCTCAAGCCCCGACAACAGCTGCTGCATATAACATTTAATCTGCAACAAGTACATCAGCATCAAATTCACATAATCCCACCAAGTAACTGCCCCAAAAAAGAAGAGAGCAAGCAAGCCTCAAACACCTGTGGCAGAGTAAACTTGACGTCAGGGCTTGCTGCGAGGCCAGCGAGGTCGTGATCCATGTACTCGAACACCAGGTACAGGCTACATGACATCCTCGAGGTCACCAAGCCCTCCAATTTGATGACATTGGGGTGGTCGAGCCTCCTCAGGATCAGGATCTCCCTGGCCATGAACTTGACGCTCTCGGGCTCGAGGTTGTCAAACCGGACCTTCTTAAGCGCCACGATGCGGCCCGAGACAGTGTCCCTCGCCCTGTACACGTTGCTGTAGGTGCCCGAGCCTATCTAAGAGTTAATTGTCCGAGAAAAAAAAAACACCACCACGAAATGGCAAAATCAGTACTCGTAGGTCAGGTAATATAGCTGCACGTCGAATTTTACAGATTTCGAGAGGGGGGCTATCCCCCTATACCTTGTTGAGCTTCTCGAAGGTGTCGGCGCGGCGGGGCGTCCACCCGCGGAGGGCCTCCCCGGCGACGGCGACGAGCCAGGGCGGCCAACCGGCGGCGAGCTGCTCGGCGGCGGCGGGTGCGGGGGCGCACCCCTGTCTGGGAGCCGCCTTGCGCCCGAGCCGCCGCCGCGGCCTCCCGGGAGACTTATCCCCGTCGCCGCCGGCAACGGCGGCCGCGGGGGAGCCGGTGGAGGGCGCTGGCTTCGGGGACGCCCTCTCCTTCCTCCCCCCGGCCGCGCGGCCGAAGACGCAGCCCATATCTCTCTCTACACTCCCGAGGCCTCTAGAAGCATCTAGGCTTCCAATAGGGCCTGTACCCTCGGCGGCGGAGCGACCGGGAGTGAGGCGAGGAGAGGGGAGGGGACGGGGAGGAGGAATCGATCGATCAACAACCAGGAGAGGAGGGGAGGCTGCGTGTGTGTGGATCAGCATTTAATACCTCACGTGGCGGTGGGGCTGATCGGTGGGCCCAGGAGGGGGTCAGAGGGAGTCAACAGCTGGCGAATTGCAATCCATAATTCCATGCCATAATTCGCATGGCGATGCAGCGTGCAGCGGGCGGTTGTATTATTAGCGCGGGGCCCACCGGCCACCGGTCATGAGAGCGGGTGTGAATGAATAATAAAGGTGGTTTAGTCGTTTTGCGGCTGGCTCCGGGGTTTCGACTGTCGAGTCGAGATGCCCAAACCGTAAAGGCATATCTGCACGGGACGGAACGGAACTGGATCTCGGAAATTTAGAGGTGGCAGTTGTAGAGGTGAAAATAGATTGGATTCGGGCGGATATTGTTTTATCGTATTTTAATTTATAGTTTTATTTTGAATTTAGAGTCAGATATAAATACGTATTTTTTGAGATACAACCAGATTTGAATTCAAATCGGTTAATGACAACTTGATGGATAGTTTACATATCAAAAAATATATAATTTTACCAACGAAAATATCAAATTATACTATCTATTAGAGAATTAATTATCTTACTAAACAATATAAATATAATTAAATATAAATTTATATTATATATTAATCAATGACTAAAAAATTATAGAGAATATTAAAGGATATTGATGTTTATCTGATATTCATTTTGTTGATTTATCGGATATCCTATAAAATACGGATACAAATCGGATATTGCTCTTCTCGTATCCTAATCCATGTTCTATAATAATTTTTTTGAAACATATACATATAATATCAGAGCAAAATTTTCCAGATATGACATTGGATTGGGAAGGAATTATCCACCATATTTTCACCCCTACAGCCCACCACGATATGGGTTGTGCCGACATGGCCCGGCTAACTAAATGGTTCATGTCGTTCCAGCTCATGGGCTCGACTGCCAATCCAGCTCGCATGTTGAGTTTACGGGTCGTGTCGTGCTAGCCTGAGCATGATTAACCCGACGGGCTGAGCAGGGCCATGTAGCTAGGGGTGAAAAACGAGGTGGATAATTCCCACCGATCCGATGCCGTATTCGAGAAAAATTCACCCCGATCTGCATCCAATATTATCTGCATCCGTATCCAAAAAATCTGATGGAATATGGGTTAGGATATAGGAAGATAAATATCTTATCTATAACCATATTTTATAGGATATTCGATAAATATTAATATATTTTAATACTATCTATGGTTTTTTAGTCATTAACTAATATATAATATTAATTTATATTTGATTATGTTTATGTTGTTAAGTATGATAAATAATTCTTTAATAGGTAGTACAATTTGACACTTTCGTTGGCGAAGTTATATCTTTTTTCGTGTACACTATCTGTTAAGTTATCTGTGACCGATTTAAATCCGATCCGCATCCGCCCCGTGCTCGTATCTCGAAAAATTTGTATTCATGTCTGGGGTATCCGTATTCGACTCTGAATCTAGAATAAAAATATAGATTAGAATATGGGAAGAGTAATATCCGCCCGTACCCGACCCATTTTCACCCGTACGTCTAGTCCATCTAGATAAAGCCACCTCCTCGACTCCACCGCCATCGCCTCCGCTGCGCGTCACCACCATCATGTGTCGCCACTGCCTCCTCCTCCGTCGCTGGCCGTGTCAGCCAGGCTATGCCGAACACGCATGTCGAGCCGGCCTGCTCGACCGCAGTGGTGATTCAAGCATGACACGCCATACCAAATCGTGTTGTGTCTACATCGGACCAACAGTACCGTATCCCGGGCCGACGAGGCACCCATTTTGCCAACTTTACATTGAATTTGTTGAGGAACCGTCTTTAGCGAGTCCAGTCCGAACGATCACCTCGTAGACAAACATAGAATCACATTAAACAATGCAAGAACACAAGAACATAATAGTAGACTAAACATAGAGATGCAGGAGACTTCTTGCTTTTCTTTATTGCTCTTCATGCGAACAACTTTTTACAATAAATAGTACCCTCTCTTTATAGACTACTGACTCTGGTAGGGTTTTAGATGGGGTACCCATATATGAGCCAGCTACTGGACTAAGCCCATGGTTTCCCAACAGTCCCCCTTGGGCACCCATCCTCACATGTTCATGCATCGTCGAAACTTCATAATACCCAATGGAAAAATTAGAGAAAGAGTACATGACACACGTTTTGCTGCGTTGCACGAATTGCCTTGTTAAAAATTTTAGCCAAGAAACTTCAAGAAAACTCGTCAAGGGAAAAAGAGTACAATCCACCCAATTTCATTTAATCTCCAAGATTTACTCTTTGGGCACTCGATCTTCGTAATCAAGTTTCAATAATAAGTTTGTGAAAATTCTCCCCCTGAATTCTGCACTTCTCTAAGTCTTATCATTCCAATTCCACGTATGCATCTTTCAAAACTAGATGTTAGAAGTGACTTAGTGAATAAATCTACAATATTTTTACATGACTTAGTATGCAGTACTTTAATTTCGTCCATCTTTTGTAATTTGTGAGCATAGAAAAACTTGTGGTTGATATACTTTGTGAGAGGACTCTTCACATAACACATCTGTACTTATGCAACACAACTGCATTATCTTCATAGATAATAGTGGGGATTTGCATGGTATTCAATCCACACGACTGTTGGATGTGATGAATCATCCGCCGAAGTCAAGCACATTATTGTGAGGCCTTGTACAGTGTTATGATTTTTAAGTAGTTCATCGAAGCCAATACAAAACTTTGCTTAGACGATTTCCATAAAAATGCAATTCCACTACACAATAGTGCATAGCATGTTTACGATTTGGCTGTATGCGGGTCTGACAGGTACCTGGCATCTGCATAGCCCTTCATAGAAAGGTCTTGGTTCTTTCTGTAGAACAGACCAATGTCTTTGCTTCCTTTGAGGTATCAAAAGATGGTCTTTATTCCCTGCTAATGCCTTTTGGTATGTTCTGCACTATACCTTGCTAGTAGATTCACAACAAATGTAATATCCGATCTAGTACAGTTTGCTAAATACATGAGTACTTCTATTGCACTTAAGTATAGGAATTCGGTCCCAGGACTTCCTCCCCTTGTTCTCTAGATCTGTACGGATCCTTGTTTTGCTGCAAAGATCTCTCGACCATCAGCATTTTCGAAGGGTGTGCCTTTTTAAAATCAAACCTTTCTAACACCTAATCAGTGTAGGTTGACTGATGCACTAATATCCCTTCAGAGGCATGCTCAACATGCAAGCCTAGCCAATATTTGGTTTTACCCAAATCTTTCATTTCAAACTCCGACTCCATGTAAGAGTTTGCTTCCTTAATTTCTTCCAAGATTCTGATGATATTCAGATCATCTTCATACATTGAAATTGTACAAAATCTATCCTGGGATCGTCGCATAAATACACATATATAATCCTCATTGTTTGTGTAGCCTTTCTTGCATAGAAAGTCGCTTCAAGCGATTATACCATATCCTGTCTAATTGCTTAAGTTCGTACAGTGACTTTCTGAGTTCCACGCTGTACAGATTTCTATTTGCTATATCTTGGTTCGGGACAGGGATATATTCAGGTATCTTCATATAAACGTCTGAATCCAAGTTTCCATAAAGGTATGCAGTTACCACATCCATCAATTTCATTTCTAAATCCAAGTTAGCTGCAATTAAGATTAAATATCTAAAGGATGGTTCCGCCCATGAACGGGAATAGGTTTCTTCATAATCATCTCCTGGACATTGAGCGAAATCTTGTGCAACAAGCCTTGCTTTATGCCTTACAACTTCATTGTTTTCATTTCTCTTTCGAATAAATACTCACTTATGCCCTATGGGGTGCACATGGGACGCGTGCGGCTTACATGCCCAAACATCTCTATTTTATTCAGAGATAATAATTGTGCTTCTATTGCCTTCTTTCAATCTTCTTAATGTGATATTTTCTTACATTCAGCGAGCGATGCAAGCTCTAGATCAAGATTGATGATTATGATAATTTTCTTTGCAAAATAAATATCGACATTGGTTGTTGTTCTATTCATAGATTCTTCCATGGTCACATAATTTATAGCTATTTCTTCATGGGGCGATTCTTCTAAGGTTGCGAGGGCAAGTCCCTTTAGTTTTTCAGCTATGATGTGTGCGCACACATCTATGTTGATGTCTCCCTTCATATGGATGTTCAAATCTGGTATGTCTTTTCTCGAGGTTCCATACTAGTCCTAGGTCTCAACTAGCTCCCCTTCTGGTTCTGAGGAACTTCGGTGAGAGGCTATGTCAAGTCTATGGTTGGAAAAATAGCTCGAGGCTCGTGAGCTTGCTCGAGCTCATTACGAGTCGACCCAGCTCGTCTCGAGCTCATGATTTTTCGAGCCGAGCCGAGCCCAGTTTTCAGCTTGGTGAACAAACGAGCCAAGCCCGAGCCGCTCAGCGAGCCATTTGGATCGTGCGGCCTACAAAGCCACGAAGGCCCCAAGGCCCCAGACGCTGAAAGCCTAAGACACCACACGCCCACGCCCAATCCTCAATCCACTCCAATCTCCATCCCTTCCCCTTCCTCCTGTTCCGATCTTATCCCCTTCCTCTTCCTCCCCGTCCTCCACGCCGCTCCCCTCGTGCTTCCCCCGTGCGTCCGCGTCGCCACTCCGTGCTCCACATCACCTTGTTCAGCCGTGCTCCCCCCACCCCTCCTATACTCCACGCGGAGAAGCAGCCGTCGCCGCCATGCTGTCTCTGGATTCATCCGCGCCCCTCCTCGCATTCTTAGCTTGATCAGTTCGAAGGGGAGAGATGATGGTGATGGTTGATGGGGTAGTGAGGGTAACGGGATGGGGGTTGTGGGGGAGAGGAGGAGTGGACTGGCTACATGACGGGCGCGGATGTGGAGGTGGGGAGCTCGTCTGGGTGTGCCACCGCAACAGATCCTGGTGGCCCAGCCGGATCCTCGGACAAGACGAGCTCCCTGACAACTGCGTCATCCCACCGCACTCCATCGGCACGCCCATCAAGCTCCTCAGCCGCCCCGACGACAGTTTGTTTGTGGTGATCCAGCTATTATACTCTGTTTGTGTTCACTATCAACATGTGTTATGCTTCTTGATTTAGGTAGAATGAAAAGGGAGCATGCCATATATATTTTGCGCCTTGTTCGTCGCGTGATTTAGGTAGAATGAAAAGCGAGCTTCTGGCTTCTCCCTTTGAATCGAAGTTCCTGGGTTGTTCCTGCGCTGGGCGGTTCTTGGCTTGGGAAAGCTCGTGAGCCACTCGAGTTCTCTTTGGAGCCGAGTCGAGCCTAGTTCCCAACTCCTTTTCAAAATGAGCCGAGTCGCATTTTAGATCGAGCTTGAGCGAGCTTAGCTCGAGCCAGCTCGGCTCAGCTCGTTTCCAGCCCTAGTCAAGTCCTTCTTATTCTTTTTCACAAGGTGTCCCCGGTTATTTCGAATTTGAGGGGTCGGAGTTCTCGTCCTTTATGAGGCAGTAGGACGGTATTAGGGATACCTTCATCGGTATTTCAACCCTCTCCGGTGTATTGCGTACATGCATATGCGACTTAGTCACGCTCTTCAAATCACTAAAGTGGTCAGACAGTTGATTCGCTAATGCTTGCAAATCAATTATCTTCTGGACTTGTCTATTTGCTTCACTAGTGCACAGGTCATGTGCATGGATTTTAATTATCTTCTAGACTTCAATTATCTTACGGACTTCAATTATTTCTCGATATTTTTCATCAAGGGGTTGATTTCCCCCTAATGATGGGAAACAATCCTCATCAAATATGCTATCAGTGAAGCAGGCTGCATGCAAATCTCCGTCATAGGGTCCAAATACCCGATTATGGATGTTGTCTCATAACCAATGTATATTCCAGACTTTTGGAGAGGGCTCATTGCAGTTCACTGCGACGGTGGCATTGACTTCATGACCAACATTGCTACTAGGCAGCTGTGAGATGTAGTTCTTTCTTATAACATCATCTCGAGCTTCCATAATTTGCATGATGTCAATCAATTGAGCATACTTCTTGTAGTCATCCTGACAATAGTTGTGTGCGGATTGCACCATATTCGGGTGAAAAGGTAGAAAGAGTCTTCGCAATCTTCTGCTTATCTGTGATTACCTTACCACAAGTTGAAGACTGGTACAAATTCTGACCATGCTGAGCCAGCTCTTTCGAACTTCTGGTTCGTGATGCCAGTCATCTACATATTCATGCAAAGACGTCATAAGATTAATGCTGGTAGTTTGCATAAAATAGTTGTAAAAATTCTCATAATGCTCTTCGAACTCCCGGTTCGTGATCCTCTTTTTTTCTATGCATTTTTCATGATTTACTGCTATTTTAGTGATTAAAAGCAATATAAATAATCACAGATAATCAAAAACAGTAAATACAATACATAATTGCATAGAAAATAATAATAACAAAGTTAAACATGCTTCAAATGCTCAAAATGATTCAAAAATTGAATTGCCGAGGCCTTATTCTGCTGGAATAAGATTTTTGGTGAATTCTGCAATTTCCAGGGCTAAACCGCTAATTTTCTATTCCGAGAAAAAAAAATTGTGCAATTTTTAGAATTTTTGAGGGTCTTTTTGCAAATTTTGGGATTTCTTTTCTTTTCTCGATTTTTTCTTTTTTCAAATTTCTTTCGGGCCAACTTTTTCCTTCTGTTGGGCCTTCTTGCCTCGTCCGGATTGGGCCTATACGCGACCGATTCAAAGGGGATCGAGGGTAGAGTTTCCCTGCCCCTGTTCACCCGGGTGGCGGACGACGTATTGGCTACAGGCGAGGCGGCCGGTGGTGCGGACGGTCGGCAATGGCGGGCGGGCAGTGCCATGAGCGCAGAGCCCGCGGCAGGCGACCTCGAGGCGGCGGGCGGGCGGCGTGTGCGGCGGCAAAGACGAAGGCACGCGGCTACTGGCGGTGGTGCTTGCGACTTGCGAGAGGTCGGTAGAGCTGCAGGCGAGATGGCGCGTGGCGGTCGAGAGCCGATGGCGGCGCGGCGGTGGCACCGCAAGCGCGAGCCGTGCGCGGCGACCTCGCGAGGCGGCGGGAGGCGGCGGCAGGGTGGCCCTGCACGAGGGCACAAGTGCTACTGGTGGTGGTGCTTGCAACGCGCGAAGGGCCGATAGAGTCATGGGCGAGATGGCCCAATGGGCGCGTCGAGCGATGGCTGCAGCCGCCAGCGAGGTGGCGTCTGCGGCGCGGCGCCTTAGGTGCTGCGGATGCGAGCACGCATGCGCGAGGCGAGCACGTCCGATGATAGCGCACGACTCGGCACCGCGGATGCTAGCGGGTGTGTTCGTGCGGGGCCTATTGCCGGAGGCGGGCGAGGCCGGAGGCGGCACGGCGTGCCCGTGCAGTGCTAGTGTTACCCACTCCCTTCCCCCTTTTTCTCTCTTTGCTTTGGGCGGCGGCGAATGGTCTGGTGGCACGAGGCCAGACGGCGGCGCGGCGCGACGACGCCACCCATGCGGAGGTGAGGGGCGCGGTGACGACTTCACCTGTGCGGGAGGTGAGGCCGGAGGCGATGTCGGCCATGTGAGGTGGCGAGGCGTTTAGGCGGTGAAAAGAGCGCGCGTGCGCGCATGAGCGTGAGGTGGCGGTGCTCGGCCGACGCGGTGGTGTCTGTGGCGTGCCGCGACGCAACTTCGGCTCTAGGGCGGCGGTGTCTGGCGGTCATGTGATGCGGCGTGCAGTAACAGACCAATGGGCGCGGTATCTGGCACGCATTGCCGTTTTGTTTATTGTTCACGTGTAAATATTGTTCATGTGTAATAACTATTCATGCATGATTGCTGTTCATACAATTACCGATCGGCTCGACCGGCTACTTCAAGTCAGCTCACAGTAGATTAGAGCATATTTGCAAACCACAGTGTAATCATCATCTATTCTTTCATACAATCTACCGATCGGCATTGTGTTGGCGACTTCCAGTCGGCTCGCGGTAGATTAGAGCATATTTGCACCGAATGATAAAACAATCTAGAAAGCAATAATTGCGGTATTGAAAGTGGTCTAGAAAAAACGATTCGATCTACGGGCGTTGTTCTTCGACGGTTACCTTTCGATCCGAGGAGAGTCGATCATGCTGATAACGTGTTGAGGAACTGTCGCTGGCGAGCCCAGTCCGAACGATCACATCGTTGATAAACATAGAATCACATGAAATAATGCAAGAACACAAGAACATAATAGTAGATTGAACACAAAGATGTAGATGTTTTCTTGCTTCTCTTTATTACTATCCATGCGATTAGCCTTTTATAATAAATAATACTCTCTATTTATAGTCTAGATACTATACTAAGATTTTGAATATGACGTCCATACATAAATAAGATGAGTTCTAATGCGAAATGTAAATATGAATTTTCTATTGAAGAATACGAATTAAAAAAACAATCGGTAACATTGTATCTAATCCGATACAATTCGGATGTTCTCTGTCGAAACCGAGTTGAGCCGTGACATTGCACTCTGAACTTCCATAGTTTCGCAACAAAATTATGGGTGTCCAACACCCCCGGTTCGCATCCCGCCGCCGCGCCGCGATGGCCTCCTCCGCCGCCTCCCTCCTAAGCTTCCTCGACCTAGCCAAAATTGGGAATGCAACTGTGAAACGCGTGCTAGATCAGGTAGAGTTGTTGAAAAATCTGGCAGGTGCTAAATTTGGTTCTGTTGCACATGACCACATGCGCCCCTAATTGGCTGACTCTTGTTTTATTCTCTTCTCTTTATTTTCTATTTCCTTTCATGAGAGCAGGAGTATCTCATGGCACAGGGGTCAAGGTGTCCACATCGGAGAGTGTTGGCCAGAATGATTTGCTGATTGTTGTGCCGGGAGTGCTTGGCCGAATCGTGGCTGAGAAATGGCAACAGGTTATTACTAATGTAGTTAAGAGAACTATTTTACCCGGTTGAGTGGCTTCTCTGTTGTTCTTCAATCTCAACATCTTCCCAGCTAATGAAACAAAAATTAGGCCCTGTCCAAATTGAGTCTTGTTTGAGGGAAAAGGTCATGTCCTCCTCTTAGCCTGATAACATCTTCTTCAGTGGTGTAGAAAACTATCAAGTATCAACTATGATTTCGATGATCTGTTTGTTGAAAATCGACCATTTTTTTATTGGATCTTTTGCCAAATGGATTTTTTTTTTGTTTCTAAAACGTGGGAGTAGTATCCTTATAATATGTTTTGATTCTCTTTTGCTTCGTAAAGTCTGTAAGTTCAAATTTCTACACTTGTTAAATATTGTAAAAAAAATTGCCTGATGAAGTATAGCTTTCATATATCTTATAGGAACATCCAGGTTGCAATTTTTTTGGCCAGACTGCATGAACATATCATCACAGTGAATTAACTGAAATTGTGATTATTCCCTCCTTGAAGGGATCCGCAGTTGGTCAGAAAGTTCCATATGTTATTTTCTGTGCTCCTCCATATTATACGGATGATTACCCTGGGGATCTTAGGTAAACAAACTGTAAGATTTCAGTGATAATCCCGTGCACGTAGCGTTTTTTTTTTTTTTTTTGCATCTGAGAATAACAGTTCTTTCAAATGCAATTATCTGAATTTCAGGTTTCACTTGTTTTGTGTATATCATGGTAATGATCATGGTCTGGCTTTCTCTCGATCAAAAATAATTCTTCAAATCTGCATAATTATAAATTTATAATGCATGGTTGAGTTTTGGCAATATGCATCTAGAAAATGGGGGCGTGCTACAGGGCTTGCAAACGTAGTCTAGAACTAGGATTTATAGAGCTACGTTGCTATCAATTATCAATACAATTTTTGGGCATTATCTCTTGGTGTTTCAAAAATTGATGATCCTTAGCAGTTTTTAACAACACAGTGGTAGGCTAGGTGAGATATTACATTATCTATCATACGTGATATGTCTTGAAATAGAAAACAATATGTTAATGTTGATAATAGTAATATGTTAATGTTGATAATAGTAATATGTTAATGTGAGTGGACTTGGTCCATGGGTATTGGGTCCCACGAGGCAGTGGAGTGTGGGGGTTAAAAGTCGGTCATGTACGCAGTTGTATTCCATCGAACAAATCAAAATGAGTTCTATTTTCCCCTCCTGTTCTTCCGTCTTCCCTATCCCCTTCTCTAATTTCTATCCCAATCTCTCAAATTACCCCAAATACTGCTACTAGATTGTGTGATCCGATCTCTTCCGAGCTCCATCAAGTGTCACAGGATAGAGCATGTTGTGCACTATGACAGACAGAACTCGCTCCATGTTCCGCTCCACCACTTCCTGAGCGCTCGGCATTTCATCGAGCACATGGTGGTCGTCAACCCAACAGCCACCTTGGTTGCAATTCCTTGAACGCTGCTCGCCCCCAACATCATGCTGCTCCATCGTCTTCCACCCACTCGCCATCCGATGCATCCTAGCTCCCTTGGACTCGGTAGGCATTCAGTCGAACAGTTGGTGTGCGCCTCCTTTTGTTGTCGTAGACCAAGGGCAGGCACCCCCGCATGATCTTGACTGCATCCATGTTGCTGTCCTGCCCTCCTTCTTCTCCGGTTAATCAAACCTTAAGCTGGATTTACGGTGCTCGAATTGAATCACCAATAGTGACAGGGTAAAGTGTGTGGTTGTTGCTTACAGCTTGCCACTGTCTAAGCCTGACAGGGGTGGTTGCGACTTGAGAGAAAACAACAAAGTGGTCGACCAGGCGAATAGTGACACTGGGTGCATATCGATGCCACCGATTAGTTTTGGTTCATAACCCTTGTGTTCATACTAGTTCACACTAGCATTTGGACCAAAAATGAATTCAAAGAGAAAGAGATAGATGGTGGATGTATTAATAGCAGGGACTGCATTATTGAAACACTGAGAAATTTAACTCTGTCATTTAGGGACAGCAATGTAGTGGCACAGGGTTGAAGGTTGCTTTCTTATATTCGCCCTAGGTTGTCACGGACTCACGGCGCTCTGGCAAGTCGTGGTGAGCCGGGTGCCAGGACACCTAGGCACCCGTCATGCCGAGAATAGTGGTAATAAAAATAACAAATAATATCTCGTATGGCTGAAAATTAAATAAATATACATCATATTTAACCTCGTATAGTAGAGGATTAAGTAAGCACACCCCAAATTCTCCTAATAATAACTAAGTTTACTAAAATAAGGTCCATAATAGCAAGTTAGCAACTAGCAATGTTTTCATTTTTCACTTCTCAAAGTGATAAAGTGACAATTAACAGTGACAAGATAAGTAGAGTAGTAGACAACAATAATATGAGTCTTCTTCAACACCATCTCCATCTCATGATAACAAAATAACTCAAAAGTCAACTACTCCCATCTCCATCTTTCAAATTCACTCATCATCAAATTGACCAACTCTAACTCATTCCCATGCCCATCCTCAACTTCAGCACCTTCACCATTCTCATGAGAGGTAGGTGGTAACTATCCAAAGTCATCTTCAATATCTTCATCTTCATAATCACATTCACATGCCATCTCATCTTGTTTCTCATGATCACGAGTTGATGCAGGTGCATGGTGAACATAAACTTGGATATCCCCACAAGCTCTCTTAGGAAAATTACGACCACGAAGCGAGGATGTTGCATCGAGAGCATCATCAACATGAGACCATAGAAGATCATCCTCACCGGCATACACTTGTGCAGCCGCTGTAGTATCCTTGTCAACCCACTCACTGTCCCATTGGAACTCTTCTAGGAATAAAGGGTTAGATTTGTTACCTTGTTCATGAAGCTTTTGAAACTTAGATGCAATCTTTTTGTTATATGAGATATAAACCAAATCATTCAATCTCTTAAACTCTAGCCGGTTCCTCTTCTTGGTATGGAGCTGGAAACAATCAAACAACACACAAAACAGCCCATAAGTAAACTAAGTTGTTGCATCTATTTGACTGAAAATTGAAGAATGAACTGCTATTTGCTTTTATATACTTACAAAATCAAATATGCTCTAATTGTGTTCACAACCGAATGAGGAACAACAAAGACCAACAATGCGCTTCGCAACCTTTTGTAGTGGGATAGCAAGGCCGCCATTTGATTTCCTCCAATCAACTAAAAGTTATAGTGTCAAACATAAAGCTCTAAGTTAGAAAATAGAAAGCTTACAAAAGAAGCAAACTAATGGAACTATTGAAATTTGAATGTTGTTGGACTCACGAGGACTCTTCTTGCTCCTTTGCAACTTTGCTAGTGTGGTACTGAAGCTAGCATGGGAATGCTCATAGTCATCGACTAGGATATCAATGGTAGACATTAAATCTTCATCATTACTAAACATCTTCATCATCACTTCATTAAAAGTATTCCGTTTGGTCGCTACATGATCAATGTCACTTTCCAAGATTCCAAAAAATATTTGTGGATTCAAAAATAAAGCAGCCCATGTGACTTTTACTCCATTTGATCCTCGGACCGACGGTCAACAATCTCCATGATCCCCTCCAACAATCTCTCCTTCCTCGCGAAATTCTTCTTGAGCTTCTCCTTACACATATCCATAGCAATCGTAAGCTCCGCCATTACGGGTTTCTCATCACCATCAACAAGCCTCAACACAATAAGAATGAGGTGTGATGCTCTTATGCAATCTTCCACGGCATTCCAAAATGCTGTAGAGAGCACAACATCGCACACATTCTTCAAAGTTTGAGTTTTCCCTAATTTGGACCAAGACCAATCCTTAGTAACAAAGAGCTTTCTCAAAGCATCTCTATGCCTATACATACTTTGCAAAGTGTAGAAAGAGGTCGCAAACCGAGTAGTCACGGGCCTCACAAGATCTCTCCCACCCTTCAACTCCCTTGTTGCATCGAGAAGCCTCAAATGCCTATAGATGAATGTTGGCACATGCCTTGCTTTGGCAATCCAGCCCTTGAACTCCACCATACCACCAATGTCCTCAAGCATACGGTCCAAACAATGGGCAACACACGATGTCCAATATAGACTAGGGAATCTCTCCATTATAAGCTTTACAGCTGCCTTATGGTTAGCCCTATTGTCAATGATTGCTTGAACAACATTCTCAGCACCGATCTCATTAATATATTTCTCAAGTAAGTCAGTTAGGTAGTTAGCATCATGTACCTTACTTGATGCATCAACTGACCTCAAGAAGAAAGTCCATGTAAATTATTGACAAGTAAATTGATCAAGTGCATTCCCCTCTTATCTGACCATGCATCTGACATCAGTGAGCAACCATAATTTGTCCAAGACAACTCATGCTTAGCCCTCAACTGGCTTACTTCCATCGTTTCCTCCTCTAACAATAGAACCTTCAACTCATGATAACTAGCCGGCTTCAGTCCCTGCCCAATTGCTTCTACCATCTCCTCATAGCTCCTTGAGTTTGTGGCATTGAATGGGATGCCGTTCTCGTAGAAGAACTTAGCAATGTACTTGATCGCCGTATGTATTTCTTACTTGCTCTTTTTACTCCTATACATGCTGAGTTGGTCAACCCCGGGGGTATGTCTTAGTCTTATTACTTCTTCAAGAGACTTCAATAGCATTGAAGATGGAGATGGACAAGAGACAGATGGACTCCTCATTAGCTTGCTTCGGCGGTGCTGGCTTCATGAACAAGGCAGCAGCTGTAGCCTTCCTTTTGGATGCTGTCCCGGAAGATGGAGATGTGAGACTTGTAGCTGGACTTGAAGATGGAGATGGACAAGAGGCCTTGGAGGATGCTGCTTGCTGCTGCTGTACTTCCTGGACTTCATCATCACCACTAGCCTCCTCCCCTCCACTGTTTTCTTCAATGTTGACCGACACCTTTTGTGCTATCTTGTTGATCCATGCTTGCATTTCTCTCATGATCTCAATAGTGGTGTTAGAGCACTTAAAAATATCCCCAAACCCCCAAATCAGATGTTGCTTTAACCTCTTGATGCCTGAGTGCACTTGTTTCCCACAAAGGGAACATTGCACCAGATCCTTGTCTTTAGTCGGCCAAAATCCATATTTCCATCCCGGGTCCTTCGACTTGGTCTTCCTATTCGGATCTTTGGATAGATCATAAGTCTCACTACCCTCCGCAGCTTGCCCAGACATCTGTAAACACACAAATGGATCATAATCTTAGCACAAAAGAGAAAATCAGAGGCAGATGTGGATATCGTGAGGATATGTGCACGATCTCAGGATGATGAGTCAATTGGCAATGGCGTTGATGGTTTGCAAAATCTCGCGTTTTCGGGTTTGCTCTAAGGTTGTCGAGGACAAAGCGGTGATCGGCCGGTTGTCTTGGGCGGTCGACCGCCGTGGAGCGATCGACCGGTCATGTTGGCGGTCCGACCGTAAAACAGATTTGGGTTTTGGGTGGGCCAAAAATAGGTTGTGTAGGCAAGTGAGGGGAGTCTCACGGATGTGGTCCCATCATTTTGGAGCTCCAGTCAAAGTTCTATTCGTTTGAAATTTCGGAAGGTTTGAATTTCTCGCTTGAATTTTGGCTAAGTCCTTTGGACCGTCCGACCGCCGTTGTGGGAGCGGTCCGGCCAAGATGAATCGGTCGGACCCGGCCGTGAAGTGATCGGGCCGATCACTGGAGGTGAGCCAAGTGTTGCATTGAGTTTGTTTTGAGTGTGTTATTCTATGAACTTCAATACTTTATTGATGTATATCGCATTCGGAGGCGGCGTGGGTCAAGTTGTGAAGAACTTGTTCCGGAAGCGATTTGTTTGTCTATTCTTCTGCGGCGGTGGCTTGCGAGTCAACGGCGTCAGCGGTGAGTGGATCGGGACTACGCTTGGAGAGCGAGGTCTAGAACGATCGGGGATACGGGTGAGGTTGTGTGACTCAAGCATGGTGCAGAATGGACAAGGTGGATCGAACGGGTGGTTCGAAACAGCTGGTTGGATCAGGCGGTGCGGATATCGGTGCGAGTCTCTGGGAGGTTCCGATGGGATTCGGACAAGAGAGGCTTGGCGTCGATGAGAACCGCTGATCAACCTACACGTGGTGAAGCAGGCGATTGCTTCAAGAGTTATTTGTGTGTGGGTCCCATGTGTAAGAGACCCAAAAAGGGAAACCCTAGCTCTCTAGTATAAATAGGAAGGGGAGAGGTGGAAAACCCAAGCAAGCATTCATTTAGCCCCCTTCTTCTTTTTCTAGGGTTTGGAGGAGAGGAGAGGAGAACTAGGGTTTGGAGTGTGCTCCTTGTTGAGCTCTTGCCCTCCTTGGTGGAGAGGCTTTGTAAGCATCTATTGTGAGTGAACAATCTTGTGATGCTTAATTGAAAGATCAATTGCTCCCTTTGTGTTCTTCTCTCTTTTGGATGTTTTTGGTGCTTCCTTGATTCAAAGGTTCATACTTGGTCTCTTGGCCTACTTTATCTCGCTTTGATGTGTGGGATTACTCCTAGAGTCATCTAGATCATCAAACCCCCACAAGCAAGTCTTGAATCAAGATTTTCTCACTTCTAGGGTTTGTGCACCTATTTGGTAAAATCTCAAGAGATCGATTCTGAAGTGGATCGACGGATCGTCGCTAGAAATAGGTCTCTAATATCATTAGGAAGGTGTGCTAGAAATTTGGTCAAGTTTTATTGGTTGAATCAAAAGTTGGATCAAATTTCGTTTTGGATTGAGTGGAGTTTTTGATCTTGGACTCTACTGGTCCGACCAGGCCCTTCAACGCGATTTCGACCGGTGTATTTAGACCGTGATTTGCGGGTCGAACCGTATCACCGGTCCGAGCCATTGGTTAGTTGCGGTCGGACCATTTGGATGACCGTCGGTCCGATCCGCCCGTGGTAGCCGGTCCGACCGCTGTGCTCGATGAAGAACATTGAGTTCTTTTCTCCTTTTGTGTCGTGTGCTTGAGGGGTTTATCAAATCCAACACAAGGCTTAGTTGTGTGCTGCTGAACTTCTTAGCTTTCATAGCTAAAGGAGTAAAATTCATGTTGGTTTTGATTTAGGCGAGAAAGTTTTGGCGCCTATTCACCCCCTAGTCGCCTTTAGGTCCTACAAGTGGTATCGAGCCGGTTAGCTCTTTTCTATAGATCTTAACCGGTCTTTGGAGCCATGGCGTCGACAAGTACTCAACCAAGCCACACATTTTTGAGGGAGTTGACTTTGCATCTTTGGAAGGCTCGTATGCAAGCGTATATCGAGGCTCAAGGGCACGCTATTTGGCTAAGGTGAAAAACCCTTATGTCGTGCCCGGTAGATGGCGATCGATCACTCCGGATGTGGAGGCCAATGACAAGGCTCGGAATTATTTGATCCAAGGCCTTAGTCGATCCGAGTTTGAGCGTGTTGCTCACTTGCGGTCTCGCTCACGAGATCTGGCGGACACTTTGTGATTATCACGAAGGGTCCGCTGCGATCAAGGAAGTGAGCGAACCGGCTCAAAAGGTTTACTCGAAGATCGAACAAAGGCCCTGGTGAGTCTTTGGATGAGTGTGGGAAGATTCTCTAAAATACTTCATGATCTCCATATTTGTTGACTTGGTATTTTCGAAGTCGAAAATGCACGCCGACTTCAGGTGCTCTTGATGTGAAGGTGCAGGGTATGAAGATCACTTCCATCAATGACAACATTGTCATGAGTGAGCTTACCATGGATAAGCTCTACTCGAGGTTGAAGACGCATGAGATTGACTTTATCTCGCGTCTCCCCAAGACAGTCGATGGCTTTAGTGGTCGACAAATCCAAGGGTTGCTCTTGATCCTCTTGATTGTAGCTCATCGGCTTTTCATTATCGCTTTACATTCTTTGAGTGATGAGCAACTTGAGAAATTGCCCGAGGATGACTTAGCCCTCCTTTCCACCAAATTCACAGAGCGTACAACAAGGTGAGAAATAGGAGGAGGAGTGGACCTATCACGTGCTTGAATGTGGTGAGCCAAACCACATTCGCTCCAGTGCCCAAGCTAAAGGGCAAGGAGGAGAAGGAGACACGAAGACATCCCGGGAGAGGATGCAAAACCCAAGAAGACAAACTATCGAAGTTTGTCGGTAGGGTCCTGCGCTCTTGAGAATGTGAATATGAGCGATGTGGACTCGGAAGCGGAGGGCGACGAGTGATTCTCGTGGCAAGAAGAAGGCGCATGACTTCAGGCATGTGTTTCATGGCCAAGAACAGCCACGACAGCGATTCCTCCAAAGATGAGGATCCTTTTAGTGATCCTGATGAGGTATGCCCTTCTATTGCTGATATGAAAAGGGCTTTGGTACTTGCTGAACTGAAATTGCATAAGCAAGTAAAAATGATTAGGAAGCGGGACATTATGATTGATAATTTGAATCTTGAAGTTGTTAGGCTTAAATCCATCAATCCTGCGATATTTGTGATTCTGCACTAGCTTGCTTAAAGATTTGACAAGCTTGAAATCTGCTCATTCCTCATTACAAATCAACTAAAAGATGCTCTCGATGAACTAGAATGTTTCAAGTCTAGATCGCTTGTTTAGATGTCATTCCTCTTGATGTGACTGCCATGGAAGCTATTCCTTTAACTTGCTCTAATTGTGCTTTGCTAGAATTAAAATTGGATAGTTCCTTAAAAGAATTGCAAAAGTTTGATGCTAGTCACACATGCTCACATTGTAAGGATAATAGGATTAAGATGCAAGAGATGTGAAACATTGATTTACTCTAGAGTTGCATCTTGTGAAAATTGTCCCAAGCTTACAATTGAGATTGAAGCCTTAAACAAGACCACTGGAAGAAAAGGCTAAAATTGAAAGATCCATGTCTTTTCTTGCTTCTAAAAGGTTGTTGATTCTAACTCTTGTGTTTTGAATCTGAAGTTGAAACCATGGTTAGTCGGATACAAGAGGTTTTAGAGTCAAGTTTAAGGAGCGATTGAGTAGGATTCAGAATCCTATTGTGTGTCTTGTGAGGCCTTCAAAGTGGAAGTGGCCCTTCTTAAGAGTAAGCGCAATGAGGTAATCAAGTCTAGCAAGTGTTCTAGATGTGAGGAGTTAATGAAAGAGAATGATTACCTCAAGGTGACTCTTGAGAAATTTTCAAGTGGGAAAAAGAAACTCAACATGATTCTTGATCAATCCAAGGTGGCGTGAAAAATAGTGGTCTAGGTTTCAACCCCTAGAGCATTCCAAGAAAAACCCACCCAAGATTGCTAGAGTTGTGAAGAATGGTTTGTTTGAGCTAGAACCTCCTAAGCCATCAGGGTTGTTTTCAAATCCGTGGTTTTGCTCAAACTCTTTACGGCAAGAAAGGTGCTTTCACTCATTCATGCAGACCCTCAAAGGTCGAGACCATTGCACCTTACGCAAGAAAGAAGGCCATCTTGTTGAGTTACGCTCCAGGAGAGCAAAACTTGAGAGAAAAGAGAGGATGAGCGTCCTAAGATCCATTAGAGGAGTCCCTTCTCCGGATGTAGTCTCTAGAGCTAGGCGACTGTTTATCGCACACACATAGGCCTAGATTTGTAGAGAACTTTGTGGACTCTTTTGGTGGGTCTAGGCGGCATGTTGGATTAGGACATCGTGAGGAGAGACAGGGTAGCACCTAGGCAGGGGAGTATCGATCTTTTGGTAGATCGTTTCGGAGAGGTCTAGGTGGTTCTCATGTGCATTCCTATGATTTTATTCCTGATCATGTTTCAGCTATTTCTACTGCTGCTCCCAGACATCGTGCTTCTCAGTACTGGATTCCTCGTTCATTTATCACTAACCCCAGTACTGAGACACGGATGTTTTCTGATTGTGCCTTTTAGGTCCGTCGTGCGAGGAAGGAGGACAAGTGGCTTGTTGACTCCGGGTGTTCTCGACATATGACCGGAGATTCTAGATGGTTCTCCTCCCTCACACGTGCATCCGGCAATGAATTGATTACATTTGGGGATGCCTCTACTGGGACCGTGACTGCAAAGGGCACTGTGCGCGTCAACGACAAGTTCATGCTAAAAGACGTCGCTTTGGTAAGTAAGCTGAGGTATAATCTTCTATCTGTTTCTCAGCTGCTTGATGAGGGTCTAGAAGTGAGGTTTAAGAGAGGTGAGTGTAGAGTTCTAGATTCCTCAGGTGAGCTTGTTTTTGAGATCTCAGTTTGAGAAGATCTTACGTGCAAATTTGATATTTCTTACATTTCCAGTCCTAGATGTCTGTAGCCTCGATTCTCATGACCTTGTTTTGTGGCATCGTAGACTTGGGCATATAGGTTTTGATCATTTGTCTAGAGTCGGTTGCAAGGACTTGATTAGAGGTTTGCCTAGGTGAAGGAGTGTCAGAGATCTTGTGTGCTCACCCTGTAGACATGGTAAGATGGTGTCCGCTTCCACCCACCTCTTACTTTGGTAATGGTGATGGACCTGGATGACTTCTTCACTTAGATCTGATTGGTCCTTCTAGAGTTGATCATTTGGTGGGAAATGGTATGTCTTTGGTGGTTGTGGATGATTACTCCGGTATTCATGGGTTTATTTTCTTGCTTCTAAGGACGAAGCATTTGGATTCTTTAAAGATTTGGTCCTTAGAATTCTTTGTTGATATACTGGAGCTTTGAGAGCCATTAGGAGTGATAATGGGACGAGTTCAAGAATTCTTCTTTTTCTACCTTACTGCTGATAGGGAATTGAGCATCGCTTTTCTTCTCCTAGAGTTCCTCGTGAGAATGGTGTTGTAGAAAGGAAGAACAGAACCCTTGTAGAGATGGCTCGGACCATGCTAGATGAGCATTCTACTCCTAGGAGATTTTAATGAGGCGATCTCTATCGCTTGTTATATCTCCAATAGGGTTTTCTTGAGATCTATGGTTGGGAAGACTTCTTATGAGCTTAGATTTGGTCATTCTCCCAAGGTCTCTCATTTCAAGATTTTTGGTTGCAAGTGCTTCATTCTTAAACATGGCAATCTTGATAAATTTGAGTCTAGATGTTTTGATGGCATATTTCTTGGATATCTGCTCATTCTCGTGGCTATCGTGTTTTTAATGTTGATACTAACAAAATTGTTGAGACTTGCGAAGTCACTTTTGATGAGGCTAGTCCTGGTACTAGACCCGATGTTTGGTACAGTGTTTACGAAACTCAAGAAAGCATCTTCGTCGATGATGATTACGAGGATGAAGACTCAAACCATCCTCCTGCTACCTCCGAGAGGTGGAGAGCTGCTACTACTACTTGATGTCGGTGGCGGCCGCCTCCTATCCCCACCGACGATCCGAGTGGCTCTGTTCCTACCTCCACAACTCATGGGGTAGAGGCCATACGCACCAGAGCACCTCTTCGCATTCAGCGACAACATCCTCTGAGCAGATGATTGGGGATCTTCAAGAGCGAGTCACTCGCTCGGGTTTATTCTCCTGATTCCCATGCACATTACTCGCTTTTGTCGCTTCTTTTGAACCCCGAGATATCACCCATGCTTTATCGATGCCTCTTGGGTCAATGCCATGCATGAAGAGCTTGAAAATTTTGAAAGAAACAAAGTCCTGTTTTTAGTTGAGCGACCTTCCCGATTCTCATGTTATTGGAACAAAATGGGTTTTTAAAAATAAGCAAAATGAGGATGGATTGGTTGTTCGCAATAAGGCTAGACTTGTTGCTCAAGGTTATTCTGTGTAGAGGGCTTAGACTTTGAGGAGACCTTTGCTCCAAATAGCTAGATTGGAAGCCATTCGCATTCTTTTAGCATTTGCAACATCCAAGGGTTTCAAGCTTTTTCAAATGGATGTTAAAAGTGCTTTCTTGAATGGCTTCATAGAAGAAGAGGTCTTTGTCAAGCAACCTCCTGGTTTGAAAATCAAAATTCCCAAACCATGTTTTTAAACTCTCTAAAGCCTCAGATGGATTGAAACAAGCTCCTAGAGCTTGGTATGACACTTAAGAGTTTCTTGCTTGAAAATGATTTCAAAATGGGAATGGTTGATAAAACCTTGTTCACTCTCGTGCATGGCGATGATTTCTTGTTGGTTCAAATATATGTGGATGATATTATTTTGGTGGTTCCTCTCATGCTTTGGTGTCTAGATTTTGATTCTATGAGCGGTGAATTTGAGATGAGCATGATGGGAGAGCGACATTCTTCCTTGGTCTTCAAATCAAACAAGCGAAAGAAGGCACCTTCGTTCACGAGTAAGTATACAAAGGACCTTCTTGGCGCTTCAATATGGGAAGCAGAGGCCAATGTCTACTCCCATTGCTACAACCACCGTCTTTGGACCACGATGAGGATGGAAGTCCGTGGACCGGAAGAGTACCGCGATATGATTGGCTCCTCCTCTATCTTACTAAATGTCGAGTAGGACATACAATTCGCCGTATGCATGCGCTCGCTTCGAGCTTCCCCTCGTGCTTCTCATCGTCAAGCAGTACGCCGCATCTTCAGGTATCTTCAAGATACGCTTGACTTTGGACTCTGGTATTCTTCTTCTTCGGCTCTTTCAATTCGAGCATTTTCTGATGCTGATTTCGCCGGGTGTAGAGTTGATAGGAAGAGTACTTCTGGCACTTGTCATTTCTTGGGCACATCTCTTGTTTCTTGGTCTTCTAGAAAACAGTCTTCTGTTGCACAGTCTACAGCTGAGGCCGAGTATGTAGCTGCCGCTAGTGGCTGCTCTCAGGTTCTCTGGATTTTGTCCACGCTGCGAGACTATGGGTTATCTTTGGGAAGTGTTCCTCTTTTAGTGACAACATACGCAATTAATATTGCCAAAACCCGTGCAACATTCCAGGACTAAACACATTGACATTCGATTTCATTTTCTGAGAGACCATGTTGAGAAAGGTGATGTTGTGCTTCACTTTGTAGAGTCTGAGCAACAGCTTGCAGATATTTTCACTAAGGCTCTTGATTCTTCGCGTTTCGCTTTGCTGGGAGAGTTAGGGTTATTAGTCCTATTGGGCTGCTTTTGAGGAAGTTGCTCTTTTTGCATTCATTGTATTATAATGCATGTTTCAATTCATTTGTCTTGCATTGTATAATAAAATCAGTGGAGCTTTGATTATTATCCTTGTATGACTTGTTCTCATATTCTATACCTTGTCATATCGAGTGATAGTCTGCTAGACCTCTTTTATGGCTCTTCGTGTTTGACTTAGCTTTTGCCTTGCTAGCTTTATATCTCTGTGAGCAATTTGAATCAAATCATGTCTTGTTGGATCTTGTGACTAGTTTTGCTCTAGTGATCCTCCTATGATTCTCGCCATGTCTTACAGTTGAATTGAGTCTTGAACTTATTTCGAGTTGAAAAATGAGCTTTTATCTTATTAAGTCAAGCAAATAAAAATGAGATTTTACATGCGAAAAACCGATCTCACCAATCCTTTCTCATGAGACGGCTTGCCATTGCACTAGGCATGAACTCGGGGAGTTTTGGATGACCTAGATCATTCTTTTAAGCTTATCGCTTGAGATGGTCGCGGCAAGGCTTGAGATCTAGCACAAAAAAAAAAAGGAGAAAGAAAAGAAAATTGCCCAAAAGGGCTAAGTGCTTGAGCTTTGTTTCAAAAGAATTTTCTTAATGCTCAAAATGCCTCAATTCTTGTTTTGAGTCTCTTTTTACTTATAGACATGGCTTGACTCATTTTGGTTGCTTTGAGTGAATCTATGATTTTGAGCAACCTTTCATGATTTCAATTCGTTAATCTCAGTTGTTGCTATCTTGGTTTTAGCTTTGCGGTACGTTTTGCCATGATTGAATATAGCGTCTTCTCTTTATATGGCTTGGTATAATACTTGTCTTGTCTACATGTATAATGGTCATGGCTCCTTTTCACTAAAGTTCAAAATAAAGTCATTCCTTCATGCTCTTTCTTTTCATGCATCTTGATGAATTCATTGTCAAAGGGAGAAAGATTGTGAAGAAAATGATGTTGGAGCTTTTGGTTTCATACTCAAGGTTTAATATAAAAGAACTTCATAAAATAAAAATTTTGAACCTTTTGAAAATTTGTGATCATAGTGAGTTAAGTCTTGTGGTTCTATTGCCTTTTCCTGATTTCATTTGCAATTGAAAATTACTCACAATGATCAAAGGTCAAATAGAAAAATTGCCTTTCATTTGGACCTAAGTGAGATTTTTGGCTACTTTCTGGAAATTGAATCCTTCGATGCTTTCATTGCCTTATCTCACTTGCCTATACTATTCTGAAGCCAGCTTGGTCGGGTCCTAGGCTTTTTGTTGCTTATGGACCAAGTTGTGCCTTTATGCGAAAACGGCGTATTTTTACTTTTCATTTCAAAAACACATTTTCTTGAAAATTGCCAATGTGTTCATCAAGGGGGAGATTGTGGATATCGTGAGGATATGTGCACGATCTCAGGATGATGAGTCAATTGGCAATGGCGTTGATGGTTTGCAAAATCTCGCGTTTTCGGGTTTGCTCCAAGGCTGTCAGGCCACAGGCGGTCTGACCGGTTGTCTTGGCGGTCGAGACGCGCCGTGGAAGCAATCCGAGCCGGTCATGTTGGCGGTCCGACCGTAAAACAATTTGGGTTTTGAGTGGGCCAAAAATAGGTTGTGTAGGCAAGTGAGGAGTCTCTGGATGTGGTCCCATCATTTTGGAGCTCCAGTCAAAGTTCTATTCGTTTGAAATTTCGGAAGGTTTGAATTTCTCGCTTGAATTTTGGCTAAGTCCTTTGGACCGGTCCGACCGCCGTTGTGGGAGCGGTCCGGCCGTAACATGAATCGGTCGGACCGCCACGTGAGGTGATCGGACCGGCGATCACTGGAGGTGAGCCAAGTGTTGCATTGAGTTTGTTTTGAGTGTGTTATTCTATGAACTTCAATGCTTTATTGATGTATATCGCATTATGAACCGCGTGGGTCAAGTTGTGAAGAACTTGTTCCGGAAACGATTTGTTTGTCTATTCTTTGTGGTGTGGCTTGCAGTCAACGACGTCAGCGGTGAGTGGATCGGGACTACGCTTGGAGAGCCGAGGTCGAGCGATCGGGGATCTGGGTGAGGTTGTGTGACTCAAGCATGGTGCGAGAATGGACAAGGTGGATCGAGCGGGTGGTTGAAATTTGGTTGGATCGGCGGTGCGGATATCGGTGCGAGTCTCGGGAGGTTCCGATGGGATTCGGACAAGAGAGGCTTGGCGCCGATGAGAACCACGATCAACCTACACGTGGTGAAGCGACGATTGCTTCAAGAGTTATTGTGTGTGGGTCCCATGTGTAAGAGACCCAAAAGGGAAACCCTAGCTCTCTAGTATAAATAGGAAGGAGAGGTGGAAAACCCAAGCAAGCATTCATTTAGCCCCTTCTTCTTTTTCTAGGGTTTGGAGGGAGAGAGAGGAGAACTAGGGTTTGGAGTGTGCTCCTTGTTGAGCTCTTGCCCTCCTTGGTGGAGAGGCTTTGTAAGCATCTATTGTGAGTGAACAATCTTGTGATGCTTAATTGAAAGATCAATTGCTCCCTTTGTGTTCTTCTCTCTTTTGGATGTTTTTGGTGCTTCCTTGATTCAAAGGTTCATACTTGGTCTCTTGGCCTACTTTATCTCGCTTTGATGTGTGGGATTACTCCTAGAGTCATCTATATCATCAAACCCCCACAAGCAAGTCTTGAATCAAGATTTTCTCACTTCTAGGGTTTGTGCACCTATTTGGTAAAATCTCAAGAGATCGATTCTGAAGTGGATCTGACGGATCGTCGCTAGAAATAGGTCTCTAATATCATTAGGAAGGTGTGCTAGAAATTTGGTCAAGTTTTATTGGTTGAATCAAAAGTTGGATCAAATTTCGTTTTGGATTTGAGTGGAGTTTTTCAGTACTGGACTCTACCGGTCCGACCGGCCCTTCAACGGCGGTTCGACCTTGGTGTATTCGACCGTGATTTGCGGGTCGAATCACGCATCCACCGGTCCGAGCCATTGGTTAGTTCTCGGTCGGATCATTGGATGACCGTCGGTCCGACCGCTCGTGGTAGCCGGTCCGACCGCCGTGCCGATGAAGAACATTGAGTTCTTTTCTCCTTTTGTGTCGTGTGCTTGAGGGGTTTATCAAATCCAACACAAGGCTTCCGTTGTGTGCACGCTGAACTTCTTAGCTTTCATAGCTAAAGGAGTAAAGTTCATGTTGGTTTTGATTTAGGCGAGAAAGTTTTGAAAGCGCCTATTCACCCCCCCTAGTCGCCTTTCCGGTCCTACAGCAGAAATGAAAATCAGAGGCTTAGAGCAAGAAGCGGAAGAAAGGAGGGAGAAGCAGAGCAAGAAGCAAAGCAAAGGAGAAGAATGACAAATGAAATAGCCATGTTTCTTCCCTCCGTAAATGTTCACAAATGGCATCCATACTAATTTAATCTTTCTGTCGACATAATTGAAGTCTCTCAAGATGTTTTTTTCTTGATATTTGATTACATGTGGGTGAATTGATATAACAGGGTGTATTTACTATGCAGTCTGCATGCTATTATCTGCTACATTTATACTATTTACAGGATGCTGCTTCGCTTGCAATTGACATCATGAAAAAGAGATTTTGTGACCGTGTCTTTGTGGGCTATGACAATTATTAAGTTGCATGCACCAACCAATTCACCCACTAACTTAAGCTGATGAGAAAAAACGGACAATTCACTTATACTTCAACACTCCTCCTCGCGTGTAAGCTCCCCCAGGTTTAAGATGTGGAATAGAAATGAGCTACAATTATTTTCTTAATTGCGTGAGCCGAGTCTTGAACTAAAGACCTTTTTTCTCTGATACTATATTAAGTTGAATGCACCAACCAATTCACCCAAAAAAACTTAAACTGATAAGGAAAGACGATCAATTCACTTATACTTCAACAACAATCAGTCCTGTCCAGGTCACTGCCAAACTTCATCTTGATCATCTCACTTTCTGTCCATCTAAGATCAATTTCGCTGTGCATAACGAGTGTATCGACATGAGGTCGGGCTTTGCAGGCAAGAAATAATGGACCATGTTAACAGCAGTGGGAAATTTGACACGAAGTTTCAAGGCTTCACAGGTTAGCTATCTAGCTGCTGTAGTGATTTCTTGCGCAGACATTTACGCGTCTTAGTGCCTTACATTGCCTGCATATCTGTCTTAACCGCAGGGACTGATGGTCCGTTAGGGAAGAGGATGGAGAATGTTGAGTAACCATCAGCTGGAGATTCCAGTCCGAACGGGTACCTCGTATACAATGATCAGAATCGTAAGAACGATGAAGAACACAAGAACACAACAATAGAATGAACACAGAGATATGCGGGACTTCAGGGTCTGCTTTATTCCTTTGTGACAATCGGGGTTACAATGAGAGGGGGTGACCATCTATTTATAGACTATGTGATGAGGAGTTCAACTGGGCCAGGACTCTCCGGGGTCCTTGGCCCGTACTGGGCCAGGACTCTCTAGAGTCCTAGGCCCGGTTTCTTAACACTCCCCCTTGAACACTCATCCAACATGTTCATATCTCGTCAAAACTCCATAAAAACCCAGTGGGAAAAATTTGGAGAAAGAGTACATGCCATGCGTTCTGCTGTGTTGCACGAATTGCCTCATTAAAAACCTTAGCCGAGAAACTTCAGAAAAACTCGTCAAGGGAAAAAGAGTACAATCCACCCTGCTTGATTTAATCTCCAGGATTATTCTTTGGGTACTTGATCTTCGTGATCAAGATTCAATAATGAGTTCGTGAAGATTCTCCCCCTGAATTCTGCACTTGTCTAAGTCTTATCATTCCAATTCCACGTATGCATCTTTCAAAACTAGACGCTGGAAGTGACTTAGTGAATAAATCTACAAGATTTTCACATGACTTAGTATGCAGTACTTTAATTTCATCCATCTTTTGCATTTCGTGAGCATAGAAGAACTTGGGATTGATATGTTTTGTGAGGGGACTCTTCACATAACCCATTTACTCTTGTGCGACACAAGCTGTATTATCTTCATAGATAATAGTGGGGGTTTACACGGTATTCAATCCACATGACTGCTGGATGTGGTGAATCTTCCGCCGAAGCCAAACACATTCTTGTGAGGCATCGTACAGTGCTATTATTTGCGATTGGTTCGTCAAAGTCGATACAAGACTTTGCTTAGACGATTTTCATGGAATTGCAGTTCCACCACATAGGAATACATAGGCTGTTTGCGACTTGGCTGTATGCGGGTTCGACAAGAACCCGACATCTGCATAGCCATTCATATACAGATCTTGGCTCTTTCTATAGAACAGACCAAGTTCTTTACTTCCTTGGAGGTAACGAAAGATGTTCATTATTTCCTGCCAATGCCTTTGGTAGGTTATGTACTATACCTTGCTAATAGGTTTACGACAAATGCAATGCCTGATCTAGTACAGTTTGCTAAATACATGAGTGCTCCTACTGCACTCAGGTACGGGAATTCTGGTCCCATGACTTCCTCCCCCTCTTATTTAGGTCTATACGAGCCCTTGTCTTGCTGCAAGGATCTCCCGACCATTGGCACTTTCGAAGGATATGCCTTTTCAAAGCCGAACCTTTCCAACACTTTCTGAGTGTAGGTTGGCTGATGTACTAGAATCCCTTCCAGGGTATGCTCAAGCTGCAAGCCTAGGCAGTATTTGGTTTGACCCAAATCTTTTATTTCGAACTCTGACTCAAGGTAAGAGCTTGCTTTTCTTAATACCTTTTAGGGTTCCAATGATATTCAGATCATCTTCATACACTGAGATTATACAAAATCCATCCTGGGATTGTCGTATAAATACACAGTGATAATTCTCATTGTTCGTGTAGCCTTTCTTGCATAGAAAGTCGCTTCGAGCGATCATACCACATTCTGCCTGATTGCTTCAGTCCATACAGTGACTTTCTGAGTTGCACACTGTATAGATTTCTATTTGCTCTGTCTTGGTTCAGGACATGGATACATTCAGGTATCTTCATATAAATGTCCGAATCTAAATTCTCATAAAGGTATGCAGTTACCACATCCATCAATTTCACTTCTAACTTCAAAGTTCACTGCCATTGAGATAAATATCTAAAGGTAATTCCACCCATGACCGGGGAATAGGTTTCTTCATAACAATCTCTCAGACGTTGAGTGAAACCTTGTGCAACGAGCCTTGCTTCTTTCATTTCTCTTTCGAATAAATACCCACTTATGCCCTACAAGGTGCACATGGGGAGGTGTGCGGCTTACAGGCCCAAACACCTCTATTTTATTCAGAGAGAACAATTCAGTTTCTATTGCCTTCTTCTAATCTTCTCAATCTGATCTTTTCTTATATTAAGCGAGCGATGCAGGCTCTGGATCAAGATTGATGATTGTGATAATTTTCTTTGCAAAGTAAATGTCGACATTGGTTGTTGGCTTATTCATAGATTCTCCCAAGATCATAAAGTTTATAGCTATGTCTTCAAGAGGCGATATTTCTAATGCTTCTACTTGCTTACCGCTACTTTCAATTGAGGGGCAAGTCCCTTTAGTTTTTCAGCTCCGATGTGTGCGCACACATCCATGCTGATGTCTCCCTTCATAGGGATGTTCAATTCTAGTATGCCTTTTCTGAAGGTTCCATACCGGTGCCAGGTCTCAACTGGCTCCCCTTCTGATTCTGGGGTACTTTGGTGATCGGTTGTGTCAAGTCTTTCTTATCCTTTTTCACCAGGCGTCCCCGGTTACTTCGGATTCGAGGGGCCGGAGTTCTCGTCCTTTCAGAGGCCTTAAGACGGGATTAGAGATACCTTCATCGGTATTTCAACCTCTCCTGCATTGCGCATGTGCATATGCGACTTGGTCACGCTCTTCAAATCACTAAAGTGCTTAGGCAGTTGATTCGCTAATGCTTGCAAATCAATTATCTTCTGGACTGCAATTGTCTTCTAGACTTCAATTATCTTCTAGACTTCAATTATCTTCTAGACTTCTCTATTTGCTTCACTAGTGCGCGGGTCATATGCATGGATTTTAATTATCTTCTAGACTTCAATTATCTTCTGAACTTCTCTATTTCTCGACATTTTACATCAAGGGTTGATTTCCTCCCCCTAATGACGAGAAATAATTCTCATCTAATATGCTATCAGCGAAACGGGCTGCATGCAAATCTCCAGTCGTGGGGTCCAAATACCTAATTATGGGTGCTGTCTCATAACCAACGTATATCCCAGACTTTTGGAGAGTGCCCATTTCAGTTTGCTGTGGTGATGTTATAGGTACATAAACCTTGCAACCAAACCTTCAAAGATGAGAAATTTTCAGTGTTGACCCTTGCGCTAGTTGCATAGGTGAATGGATGTTATATGCCGGTAGTCTAAAATTGATGAGAGTTGCTGCATGCAGGACTGCGTGTCCCCAACATGTAGTTGGTAAATAACAATTCTGTTAGTCCATTCTGGGTGTGGACATGCGGTATGGGAAGCTCAACTTTAATTCTCATTTTCACACAATAATCATCAAATGCCCTCGAAGTAAATTCTCCGGCGTTGTCCATTCTGGTGGATTTCACATGATGATTAGGGAAATTATTCTTAATGTTAATTATCTGCGAGATGAGCTTTGCAGAAGCGTGGTTTCTCGTAGACAATAAACAAACATGCGACCATTTCGAGGAAGCATCGATGAGCACCATAAAATACCTAAATGGTCGTGACAGTGGCTGTTTAGGACCGCAAATGTCACCCTGGATACGGTCCAGGAATACAGGGATTTCATCCTTTACTTTCAGAGTAGAGGGTCTAGTAATCAGTTTCCCGGTGGCACATGCAGGGCACACAAAATCTTCCTGATTCGGGAAGTTCTTTACATTGACATTATGTCCCTGTGAATTGTTAATTATATTTCTCATCATCCTAAGACCTAGGCGGCATGATCTATCATGCCAGAGATAGAAGAGGTTTAGAGCTTCTAAATAAATACAGCCAGAGCAAGATAGGTCGCAGATGCCTTAATATTAGTGTAGTATAGCCCATTTTCAAATGAAGGAAGTCGTTCTAATACCATTTTTCTACTTTCTTCACACTTTGTAATGAACAGGTATTCCTTACCATGCTCTTCTTCAGTCTCTACGTGAAAACTGTTAGCGCGAATATTCTTGAGAGTTCTAGTCGATTATGGGTACAATAAGGCTTCTTTAATGACCAAAGTTGTATCCTGTTGGGAGTATAATTGTGGCCCTTCCCGAGCCTATTATACAAGTATCGCTGCCTGCGATTGTCGTAAGGCTACAGGCATTCTTACTGATCGACTGAAAAAAATTGTCTCTCTCAAGGTGGTATTCATTGTGCCGCTACCTGCTAAGCACACTTCCTCCACAGGGCACTACATGCATTCTAATATAATGTACTTTATTAATATGTAGCATAAATCCAGCAACACATAAAATAAAATACTTCAGATATCAGAACATAACTTGCTATCATAAATACGGGAAATATAAGTCTTGCAGGATTTATCATAAGAATTTAATGCTTTGCTCTTCTAGAGCCTACAACCATTATTCAAAGTTCCATCACAAGCACAAACTGCAAGTGACTATAAAAGATCCAAGTGCAATGCGTGTACTAGATCGAATCAGCGAAGTATTCATGAACTTCTGCCTGAATCTCCTACATGGCGATCTTCTCCTCTTGGGCAAATACGGCTGTGGACCGTTTCTATGTCCAAAGGAGGGATGATGGGGGCTGCTACTAGGCTGTCCACATCCATAAGCGCAACTAATGGGTGTGGACCTTCCTTGTCTGCAATGACGAGGTGTGCCTCACGCTACCCTTTGCCCCTTTTCTTAGATTGTAAAACACCAATTACGTGCGACTCACGACCTTACCCTTCTTGCCCCTCTCCTTCGTGAGAGGCTCCATTACCTTGTAGCTACTAGTATTGGCTTCATGGCCAATATTGCTACTAGGTGGCTGTGAGATGTAGTTCTTTCTTAGAACATCATCTTGTGCTTTCGCAATTTTTACGGTGTCAATTAATGCGGCATACTTCTTGTAGCCATTTTGACAATAATTGCGTGCGGATTGCACCGCATTCGGGTGAAGGTAGAGAGGGTCTTATCAATCTTCTGCTCATCCGTGATTACCTTATCACAGAGTTGAAGACTGTACAAATTCTGGCCATGCCGAGTTAGTTCTTCGAACTCCTGGTTCGTGATGCCAGCCATTTTTCATATTCATGTAAAAAGTTCATAAGATTACTGCTGGTAATTTCCATAAAATGGTTGCAAAATTCTTATAATGCTCTTCGAACTCCTAGTTCGTGATTCCGTATTTTTTCATGCATTTTCATGATTTACTGCTATTTTCAGTGATTAAAAGCAATAATAATAATCACAAATAATCAAAACAGTACATAAATTGCATAGAAATAATAATAACAAGGTGAAATATGCTTCAAATGCAAAAACCGATTCAAAATTTGAATTTCCGAGGCACTTTTCTGTTGGAATATGAATTTTCAAATAATTGTAATTTGTGGGCTAAAACGTGAAAAATTCGATTCGAGAAATTTTTGCGCAATTTACGAAATTCGAGGGCCTTTTTGCAAAATGGCCCTTTTTTTCCGTTTTCTTTCTTCTTTTTTTTATACGGGTTATTTGGGTCCTTTTAGGCTCACCGGCTTAAGAAGCAAGCCAGGGGGGGACTCGGGTAGGTTTACCCCGAAGTTTTCTCGGCGGCGGTGGCTCCTTCGTTGAGCCGCGCGTTCCTCTCGTGTGCTGCGGCTCCTCCATGGGAGCCGCGTCGAAGTGAGGTGCCCGGCGCCAGGCCGAGGCGGTTGGCGGCTTTGGCCGGAGGGGAGGCGGTCGCCGATTCAAGGCGGCGGGCCGAGCGGAGGCCGGCGGTGAAGGCGGCGCCATGCGGAGGCCGACGGCGAGGAGGCGGTGGCCGGCCCATGGCCGGTCCGCGCGATGGCGGCTACGCGGCGCCGGTCCGAGGCGGCGGCACGGGCGCCGGTCCGGGCGGCCGCTACATCGAAGAGGCGTTCGACGCCGACGGCGCTTAAAGCCGTGCAGGCGGGTGGCGCCGGCCGATCCCGTCCCCCTTTTTTTTTTCTTGTGATGTTCTCTTCGGGAGGTGGTCATGGCCGGCGGCGGTGGCTCCAAGCCGGCGGCGGCTTCTTGTGCCGGCGGCCGTGGCGAGCCCATGCGAGGCGATGGGGGTGGTGCCATGCGGGCGCCTGTGGCTTTGCCGGGTTGGCACGCCATTGCCGCGGTACCGATCCGCCCGTGTAAGGGCGGCGGCCGGCCGGTGGTGGTGCTGCGTGGTGGCGCGTATGGCCGGTCATTCTGGCCGTGGGGTAAGTCGGGCAAGACGACTTCCGTGTCGTGGCGCCGACCGTGATTTTTTTTTCGTTGGTACTGTTCATGCAAAAAGAAGAATAAAAAAATACTGTTCATGCAATTTTCTTTCCGATCGGCGACTTCGAGTCGGCTCGCGGTGAATTTGCAATTTCAATCTACGGTACAATCAACATCCGATCTTTCATGCAATCTACCGATCGACATTGTGTCGGCGACTTCAAGTCAGCTCGCGGTAGATTAGAACAGATTTACACCGTAGAAAAACAATCTAGAAAACAAATTTGCAGAATTGAAAGCAATCTAGAAAATACGATTCAATCTACGAGTGTCGTTCTTCGACGGTTACCTTTCGATGCGAGGAGAGTCGATCGTGCTGATAACGTGTTGAGTAACCGTCGCTGGAGATTCCAGTCCGAACGGGTACCTTATATACAATGATCAGAATCGTAAGAACGATGAAGAACACAAGAACACAACAATAGAATGAACACAGAGATATGCGGGACTTCAGGATCTGCTTTATTCCTTTGTGACAATCGGGGTTACAATGAGAGGGGGTGACCCTCTATTTATAGACTATGGGATGAGGAGTTAACTGGGTCAGGACTCTCCAGAGTCCTGGGCCCGGTTTCTTAACAGAGAACTCCAAAACTCGGGCTGAGATTGGATGGCAGCCCAAGTATCCGAGTCTCACAGAATTCCTTGGCCTAAGCAATTTACATTCGTGCATATCGCTACATTCTTCTGATTCCAGATGAATATTAATACGAGGGTGTGTTGGTGGATATTAAGTGAACTATGGCCTCTTTCACTCTTTTTGTCTTAAATTCCTTTTTTTTTCGTTTGTTAAAAGTATGTAAGCATCGTATTTGTATCATAAGATGGTACATGTATCGTCAGTCGTTTCATAAGTAAATCATACTGATCATTGTGTCCATTGTAACATGAGCTCTACCTAGTTAACTTACGATGCTGCCACTAAATTGCAGTTTGGTTCCTCTCTTGTTTCAGCATTTGGTTATGAAAAAAAAAAATCTAATTTTCACTCTTGAACTAACCAAACAGTTTACTTTCCACCGCTACGTTGGTTTCAAAAATGGGTTTTGCTATGTGGCGACCGCATCACTGTTTTTGGCTCCGTATGGTATCCTAATCAGTGGGAGAAGAAATGAAAAGGAGTAAATATTTATATATGGGCCTATGGGGCCACATGGCAGGCTTATCTTCCTTGCAATAGATAAGAGAAAATTGCACCGTTCATTAAACTTGCGAAGCTGTGACGCGCTATGCTATGCTAGGCTGGCCGGCGACGGAGGTGACGAAGCTACAGTAGGTGCAAGGGCAAAATTGAGCGTGTCAAAAGGTAGGAGAGGAGAATAGGATGCTCGTGTACAAAGAATCAAATAGACTCACCGGTCGCCATGCTCCCTGCGTTACCCGCCGAAGCCACTCAAGAAGTCCCTCGACAGTCAACACCATGGCATAGCACCAACAGGGAGCAAGAAACGATGGCCATTGCTCCGAATTGCAAGAAACAAAGGAGAATTGGAGCATTCGGATCTCAACATATGCATGTGGAGTGGGATTGGAGAGAAGCAAAATGAAGAAAAGAAGAGAGGTGGTGTCGTCACGCATGGAATCGCCCCGCATGTTTGCGCGTCCTGCGTAATGCATCTGTTAAGTCTTCTTTGGGATGGTGTTTTTGTTCGGATTCGAGAGAGAAGAAAAGTGGGAGAGGGGATTAGGGTTACCGACCGTCCGATGTAGTGGAGAGGTTGGCCATCGTGGTTTGTCGGTGAGAGGGGTCTCCCTGGTGGCGGCGTCTTCCTGGCGGTAGAGGCGGCGGTTGCGTAGATCCGGTGACGGGGACGGCGATCGAGCTTCCCGCCGCCTACTGCGCTTCCCTCTAGATCGGTCTAGGGTTTGTTGGTGGGGTTTGTGGCGGCACGATGAACCTCGTGTTTCGTGCCGCCGGCTCCCACCCCTCTTTTATAGCGCAGCGCGACGGGGGCCCATCAGCCATTAGTTGGGCTGAGCGCCCCCGATCAGGGCGCGAACAAGGGGGAAAGCATTTGGCCGTTGGGCCAAATGCTTGAGATCATTCTAACATTCTCCCCTTTGATCTCAATCTATGCTTTATCTTTAATTACTTTTGACTTTACTCATTCCATCACAGATTTGTGCATAGAACATGTCTCATCGTCACGGTCAATCGCTGATAGATTCAACAACTACAATACACCTCCTTGTTCTGAAATAGTTACTTTAATCTTTTGGGCCATCTTTTAGTCCAGAATCATAGGCTTTCCTTAAACCCATGCCGCTATATGTTCTCTGAACACGTTGGGTGGTAAGCCTTTAGTAAGCGGATCCGCTAACATCTTTATGTACTTATATGCTCAAGATTTATAATTTGATCCCGAACTTTATCTTTCACAACATAATACTTTATGTCAATGTGTTTGGCAAAGACCACTTGACTTATTGTTGTGGGCATACATTATCATGGGTTCATTATCGCAAAGATACAACTTAAGTGGTCTATTGATGTCGCCAACCACTTTTAAACCGGTATGAACTTCTTTAGCCGTTCACCCGCCTGTAGCCTCATAACATGCTACAAACTCGGCATACATTGTGGACGATGTAGTGACGGTTTGCTTTGATTTATAGCTCCTCCAATGAGAGTGAACACATATCCGGATGTCGACTTTCTATCATCTCCCGCAAAATCGTAATCAGATACCCCACTATATGGAGTGAATCGATCTTACGTATGTCATCATGAGGCCTTTTGTTCCTTGCAAATAACGCAAGACTTTCTTTATCAATTTCAATGTTCTATTCCGAGATTGCTCGAATCGCCAAGTAACCCGTAACAAACGCTAAGTCGTATGTACACACTTGAGCATACCGCAAGCTTCCGCAACCAAGCATATGGAACCGATTTCATTTGTTCGAGGTCGATCGGTTCCGGGCATTGAAAATCCCCATATCTATCGCCCTTGACTATAGGTGCGGTGAAGGACTACATTTATGCATACCAAATTTCTTTAATACTTTCTATGTATGCTTTTGTGACAAATCCCAATATTCCCTTGTTTCTATCCGGTGAATTTCGATTCCTAAAACGAACGAAGCTTCACCAAGATCTTTCATATCAAAGTTTGAGGACAAAACTTCTTTGTTTCAAGAGTGATCGACATCACTACTAGCCAAGAGGATATCATCCACATACGTGATTAGGAAGATAAACTTCCCATCTTTAAACTTTGTATAGACACAGTTGTCCTCTACATTCTCCTTGAACCCAATTTTTCTTATTGTACTGTCAAACTTCAAGTACCACTTGCCTTGAAGTTTGCTTTAACCCATAAATCGATTTCTTCAAAGCAAGATCCCATTCTTTCATTTCCTTCCACGACAAAACCTTTCGGTTGTGCCATGTAAACATTTTCCTCCAAATCCCCATTAAGAAATACCGTCTTTACATCCATCGATGTAACTCTAAATCATAATGTGCTACTAATGCCATTATGATTACAAGGAATCTTTACAGGAGACTGGAGAAAAGGTCTCATTGTAATCAATCCCTTCTCTTTGCGTAAAGCCTTTTGCCACAAGTCGCGCTTTGTATCTTTCTACATTACCTTGGGAGTCAAGCTTTGTTTTGTAGACCCATTTACAGCCTACTGTTTTGGCTCCTTTAGGAATAATTTTCAAGTCCCAGACTTTATTAGCCTTCATGGACCTCATTTCCTCTTCCATGGCCTCAAGCTATTTTGAAGAATTTTGCTTCTTATGGCTTCTTCAAATGATGTGGGATCATCCTCCATTTGAAATTCCTCTCAGATGATAAACTGATAATCATCGAAATAGCCGATCTTCTTACTCTTTTAGACCTCCTGGGCCTCCTCATTTGGTACATCTTCTGCTTGAGGTTCTTTGTTGCTCCCCTTCATCTGTGGCAATGGGTTCTATAGGATCCTCAAGAATGTGTTCCTCATTCTCATTCATTGTTGCCACAGGAGGAACAATAACAGTCTTTGTCACCACAGTGTCTTGCACCGTCGGTGCAGCGACAGCAGGTGGTGTGAAGAATGGCTCTTGAATCATCGGAGTGGGCACATACGCCCGCTTCTCTTCAAGGTCAATCTCTCGAGCTACCATGCCCCCCTTCATCATTTCATCCTCTAAGAAGACAGCGTGTCTCGTTTCTACAAACTTTGTATATCTGTCTGGACAGTAGAAACGAAAACCTTTTGACTTTTCAGGGTAGCCAATGAAATGGCAACTTCATCGCTTTGGGATCAAGCTTCCCAAGGTTTGGGTTAAATAATTTAGCCTCGGCATGACCCCCACACACGTAAGTGGTTTAGTGAGGAACTCTTCACATCCACAACTCGCATGCGGTGTTTTGGGCACCGACTTACTAGGCACTCTGTTGAGAATATGAATGGCGGTTTTCAACGCCTCCATCCATAAACTCAATGGGAGTGTGGAGTAGCTCATCATGCTTCGCACCATATCCATCAGGGTACGATTGCGTCTTTCAGCTACTCCATTTTGCTGAGGTTCGCCTGGTGTAGAATACTGGGCCACTATGCTATTTTCCTGTAAAAACCTTGCAAAAGGTCCAAGAACTTGTCCATATGGGGTATGTCGACCGTAGTACTCCCCCCATGATCAGATCGAACTATCTTAATCTTTAAGTCGTGTTGGTTTTCAACTTCAGCCTTAAATATCTTGAATTTATCCAAGGCTTCATTTCTTTCTTTGATTGGATAAATATATCCATAACGGGAGTAATCATCCGTGAATGTTATGAACGAGTCATATCCATTCACACTTTTCACAGGAAAAGGACCACAAATGTCTGTGTGAATAATTTGTAGAACTCCTGTGCTTCTTTTTGCGTCTTTCTTAATTTTCTTTACATATTTTCCTTTAATGCATTCTCTGCATTGTTCTAAGTCTGAGAACTCTAATAGAGGAAGAATATCAATCTTAACTAGTCTTTCTATTCTCCCCTTTGAAATATGGCCTAAACGATAGTGCCATAATTTCGACGATGCCTTATGAGTTCTCTGTCGTTTTCTGTTCGCATTTTCAGGCGAGGATATACGCTCATTCACATCACATACGGAATTCACATTTTCACAAAGTGACAATAAATAAAGCTCATCTTGTTTGATGGCAAGACCAACACATTCTTTATTAAACATTATTTCACACTTGTCATTTCCAAAATGACAATCATAACCATCATTGTTCAAATTTGAGACACTAATCAAATTCCTCTGTAAAGAGGGAACATAAAGAACATCTCTAAGTAAAAGAGTGAAACCATCAGCTAGCTCTAATGAAAGATCGCCAACGGCTTCAACTTCAGCTTGGACTCCATTTGCAACTTTAATGCATCTTTCTTTTCTTTGCGTAGTCCTCGTCGAACTAATCCTCAGAAAGAATTAGCAACATGAACAGCTGTTCTGAATCAATCCACTAAGTAGATTTCGAATATTGCACATACAGGGATTCATTTATAAAGGTAATAATGTTCTCACCTTTCTTTGCCATTATCATCTTTAAGTAATCAGGACAATTCTTCTTGTAGTGTCACGCCTTCTTGCAAGTGAAGACACTAATCTTTGTCTATCGCAAACTTATTCGTTGAGGCCGATAGATGTGGGCTTTTCCTTGTTCTTTGAGGAGTTCTTGTTGAAGTTCCTTTTCTTGTTGTCCTTCACATAGTTGATAGAACCACCATGTGAGGATTTAAATCTTTCTTCCTCTTGCACACACATAGCTATGCACTTTTCTAAATCCCATTTCTCGGGTGCATGTTGTAGTTGACAACAAAGGTGTCAAACTTTTAAACAAGGAAGCAAAAATCAAATGAATAAGGAACTCATCCTTGAGAGCCAAATCCATTGGTTTAAGCTTGGATGCCAAGTTACTCATCCTTAGTATGTGCTCTCTTATGCCACTGCCACCACCAGAGTACCTTTCTGTCACAAGCTGCTTAATCAGCTGTGTAGCATAAGTCTTTAAAGAGCCAAGAACCGACTCTTTATTTTCTCAAGGTACTGTGATGTTGTCACACTCTGCGATTGAGCCCACAATTGCAGGCTCAATCGTGTTCTTTATCACAGCCAAATATTTCTTGTTGGCAGTGACCCACTTTTTATTATCAAGATCATATGGCATTTTTATGGGAGCAAAGTCCCTCTGTTTGATCTGCCAAGCAGCATCATCCTCATTTGCCTCCTCACCGGTGCCACAGCTCAGAGGACACGGTGTGGTGACTACCCACCCACCTCGGCTAAAATGAAGGCCAGTCAATCTTTTCTTCCATTCACCGTAATTGTCTCCTTTGAGAACCGAGATATCTCTGATGTAGCCCATCAAAGAATATCCTCCTCAAAACACAATCCATATATAGTGAGAACATTTATAATAACAATAACTGCATGCCTTAGTTTCAACGTTGGTTAAAATTAAAACATACAATTTTATCTATACATTAAATCTATATCACCGCTAAGCGTAAATAGAAATAATGCATAAAATCATCAATTAAAATTATAATATGTTATTATCAACGTTGGTCGTAAAATAATAATATCATAATTCACAATACTTAAAATTAAATTCTCCGTTGGTTCAATTTAATTAAAAGAATTAATCAACATTTAACTTTTGCAATGAAACATAAAATTATTCTAAAATTAATTCATTGTCGTAATAAAGATATCTGTATACATTTAATCTCGAAAAATAACATGTTGGTGCAAAAATTTACAGAGATTTGAGTCAAATTTCATTCAAATTCATTCAAAAAAATGCTTCTGAAAATAATTAAAATTAATTTTTTGAGTTACCGCTCAAACCGCCAAGTTATCGTTTAAACCGCCATTATTTAAACTTTCCAATTGCGATGCGGCCAACGCCGCCGCGCCCACGCGCCACGGCCTCGTGATGCATGAATCTCACCGTCGGATGGGCATCCGACGGCTGATTCCTCGCGCAGCCGCGGCCTTCGCCAGCCCGCTCCGTCTCGACGCGATCGCAGCCGTTCGATTCGCATCGACGGTTGAGAGCAGTTTTCGGCGGAATAAAAACCCGCGAGCCGCGGCGCCCCCGTAAACCCTAGCTTCATTCTCTCCCCTCTTCTCTCTCACTTCGCTCCCAAGTGGCGGAAGATGCGGGAAAAAAGGGGAAGAAGAAGCCGGCGCCGCCACGGGCCCTCTCGTCAGCGTGCGCGCTCCCCTGAGAGGGAGCGCGCCGCCGAGCGGCTCCGTGTCGGCCCTTTTGCGCGTGCTCGGCAAGGCTCGGATCGGGTCCCGAGCATTCGGCGAAGAAGACGACGTGGAGCGCCCGCGAGCCCACGGCTCGACCGGTCTCCCGCGACGCGACGACGACGGCCGGCGACGACGGCCAGGTATGTCCCGGCCTTTTCAGATCTAGGGTTAGGGTTAGGGTTCCCCCCTTTTCTGTTTCTTTTCTTTTGCCGTCTAGATCTACGCCTAGAGGGCTCTGATACCATTGTTAAGTCTTTTTTGGGATGGTGTTCTTGTTCGGATTCGAGATAGAAGAAGAGTGGGAGAGGGGATTAGGGTTACCGACCGTCCGATGTAGTGGAGAGGTTGGCCATCGTGGTTTGTCGGTGAGAGGGGTCTCCCTGGTGGCGGCGTCTCCCTGGCGGTAGAGGCGGCGGTTGCGTAGATCCGGTGACGGGGACGGCGATCGAGCTTCCCGCCGCCTACTGCGCTTCCCTCTAGATCGGTCTAGGGTTTGTTGGTGGGGTTTGTGGCGGCACGGTGAACCTCGTGTTTCGTGTCACGCCCCCCCCTCTTTATAGCGCTTGTGTGACGGGGCCCATCACCATTAGTTAATGAGCGCCCCGATCGTATGCGCGAACAAGGGGGAAAGCATTAGGCCGTTGGGCCAAATGCCTGAGATCATTCTAACAGCATCAACCCGACTAAAACGGCGAACGGCGGCGCAGCAGGAGATGGAACGCGTGTGGTCTTCGAGGTCCTCGTCGGAGGAGGCGGAGAAGAACGACGAGTGGAGGAGTGCGTGCGCCTCACTGTCGGGGGTGACCGGTGCGTTCCACAGCAAGAAAGAGGTGAAAAGAGGATGAAGAGAGAAAGAGGAAGGGCGAGGACTAGGAGCTTACATTGGGGGCCAACTATTTTTTTATTTTCTGATTTAATTTATATGTGCTGATTAATGTACCATGTCAACAGCCTTGACAACTAGGATGCCATGTCAGGACGTTTTGGAATGGGTCGATGGTGCGGACATCCTTAGCTACGTTGTTTCATATAATGTTTTCAATTCATTAAATACCTCAGAACAACATGAGCTTACTAAGAGAGTTGAAAAACAAGAGAAGCTTATCCTACATGTGAATCATTCTTTGAATTTACTTTTAAATTAGTTGAGAATTTCATACTACCTAAAACTAGTGTTTTGCTTGTGCTCAGATTGGAAGATTCAATAATGAACGGAGATGAAGGATATGAGGTTGTTCTTGAAGAAAGGTCATCACAATGGAGGAGAAGCTCGTGGGAGACAAGCAAGGGAAGAGAAGTCCAAGAATCCAAGTCAAATTCGAAACTTCCACAAGCCCAACCAAATTCAAATTCGGAATCATCTCATAATTCAATTCGGATTCGGAATCAGCCTCAAATTCGGATTCGGAATCAGCAGGACAGTCCGGATTAAAACGGCCATAACTTTTACAAACGGAGTCCGATTCGAGTGTTCTTGGGCTTGTTGGAAAGCTAACTTCAAGCCCGATCCAACGGATCCTCCCTCACTCCGAAATTCGTCCCGTATCAAAAGATATGATCGAATCAATGTGACAGTTGTAAAATCAGAGTTTCCTTTTCTGTTTTGGAATGTGTCGGAATTGGAGTAGGACTCTAAATCCGAATTAGAATAGGAGTAGGGCCTCTTGGCCAGCCATGAGGAGGAGTAGGAGCACTATATATAGAGGGGTAGACCCCCATTGTAACATCAGACCACGTTTAATATATTTTCAAAGCTTTTGCTTGATTCTCCTGTTGTGCTTATAGCCAAAACAGAGGAGTTGGGCATTGAGAACAAGGGTCGTTCTTGCTTTTCCATTTGGGAATTGAGGGTTCGACGATCTTCGCTTGTGGTCACGAGGATCCAATCAAGTGTGTGTTTGGGCGAATTTCCACGAGTTGCAAGTCCGTGCATTGGCGTGGGGATCGGTGGTGGTTCGTCAGGATACACAAGTTATCTAGAGGTTCTACGTCGAGAAGATCGGGCACCCCGCATCAGGTGGTATCAGAGCTCCGTTGACTCGGTAGGATCTTTATCCAGTTATCTATTTTTTTTCCTATACACGAAAAAGCCATACAAATTTTTTTTCAGCCGTAGTATTGAATTTGTTATTCTAGTAAGTTTTGTTAAGTTTTTGTCCATTAGAATCAAGTTTAGTTTGCTGATCTTGAATTCTTTTGCGTTGCTTTTATTTGAGCCTAGTTTGATTTTTTTGTCGTGTTTATAAAAAAAAACACCAAAAAAAAAGTGGGTAACCAATTTATCCTTTGTGAACCTTTCAATCCTTTGCGAATACTTTGAACCTATTGAAGACTAGCTAAATCGTTGCTTAGGGCTGCATATTAATATTTGTGTTCTTACAATTGTTCAAAGATCAAAAGGTGGGAAAGAATTTTTGCTCATTTTTGGTAGAACAAGAATTTTGGCAATAGTTCAAAAAAGAAGGAAAAGAGAAGAAAAAAAGAAAGAAGAGAAAAAGAAAATAGAAAAGAGAAAAGAGAAAAGGAAAAAGGAAGCGCATAGCCGAACCATAAACTTGAGCGAAAATCCCCACTCATTCTTGATTCAATTGTTAGAATATCAATATTTTTTGCAATCTTGTGCCCTAGTTTCATTATTTGCAACTAGCTAACGTCTTTCTATAACTTGTGCAATACGAGCTATTTTGTTCTTCACTTATATCTTACATAGCTCATTCCTTGATTGCACTAAAGTTCCAATATCTTTGCGTGTGAGTTGTTTTGATTTTCACTTATATCTTTGTGATCGGCAACTAGGCATTGGATTCTAGTTTGGATATTTACTTAGCCTTACAATACCTAGAATTTTCAAATTAAGTAGGTATCCATACCAAGCTCCACAAAACACCCGTTGTCGTGCTTTGACTTGCTCTTGAAATTCGCTCACACATCACCTTGTGGTTCCTACTACCCTGAAGTGTATGTATTGTTGATCTTAATTCCTTTCGGAACGGTAAAGAAACTTCACCTTGTTATGATTGTGAGTTGAGTAACCTCTACATATACGCATACACATACATACATATTCTTTGCTTTGCTGCTAACAATGGCGGATCGCGAGTATCGTATCTTCCTTCTATGGTAGTAATGATCCGGAGGAGTATCTTGAGTGGGTACAAGACATGGAGTTCGAGCTTGAATCCCATAAGTTCGAATCGAAGCCAAGGAAGTGAGTGGCCACTTTGTTTTTACAGACTATGCCTTTAGTTGGTGGCAACAACTAGGTGGAAAACGATTTATTACATCTTGGGTCCGTTTAAAAAGCATCATGAGAAGAGAATTTGTTCCATCCTATTATGAGCGGGAACTACTACGACACGTGGAGAGCATTAAACAAGGATGCAAAGTTGTCAAAGATTACTATATTGAGTTGAATCATGCAATGCGCCGTGCCAATATCACTAGTCCATATCAAGAAAAGACATACTTCAAAGCAAAGCTTGAATTATCGATCGTTGTCGCACTTCAAGATGAATATTTTCGTAGTCCGCAAGATCTTGTGAAATTTGCTATGAAGGCGTAAAAGAGACTTAAACACATTCAAGCACATCAATTAAATCTGCTTGGCTCTTTAGTTCTAATTCATCCACTGGTGTGTCACTTGAGAAGAAGATCGAGCATCGGAATTTTTCTTCGACCGAGGTGATGAGTAGTGCTGCCCCGTCACAACCCGCAACACGTGAGGAGGTCGTGGTTGGTGGTAGTTGTGCCCTTGCTGGCCTACGGTCTTACAAGGATGAGATGTATCAAAACCCATGTGAGAATGAGAGCCACATAGCCAAATTGAGTGAGAGTGATAAAAAGAGTGAGCTGTGTGAGTCCACCATACGCGAGGTTGAGAGCATCCCAATTGAGAGTGTGAGAGATACACCAAAAGAAAAGGGAGAGATAGATGATAGGATAAATAAGATTATTTTTGAACCTAACAACTTACCCTCTATTTCTAGTGTTGTATCCCACATTCTGCAGGTGGACCAAGCAAATAAGGAGTTGGAGATTCAAGAGCCCTCACCATTGGAAGAGAAAGATAAAGAGCTAACCATGGATGGAGAGGGAATACCTGAAGATCAAGGTAACACTATTTGTCTTGAATTAGTCATTTATGAAAACAAGGTGCGAAAAGCGAGAACTCCATTATTCATTTGATGATTCCACGCTCTAAATTTGATATGCTTAATTTGCATAATGTGAAATTGATTACTCAAAAGAAGTTCTTAGTAGAATACACATTAATAATTCTTTGTGTTATATCATATTCGATAGTCCTAAACATGTATCTAGTGTGATTAAGAAGGTTCTTGAAATTTCACACTTAAGATCACTAGTAAATAGCTACATACACACATATAAATTCAATTTGATTGGTGATGTTGGTGTAGACAACATGTTTCAAGTTTATCAAATATACATTACCTATGATAATCTTGTTGATTTACAATCACATGTTTTGCGCAAACCATTTATTGAGCAACGTCATGATATCTTTAAGATGGGTTTAAAAACAAGTGTCTATTGTTTAGAATGCAACATGATGCCTACTTGTTTATCTCTTAAATGTATAACTAATCGAGTAACGCAGTTAAATCATGGAATGGTATCAATTGGTTTTCACCGACTTTAGTTGATTTTGATGTTGTGAAGGTTAAATTTTATCATATTAGTCAGTTGGGCAATTTGAAATATGATTTTGAGCTATCGAATGTGCAGAACAACAAGAAGAATACAATAATTGATTCATACATATACCATGCATATATGGTTGTTTTCTTCGTCTAGCACATTTTCAGCTATCAAAAGCCGAGGACGGCTTTTTTGAAGAAAGGAGGATGATGCGGACATCCTTAGCTACGTTGTTTCATATAATGTTTTCAATTCATTAAATACCTCAGAACAACATGAGCTTACTAAGAGAGTTGAAAAACAAGAGAAGCTTATCCTACAGGTGAATCTGTTCACTGAATTTACTTTTAAATTAGTTGAGAATTTCATACTACCTAAAACTAGTGTTTTGCTTGTGCTCAGATTGGAAGATTCAATAATGAACGGAGATGAAGGATATGAGGTTGTTCTTGAAGAAAGGTCATCACAATGGAGGAGAAGCTCGTGGGAGACAAGCAAGGGAAGAGAAGTCCAAGAATCCAAGTCAAATTCGAAACTTCCACAAGCCCAACCAAATTCAAATTCGGAATCATCTCATAATTCAATTCGGATTCGGAATCAGCCTCAAATTCGGATTCGGAATCAGCAGGACAGTCCAGATTAAAACGGCCATAACTTTTACAAACGGAGTCCGATTCGAGTGTTCTTGGGCTTGTTGGAAAGCTAACTTCAAGCCCGATCCAACGGATCCTCCCTCACTCCGAAATTCGTCCCGTATCAAAAGATATGATCGAATCAATGTGACGGTTGTAAAATCAGAGTTTCCTTTTCTGTTTTGGAATGTGTCGGAATTAGAGTAGGACTCTAAATCCGAATTAGAATAGGAGTAGGGCCTCTTGGCCAGCCATGAGGAGGAGTAGGAGCACTATATATAGAGGGGTAGACCCCCATTGTAACATCAGACCACGTTTAATATATTTTCAAAGCTTTTGCTTGATTCTCCTGTTGTGCTTATAGCCAAAACAGAGGGAGTTGGGCATTGAGAACAAGGGGTCGTTCTTGCTTTTCATTTGGGAATTGAGGTTCGACGATCTTCGCTTGGTCACGAGGATCCAATCAAGTGTGTGTTTGGGCGAATTTCCATAGAGTTGCAAGTCCGTGCATTGGCGCGGGGGATCAGCTGGTGGTTCGTCAGGATACACAAGTTATCTAGAGGTTCTACGTCGAGAAGATCGGGCACCCCGCATCCGTCGAGGGTTGTGTTTTAAACTGTTCTGGGAGTGCGAGATTGTAAAGCGGACGATTTCATAGTTCAAATTTGAAATATGGACTTTTTTCCTTTACTTAATCTTAGTTGCAAATAGACCATGCTCTTACATTTTTGTGTAATTTTTGCAAAACTACAACTTTAATGTCAAAACTATTATAAAATTGCACATTTTAATTTCTACTTCGTATAACTACAAATTTAGCGGAAAAAATCAAAACTACAACTCCATCATGAAGGGAACTACTTGACAGACCAGGCTCATTGTCAGCCACACAACGCTAATTCTTGATGTTATAGGCTGCCACTCGGGGTGCCACACTCGCAAGACATGTGGACAACCCACTCTTCCTCTCTCTCTCTCTCTCTCTCTCGTCGCAGCAACAAGAACCCGTCGTCGCCGATGCCGCTGTCACGCCGCCACTCCCATCGCGTTCATGCCCTGGTAGTGCCCATCTCCACAGATGAGCTTACTTCCTCCTGTGTCCAGTGTTGCGTTCGATCACCCATGTGCATGCGTTGCATGATAGCATCGCGCGTAGATGAGCTCGCTCGCTGTTGGGGGCTCCTACACACCATGCTCTGCCTTGCCGTCTCTCAACGCCTATTTAAGAGTTAAAATGGAGCATCCCATGTGATGAACCCGAAGATCCTTGTTTATTGGCCCGATCTTTTGATGAGAACGATAAGTTCGGTAGTCGTCGCTCAACTCTCACGATCCTGGCTACAACACGCAAGACTCGAAACCACGCAATCGCTGAACTGATTGACAAGTCGTTATCAACCGTGCACGAATACCCGGATGACCTGATCATGAAGGTCGATTCCTGCATACACCGAAGAAGCACGCAAGAATATGATAAAGCAATCTGAAATTGCAAATAAGAATTGAAATATTGAATTGAATTGGGATTTTAAATAAGGATCAACGAAGGTAAACTAAACATAAACAAAATCCAAGGAAACTAGAGGGGGTACGTTCTCCTTAAATAGGGGATGAGGAGCCACAAATCTAAAAGAAATAGCGGGGTGGGACTAATTGTGGATTCTTGCTCACGTGAATAAGAATTACACCCTGTGGGGGCCGACATATGGGCTAAATTGAGATATGACATCTTCTTTTGATGATTTCGGTCAGTCCAGAAAGAATTTAGAGGTGAGACCAGATCCGTTGGAAAGAGGGAGAAATAAGCTTTCCATCAAGTACTCGTGGACCTCCAACGGACTCCGTATATGAAAGTTGTGCCTGTTTTAATTTGGTGCTGTCAAGCTGATTCCAGAGGCCGAACTGGATTCCAAAATGGGTCCAGCTCGAACTGCTTGCTTGTCTTAGACCAAAAGTGACATGGTGCTGCATATATATATATATATATATATATATATATATATATATATATATATATATATATTTCATCATTAGATAGCATCATATAATTCATATAATATAAAGACACTCCTAAAAATAAGCTCACCTGATAATTTAAGTGAAGCGTACGAGCTCTTGTACTTGGAACAGCAAGCATAGCAAATATGGTTGTATCCATAGGGGTCATGTCCTCATCACCACATTCCACAACATCGCGCACAACCTTAGACACTTCCCGTCTCCTTCCTCCCCTCTCTCTAGGCCGGAACGCAGGGGGAAGCCAACAACGACCGTAGCTCCGCCCGTTCGCCATCAACCCAATCTACGCCCCTGATGATGCTCTCCCTCTTTAGTCTACGTCATCGCTTGTTCTGGCCACCCCGAGCTCGCACATCTACTTTATTTTCTTCTTCTTTAAAGCCTCGATGTTGAAACACACCATCTTCTCCCTCTCTGGCAAAAGCTCCACCACTGAGTCGTTCTCCCTCTTCGGTAGGCTTCTGTCCGATTCCTTTCTCCATTAGCTATCTATGCAACTTAAAAAGATGGTAGGGTACCCGCGGATCCTCTCGAACACCCTTCCTCGCCGCTGGCAAGGTTCCCCTTTTTCCTCTACCGGTTGACCTTGCCAGACCTCACAAAAGCCTCACGCACCACACTAGCACAATAGATAGCTTCCTAGTATTCCTTTCTAGCTCACGACATGATTGTTTAGCTCCTAGCTCTCTATGTTGTCGTGGCTATGGAAGCCAGCAAGTTTTGCCATTGCACGCCGTCATCGGCGCGACACTGTGCGTCTCCAACCATGCCGCCGCCACTTATCTACCCGCATCCGCCCCCGCAACGCATTTTGGTAGTAGCCAAGTTTCCCTAGCCCTTCACCCCTTCCCTACCCCTCATCGGAGTTGCCTGGTGTAAGATCGAGGAGGCCAACTACAGAGGGGTGAATAGGCGGTCTTTTAAAATCTTTTGGCTAAAATCGATTTCTAATGCGGAAGAAAACAACAATTTGGTTTTGCACAATTAAAACCTAAAACAACTAGTCTTTACTAAGTGCATCAAATTTCTAAGTCTATTGATAATGATAGCAAACATACAAAGACAAGTAAGCAATTTAATTCTAAGAATGTAAATTGCAATAGAGCAAAGCACAAGAAGGCAAACCACAATGACACAATGGTGTTTTACTGTTGTGTTCGGAGACTTGCCGGTCTCCCCTAATCCATGTTGAGGTAAGCACAACCATGTTGGACCGACTCCACAAATTGAGCCAACACATCCGAGGTAAGTCCAACCACTTGGACCGCTCTAACACGAACCAACACCTCGATCCACTCGGGGTAGCTCTTCCTCTACTCCGGAGATGGTGAGCACCAAACCACTCATAATCTCTCGGGTCTTCTCACAACCTTCTTTGAGAAGATCACTGGCACAACTCCTCCAAGCCGTCTAGGTGTCAACAAACACTATGAGTAACAAGTTGAAGATACTCACTTGAACAAATCAAGTGTCTAAGCTCAATGGATACACAATCCACTACCTAATGCAACACATGCACTTAGGGTTTTCTCTCTAAGCTCACAAAGTGCAATACATGCACAAAAGAGTGTAGAGCATTTGCTCTTTGCTCAAGGGAATGAATATGACACCAACCCCACTTCCACAATCGGCCATAAGGGGGTATTTATACCCCTACAAAGAAAACTAGTTGTTGGAGGAGAATCTTCATAAAACTAGGGAAAACCGGTCAAACCACCAAACAATGTCTGGTTAGACCGCCCTAGATCCAACAGCTATAAAACTACCCGTTGGATACACTACCGGGTCGACCACCCTCACAAGGGCCGATCAGACCGGACACAACCGGTCAGGCCGCTAGAGGGGCGGTCAGACCGCTCACCAGAGGAAAGACTAGAACCAGAAAATCAACTATTTTGGAAAAATGAACTGTCAACTCAAGATCGGTAGTACCGCTCGCAGTAGTACCGAACAAATACGGTCATACCTTTTTTGGGATCAAGAGAAACTCCTAAAAAACCTTCTATGTAAAAAAACATACTGCACGAAAACAAGCGGTCATACCGCTAACCAGGGGCCTGTCAGACCGGCCAACACATGACGGTTATACCGATACCCCACCGGTCAGACTGACTGACATGAGTGGTCAGACCACCCACTGCCGCCAAAGCTGAAAACTGATTATGCACATTGCTTTAACTCAATTTGCAAAACATATTTGCCCATTGATGCAAGATGTACACAAGGGATGAAGGGTAGATTATTAACAAGTTGCAAAACACACTTGCCGACTTTTAGAATCAACGTCACAAGGAGTTTGGTACATGGACTTAAACCATTTGCAAACTAAAGTCACATGCTACAAAGATTATGCATGAGCCGCGACCATTTACAAAACACATTCACAAATATTGACAACATGCTAACGAGAGCTAGAGCAAGCACAACGAGCTATCAACATAATACTAACTCAAGTTACTAGTCAAGACCCCTCTTAATAATACGATAATATGGTCTTTCAAACAAACACCAAGACCGGTAAAAGACTAGAAACACATCCTTAGCCTAGCTAGTCATATCTTTGTCTTGCACATCCACTTGAAGCTTGATAACACACATATTTACTTCAAGTCCGGGTCATTGACTTGATATGCATCAACCCATGATGCATCCTTCACTTGAATTTCATCAACACATGATGTATCTTTTCTTGATTTGATGATCAACTCCTCTTCAGGATCTTGATGTGCATCAACACATGATGCATCCTCTACTCCAAACTCTTGACTTTAATATCATCAACACATGATGATTTCCTTTTCGAGTTCTTGATATGCATCAACACATGATGCATTTTCTTCTTTGAACTTTGACTGGATGATACTCAACTCATGATGTCATCTGAAGTCTCCATCATCATGGAACATAACATATTTATCGAACTCATAGAAAATATTAGTCCCATAACGTGATTGTCATTAATTACCACAACATACCATTAACTCAAAATGATGGTAATTGATAACAACCATCACAATTGCATATAATTAAATATAAATCAATATGAGTATATATGAACTACACAAGTTTTATATACTCAAAGGATATGTTTCAAAGTATAGATCTCAAATATATGTGAATAAATAAATATGGATCAATACTAATAAAACCACAAAACATAGAGTGAACTCCCCCTAAATATGTGCATACACAAATATTTAATAAAAATATATGCACATATTCAAGTTATACTTTTAGTGGAGTTCAACCTATATTTTGGATCCGAGGAATGCAACAAGATATAATAATATGATGTCAAATGCATACCTCTATGATTTTCACCTTTTCATCCAAATAAGAGTGGTATATCAATAAAAGTATTAGTCTCACATATGGATTTATCATTAATTACTATAATATCCCCATTAACTCATAATAGTGGGTCTAGATTCTTTATCTGGGCCCTCCTCTACTTTCCCATGTGTGCGCCGAATGCGGGGGGCGCTAAGACATGGTGCAGTGCCCTCCCGCGTGGGCCTTTATTGAAGAGGGAGAAGGGAAGAGTGGGCATCCACATGGACTGTTGTGTGGCATGGCCATGTCACAACATGCAATGGTGAGGTTTGACCCTGTGTGGCTAACTGTTGGGACCCAAATATGCAAATCCGAACCATCTGTGTAGCGACCTACTTCTCCACGATCCTTGAAGTAGAAATTGTTGACCGACGATGATTAGATGTAGCCTTCTCAACTAAACAATATTGGTTATAGCAAGAATGAGTACATAGAGTACTCAGCAAGTCACACCATAGAATGCAATTATAGATGATGGCTTATTCCAAAAGATATGACATATATGGTTCTTTTGCATAAAAATAATAGTTGCAGTCAGAGATCAAAATCCCAGCCAGTTACCGGCGGTAACCGGATTTATCGGTAGGAACTGGGATTCGAAATACCGGCCGAAAACTTCAAATTCAAAATTTCGGTGGAAACATCTCAAATTCAAATTTATTTGGATGAATTTTGACTGTGTTTTTTTTTCTGGGAATTCCGATTTTCGGCCGGTAACTGGTTACTGGCCGGTAACCGTTTATCGGCTACTCGGTGGGATTCCCTCCTGAAACAGTATTTTGATCCCTGGTTGCAGTTGAATATGAATAATAGATTGAAGACATAATTTAAAACGATTAACAATAATAGTTTAACAATTATTTTCACAAAACTCACATAACCTAATTAGTTTCTTTCATACAACTACATAAGTTTCCACACACAGCTGTCCTTTCCCAATTGTTTTATAAAAATCTACCCCTCGTTTGAAATCCCCGAGAATGTCCATGACCACGACGCGGCTATTCGAATAGATTATTAACACTTTGCAGAGGTAGTACACTTTACCCACACGATATAACTAGTGTAGTCTACACTGATTATAACAAAACCTTTTAGAAATTTTATCTCAACAATTGAATCTCTCGATGTGTTTTACCGTCGTACCAACTCCACCCACAATGCTTTGGTACGATGCACACCGTTGGACCTGGAAGCGGCGAACCGTTCATCGATGTGACCCTGCCATAATGGTACACACCACCACCCATTACTAACTTATTACCTAAGTAGTCAATGTCAAAACTCCACAACTTACTAACTTAGGCTCGTCCCATATGTGAGAACCCGGGGTATTTAACTTGTAATACTTAACCATTAAGATAATTCTAGCATTACAAATCAAATATCATGGCTCTCGGCGTATATGTACTTCCCAGAAGTGCAGTACACATACCCCATACAAAAATTATGCATTAATTCCATTCAACACATAGAATCCAAAGCACAAATAACAATTCAAAAGACATACATAATAGAGAGTCATTACAAAAGGGGCCGACCGGCCAAATGACAACTAAAGAGTCTTAAAATAACAGCGAAAGCAAGGTGCCATAAGATGGCGATAAACAGAAGCCAATTAGTGTGCCTTCAACCCACAAGGCAACCAACCGGACCACCAACCTAGTCGTCGAAACCACCGCATATCTCGCAAAAGTTGAACCCTTGGGGTTCAACTTCCTCCTCTGCAACAATTTATTAAGCAAAGCAAATGAGTACAAAAAATATACTCGCAAGACTTACGTGTAGAGTAATAGACCTATACATAGCTACATGCAAGCTTATTTAAGTGGTGGAGGCTCTAGACTCACTTTCAGCATAAAGCAAGTTTTCATTTGCAATAATGTAATAGATTCAAAGCCATTTTACAATCTGATTTTATTTGACAAAAACCGCGATAAGTGAGTAACAATAATAAAAAGACATCCTGAAAGTGGCTAACCCAATAGCCATCACAAAAAATAGCATGAATTCCCCATTCATACCACCCACATCAAGTTTTAATTAAGAATTCCAAATTGTTGAGTCTAACTCCTGCAAATCCAATTCCAAGCGTGTCCATAACCTAGGACGAGGCTATTCGAATAGTTTATACCCTGCAGGGGTGTACCAATGTACCCACACGTCAGACCGCCTTTTCGTCACTAGATTAGCACACTTCCTTTGGTATGCCAGCACGGTTAAGTCCTACGAGACATTTCCCATGAATGATGCTAATTAAGAGCCGCAGCCCAACAAAGAGAAAGACACATTAGCCAGCTCAAGCCGATTTGCTAATGTTTCCCCTCATATCAATAATAACATTTTTCTTTTAATACCACCAACCAGCTCATAATTAACACCCCCAAAATACTTAGTCAAGGGAGGTCTCATATCCCTCTCGCGTGGTTAGCACGCAATTATGCTTGGTTTTGGTGAAACAAGATGTTCGGTCCTTGTTGACCAGGGCAAGATATACACACACCCAATATCCCACCATCCAACCACTTGCCCCAGTTCAAATCATTTCATTTGTACTTTTAGTTTCCAAAGTAATTTAGCACAAGGTGCTGATCATAGTGTAATAAAATGATTTATGTGATCAAAGTTACCGACTAAGTCGATAACTGCCCAATTCTACCGGTAGCTAAGCAATTCTAAGCATGACCCGAAAAGACAATAAAAGAGCATAAATAAATCACCGGGCTCTAATTCACCAGCGATATTAATAGCTTATGTTTTGTGGTAGGGGATAATAATTTAAGAGCAACCATGCAATAGGAATAGCTACCTCTAATCGGGAAAATTAATTTGACACAAAAGCATGCATACATACGATTTGTAAACAAGGTATTAGACTTGAAAGTAATGGGACATTTATGATCAAACTGTTTGCCTTACTGAGGATGATTATCTTGTTGCAGAGGGTCACTCGCTCTATCAATAATTTCGTTTGAACCTAGCAAAAGAAGTTGAAAGCACAATAAGAACAAATAACACCGAAAAGACCCAAAAATTCAACCTCAGCCAAAAATTATGAAAATTCATAGAAGGTAGAGCATAATTTTAGGTGAATTTATCAACAAGAATCAATTCATTTGGATGTTCTATGCAAAAGTTATGACAGTTTGAAAGTCAGTTTTATGGAAAATCCAAATTAATTGCTACCGGCTACTGTTCATCCTAATTAATTATTTTGGTGAAAATTTCCAGAACAGTGGTGCACTTGAAATTTTTATGGTAGGAAGAGAACCCCATGAGATGAACAATGGAATTTGAATCATCAATTTTGGAACTAAAATGAATTACTTATGGTATTTTGAAGATTCACCCATTTTCAGTTCATAAATAATTCATTCGGAAATTATACATGCACTAAATACTTTTCTAACCAGCCTATAGCTAGCCACAGAGGATGACATGTGGGGTCTACTAAACAAAGATATTTTTCATTTTTACTTCCAATTTAATTTACTACTGACATGTGGGTCCCATACGCCATACACACGGTTCACAGAATAGTGCATGGACTCCTAGTCCACGGCCGGTTCATAGGTCCACGGGCCCGGCGATGATTACTGCACTCTAAGTGGCATCGTGCCCACATGCAAGTCACACAACCACTCCTAAAGACAGCTATTAAACAACCTAAGCAATCATTAGCCCTTAAATGACCGAGATTTGCTCTAATCCCGGAGCTACAGTGGTGGTCGGAGACTGCCACTCACAGGAGCTCGCACCCGCGGCCTTGCCCGGCGGCTCGCCGGCGCTACGCGCCATGGAGACGAGGGCCAAGGACGAAAATGGAAACCTTGCACTCTAGCGCACCTATCGTAGCCGGTGGCAGGTTTCGTGGTGGTCCGTAGCGGCGGCGCACCGGAGAGTGGCGGCGGCGAGCTACGGCCACATACCAAAACAAGGCAAGGGCGCCCGCAGCTAGTTTGAGTGCGCACGAGCGCCCATAAGGTAATAGGAGCTCACCTAGATGACCCGGAGGGGGTGAGCTCGCCGGAGATGGGCGGTCGGCAAAGGTCCGTCACGGCGACAATGGTGTCACCGAGGATGGAGCGTCCCGAGGAAGAAAAAAACAGAAATGAAGGTATATACAGTACCAGTGAGGCTAAGAGATGGTGCGCAAGAGGGTAATTCGACAGGGGCTTATCGTGCCGGAGATGGAGACGAAAAGCGTTCATGCGGCCGGAAAAGGGGGAAGTCTCAAAATCCCGAGGTTCCTGCAGATGGGTGGTCAAATTGACCGAGGGGAAAAGCTCTGTAGGTTTAAGCGTGCGTGATGACGCGCATAGAAGGAGAAACCACTCACCGAGAATGAGTTTTTCTCGGCGGTGTCACACGGTGCGAGCTCTGGGCGCGCTCTAGAGCCGAGGGTGAGGACCGGGAGCTACAAGACAAGGGAGAAACTCGGGTTAGAGAAAATAGGGACGACATCGAAGGCCAAGGAGAATGGAGCAGTCGCGGTGGTGCTTACTGCGACGGAGGATAGCTCAAAGCCTCCTTCTCTCCCACGGCCAAGAGAGAAGTGAGGGACAAGGGGGGCCAGAGGAGGTTTTGTGCGGGAAGGAAGACAGAGAAGGAAGCGGTGTCAAGTGCTGCAGCCCCATGATTGGTCGTGAAGGGCGGTGGGTGACAGCGTGGACGGAGCGCGGGCAGAGCATAGACGTCGCGTGGAGCTCAGTGTCTGAGCTCGAGCTGACCCGAGGAAGTAGACGCTCTGCGTGCGGCGGGGCCCACTGGCAGCGACTGCGAAGGGAGTGCGGGCGGAACAGAAAATGGTGTGGTGTGGGTCGTTCGATCATGATCGGACGGCTCAGATCAAGAGAGATGTTCGGAGTTTTTTGAACGGTCAAGACATCAGGGTGGTAGATTGTAGATCGGGCGGTTCACGATCGGCGTGATTAGTTGGCTTGGGTGAGCCCATTCGCCGAGTCGGAACAGTAGAATGGCTCGGGTCCAATGAGCAGTACTGAGCCCGAGGTTCAAATCAGTTTGACTAACTAGCAAAAGGTTTGACCCGGGTTCTAAAATTAGAAATAAATCTCTAACAATTCTGAAATAAACCAGGGGACTTCTTGGGACAACCTAGTTTCCAATACAATTTGAAAACCTACTGTTCAAGATTTAATTCGTGTAATTTAAATTCCAACTTAAAATAGGTCTTTGACTTGTGTTTGAATTTTCTAGGGGTTGAAATAGGTTCAAAAATTTTGGAAAAATCATATTAATTCATGATAATTATCTTAGTATTTGAATAAATTATTTCCAGAGGATCATCACAAGTTTTTGTTCCTTCTTTCTTTTGGAACTTCAATTTAATTTGTATGTTTCCTTTTTATTTCAACAACTTCAATGCAACAAATGATGCAAAAACTCCACAAAACCAATGCATGCTAAAAAGTTTTAATTTTCCCACATTTTTAATACATTGGAAATACAATCCCAAGACTTGGGATGTTACAAATCTCCCCCCCGCCTTACAAAAGATCTTGACCCCGAGATCTTGGCAGGTCGAAAGCTGGATAGGAAATCCCTAAAAGATTACACAACATCTGCTGTTTTGATTTCCTTTAAAGATAGTGCTAGGATATCCTTACAAGGTTACAAGGAGTGGTAATATATTTTCCTTTCCATTGCTTTGCTTAACCTTTCCTTTCTTAATTCGAAGGCACTTTAAGCAGAAAGAAAAAGATCTGGATGTTCCTTTCGCATAAGGTCTTCACGCTCCCAAGTTGCTTCATCCTCGGAACGATTTGCCCTTTGAATTTTAAGGAACTTAATGGTACGATTCTTTGTCCTTCGCTCAGCTTCTTCAAGGATGCGAAAATGATGCTCATTGTAAGTCAGATCCTCTTGTACATCAAGACCTTCCAAAGGGGCTTGTTCGGAAGGGACACGAAGGCACTTCTTCAGCTGGGATACATGGAATACATTGTGTACCGGAAAGTGCAGCAGGCAAATCCAACTTGTAGGCCACAGCTCCTCTCTTTTCTATGATGCAGAAGGGTTCGACATAATCAGGTGCCAATTTGCCTTTGATGCCGAATCGTCGAGTGCCCTTCAAAGGAGTGACTTCGAGATATACAAAATTATTTTGCTTAAAGCTCAACTCACGACGACGACGATCTGCATAGCTCTTTTGTCGTGATTGAGCCGTGTGCAATCGGTCTTGTATCAACCGAACATGATCTTCGGCCTCTTGGATCGAGTCCGGGCCAAAGAGTGGTCTTTCACCTATTTCTGACCAATTCAACGGGTTCTACACCTTCTCCCATATAAAGCTTCGAATGGTGCCATGCCGAGACTAGCTTGAAAGCTGTTGTTGTAGGAGAATTCGGCAAAAGGTAAACATTTCTTCCAATTCTTCCCATAGGAGATAACACAAGCGCGGAGCATATCTTCCAAAACTTGATTTACTCTTTCAGTTTGGCCATCAGTTTGAGGGTGGTATGCAGTGCTAAAAGAAAGGCGAGTTCCCATAGCTTCATGCAAGTGTTTCCAAAACCGAGCGGTGAAGAGGGAACCACGATCTGAAATAATGGTCTTGATACCCCATGCAAGCATACGATACGGGATATGTAGAGGTTTGCCAAATGACTCGCACTGAGATCAGCATGCACAGGAAGAAAATGGGCTACTTTTGTTAGCCGATCAATGATAACCCAGATGGCATCTTTTCCCGCGGAGGTACGGGGTAGATTGGTGATGAAATCCATTCGATGTAGTCCCACTTCCACTCAGGAGTGGGAAGAGGCTGCAACATGCCCGCTGGTCGCTAATGTTCAGCCTTCACTCGGCGACATACGTCGCACTCGACAACGAATTTTGCAATCTCTCGCTTCATTCGGGTCCACCAGAATCTCCGCCGGAGGTCTTGATACATCTTCGTGGACCCGGGATGAATGGACAAGGGAGAGTCATGGGCTTCGCGGAGGATTAAGCCCCGCAATTCCACAACCTTCGGAACAACAAGGCGTGACCTAAACCATACGACTCCATGGTCTTCTTCAGAAAAAATTTAGCTGTTCCGCTCTTGATATTTTGCTTGATTTGATTCACACCTTTATCTGATTGTTGAGCAGCCTTGACCTGATCTTATAAGGTTGGTTGCACAACCAAAACAGTGAGAATACCATGCCCAACCACTTCCAAATTGAGCCACTGAAATTCTTCATGAAGGGCGGGCTACAGCTCCTTGAGCATCACTGTGTTGCAATAGACCTTACGACTGAGTGCGTCGGCAACAATATTAGCCTTGCCCGGATTGTATTGAAGACCCATATGATAATCTTTAATCAATTCCAACCACCTTCTTTGCCTAAGGTTCAGATCCGGTTGGGTGAACAAGTACTTCAAACTCTTGTGATCCGAATACACTTCGCAACGATTACCGATGAGGTAATACCGCTAAATCTTCAGTGCATAAACCACTGCAGCTAATTCCAAGTCATGGGTTGGATAATTGAATTCATGAGGCCTCAATTGCCTTGATGCATAAGCCACTACCTTGCCCTCTTGCATTCCAACTTAAAATAGGTCTTTTACTTGTGTTTGAATTTTCTAGGGGTTGAAATAGGTTCAAAAAATTTGGAAAAATTATATTAATTCGTGATAATTATCTTAATATTTGAATAAATTGTTTCCAGAGGATCATGACAAGTTTTTGTTCCTTCTTTCTTTTGGAACTTCAATTTAAGTTGTATGTTTCCTTTTATTTCAACAACTTCAATGCAACAAATGATGCAAAAACTCCATAAAACCAATGCATGCTCAAAAGGTTTAATTTTTCCATATTTTTAATACAATGGAAATACAATCCCAAGACTTGGGATGTTACACCATACCAGGCATACGGTTGTACAGTTGTGGCTCAGTTCAATGGCTCACATGGTTAAGTCCTCAATTGACCAAGGCGAGACTGCCAATTTCTAACTACATTACCAAGGTTTTATATTTTTCGAGTCCACAGTTCCACCATATCACACAGTTCCATTCGCTCGTCTTAGTCTAAATCTTTTCCCACCCTGTTGGTTAAGTAAACACATGCCATAACGAGTAATAGCATACTGCCCACAGTTTTACACAATTTCCATAATCCATTAATCAAGTTTATATCTTGCAACTCAAAATGATATCAACGACCCGTTGCATGGCTAAGCAGACTATTCATGTCTAACCAACCCATGTTGGTGCTATGATAATCTAACCAAGCTAGAGTGACAAAAGATTATGGCAATATAATATGCAAGGTGGATATAATCAAATAGGTGCATAGCTAATCCCAAAGCATTTAAATAAATACTTAAAGTAAAATACAATAATTCGAATCAATGTAATTTTGGAAAACTGGATTCAACATAGTCAAAGGTACAACTTGCATTGCTATAGCAATAATTTTCTTATTTTATCTTCAATCTTTTAGTTCCTTGACCTTCAGCTCCTTCGGACGATTCTGGGACTTCAACGTCTAACGAGAAAGAAAGCACAAAAATAAACAAAATTTAAAAAGATAAATCAAGTAAACTCCAAATTGAAATTGAATGGTACAGGAATGTGGATCTTGAATTTAGAAACTTGAATGGGTTCAATCGGAGTTCGTATGAGGAAGAACGAGCTCTCGGAAGTTTGATCGGAAAGGGAAATGCTGAAAAAGAAAAGGGGAAGAGAAACTGATATGTGGGGTCCACAGAATATTCTCATAATATTTTATTTTGGGAATATTAGAAAAGGGCTGAGTGTATGACCTATGGGACCTACTAGTATTTATGAATATTCAAGAATTACAATAATTCCAGAAAATAATAAAGAGAATGACTAGTGGGGTTGTTAGTTTATGGACCATGTCCACGACAAGGGAAGGGTTCACCAAGAATCGGGTTCATGCGGCTAGGGTTGACTGATATGTGGGGCCGGCATGTGTGTGTGAGAGAGAATTAGGGTTTTGAATTGAGTGGCTGACGTGTGGGGCCCGCACATCAAAGAGTGAAAGGAGAAAGAAGCTGGTCTGCCACATGGACGATGACCAGGCATGCCACAGAGGATGGTGAGTTGAGGTCGCAAAGACATAGCGCTGAGGAGGCAGAGAGAGGAAACAAGAGAGAGAGGGGGAAGCAGGGTCCACACGCAAGAGAGACAGAATGAGAGGGCGCAGCCATGGCCTCTCGGGTCAACGCCATCAACGACGAGCGGTGGCCGGCGGAACTCCGGTGACGGCACAAACGGAATGGGGGCGACAAGGTGAAGGTGATGACACGGTTGCAGCGGCAGGAGCGGTGACAATCGCCGGTGGCGAGAGGAAAAGCAGTAGTAGCAGCGGCTGTCGCGGCGACGAGGCATTTCCAGCAATACTCCGGGGAAGGGGACTGGAGCAGCAGGTAGACCGTGGCTTGGGGATGAAGTTGGTGGTGAAGATGAAGGTGGGAGCTCACCGATGGCGACAGAATCGACCGGTGAAGAGTGGCGGCCGAAGAGGAAGAAGAAAGCTTGGTTTCTCGGCGCATGGTGATCCTGTGGATATCATGGGGATATGCTCCAGATCTTAGGATGATGTGACAATTGGCAATGGCATTTATGGTTTATCGTTTCACAGGGTTTTCGACAAAGTTCAGGCTTTCTGGACAGGGGCGGTCCGACCGGCCATAGCATGGCGGTCCGACCGGTCCTAAATCGGTTGGACCGGCCATGTGCGGCGGTCGGACCGGCCGTGACCAAAGAGTGTCAGAATGTGCTGGGCCAAAAATAGAGTATGTAGGCAAGTAAGGGGATCCCAATGCACTTGGTCTCATAATTTTTGGAGCCTCCAAGCAAAAGTTCTATTCGTTTTAAATTTCCAGAAGGTTTCGGAATTTCAGGGCTTGAAATTTGGCTAAGTCCCTGGTGGCGGTCCGACCGGCTCACAGGGAGCGGTCCGACCGACCAGAGGGCAGTCCGACCGGCTCACAGGGAGCGGTCGGACCGATTTCCACTTATGCATCGACCAACTTCGTGGTGATGTTGATTTGTTAGGTCAAAGTCATGGGTTTCATGGTATATATATTGCATGATGCATGTTTTGACTAACATTGGTCAAGTTGTGAAGAACTTGTTCCCGAATTCGTGTTTGCTTGTCTATGGTTGTGCATGTTGCTTGGTGGTCAACGACGGTCAACGGCGAGGATGATCGGGACTAGACTTGGAGAGTTGAGGTCCAGAACGATCGAGGATGCCGGGTGAGGTCAATGGACTCAAGCGTGACACAGGATGGACAAGGGTGACCTATTGGCGAATCCATAGCGTATGGTGAAGCGGTTTAGGTCAAAAGGTTAAAGACGGCGCTTTGCGAAGCGTGCGTGTGCGACCCGTTTGTTAGTGGGCCTTAACGGGAGCCCAATAGAGTCAAACCCTAGAAGTTCTAGGCCTCCACTATAAATAGGAGGAGGTGGTGGCTGCACCACGTCTCTCTCGCCTCTTTTATGTTTCAAAACCCTAATTGGCTTAGGGGGAGTTGAGGTGGAGGCTAGGGCTCTTTATGGTTTGAGGTGATTTTTGTGATCTTGGATTGACCACTGATCCATGATGGTGTGGGTGTAATCCAACAACAACCACGTTCTTAATCTACGCAAGGTTTGCTTGAGATAAGTCTCTTTTCGTTCTTGCTTTCCATTTCGTGATTTTAGGGCTTTCTTTGATCCACGAGTTTTTAATTAATTCTTTCACGTGAATTAGCTTGCTGTGATACATGTGAACCTATCTAGGATCATCTTGATCATCAATCACTCACGAACAAGCATTAGGATCAAGTTTTTGTTCTTGCCCGGTTTTAGACCCTCTGTTACTCAATTGACAACTGTTCAGGATCTATCCAAGAATTATCATAATATTCAATTGGAATAGGTTCTCAATAGCATAGAGAAGGTGTGTGCAAAGTTTCGTGAAGTTTGGAGTTGAGAATCAAAAGTTAGATCTAATTGCAACTTCGTCATCGGGCTGTTTTTACTGTTTTAGATCTGCTCGAGTCTCGCCGGTCGACGCCTCACCACCGGTCCGACCGATTCGGCAGTGGTCCGACCGCCGGTATAACAATGGTCCGACCGCCAGGAAATCGGTCCGATCGCTCCAGGCCAGAGGACAGACCGCCAGCACATTGTATTGCTTTGATCTTTGATGTTTTTGTCATATTGCTTAGGGATTAATTTGAATTCAATACTAGTCTTCCGCTGTACTGGTATATTGATCTTCATAGCTTCCTAATAGCTATTGGAGTGAAATTGTGTTGAATTCATAATTTGTGAAAAAGTGAGCGTGCTCCTAGTCACCCCCCTCTAGTCGCCTTTTCGGTCTAACAGATCCAAACATGAAATAGAAAGATGGGATGGATAGACCGGGAAATGGAACGCAAGGTGACACGGCTAGATTTGAGAGTAACTCACCGGGATGGTGAGGAAGGGGATGAAGATGTTTCGGGCGTCGTGGGGCGCGACCAGAGGTGAGGGAGGAGATGACGCCAGCATAGTGGTGTACGATAGCTTCGGTGATTGGGTGCAACCGGCGGAGAATGAGGAGGCGATCAAGATGACGCGACTATGGCAGCTTAGGGAGCTTCGATGACAAAGAATGGGCGATGTGGGGTGGCGCCGGCTCTAGGGAAGATGAACAGGGGCGACGTCCCGGGCGGCGGCTAAGGCACTGAGGGCGGCAGAGCAAGGCGTGCGGAACAAGGACGACCGGTGATTTTATAGCCTTGGTATGCGGACACTGAGAACAGCGCAGAGGAGGAGTTCGGGTGGCGCACGGGCAGCGGTGGCGACGCGGCACTGGCAGGTGGGCCCAGGCGAAGGAGGCAACTAGGGTTTGGCTGGGCTGGCGCGGTAAAGTGGAAATTGGTTGGGGTTTAGGTGGGTCGGAGGGGAGAGAAAAGGGAAATTGGCCAGAAGGATTTGGCACACAAAGATTTTCAGAATTAGAATTGATTTCGAATTTAAAAGAAAAGCTGGAAATTCAAATGAGATCAAATAAATAGCAAATAAATTAATAAAAATACAATAAAATTCCTTGGAGCATCAGGAACCCAACTAACACTATTTTTTAAAATTCAATTGATGTTTACATTAGCCAAATTAAACATTTTAAATTTTAGAAATTCCCAATTAAGATTTATTAATTCAAATAAAATTAGTAAAAATTTTCAAAGACCTAAATTACTCAAAAGATTTTTGAAAACTCAAATTTTGGGACGTTACACTAGCAGTGAGGTCGACTGTCAGAACATGGCTCTCGTGATGGGATTGTAGTTCTGAGAGAAAAAAAGGTTGCTAAATCTGTAATTTTGCAAAATAGAAACTTAAATGTGCAGTTCTCTGATAGTTTTGACACTAAAGTTATAGATTTGTGAAATTTAGGGCATGCTTGGTTTGCAGCCTAAGGTTGGCATGCATAACCTTAGGCGCGTCACAACTTCTTTGGTTGGTGTTTAGTTCGGTGTCACAAATGTGGCCTGTCATACTTTTTTGCCCCATAACCCACACGTCGTAGACTTAGTTTTCTGCCTAAGTTTGCCACACATGTGGCGCTTAATTTTGTTGCCATAAAAAGTGTGGCAAGTCACACCTGACTAAGGTTAGTTGTGGTAAAGTTAGGCATCAATCAAACTGGCTACAATTTTTATTTAGAGTAAATTCCACTTTGCGCCATGTAATCTTACCATGGTTTCATTTTGCACCACTCTTAGCAAATATTTTTACTTTGCATCATCTCTTCTTACCATGTGTTGCACTTTGCACTAGAGTAAGGATTTGATTGCCTTCTTTGGTGCTCACCAACATTGAATAGCGGTGCGGGAGGCGGCGGCAAGGCACACGATGGAGAGAGGAGAGGTAGATGGAGAGAGGATATGGATCGGAAGCGGAGAAGAATAGCCGGATCATCGCCGGTGGTGCCCATAGCATGGCGGCGACAGCAAAACAGTTCGCTCCCTCTATTTTTCGGGTTGCCGCTACCTCGCCAGCCATGCCTCGCTCACGACAAACTCCTCAGATACCTCTCATGTTTTCCTCCACGATGTGGTGTTCTCCTGGTGCAAAGTGAAACAAAAGTAAGAAGATGTTATGCAAAATGCAACACATGGTAAAAAATTGGTGGTGCAAATTTTTTTTTCTAAGAGTGGTGCAAAGTTAAACAAAGATAAAATTACACGGTCCATAGTAAAATTTACTATTTTATTTGTTTTGCAGCACGATTCAGCTGAATGTTGTATTGTATTTCGTTGACAGGTTGCACTGTTCCCACGACCAAAGCCATGGATGATCGATCCCACTCTACGGTCCGGTCTTTGATGGCGCCCCCTAGCTGCACGACCAGGCTAGGGGAACTTCCACTGAGAAGAATTTAGTACTGGCAACTTTTTTGTGGAGATAGTTATAATTTGCTCTGTAAATCAACAATTGATATTCCCGTAGGTTTAGATGATTGAAGAACAACATTGTTTTGGATTGTACGACCGAAACCTCATTTCAACGCGTAAATGGCAATATTTATTTTGGACGTATAATATCCAACATGTATTTCTGTCAAGTTAATGAACTCCACAGTTCACTGTGAGTCTGCATTTCTGATCTATCGATCTTCAGCGTGTAATTTCTGTTCGTACGAGTGCCGAATGGACAACATCATTGCATAGACAATTACACATGCGCATCGAAAAAGCTGAAAAAATTGATAGAACACTGCTCCCATTGCAGCTTAGTTAATAAGCAACAGTTCCAGCAAGGTAATCGCGAGTACAAGCCGCAGCTTCCTACGCAACGCCTCAAGCTTCTCCAGAATATTACTCATGTCAGCAGAGCAGCAGGGGCATGGCACCACAGGGACAGGCGCCGCGCCTCTCCTCGTCGTCGTCGCGGGCGACCCCGAAGCTTGCTGTACCGTGGGTGCACACATACCGCAGGCAGGCAGGAACAAGAGCTCAGGGTAGCTAGGTTCCAGAGGGAAGGCGCATGGATGAATGTGATGGGAGAGATGGAGTTGAGGAACGAGGAGCGGGAGAAGAAGAATGGACACGCATCGAGGTAGAATTGAGCTTATAGGCGGCATCTTTCCAATTTGTTGGGCGGGCAAAGCTCCCTCCAAAACCAGGGCATGGCGCTCCAACTTTTTCCCTCTTAACCAGAAACATGTTCTTTTTAACAATTGCATCGAGTGTTGAGTTTGCAACCATGCACCATATTTTTCCCGCTAATACTTCAAATATATATAAACTTAGTAATGAAATAAGCACCAAATTAAGCTCGATTTTCAAGTTCTGTTTGCAATGGGCGATTGGACTTGCCACTGGCACAGCAGGGTGGCCGGTGGCGCCTTACCGCACCGCCGGCGCATACACGGTAGCCTTTGTGGTGGTGCTTCAGGATTCCAATGTACTGTGTTTAAGATAACAGCGAGCTTGCCGGCGGACCACTGCTGTCCCATTTTTTAGTGAGCTCGAGCGCTACCATCTAATCCACTAATTTTTTTAAATAATATTATTTTTAAAATATTACAAAAATAAACAGTCAACCCAAAAATTAAAAAAATAGATTTCGTATCGCTAATTGAACTGACGATAGCGACCCTGTTGACCCCTGTTGCCGGTCCAACTTCTTGTCACAGTGGCGACAGGGATTTGTCGCCAGTTCAACTGAGTTCAACTATAAAAATCATGAAAAATCAGTCCAAAGCTCATTTTAATTCCAGAAAAAAAAATCTAGAAAAGAGGATGACAGGGAGAGAAAAAGGTAGCGAAGCTCTGCCAGCTCGTCGCGAGGGAGATAGATGAAGCATTGGATCTGATCAGCCATCTTGCATGTACAGTTTTTTGAAACTTTGTACATTATGTGAAAATATTATCAGTTAGCAAACAAAAATAGCGACATAAAATTAAGTAGATTAGATAAATGTACTCCAACTATGCAGTACATCATTTGAGTTGTGTACCAGGTAGGTAGAGCGTAATGTAAATTTAGCTCCTCATTTGTGCGCGGTAAATAAATGGTTAATGCCGGAAATTATATTTTAACTAGAAAAATAGTATGACATATTTTAAAATTGTAAAGAAAATCCGGAGTAGCTAAGTAGGGTAGATAAAGTGTAATCAAAGTAATCATAGCTTTATTTAGCTCCCCATGTGTGCGCGGTGATTATGTTGTTAATGCCGTAAACTAATTTTAATCCAGGCAAATAACATGACATATTTTAAAATGATAAAAAAATCCAGAGTAGCTAATTAGGGTAGGTAGAGCGTAATCAAAATAATCCAAGCTTTATTTTAGCTTCCTATTTATGTGTGGTAATTATATTCGTAATGCCAAAAATTAATGTGAAACCAGGAAAATAGCATGCATATTTTGAAATTGTAAAGAAAATCCAGCTTGACTAAGTAGTGTAGGTAGAGCGTCAAAATAATCCAAGATTTATTTAGCTTCTCATTTGTGCGCGGTAATTATATCCGTAATGCTGTAAATTAATTTTAAACCAGAAAAATAGCATGACATATTTTGAAATTGTAAAGAAAATTTAGAGCAGTTAAGTAATGTAGGTAGAGAGTAATCAAAATAATCTTAGCTTTATTTAGCTTCCCATTTGTGTGTGGTAATTACATTCGTAATGCCAGAAATTAATTTTAAACTAGAAAAATAACATGACACATTTTGAAATTGTAAAGAAAACCCGGAGTAGCTAAGTAGGGTAGGTAGAGTGTAATCCCAGTTTTATTACATGTGGCTTAAATTTGGTTTCTATTTGTGACTGGTAATTATTTTGCTAATACCGCTTTCTATTACTTTATTACATGTTGCGTAGTCTTTACAATGTATGCACTGACTTTTCAGGTATGGCGGACCCAGGTCACACTGCCCCAGTAGCCGTACGAGTTGCTTGACCTGGTGATTGACCTGCATCACCGTATCTACTTCAGTACCATCCCCACCGGGAGGGCGAGGCGGCTATTCAGCTTGACGCGTTGTGGCTACGCACACCGATCAGGGCATGGAGGGTGCACCCAAGCTGGGTTCTGAGGTACGTGGTGTTGTGTTTTTTATGTACTCATTTGTAGCCTGACTACTACAGGTGGACTAACGTTCATTCTTAGCCTTAACCGACGTAGGTTGAGGGCAGCAGACCTCCTTCCACTGGCAAGGATGGTGGAGGCGACGTGGGAGGATGACCAGGACCGTGGTCCTAGTTGTACGTCCAGGCGTTTTCTACAAGACCGGGCCCTACTGACGGCGCTGGTCGACCGGTGGAGGCTAGAAACGCACACGTTTCACCTTCTATGCGGGGAGATGGCGCCGACGCTGCAGGACGTGAGCTTCCTGACTAGATTGCCTTGCACAGGCTTCCCCATGGCGGCATAAGACATCCCGACCACGTGGCGCATGGAGCTCCTCGCAAGGTTCCAGACGTGTTTGCGCCGGGCGGCTATTACAGAGTTCAGCAATTTCACCGCCAACGCTGAGGTGGATATGCCAGTTCTACGTAAGTCTTTGTAACTATTGTCCTCTCGCATCAATTGATTTGTAATCCGTGCTTACGTGTATATATCTTCTTGCAGTCCAAGCCTATGGTAGAGAACGCACCCGACGAGATAGTGAGGAGGCACTTCGAGGCCTACCCTCGTGGATGTTCGGGTGGGTCAAGTTACTAGCGTCCCATGGCAACAACATCGATAAGCACTACATTCAGTATGCACGTGAGCTTGCAGACTGGCCGGTGGGCGCGATCATCCCTACACATGGGGTCCGACCGTGCTGTGCGCGACGTACCGCACACTGTGCGTCACGTGCCGCTGGGCCCAGGACACCTCCATCCTCTCTGGATGCCCGCTACTTTGCAGCTGTGGTCATTCGAGCGCTTCCAGATAGAACGACCACAACGGTTCGTCCCGCAGCGTCCTTTATCCCTGCACATTATCTCGAAGCGAAGCTCCCTTGTACTCATCTTGAATGCCCGTCGCATCTCACCCTTCTTGCTCTTCTCCTCCGTGTACTTGGTGATCATGGAGAAGTAGAGAACTCTATCATTTGCCATGACGAGCGACACGTTGTTGTTTCTATCAACAAAGTAATTTGTGATACCGCAGAGAATTGCCTCTACAATACCTGCCAAAGGGAGGCACCTTGCACCGCGCATGACTCAGTTGTACACCTCGGTTAGATTGGTTGTCATGATACTATATCATGCACCATCCTCGCCATGCAAAGAATGACCATTTCTCCTTAGGCTGTGCTCGATCCAATCTAAGTAGCATTTGACCTACGCCCCCCGTCCTTCTCGTGATACTGGGACCATCTGTGGATAGCTGTGGCAATGCTTCGAGGGCCTGGTCAGCATTGGGGGTGGCCCTTTTCGCTGCCTCCCTTTTGTGCGTCCGGGTCCGCTCATCCAGAATCTTCTAGAGAGCTAGAATGCATTGATGCATAGATCAAAGGCGAATAATGCTCGATGTAGTACCCTCTTATTGGCCCACTTCGGATGCGTGGAATTCTGAATGTCAACATGAGTACCGGGATTCCTATCTTGTATGACTCGGAGTAACCCGGGGAGGTTGTGGTAGGAGTCGTCGAAAGTACCAAACCTTGACTCCAATGCATTATGTTTTGCCCTCCACTCCTTGACATAGTTGATTGTGTACTGTAACCTTGCCTCAATCGCACGAATGATGGATCATGGCTCAAAATCAAGATTTTCCAATATCTCACCGTATATGAGGTTGGCGATGAAGCTTGATGATAGGTTCCTGTGGGACTACACTGATTTAGCGATGACACATGTGTGAGGGACCACTATAGAGCACTTCTAGTAAGTGTCCCACTTGGGCTAAAATGCATGCACTCACCAAAGGCATCCCTTTATGTCACACTTCACATCGTAGTATCTTGGGTTAGACTTAACAACTGTGAATGTACGCCGCACCGACAAGGCCTAGAATTTGACCGCCTCCTGTACGACCTCCTTGCATTTGTACATAGTTCCTTGCCTGACCTCGCTCTGGTCGTACTCCCCTGGCACACGGGAACCTTAGTTGACGATGAGGTTGTCGAGCTGGTATGTGCTCCACTCGGATGGAACCGCCTGTTGGTCCACATCAACCTCATCGTCTAATCCTTCATCTTCTGACAATGTCATGTAGTCCCGGTCTTTGAGATCCATCCTTGGCACTATGTCTTCCAGCTCCTCACCCTTGTTAGTAAGTGCACTAGCTTGCCTGACTGAAGGAGCTCCTTCCACAGGGTCTTCATCGGCAGAACCAACTACTCACGGACCTTCAGCTACATATTTGTGTGCGCCGCACTGTAGCTAGAGTCTCTGACTTCTTCTTCGGTATCACCATTCCCTTCTTATTCAGCCGCGGATGCAGGAGTGAGCTTGGCCATATGCCTGGGCCAGAAAAACCAAATCCCACCCCTCCCTCACCATGCGTAAATATGACTGCCATGACCTTGTTCCCTTGAGTTGTACTAACTCCAAATATGTGCGTTGTGTTGCTCGGGGGGGCAAGGCAACTCAATCTTAGATCGTATACATCACGGTCCACTTAGAACGAGTGAAACAACCACCGCATCATAGCGCCCCATGTACGCCCCTCTGCTCTTAGTAGAGGTACGGTATCCAATTGGAAATAACGCAAATCAACCCCCTCGAGACCCTCAAAAATAGTCCCATGACAATAGTAAATTTTAAAATTGGTGACATCCGACATATTTCACGCATTACACCATAAAGAAGAATTCCACAATTAACCACATATCTAAAGTCAGACCGCCCAGAAGGGACTTAGCCAAATTTCACACCTTGAAATTCGAAACCTCTCTGAAAATTTCAAACAAATAGATCTTTTGACTGGAAACTCCAAAAATTATGAGACCAAGTGTATGAGAATCCCCTCTCTTGCCTACACCCTCTATTTTTGGCCCATCTCCAAATTCGTCCAATCATATCCGGCGGTCCGATCGCGCCTATGGCGGTCGGATCGGCCTCGACGATCTCGACCGCCAGGTGGCGGTCAGACCGCCATAGACCTGACAACACAGAAATTTTGCCGAAAACGTGTGAATCAACAAACCTTCAACGTTATTGCCAATTGTAACATCATCATAAGATCGTGAGCATATCCCTATGATATCCATAAAAAAATTATGTAATCCATTGAGAACGTGTCAAGCTATCACTTCGAGTGGAAGCACTGAAAGAATGACTGAGAAACACGATGGCATAGGACCACAAGAACCCAGAAAAGACAATGTATGGAATACGAGATCCTCACATTAGGTTGGACCAAAATCTAGTCAAGAGAGGGTAGCCCTCGTAGAAGCAGTAGGTTGGGAAACGAAGGGAAGGTTGTGATATGCTATAAGAGACAATTATGAAGATAAGTGTATCACATTTATATTTATGAATTATAAAAGAAAGTTATTATATTTCTTGGATGAATTATCATTTATAAAGATTAGCAAGTATGTAAGCTTTTTATTTGTTGTACGATATCATTCTAAAATGATCACCGGCCTGATGTCACCGGTCAGGATACTATTGACTTATGGACAGTACATGTATTAATTAATGATCATATTTCACAGGTCATAGATATGAGGGATATCGAATCAATAATGTGAGCACATATTAGAGAAAATTATATTGGATTGACCCACTTTGAGACACTATTGAGATTGTTATGTTTCTATATGTCACCGGTTGGTCTCAAACAATAATGATGCATAATCCTTAGACTAGAGATCAACATGGTTTCCTACATGTGTAACATTACACTTATGGATTACCAAACGCCACTTTGTAACTAGGCAGTTATAAAGGTAGCCTTCGGGTATGCTATGAAACACACGGAGGGATGTGATTGGTCGGATATAGGATTTGCTCCTCCTAGAATAATAAGAGAGATATCTCTTAGCCCCTCGATGTGCTTGGATAAAGGAAGTGCATAGCCGTGCCACAAGTAGTCGAAGAGTTGACCACACAAAGTTATCCGTCACTAGATTAAGAAAAGATTGAACAGTCCATGGATGACATGTATCCCACCTAGAGTTCAATCAGATATCGTGAAGCAAAAGGAAAATACACAAGCATATCGCTTAGTTCGACTAGATAAAAACTGGTCGTATAGGGATATAGACTAGTCATGAGCTGGTCGTACATAATCACAAACTAATCCTAAGGTGTTACGAACTACTTGTAACCAGATGTGAACTGGTTGTAAGGAGTTACAAACTGGTCATGAGTGATGAGAATCTGATCGCAGATCATATTGTATAAGGTTCGTCCAATTTGATATTTACGTGTATTCGGGAGTCGATATGTCCTGCTAGGTATCATCATCGATTTGTGGATCGAAAATAATTTCCGGATCATAGCCGATTACGTATGAACCTATAGGGTCACACACTTAACGGGTTGGAACAAACTAGTTCGGATTGAATCCGTTATGGGCTCTTTATAAGAGGAGACGTGTGGCTTTTGGGAAGAGAGTTGCAGTGCACCCATCGAATCTCTAGCTGCCATCTCCCCCGAAGACCTTGTTGTACATGTTGGTGCTAGCACACCAGCATATGATGTTCCACCGTGGACACGTGGATACTGTAGAGGTGATGTTGCGATCGCTACTGCGTTGATCAAGGACGATCAACGACGTACGTAGGGAACATGAAAGGCTGCTGGAGGAGACGATTGACGGCCAATAACGTTGGATGATCGACTATTTCTACTACATCGACGCACACAGCGTTGGACCAGATTGCTCCAACTGTCCTTCCACTGCACTGCGTGTTTAGTGGTAACGATCTATAATCTCTTACTCATATAACTTCTTGATTTACGTGTTATATTTTTTAATCACTCACTAATATAGCTTACCAGTATCTCTACAAAGGCAAATTCATGTCCTCTATCGTTACATAGTAATATGGTACCATGATGTTACAAACCTTTAAACACGGTGGTTTCGATAGATGCAGACACCAATTCACATTCACCTGAAGGCGTCACGAGCGTGGGGCCTATGGCTGCGGTGGTCGAGGCCGGCCGGCCGATCGACAGGGTTCCAAGGCGGAATCAACGGCTTCAAATGTAGCAGGTGTCCTTGCGCCATGTACAATCAGTAGTCCATTGTACCCACCCTCTAGGCTGGGCCGGCGACCAAACCAAGCTTATGAATTCCATTTTGGAGCGAACAGAATGGTTGCAAGATGTTATACCGGAACCTAAAACGGCATATATCAGGCTCAATCTCGTACCATTCTCAATACTGGTTAATACTGGTCTATTCTAATCATTCCGACAATTCTAGGGCCGAACATAATTGATGTGACCGCTCTTTTGAACCAGTCCCAAGGACTCAGCCTAATACTACTTCAATAAGTGAAATTATGTTAAATTAGTATGTTAGACTATAGCAAAATATATTATTTAACTATATACGGCCTTTGTGTTTATAATTTATAAACTCGTTTAACTTTGTATCATTTTTATTATATAGTTATGTATTTAGAGTGAAATTATATATATATATATATATATATATATATATATATATATATATATATATATATATATATATTGAACTACTCATACTCATTTATACTATAATTATAAGATATTCAATGAACTACATGAAAATTTGTAGAAAGTCCTTAGTTTTTAGCATATTTTGTAAATACCTTCATATTTGCACTAAAAGATATCTCAAAATTGTATATAATGTGTGATACCACCTAGGTGGTCTTATATATTTACACATATAAAGATACTCTCGTTGTGAGATACGGAATAGGGAGTAACTACTCAGGGAGTAGGAAAAGGCTTCCTATATATATATATATATATAGAGTATCACAACGTAGAGTATCTTGAACTAGAGTATGTATTCTATACTAGTATACTAGGTGGTATTCACACATTTTGTGTATGTACAATTTTAGACATACTCCTTTTAGTGCAAATATATGTATTTACAAAATATGCTGTGAGATGAATATGAGTATACCCAAAGTGATAAAGGAGTAGTCTTGAGTAGAAAGTATTTATCCTATATATATATATATATAATTGGTGGCAGTTCGCTCTCATTTATGCGATGTGAGTCGTTAAATTTACTTTCTTTGTGAGATATGAGTTGTTGAATCTCGTTTTTTCTCGGTTTCTCTCGTGTGTACGGTTGATCACCCATAGACTCCTCTCCACCCCCACACCCCAACTGCACAAGCTGGTACGCAAGAAATCCAAAGATTCCATCGATTTTTCCAAGAACGGATTACTGGTGGATTATTTATATTGTAGACTGAATACGACGATAATTAATAAGATATATGTTTTTTAATCTGTAGTATAGTAAAGTACGGGTATTAGACTAATTATATTAAAACTCGTAAGTACGACGCATCCGATGTAAGAGCCATACAGGAAGAAGAACAAACTCCCCGTCCACAATTCGTTTCCATTATCCTCCATTCCTCCTTCCGTAATCCATCCAATTCCCCGTTCCGTCCGGCGAAATGGGAGCCGCCGCAGCGGTCTCCAGCCTGGTTCCCGCCCCGACCCTGACCTCTCTTCGCCCCATCTCCCCTGCCACCACCTTGTATCCCTCCTCCTCCTTGAGACATCCGACCCCAACCGCTCGTCGCCCAGCTCGCCTCGTCGCCCTCGCCCGCCGCGCGCCCGTCGCCGCCTCTCTCGGTAACCATATCACTGCCCCCGCTCCTCTTCTTTCCTTGTGTCTTCTTTGTTTTTGGAGCGTACCTTGCCTGCCCCTGGCCTAGCTTCACCATTACTTCATTGACCAATGGCATTGAGTGGAAAGTAATTTTTCAACTGCGCTCTAGTTTTGCATGGGACTGAGTTGAGCTGCTGTCAAATTTTAAAATCCCTCTCAGAGTTTCGAACTACAGGCTTTACAACCGTGCCAATCTTCCTATTAAAAAGCAGCTACTTTATGAGTAGTTCAATTCGGAGTAGAATCTCGTGTAATGGCTGATGCAATTTTTACACCGATTCCAAAATGTTGGTGCCAACATTAGCTAGTACACTCTCCTTATATGCAGCAGCGGAACTGGAACGAAAATGACTTCGCCGCTTCGCCGTATACATATAACAACATATATAATTTTTAAGCAACATTGTATCAAATAGTAATGTGTCCAGCAATTTTAGCATCAATAATTTAACATAACCGATGACAATGTACAACGATAACAATATACAATGATAAAGAAGTAGCGATCAATATGTTTAGCAAAATGAGAAAAAATTACCTACCATTTGCCGATTATTTGAAAACTCAATTAAATATTGGAATCATGGTATGTTCAACAGTTAAAGAACATTATATTACAAACATACGTCCAGGAATACTTACTTTACATTGTAGTAAAAAACTCAAGTCAAATCCAAAGCTGGGTCCAACATGAGCACATGGATGATGGATCACGATCACTAGCAATTTCGCCTCTGTCCGATTTGCAATGAGCTAGGCCAGTATTCCAAAAGCCCAAATTGAAACCCCAAGTATTAACCCTATATTTCGAGAAAAAAATCAACAAAAAATAATCACATTGAAACCACAACTCACAAGTTTAGTATTTTTTGCCTGAAACAAATCAGAAGAACCGAAGATGTGGGACATTCCATATGCCGATTCCACAATTCATGACTTCGTCCTTCCGACAGGCAATTGGGCGAGTGACGCCATGGCCGGCGTGGGCCGCAGCTGAGGCCTCCCTCCGGGCTTCGGTACAAGGGGCTGCGACCACCGTTCGTCGACCAGGCGAGGCGATGCAAATCGTGAGCCATAGGAGCCGGGAGGGAGAAGAAGAGACACGGACTCCACGGTCACGCGACACGACGCACTTACACAAGACACAACTGGGAGTGATGCGTGGCTGGGCTGTTGGCTTCGATGCGTGCGGGTGTGCTGCTGCTATTGGGCTGTGCTGACTACTCGCGCTAACTGTGCCACACTACCGTGTCGTCCATTTGTCCTAGCCTAGCCGTGACCCGTGAAAGCGGAGCCGCGGGACTGCAGGAGACCGAGAGGTTGTGCTGGACTGGGGTGCACAACTTTTGTGGCACAGGGTGCACACATGGTATATATGGGTTAACCCCCACTAATTTTTTTGGACTTGGTGGCCTGTGACACCAGGTGGCCCTATTGGGCTTCGCCCCTGCTTATATGTAGCAATTTAGCGATCCGCGGTGGAATGGGTTATGAAGGGAAATGGAACATAATTGGTCGATAACATTAGCTAGTTTCTATGTGCTTAAGGTTATAACTAAACGCTTGTGTTCTTAATCTCAAAAATATATATAAAAGAATGAGTTTATTCTTGTGCCGCGGGATGATGGTCTCACCCTCGAAAAACAAACTCGCGCCGACTCTTTCCATCTCTCCTGTGTGCACCCGACACCCTCCCATCCTAAAAAAAACTGCTAATAAATGACGAGAAAATTGTTGAACAAAACTCCGCGACGTTTGCAACGCCGCCTACGACAGCGTCGACCAGGTGCACCACTGGGAGCACCTCGCCGGCATGCGGCATCCGTGCTGCTCGCGTCTAGAGAGATCCACAAGGGCCAGCTCTGCCGCACACGGAAGGCGCACTCGAACCTCTCGATCCTCCTCATTGACGACAACGTGGCTGCCGTTCCTCGTCTCCCACCATAACCGCTCTTTCGGCTGTGCACGCGCGTCCCCTCCCGCGCTACGGCTCTCAGCTCCTCTGCCTCCTCCCACTTCTGCTCGCTCTCGTGGAGCGTGTCCCATCTTATATACGATTATTTTTATTAGTTGCAACGCACGAGTATCTAACTAGGACACGATGATACGGGGAATCAATTCATTCATCGACATGTTATGGTTTGTTTACCTAAAAAAACATCATTGGTTCTGAGTTCTGACCTCAAATGTATGCATGACTTAAGCTATTAAAACTGTTTGGTCTAACTTCAAATGTGTATCTACAATTTTTCAATATAAATACGTGTTTCTTGCTTGCTTTGAACAACCATTTGAGATTTTGTTCAAACAAATTTTGAAGCATGGAATGCAATGCGGAATTGTTTTGCATTTCGATCATCAAATTTTTAGTGAGAGTCGATTGTAAAGCTTCCGCTTTCTACGCACACTTCACGCATTATGGAAATTGTTTCGTTCAAAATATGAGATTCCATCGCAACGCACGGACACCCTACTAGTATCTCCAAATATGGAACTCCACAGAGATGCTTGCAATTAACTAACCCTTTTTTGCTGGTCTTTGGTGCTCCTAGGGGTATCTCACGATATAGGGGTCAAGATGTCTGGCACCAACATTGTTGGCCAGAATAATTTACTGATTACTTCTACGATGCGCAACGGCTCAAAGAAAAGAGTGGCGGTTGCTGCCATGCAAAAGGGAATTCCTATGCTTTTATGATCGACAATAAAATTGTGGACTCGCATGACTTAGACGAACTCAAAGATAGAGAGTTACGGACTTGGATGGATAGAACGGAAGAAACAACACAAAGGAAGAAACGACCCAATGATAACTAGCAGCAACAAGCTTTAACAGCAGAAGAAGCTGCTACAAAAAGTCGGAGCTGGAGAAGCCGAAGCCAAATCTAGTAGAGAATCCGAAGCCGGTCGAGAGGCTCTGGCCTGATCCCATCTCTTCATCTCTCTTTCGAAACGACTCCCATCTCTTCCTTTCTTCCCAGCCCCGACCTCTTCTTCTCCACCCCACAGGCCAGCCAACGCCGAAGTCGAAGCAGAGGAGGGAGAGGCGGCTCCCAAGCCCTTGATCTGTGGGAAACGAACCGACAACCACATGGAAAATGCGCTGCTCCTCCTTGGCCCGGATTTGATCCTCCCCAACGCGAAGACCAAGGTGAAGGTGCTCTTGCGCGTGGACTGCAGGCCGGTGGCGCGACTCGATGGTCGCGGAGGCACAACACGGTCGTCGCAAAGGCGCAGCGCGGCGGCGGGCCGGCGGGAGAGGCGGTGACGACAAGCTCGAGGTTGCGGTGGGAGCTCGGGCTCGGATCCAGGGGCGTTCGGAGGTGGCCCGATCTGGGGGGGTGGCGCGGGCCCGGAGCACCAGGCGATGTCAGGCAGAGACGACGCCATGGGAGGAGATCGTCGCCGTTGGAAAGCTCCACAGCGAATGGGACGACCTCGACTAGAAGGAGCCCACCGCAGGACAGCGGTCGGCGCGACCGGGAGTAGAGGCGAAGCCAGCTGGAACCACGGCGCGGGGACGGCAACAACAATTGGCGGTAGTCACATGAGGATTCGTCTTCTTCCTCAACTCTAGGCTAGGAGGCCACCCCCGGGAGTAAAGATCGCTCCTCCCAGGGGTAGCAACAGCAGATGACGAGTAGAGCCTAAGAGGCGGCGACGGCTACAGTAAACCCTAATCCTAACCTTTGCTCTGATACCATGTTATGAATATTGTTTGTGTATTCATAAGGTTCAATGGGCAATATATATATATGGAGTATAAGGGGATATATCATATGCACATAAGGAAATACAAAAGACAGATAAGGAAATACAAAATGATTCCTAGTTTAACACCCTATTATAACATGTTATGAATATTGTGTATGTATTCATGAGGCTTAATGGACAATATATATATATAGGGAGTACAAAGAGATATGCCATATGCAGATAAGGAAATAAAAAGGCAGATATGGAAATACAAGAGGATTCCTATTCGAACACCCCCTCAAATGTAAGGCGTATGCAATAGCATTGTATTTGGAAAGGGTTGACAGTAAAATATGGAAAATCCAAAGTCCGAGTCTTGATAATGTTGTCATAGCATGCAGTTCTTGGAAAATATATCGAGTATCAAAAGATATCCTATTCGGGGTCGTGCGACAACCCATAAAGCACAAGTTGCAGGGGCTGAGAAAGTAAAGGCAAGCGGGAGCAAAGTCGACTGCGACAACACGACGAAGAAGATGATAAACTCGACAAAAATAGAGAAAGCTGTCAAATCAAACCGAAGAGGAATAGATAGAAGCATGACGGCGCATATCAAAACCCAAGATGGCGGCGACGTAGTGCACAAGAAACGCAACGGATGCACAGTGCGGAAGAAGGGCGATGGCCTTAGAAGCTCGGGGCGGCGGCTAAGAGAGAAGCGGCGACGTCATAACGACTTCTACGATCTGCAGCGGCTCGGAGAGAAGAGTGGCGGCTGCTACCATGCAAAAAGAATTCCTATGCTTCTATGACTGGCAATAAATATGTGGATTCGCATGGTTTAGACGAACTCAAAGATATAGTGGTACGGATTTGGATGGACGTAACGGAAGAAAAAGGACTCAAAGGAGCAGCAGACTACAACAATACTCTTTAACACCGGAAGATGCGAACAAAAATCCCGCCATCCGTGTTGTAGACATGGCATGTGCAGACGGAGGCACGAAGACTCAGCGTACACGGACGGCACGTAAGCAGATGCCCAAAGAAGCAATTGGCTAGCAGCAGCGAGCAAGCCGCTAATGAGGAGATGGACGAAGAGCCGAACGAATGCACGCGATTAAGGAGCAAACAAGCAGATCGAGCACATGCATACATGCAGATCAAAAAGTTCCATCCATCCATGCATGCATGCTGCTACAACGCGGCTCCCGGTGAGGACGAGTGCGCAGATGATGTTCCCAGCGGCTCGCGGACGGTCTCAAATAGCTCAGTGTCTTGATAGCATCGTGGTTGCTGCAGTTCGGGGGGCGTGGTGGCCTAGAAGAAGACGACGATGAGGTGCGAGCCAACGGCAAGAACCGATCTATTGATGCTTGTCGCAGTAGACGATGAGGTGCGAGCCAATGGCAAGAACCGATCTATTGATCCATGTCGCAGCAGGTATGGCAATGGCAGCTTCCTGATTGCGATTGGTCGATGGGAGCATCCGCGTATGTCCTTCGCGGCGTCGCCTCGCCGTCCTCGGACTCAGTGGAACATCTTCGATGATGATGACACAGCCGTCGAAGTCCTCTGGCAGCGCCATGGCAAACAATGAATGTGGCTTCCCCTGGGAGCGAAGATTGCTCCTCCCGGGGGCAGCGGGCATCGGAAGTGGTTGGAGGCTAGGTTGGAGAACCTTAGCTCTGATATCATGTTATGAATAGCACTTGTGTATCTATTGTAATAGCCCAATAGGCAATATATAGAGTACAAGAGGGACACAATACTAAACCCTAGAACAATAGGAAATACCACAAATACCCTTGACACTATAATCTTTGTAAGACTAAATTTGCAGGTGAGAATGAAATATTGAAGCTATATTGTTAATTTGTCTAATTAAATGTACTTTTCATATTCTATAGGAACATCCAGGTTGCAAAGTTTTTGGCCAGACTGGAAGCACGAATCATCACAGTGAGCTAACCAATATGGATTTCATTCCCTCCTTGGAGGGAACCACTGTTGCTCTGAGGGTTCCATATGTTATTTTCTGTGCTCCCTTCCATCTCGTTCCGATGATTACCCTGGGGGTGCGAGGTAAATGAGTGCGATTATAATATTCTATGCAATAGATTGTTTTAGAAAAAAAAACAGTTTTCCTATTTTTTGAAAAAACATAAATTTCTCCAAATTTGTGTGCTTTTCTAGTGCATAATAGTATAATACTAGCAATATGCCTCTAGCAACATTGGCTTGTGTGCGTGTCAGTTTCTTGTGGACGGTGGGAAAGGGGTTTTCATCAGTTTCCCGTAACCATTCTAGAACCAAAAATTTTAGGACCATTGATACAAATGCCCAGTTTGGGATGACTGTCCATGTCTGGGCTGTTTGATTTTGAGGTTTCATACCCAAGACCAAACTTACCTGGAAATTGGATAGATTGAATTTTGGGAGTTTAATGTCTGGTATTGGTATAAACCTTAGGGCACATATATCTTAGTGAGCATCAGTTGAGCACTTGAGATCAGTGCCTTGACATTGATGGCGGTGTATGTAATGTATGATTGGCGATAGTAACATCAATAATGACTAAGACCAGGAAGCAATCTGAGATGATGGCTGATCAAGCATTTGGGAGATCAGCACGGTGGTTCTAATTTAACTGCAGCAATGGTTGTCAGTGGCCAGTGGTGATGTCAGTATCATACTATCATGCAGACAGGGAATGTGTGGTGAGACATGATTGATCCAAGACTTGCTGGTCTTTTTTTTGTATTTACAAATGGATTAGGTGAATATATCTGGATGCTAATACAGTGACATGTGTGCCATACTGCCATAGGACTTTACATGCTCAACTTTTGATTTTAGTTAAGCAATGAATTTACGAAGTTAGTCTGCATATTCTGCAGGGATCATAGTTGTTTTGGTGATAAAAGTTAGTCTGCATATTCTGCAGGGATCATAGTTGTCTCTAGTCTCTACCCTTTCCTTATTTTGGCTCTTTTCGGTTATAAAATTCCGGTAAATGAAAAAAAGACTTGCACAAGCCAAACTATATAAATATTTTACTTAACAGTGAAAACTTTTCTAATCTAGGAATATTGCACAACTAACTCTTAACCTCTTGTAAAATTTAGTGTTACTGTTTTAATCATAATTTTCCTTTTTCTTTTATAGGATTGTTCATCTGTTCCAATTGGCAGGAGCCCTCGTAGTGATGTCATTCTAAAAGCAGAAAATGTTGTTCTTGAGGCAGGAGGCTGTGTTCTCAGCCTAGCAGGACTTTATATATCCTCAGCAAGTGACTATTTGTTATTCCAAAGTGCAAGCATTAATTAATGCAAACTCTTATACATTATGATGGATAAAGCTGGTAAAACCTTGACTTGAACACACAAAATAGATAGAGGTGCTCATGTTTTCTGGTTGAGGAAAGGAACTTTGGACTCACGACCAGATCATATCATCAATCAGATTCATTACTGTTAGAGATATTTTAAAGAAAGGGTGTTAGAGATATGTAATATATCCTTACCTGTACCCTATATATATTGGCCCTTTGAGCCTCTTCAATCGTACACACAGTTTTCATAACAATTACGAGGTTAGATAAACTACATATTTATCTCAAATGCATTTCTTGTTTATACTCTTTTTTATTTATCCATCTTATCATTTGACATTATTACTACAATTTTGCAATACTGTTAGTGTCATGTGGGGATGTACGTATACGTGTCGTTGTCGGAAAGGAAAAGAGCAACAGATTCGGCTGCGCAGGAGGATAAGTCTGAGATAGAGTTGGCTTTGGCAAATTGAGTTGTAACCGATTCGGTATCTTTATTTAGCAGGTTTTGGTTAGTACCCCTTCAGGGCCAATTCGTATTCCAGTAGATGAGAAGTAGTATATAAAGATATAAATTGTAAACGAGAAAGATAATAAAGAAGTCATCTTCCTCAAATTCTGCAATCTTACTGTCTGGTTCTGTCTTTCGATAGCCAATCTGTTTCGTGTTCTTTCTGCTACCTGAGACCACGGAGCCTTCAACTTCCAACAACGAGGGCGCTGTTCGTCCGACAACGCGTTACGGTTACTGTTTGTGATCTCGAACGCGAGCCTCTGACAGTTTGTAAGTTCTTTAATAGCCATGTATTCATCTGTCTGCATGAACACAGTGCAAAATAGCTGCTATCTGTCAAATGTCGGTACCTTTTTTTTTTTAACTTGTTTGATGAATAAGCAAATGCATTCAAATTTATACATTATCTATAGTAAGCCTTGATATATATTACATTATTGAATGTTAGGAGGCAAGTTTTAAAACTTATGATTTATTTTTTTGGTTGCTTGAAGTTAGATACTGCCATCTTCATAATTATATACCAGCTGGGGGCTAGAAATTCCTACATCAACCGGGGAAATAATAGCTAGAAATTCCAACATTAATAAAAAAAGAAACATCTTGATCATCCATTCTTTTTTTAGATTTATATATACTAATTGGAAGCCTCCCACAAGCCCCCACCTTAATCCTAGAAATAAAATAGGCTAGAAATATCTACATTAGTCAGAAAAACAACAACAAATTCCCACATTAATCGAAAAAAGAAAACATCTAGACTTTAGTAAAATACCGGAAAAGTTTCATGGGGGGCGAATATACCGCGCTGTTCAATCAGCATGTTATGTGTTGTAATTGTATATGTTATATTATTTGCAGGATGCTGCTTCCCTTGCAATTGCCATAATGACAAAGAAACCTCAGGGTCGTATCTTTCTGGGCTGTGACAATAAGCCTCTTTCCAGGTCAGTGCTAAGCTGCTTGTTTACATCAATGACATTCGTCTAGGTTAATTTTGCTGTGTATCATGACTGTACTGATAGCACAACGGGTAACTTTGGTCTGCCAATTACAATGAAGAATTTCAACTTTGCAGACAAGAAATAATGGACTCTGTCAACAGAAGTGGAAAATTTGACACGAAGTTTCAAGGTTTTGCTGGTTAGTTTTCAACCTGCTCCGATGTTCTCATATTTTAGTGCACAGGCATTAGCATGTCTTGCATAATCTTCAATTTGCCTTAACTGCAGGTACTGATGGTCCATTATGGAAGAGGATGGAGAATTCGAAAACTCGGGCTGAGATCGTTTGGGAGCCCGAACACCCAAGCTTCACAGAATTCCTTGGTCTCAACAATTAACATTCTTTCATATAGTAGAATTCTTCTGGCTCCAAATGAATAGCAATAGCAAGGGGATCGTAGAAATGTGTGATATGGTGCGAACTAGTTATTTCGTTTTCCTTTCTCGGCAGTTTTCCATAAACTATGCAAACACTGTACGGTAAGACGGTTTATATCTTGCTCTGCTCGATGCTTGCCCTCATTTTGCCATTCTGAGTTTCTGACTATTGAGTTCTGAACGCGAGTTTTTGACTGAAATATGCTGCTACCTGCGTCCTGATTGCTTTCCTTTTTGGGTCAACATCTATTTTATCTTTCTTTCCAAGTACATATGTTCCGAAGGCTTTATTTATCTCTGATGTCTCATATTGTGTAGCTTTGTTAAATGGTACTAATGCACTAATACCATGGTCATAAGACAAGGTTGTTACTTGTTAACACGATTGCTTAGCTCGATGATTGTAGGACCGAAGAGTCGGTTTTCAACATCTGGTCGTACATCCTATGTTCTAGAACAGAACTGAATTTCTCAACTGCAAGGCGCTGTTGCCCCCATCCAATGCATTTCATTTTCAGAGCACTCAGCAGTGGAACAAACCAAACAATCATAGAACAAGTAGACATCATTGATATCCTCACGTGTCTCACGTGTAGGGATGCAAATGGAGTGGATAGTTTCTGACTGTCTGTCCAAATAAATTAATAGTTTAAAACTGAATATCCGTGATTTTTCTCGGATTTCGGATTCGGATAGTTATTGTCGGATGTGGAAAACGAATTCGGGAAGGAGGTATCTGTTGGAATCGGAAAATTCGGATCTTATTCGGAGTCTAAAACTGAATATCTGGGATTTTTCTCGGATTTCGGATTCAGATAGTTTTTGTCGGATGCGGAAAACGAATTTGGGAAGGAGGTATCCATTGGAATTGGAGCTATTTGGATAATTTATCGGATAATATCCTTTAAATACTATTTTAGATATCCGGTAAACTCCAGGCCCAGTGGGCTGGAGAGAGAAATCAACCCATTTTGGATATCAGGTAAATTCTAGTCCCAGTGTGCTGGAGAGAGAAATTGGCCCAGAGGATTTTCAATATTGATTTTTTAAGAAAAATACAAGAAATCTAAATAAGCTAAGAAAAATAGTAAATGAACTCGGAAAAAATCTAGAAAATTTACAAAAAATACTGGAACATAAGGAACTTAAATAAAAAACTTTTGAATTTAATGGATGTTTGATTTATTCATATTAAATCATTTTAATTCCTAAAAAATCTATTTAAGCTTCGTTAAATTATAGAAAATCATTTTTTTTTATAAAACCTTATTTTAAACAAAATATTTTTAAAAACTAAAAAATAGGATATTACAGACTTGCTACTTGTCAACGTTCTATGTATCCCCAATTAGTTATTGATACTTGTATGTAGGCTTTGTATATATCTTGTTATGTAGTTGGCTAGTTACATTTTGGATATCTTTTGTACTGCTATCACTATAACCTGCTGCTTGCTACTACTTTAACTAGTTGTCGTGGCAGTATGATGTAGTTAAATTTGCTTGTTGAATTACTAATGTAGTTTCATTTTGGACATGCAGTATGATTGATTGATCTTTATATATGCGATATATGTTGTTTTTGTTTTCGTGCAATATCCGACTAAATATTCGTGATCGAGACAGTCTATATTGGGTTCGGCATGTATTCGCTTCATAATCATGATTGAAATTATCCGCATTCGTATTCGTATCCAACAATGTCTGTATCCGACTTCGATTATAAGAAGAAAAAAATGGAATGAACGATATCCCCGTTGCACCCCTGCTCACATGCACTAAAATTCTTTCATTAGTTCGATATTTTGGTCAAACTGATACCATTGCATGTACTAATCGCAAGAAATAGTCTAGTACTTCGGACTCGTCAAGGTTGGGGCCAAAACCATTCACCCCTTCGTCAAGTGGAATTCCAATGACAATTGAAAATGACATCACAACAACTAATAAAATTAAAAGATATATAACATTTCAACCCTTGCAACAGGAAGGGGGGACTGAAAGAATTTTCTGTGAACTCTCCTCTGACATGTGGGCCTCAGGCCGTCCTTGCACCGGCCTAGTCTTCTTGGACTTGCATGCTTTGTGGATGGTAGTAAACAATTTGCTTACACCCTCTCCTTTTGGGTCCTAAGCAACCATTTGCCCCTCCTTTCTCCAAAGTTGAAGCAACACATACACATCGCAAGAGTCAGACGGAGCTCTCCCTCTCTCTGAAAAGGAAGGGGTGTGGTGTGGTGTGGTGTGGTGTGGAGTGGACACCATGGGATCCTGCTGCTGCATGGGGTGCAACGGCGACGGCGGCGGCGGCGGCGGCGACGATGGTGGCGGGCTCGACCCCAAGGGGTTCCTGCTGGCCCTGATGATTGCCCTGGTGCTGTTAATGCTCTGCCACCGGCCTCAGCCCCGCCGGAACTCGTACGTCGTCTACCGGTCCTACTGATCGGATGGACCCGGCCGGTGGATGGACTGATCGGACGGTCGCCGGTGACCGGCGTGCCGTCCATGATTGACCATGGACCGTCGTGTTTGGATCGATGATGCAAAAGTTGAAGGTCTCCTTTCCTCGTCTCACCATGCTCTGATTCCATCATTGGTCAATCATACCCTTTGTAGTAGCAAGCAAGCTAGCTGAGTTTTTATTACTATATGTTTGTTTGATCGGCACCGTATCACGGAGGTGTTAGCCTGATAGGTGATGTTTTTTTAATGGTAATCGTTGTGTAGGCGAAACCAGTACTAGTGAACTGCATAAAAGGGGTATACTAGCTCTTTGATGTATGAATCATGGAAGTAATCAATCAGAAAGAGAGATTATACGGCACATCTATATATACATGTTTCTTTGGGTTATATATGTTTGTATTTCTCTCCTGCTCTGTGTTTATGTTTTCCGGTTTGTCCTTGCTTGTTCCCATAAATATTTTGGATTTGATTATTCTTTGAGCAAGATAAAGAGACCATTATTCATATGCATTAAAAATCAAGGTCTATTTTGATTCACAAACAAGCATTGTTTCAATCTACCAACGTACTTCAAAATTTGGAAAGTTAAACTGTACGCACCCTAAATCGCAGATACATCAACAAAGAACAAATTAATGAAAGGGCGTATGAACCAATGAACAAACAAACAAATAAGGGGCCCACTTCTGAGCCTTTGCTCTACCTTGTAAATGCCGTCTCATGTTCGATGGTCCTATGAAAGTTGACGCGGTGTTTTTTTGTTGTAGGGTACAACCTTACAGCTTTGAACGAAAAATTATTGAATTTTTTTTATATGCCACAACAAATATTTTGAATTCTTAATCTATCATTGCAAAGTGACATCTCCTTTATATGCTCTTTGCAAAGTCGAATCTTACCATTTTATGCCATTGTTGACCACACAAGTCAGAATCGAGTTGCGCAAAGACTATTTTGCCCTTTGTTATTCTTCATGTCTCTCACTCCTCCTGTACCTCTCGGTTGATGCTCTCGCCCCAACTCCAACCACCCCGCTATCTCCTCCTCGCCCTGAGAACCTTATCCCCCACCCATGTGCCCCTCATGTGGCGACGCCTCCCCTCCCACCGCCTCTCTGCTGGCCCGTCGCTTTCCTCTCTCCCGAGCACCTCTGGTCCATAGCCTTCCCCTCTTGTCCATCGCCTCCTCCGCCCCACCACCATCGCTTTTGGGTTCCTCCCGCCCTGGCACCTTCCATGGTGGCAGCAATCCCCCATGATTCACATTGTCCTTCACTGCCGCTTCCAAGGCCGTCTCCATCGAGGAGGTCGAGTAGCTGCACCACATGCTCGAGGAAATCATCCGGGAGGAGCCAAAGCTAAAGCTTTCTCAGCCGGCGGCAGGGAAGGGGGGAGAGCGGAGGAGGAGGACGAGCAGGTGCGGGAGTGAAGTGGTGGCGGCGGCGGTAGCGGCGATAGTCATCCCTATCTATGAGATCCAGATCCTTGCTACATCTTATCTCCTTGAACACCAGCAACACCAGCACAAGCAACGTTGTGGGCTAAGATGACATGTAGGAAAGAGATGCACGCAGAGGTGCACACGCGGCTTGAGCAACCTGTGAGCCTAGTCCTCCGGTGAGTTCGCCGCCGGTGACCCCCTTCCCCTCCTCATCGTTAGCCGTCATTATCGCCAACCTCCCTAACGCCACCTCTACCTCCATCAACCTCAAAAACGGAATCACCATCGCTGGGAACATTCGGTGCTCGCATCCTCCTTCCTCCCCGCCACTAGGGTTCGCTGTCGGCGAGTTGCTTTCTCTTTTTCAGATGCCACACTTTTCCTCCCCGTTTCGGCCAACTCAATCCATCCTCGTACTAACCATCACCGCCTTAGAGCTTGTGTGCTGCCTTGTCGGGGCAGCGAAGTGCTCAGGCTCTGGTGATGGAAGGGGGCGGTCAACCAAGAGGAGGCAACGAAGAGGAGGGGAGGCGATGTTGGGGGCGAGGATCTGGGGGATAAGAGGGAGAGAAGGGGGGGGGGGAGAAGGAGAGGATGGAGAAAGAAGACGAGGGTAATATAATCATTTTTAAAAAATATAACGGGAAAAATCTAACTGAGTTGACTGCAATGGCATAAAATGGTAAGGTTCCGACTTTGCAATGATATGTAAGGGAGATGTAACTTTGCAATGACAGATCACAGATACGAAATATTTATAGTGACTGCTGCACCGAAACGACGACTAGAGGGGAGTGAATAGGAGTATGATCTCTTGTTCACTTTGATTGGATTCAATACGTTTTTCACTCCAATAGCTATGAGAGCTATGAAGATCATTGTACAAGTATAGCGGAAGACTTGTATTGAATACAATCGAAACCCCCAAGCAAAACAACCAAAATCACTAAAAACTCAATTCACAAAGAGTTGGGTGGTCAGACCTCTCAGCCTAGTGGTCTGATCTCTCCATGGGCGATCGAGCCTCTCCAAGGGGGCGGTCTGACCTCCAGCAGGATGAACAGTAAAATCAGCCCGAACTCGAAATCACAAATTAGTCTAACTTTTGATCCACAACTCCAAACTTTATGAAAGTTGAAACATACCTTCTCTAGGATGTCAGGAACCTTTTCCAATAAATGATCGTGAAGATCATTACCAAAGTTCCGACCTTTTTCTGTTTGAATGAAGGTTGCTTTAAAATCGAGTCAAAACCAAAATATGATCCAAAAAATTGCTCGTGGGTGATAGATGATCAAGATGATCCTAGATGCATTCCCACATATCATAGCAAGCAAGATCAAGTAAGAAACCAAAGGAAAACGAAAGGATCAAAGAAAGCCCCAAAATCACAAAAGAGAGGGCAATAACAAGAAGGGACTCATTTTGAGGAATCTTGCTTGGATTGATTCGAGATTGATATTGGTTTACAGCTAGTCCATCTTGGAGGACAAAGACTCAACACTTGAGCACACAATCAATCCAACTCTCTAGAACCCTAACCTCTCCACTATCCTCTCTCTAAACACAAACTAGGGTTTCTTCAAATACAAGGGTTCAGAGGTGCACAACCAGCACCCTCCCCTATTTATAGTGGAGGCTAGCTTCTAGAAGGACATTCCTAATGGGCACCCGTTAAGCCCACACACAAACAGGTTTAACTCACGTACGCATTTCAAAGCGCCGTCTTCATCTTTTCTTGACCTAAACCACTTCTCCTTGCACCATGGTTTAGCAAAAAACCATCAAGGCGGTATTTCGGGTGAAGTTACAAAAATACCCCTTCTCGATCCTCCTCCAAAGACTGAGTCCAAACTTCATGAAGTAATCCCATGCTTCGCCACGAGTAAGTTGATCAATGGCTCTCTTCATGTTGGCAAGTCTCTCCCATCTGGCTCCCACCGAAACCACCATCGCACTTGTACCGACCCCTGCGTCGCTTGATGCAACCCGTCGCACCGAACTTCCCTTTCGCTCATCCTTGTCCATTTTGATCCATGCTTGAGTCCATTGACCTCACCCGACATCCTCAATCGTTCTGAACCTTAGCTCTCCAAGCCTAGTCCCGATCATCCTCGCCATTGACCATCGTTGACCTCCAAGCCTCCTGCACAACAATAGACCAAAAAATTGATTCTGGGAACAAGTTATTTACAACTTGACCCACGTTAGTCAAAACATGCATCATGCAACACATATGCACGGAAACCCATGAACTTAACCTAACCTACAAACATCGCCGTCAAGCTGGCCGGCGAACAAGTCAAAACCGGTCAGATGCCACCCATGGTCGGTCACGACCCCCGGCGAAGTCGACCGCCACCTTGCCGATCGACCACCCAAAGAAGGGACTTAGCCAATTTTCCTCCCTGGAAATCTGAAGCATCTCTGGAAATTTCAAACGAATAAAACTTTGACTTGGAGCTCCAAAAATTATGAGACAAAGTATAGGAGAATCCCCTCTCTTGCCTATACCCTCTATTTTTGGCCCAGCTCCAAACTCAAAGATATTTTTATGGCCGGTCAGACTGCTGCCTATTGGCCGGTTTGACCGCCAGTCTCTTAGCCAAAACCCTGGCTGGTCTGACCGCCAGCCACAGCACCCGAGGCTTGGCTGGTTTGACCGGTGACCTGACCGGTCTGGCCGCCTATTGCCTGACAGCATCGGAACTTTTGCCGAAAATGCGTGTTTCGACAAACCCTCAATACCATTGCTAATTGTAACATCATCCTAAGATCATGAACATATCCCCATAATATGCACAATCTCCCCCTTGATGAACACATTAGCAATTTCCCAAAAAAGTAAGTTTGAGGTTTGAAAATAAAAATACTCGACGTTTTTGCGTAAAGGAACAACTTGGTCCAAAAGCAAGAGAACGCAATGGACATAACTAAGTTGGCTTCAAATTAGCATAGGCAAGCAAGATAAGGCAAAAGAAAGCAAGAAAGCTTCAATTTCCATAGAAGAGTAAAAAATCTCACTTAAGGTCGATATGAAAGAATAATTGTTCAATTTGACCTTTGATCATTGTGAGGTTCCAAGAATTGCAATTCAAGTTCAGAAATGGCAATAAGATCACAAGAATGCAAATTAGGATACACCCCCTCACTATGATCACCATTTTTCAGAAATTTTATTTTCTCCATTTTTCTCCAAAAGGCTCCCCTTCTATCATTTTTGTTATATCTCTCCCCCTTTCACAATGGAGTCATCATGGAATCATGCCTTACTCTCATCCAGAGATAACAAGTGCAAAAATGAGAAAGAAGCATAAGAAAGAGCATACATGAAGTGCAAAGGAGTGACTTTATTTTTTTTGAATTTTCCAATTTTTAGTACAAGAAGTTTTGGAGATTACCCAAAAGAGCAAGCTAGTATTTCGACTATTACTCAATACATATCAAGCCTGAAAGCTAGCAAGATTATGTTAAGACATATATATCAAAGCTAAGCTAGAAGACTCAAGATAAAGCGATGAATTGTAATAATTTAAACAACGCTTCAAAATTAGCGCGATGAATTGTAATAATTTAAACAACGCTTCAAAATTAGCAAGTTCATCAATAGAGATCTTAAAGAGATAATGATCATGTCAGAATGTCAATGTGAGATCAAGAAGCTAACAATGGCCATCCTAGGACAAAAAGTCCTAAACTTGAATTATTTTGCTCAAAGTACCTCAATCACCTAATTTTTACAATAGTTTTTATTTGCAATGAGTATTGATGTTGATTAAAGGTCTATCTTAGTGAAGAAGATTCTGACTAGGGGCCATCCACAAACTCTTCCTAAACTTCAACTAGGGCGACAAATCTTGAGGTTCATGTTAATTTTGACAAGCAGTCCTCATGAGATCGTCTGGATCATTAAACTATCTCCAAATTTATGTCTTTGATATGCAGTCTCGTGAGAATAGTTTGGTACAATTTAATCACATGATAATCTCGGAATTTGAATTTTCATTTTGCACAAGAGCATTTTTAGATTCATAAAGGAACAAGAAGCTTAAGAGATGTTCAATCCTAGATTCAAGAGCTAATAAAGCAATTTTGATAGGGCTAATATCACAAAAAGATCACTAATTGTGCAACTAGCTAAAAGATCCACAAATTACAATTTTTAGTTCAAGTTGTCTTAAAGTTCTAGCTCATTTAGTAAAGACTTAGCTACACATGTGAAAGCATGATAATTCTAACAAGTCAAAGAACTAAACATGAAACTGAGTACAAATTGAAATACTAAGGCTCAAAAGGGTAATAAGCAAAGCTTCATCAATTTAAATGACAAGCAGTAAAGTTTATATAACAATGCATCTTTTTATGATTTTCATATGAATGCAATATGATACAATGAGATGGCAGAAAAACTTAAAAGCCTGAAAAGATAAAAAAAAAGAACCAGCAAGTTCAGAAGAAGATCTAGGAAAGATCAGATGGACAAGGAAACCTTAGAAGAGAACCAACTTCCCCTCAAACCAACCCATAAGGGTAAATTACCCCTAACTCACTCCTCAAGGTGGAAAACCTAGTTGGGTCTAAAGGCTTGGTGAGGATATCAGCTAACTGAGCCTCAGACTCCACAAATTCTAGCACAATATCACCCTTCTCTACATGATCTCTAAGGAAGTGATAACAAATGTCTATGTGCTTGGTCCTAGAATGTTGCACAGGGTTCTTAGCAATATTAATGGCATAAGTGTTATCACAGAGAAGAGGAACACTAGCAAAAGTTAACCCATAGCCCTTAAGAGTGGACACCATCCACATTATCTGACTACAACAACTAGCGACAGCTACATATTTAGCTTCTGCAGTGGATTGTGCAACAAAGGACTGCGTCCTAGAAGACCAAGAGACAAGAGAAGTGCCTAAGAAGTGACAAGTGCCTGATGTAATCTTCCTATCTAGTCGACAGGTTGCGGAAACAGAATTAGAAAACCCCCGAATGGACAAGGAAGAAGAGTAAGAATACCAAATGTTATATTGGAGGGTAGAGTGAAGGTACCTGAAAATGCACTTGATGGCTTAGCGATGGGAAGTCCTCGGAGACGCCTGAAACCTCGCACAGATACAGACCGCGAAGTGGATGTCCGGTCTTGAGGCCGTCAGGTACAGGAGGGAGCCATTCATGTACGGTACTCGCATTTATCCTGTAATACTCCGGAAACGGTTCGGTAGAAAGAAAGAGGTCGGAGAGAGTAAAAGAAATTGTTTTCAGCGGAAAATTCCAATCTTGGGAGTAATCGTTATTGCGGACAACCTGGGCGCAGTCATGCGACCTGTGGCCCATGAGGGGGCCGGCCAAAAGGGGCACCACTTCCCCCAAACCCTAGAGCCTCCACTCCCTCCCCCTTGAGCCGCCCCTCCTCCCCCTTGAGCCGCCCCCATTCCCTTCTCCCCTCCTCCTAGGCGCCTCCCCCTCCATTGGTGGCTGCCATTGGTGATCCCCGGAGCTGCACACCCGGTCTCCCACGCGTTCACCTTCGTTTCTTCCTCCGCCGGGCGCTTGCATTCCAATCGGGTTTGTGGAGTTGGGGCTGGCCAAAGAAGGAGTGGGGAAGCCTTCGGGAAGTTGATCCTCATCGTTCTTCAGGTCTACAAGGGTAACGAGAGACCCCATCGCTGTTTGATTGCGTTAGAGTTGTCGATTCAATGTTTTTGGTAGTATCGCGTAATCTCTGTCAGTAGATCGGTTCTGTACAGAATGTTGCAACTCGGTTTTGGATGTCTTAGAGGCAGAAGTGGATGTCTTCGCCTTCTAGAGTTTTGTTCCTTATTTCATTAGCTTTCTTTTGGCACCTGGATCACGAATTTTCACCCAGTAGATTAAAAGTTATGACTGTTTTACTACGTGCTGGTCTGTCTGCCAGAAATGCTGGGTATAGTAGGTTGAACCTAGGTTTTGATCTAGTTAGAGTCAGAATCAGGTTGGCCACCCAACTAGGTTTATGAAGATAATTTCACCATGTTTCCATGCTGATAAACATCACTTTATTTGGATCAGTGGTTTAAAAGTTAGAGCCTTTTCTTTAGGGCTGTTCTGAATTCTGGGCAGACTGCAATTATAGTTTTTCATTGGATGATTAGACCTCTGTATTGGCCGAATTAGAGTTTACCACCAACTAGAGTTTTGTAGCCAGTTAAGTTAAGAAAATTTGAGCACTAGTTTCAGGTCTTTTGGACTTACGGTTTTTTATTGGTGAATTTTCTAGTAAAACTGCCAGATTAGGGATAATTGAAATGTTTGGGTAAATTGATCAAATTGAACTTTTATTTGGTTAGTTTGGCTAGAGATTGAGGGAGGACACGTGTAGCATTGCCATATTCGTTTGCCCTTATTTCGATTATTTTATATTGTAGGCGGTGAAGCGGCGAGTGGAGGGGTATCTCAATTACCTCCCAACCCGTTGCAGCGCGGCAGGCAAGTAAATTATATTCTATGATTGATGCCATGTATGATGTGTGAATGCATGATTACCTTTGTTCGTATTTGTAGATGAATGCCATGTGTTCTTTTCATTTATGAGTACAATTTAAATATTGACATGGGATCACATCATGACATGCATACATTACTTTTGTAAGACCCATCAATTCCAGTATGGGCACTTGAAATCCCATCAATTCCAAGATGGGTACGTGAGTCCACCATTCCAATGTGGGCCACGTTACGTGAGTCCACCATTCCAATGTGGGCCACGTTGGACGATCGTATGAAACGTTCTTCATACGATTACTTTAAGTGAACACCGACGGGTGATTCACTCGCTATACCGGTATATGCTGCAATATGTCCATTTCCTTCAATGCACCATTCCACTTCATTCATTCATAAATTCGTTTCCAGTAAATGTTCCAAATATGATTGTGATATATTGCTCATTGTATGTTTGATTGTTACATACAGTTGCTTGCTGAGTCTTTGGCTCATTCTTGCTTTATTGTCTTATTTAGGTAAATGACAAGGAAGAATGATCTTGTGGAGGGTAGTTCATCACGATGCACTCACTACCTTATAACAAACAATTTGAGGACTTTTACTGTCATTAATTATGACTTGCGTGCATTGTAATAAGCCATCATGGCCTTGTTTACTATGTCTTTCTGAATTGTTTACTTCCATTACGTTGATTAAAACTGGATGATGAATGCTTGTTTCCGTATAATCTTAATACTTGCTTCACCTTATCATGCGTTATGATGTTATTCAATTGAAGAGTAGTGGTTGTAGGTGACATCTTGACTTCCTTATAGTCAGGGTGTTACAGTTGGTATCAGAGCGGGCTTCAGGTCCGTGGTAATAATATTAAAATGACACACTGTGCACAATAGGAAGGGTTGGGTAAACCATTGTTTTTCCGCAATTGCTTGGTTATGTCTCAATTATTTTGTTTATCAGTTCGTTGAGCTAAGTATTTGATTTTCGTTCTGTTGTGTTGTTCTTAGATGGCAAGAGGTAGAGGCCGTGGTCGTGGTCGATCCACCGACCCGTAGTGGTGGTCGTGGCGCGGTCCGGCAGACTACATCGTTTTAAATCTGAAGGATTGGTGGTCGGTATCGAGGAGATTGCCTCATTGCGCCTCCGGTTCTTGAGCCACCGCCGCCTTGGTGATCTCATTCGAGAACCTAATAAGGAGAATCAACAACTCCGCCAACAATTGCGCGTGCCATTCTGCGCCGCCGCTTTGTGGCGGAACTCATTCTTCGCCATTGTTCCACCCGAGGCTAGGATGAGCCTCAGTGAGTGGATGTCGCCGTCTGGACACTTTTGACGAGCAGCACACCGTTCAGTGCGGACTGGTTGAGGTACATGGAGCGTCAGTTTGGAGCCTTAGAGCTGGCATCCGCGCAGAAGGCGCGATTTGTGGCCTTTCAGCTGAAGGGCCAGGCCGACATCTGGTGGGAAGGGGTCCTGTCTTCCGGGACACCGGTAGCAGTCTTGCTACTTGGGAGGTTTTTGTGGAGAGGTTCAGACACGGCTTTATCCTCGACTCCTTCATCGAGAAGATGGAGCAATCACTCGACCTTTGTGCAAGGAAAATGTCGATATCTGAGTATGAGGCGGATTTAACAACAGTGCGCTTTGTCCCGGCCGTGGCAAGTGATGATAAAGAGAAGGCTAAGAGGTTCGGCGGGGCCTCAATCAGAGTATCGCCTGATTAAGAGCAACGGGTCTCACGTGACTTTAGCTCGGTGGTTGAGCGAGGCTAGAGGATGGAGTTGGAAAGAGCTCCTTCGTCGCAAGGGCATGTTGCTAGTGGTTACATTGCTCTTGGTGGATCTGGCGGTGGCGAGCGGAGTTTCGGTGGAGGTGGTGGGTCTTTTTGACCGCTGCTAAGAGGTTTCACAAGAACCAACCCTCCCGTCCGGTTCAAAGCGATGGCGATCTTCTTCTTGACGCCACGTTCTTCATCTTCGCCTACGAGTTGCGTCTGTGCAGTCGGGGCATGAAGTGTTTTCGGTGTGGTAGCGGGCATAGAGCTTGAATGTTCCTTCAAGGAACATGCGATGAGTGTGGTCGGGAGGGCCACAAGTCCTCAGTGTGCAAGCAAAATCCAGCTAGTATCATCAAATGGGAGACCGTCCCAGCAGCTTCTTCCTCCAGCTTCCACAGAGGTTCAGTTCAGACTCTGACAGCAGTTCTGCACCACAGTACCCTCCAGCATGGGGTCCACCTGCAGCTTTTACTCCGGCGCCTCCTGCAGGGTTCTATTGGAATCCCACACCATCTGCACCTCCGTCGTTTGTTCCTCTAGCAGTTGTTTCCAGCTTTCCGTCGCAGAGTGTCGGTCGTCTTACTGCCGGTGCATCGAGGGTCTCGCCATGCCCACCCCGAGACCTTGGGGCGTCTGATGTGGTGACAGTACTTTACTTGTGGATTCGCATGATGCCTTTGTCTTTGTTTGATTCGGGGCTACTTACTTGTTCGTGTCTTTGGAGTTTGTTAGAAAAGTGGGTTTGAGTTTTGACTTATTTACGAGTCGATGGTAGTCGGCTCCCGGGAGGACTTATTTCTAGCTCTACCGTTTGTCCCGGTTGTTCTATACTTATTGATGATGAGGTTTTCACTACGAATCTTATGGTTATTCAATTGGCACCATTCGATGTTATCCTGGGTATGGAGTGGTTATTCCAATACCGTGCCAAGATTTGTTGTTTCGGAAGACGGTGACCTTGCTAGCTCCTTAGGTGAAGAAGCGGTATTCTAGGGGCGCACCGTCGATTCGATATTTGTCTTGGCTAATCTATTCCTAGCCGTCGTGCATCGACCATCGGATTACTTTGCTCCTCAATGAAAAGACCGATTCTTTGCGGCGTATTGAGGAGATTCCAGTTGTGAAGGAGTTTTCCGATGTCTTTCCTATAGAACTTCCCGGAATGCCTCCGGTGAGGAAAGTGGAGTTCCGGATTGATCTTGTTCCGGGAACTCGGCCTTTGTCCAAGTCTCCTTACCGTTTGGCTCGGCCATTTCAGGAAGAATTGAAGAAACAATTGGACGACCTGCTGTCCAAAGGTATGATTCAGCGTAGCGTATCGCCTTGGGGGCGCTGTTCTTTTATTAAGAAGAAAGATGGCAGCTGGCGTATGTGCATAGATTATCGGGCGCTTAATCAGGCGACTGTGAAGAACAAATATCCTTTGCCTCGCATTGATGATCTTTTCGACCAGTTGAAAGGAGCCAGAATATTTTCTAAGATTGACCTCCAGTCGGGTTATAATCGATTCGAGTTCGTGGCGGGATATTGAGAAACGGCTTTCTCTACGAGGTATGGCCATTTTGAGTATAAAGTTATGTCTTTTGGACTAACGAACGCTCCTGCAGTTTTCATGGAAGCCATGAACAGTATGCTGCACCTATACCTTGATGATTTCGTTGTGGTATTCATAGATGATATCTTGATTTATTCCAAGACAGAGGAGGATCATACCCACCATTTGCGGTTGGTACTTGAAACTTTAAGAGAGAATCAATTCTATACCAAGCTGAAGAAATGTGAGTTCTGGATTTCTGAAGTTGGATTTTTGGGTCACGTTATTAATCAGAAGGGTATTTGATTGATCCTAGTAAGATTTCGACGGTGGTAGAGTGGAAGAGACCAACCAATGTTAAAGAAGTAAGGAGTTTTACAGGTTTAGGCGGCTATTACCGGCGGTTTGTGGAGGGTTTTCAACCATTGCTAAACCGATGTCGATTGACACGAAAGGTGTTAGGTTCGATGGTCGATGCTTGTGGCGCAGTTTTGCACTTTGAAGGAGAGATTAGTGACTGCTCCAATTCTTACTCTTCCTGAGCCTGGGAAGAGATTCACTATCTATTCAGATGCGTCCATAGTTGGACTTGGCTGTGTACTCATGCAGGATGGTAAAGTGATTGCCTATGCATCGAGACAGCTGAAGAAGCATGAACAGAATTATCCCACCCATGATCTAGAGCTTGCTGCAGTGATTCATGCTTTGAAGATCTGGCGTCATTATTTGTCTGGCGAATCTTGTGATGTATTCACCGACCACAAGAGCACGAAATACATCTTTACCCAGAAGGACTTAAACTTGAGACAGAGGAGATGGCTAGAGTTGATCAAGGACTGTGATCTTACTATTCAGTACCATCCCGGCAAGGCTAATGTGGTAGCCGATGCCTTGAGTCGCAAGGCGACACCTCCTATCCTCAGTTGTCTTATTGCGACTTTGGCGTATGGATATTTCTTTACGCTGCGGGTACCGCCTGCATCGAGACTCGATTGATTTTAGAGTCACCCTTAGGAGCGGGTGCGAGTAGCACAATGACAAGATCGATGCTCCAACGAGTGAGAAGCGATGTCTTTGAGGGCAAGCAAGGTCACTTCAGTGTGGATAAGTTTGACTCTTTGCGATTTAAAGGACGCCTTTGTGTGCCATAGGAGTCTCAGGTTAAATTGGAGATTTTGAAAGAGGCCCATCGTACTCCTTATACCGTACATCCTGGTGAGACCAAGATGTACAAAGATTTAAAGAAAAGTTTCTGGTGGAAACGGATGAAAATTGATATCGCACAGTATGTAGCTTCATGTGGGGTGTGCCGGTGGTCAAGGTCGAGCACAAGCGACCGATAGGATATTGCAACCCTTGGAGGTACCGGTTTGGCCATGGGACGATATATCTATGGATTTTGTGGTTGGTTTACCTCGCACGCAATGAGGAAAGGATGCCATTTGGGTTATTGTGGACGGTTCGATGAAGTCGCACATTTCATTCCTATTCGTACAACCAATTCGGCAAGCGATTTGGCTCCTCTTTATGTACGAGAAATTGTGCGTTTGCACGGAGTGCCAAAGACCATTGTGTCTGACCGAGATGCCAAGTTCGTTTCCAAATTCTGGGAAAGTTTGTAGAGTGCATTGGGCACACAACTCCGTCTTAGCACAACCTTTCATCCCCAGACAGATGGGCGATCTGAGCGCACCATTCAGACATTAGAAGACATGCTCAGGTGTTGTGTTTTATCCTGGAAAGGGAATTGGGAAGAGCATTTAGCTTTGGTAGAGTTTGCTTATAACAACAGTTATCATTCCGAAGTATTCGAGCTGCACCATACGAGGTTCTCTATGTGCGTAAGTGCGAGTCCCGTTGTCTTTGGGATGAGGTTGGAGAGCAGGCGATCTTGGGCCCCGGCGGGTTCGTGCACGATGGCTAGAGTGGCGAAGTTAAGCGAATTTGTTGGTCGCCCAAAGCCGCGAAAGAGCTCTGTTGATGTCGAAGGCGAGATTTGGAATTCGAGGTGGGAATGAAGTTCATTGAGAGTATCGCCATCTAAAGGCGTAGTGCGTTTGGCACCAAAGGAAACTTAGTCAAGGTATGTTGGACCCTTCCCAATCGTGTACGAATTGGGAAGCTAGCTTACCGCTTGGACCTTCCGATTCTATGAGTGGGGTTCTAGCGTGTTTCATGTTTCGATCTTTGAGAAAGTTTCGAGAGACCGGATCATGTCATTCCTTTGGAGCCTTTGATTGTCAAGCAAGACCTTACCTTGAGTCCGGCCGGTGAAGATATTAGAAGAATCGAGCGGGTTACGAGGAACAAGACCCAAGTATGTCAAAGTTCTTTGGTCTCATCACCGAGAGAGGCCACTTGGGAGTTGGAGTCCGCATGCGAGCAATACCCGACTGTTCGTTAACGTAAATTGTTTAAGTTGTAATTTCGGTAATTTTCTTTTCGTTGGATCGTTGATTAGATTCGAGGTCGAATCTGTTAAGAGGTGGGTGTAATACTCAGGAAGCGGTTGGTAGAAAGAAAGAGGTCGGAGAGAGTAAAAGAAATTTTTTATTGGAAAATTCCAATCTGGGGTAATCGTTATTGCCAGACAACCGGGCATGATCTTGCGACCAGTGGCCCATGAGGGGGCCGGCCGGCCCAAGTAGGGGCCGGCCAAAAGGGGGGGGGCACCACTTCCCCCCCCAAACCCTAGAGCCTCCACTCCCTTCCCCTTGAGCCGCCCCTCCTCCCCTTGAGCCGCCCCATTCCCTTCTCCCTCCTCCTAGGCGCCTCCCCTCCATTGGTGGCTGCCATTGGTGATCCCGAGCTGCACCCGGTCTCCCACGCGTTCACCTTCGTTTCTTCCTCCGCCGGGCGCTTGCATTCCAATCGGGTTTGTGGAGTTGGGGCTGGCCAAAGAAGGAGAGGGGAAGCCTTCGGGAAGTTGATCCTCATCGTTCTTCGGGTCTACAAGGGTAACGAGAGACCCCATCGCTGTTTGATTGCGTTAGAGTTGTCGATTCAATGTTTTTGGTAGTATCGCGTAATCTCTGTCAGTAGATCGGTTCTGTACAGAATGTTGCAACTCGGTTTTGTATGTCTTAGAGGCAGAATTGGATATCTTCGCCTTCTAGAGTTTTGTTCCTTATTTCATTAGCTTTCTTTTGGCACCTGGATCACGAATTTTCACCCAGTAGATTAAAAGTTATGACTATTTTACTACGTGCTGGTCTGTCTGCCAGAAATGCTGGGTATAGTCGGTTGAACCTAGGTTTTGATCTAGTTAGAATCAGAATCAGGTCGGCCACCCAACTAGGTTTATGAAGATAATTTCACCATGTTTCCAGGCTGATAAAAATCACGTTATTTGGATCAGTGGTTTAAAAGTTAGAGCCTTTTCTTTAGGGCTGTTCTGAATTCTGGGCAGACTGCAATTATAGTTTTTCATTGGATGATTAGTCCTCTGTATTGGCCGAATTAGAGTTTACCACCAACTAGAGTTTTGTAGCCAGTTAAGTTAAGAAAATTTGAGCACTGGTTTCAGGTCTTTTGGACTTACGGTGTTTTATTGGTGAATTTTCTAGTAAAACTGCCAGATTAGGGATAATTGAAATGTTTGGGTAAATTGATCAAATTGAACTTTTATTTGGTTAGTTTGGCTAGAGATTGAGGGAGGACACGTGTAGCATTGTCATATTCGTTTGCCCTCATTTCGATTATTTTATATTGTAGGCGGTGAAGCGGTGAGTGGAGGGGTATCTCAATTACCTCCCAACCCGTTGCAGCGCGGCAGGCAAGTAAATTGTATTCTATGATTGATGCCATGTATGATGTGTGAATGCATGATTACCTTTGTTCGTATTTGTAGATGAATGCCATGTGTTCTTTTCATTTATGAGTACAATTTAAATATTGACATGGGATCACATCATGACATGCATACATTACTTTTGTAAGACCCATCAATTCCAGTATGGGCACTTGAAATCCCATCAATTCCAAGATGGGTACGTGAGTCCACCATTCCAATGTGGGCCACGTTACGTGAGTCCACCATTCCAATGTGGGCCACGTTGGACGATCGTATGAAACGTTCTTCATCGATTACTTTAAGTGAACACCGACGGGTGATTCACTCGCTATACCAGATATATCTTTGCAATATGTCCATTTCCTTCAATGCACCATTCCACTTCATTCATTCATAAATTCGTTTCCAGTAAATGTTCCAAATATGATTGTGATATATTGCTCATTGTATGTTTGATTGTTACATACAGTTGCTTGCTGAGTCTTTGGCTCATTCTTGCTTTATTGTCTTATTTAGGTAAATGACAAGGAAGAATGATCTTGTGGAGGGTAGTTCATCACGATGCACTCACTACCTTATAACAAATAATTTGATGACTTTTACTGTCATTAATTATGACTTGCGTGCATTGTAATAAGCCATCATGGCCTTGTTTACTATATCTTTCTGAATTGTTTACTTCCATTACGTTGATTAAAACTGGATGATGAATGCTTGTTTCCGTATAATCTTAATACTTGCTTCACCTTATCATGCGTTATGATGTTATTCAATTGAAGAGTAGTGGTTGTAGGTGACATCTTGACTTCCTTATAGTCAGGGTGTTACAACTCGCATTTATCCACGGCTTCTCCTTCCTCATCTGGATTCAAAGTAGTCGAAGTCGCCATGGGAGTGGTGATCGGCTTGCAGTCACCCATCTCGAAGCGCTTGAGCAGATCCTTAGTGTACTTCGTCTGATGGATGAAGATCTCTTCCTTGCATTGCTTGATTTGAAGCCCCAAAAAGTAGTTGAGCTCTTCCATCATACTCAGCTCAAATTCCCTAGACATGGTCTTAGAAAAACTGGAAACAAGAGCATGAGAAGAACCACTGAAGATAATATCATCTACGTAAATATGAACAAGCATGAAGTCGTTACCATGCCTAAGAATGAATAGAGTCCTATCTACCTTACCCATCTCAAATTTATTCTTATGCAAGAAAGTCTTAAGTCTATCATACTAGGCTCTTGGGGCTTGCTTAAGACCATACAAGGCTTTGGATAACTTAAAAACATGATGTGGATAGTTGGGATTCTCAAAGCCTAGGAGTTGCCTAACATACACTTCCTCCTCTATGTAACCATTCAGAAATGCACTCTTGACATCCATCTGGTGCAGCCTAAAGCCCTTAGATGCAGCAAATATAAGCAGAATACAAATGACTTCTAATCTAGCAACAGGAGCAAATATTTCATTGACGTCTAATCCCTCAATTTGGCTAAAACCCTGAGCTACCAATCTAGCCTTGTTTTTAACCACAGAACCATCCTCACTTTGTTTATTTTTGAACACCCAACAGGTTCCTATCACATTATGACCACTAGGAGGATCTACTAGGTTCCAGACCTTGTTCCTCTCAAAGTTCTCTAACTCCTCATGCATGGCATTAATCCAGCTAGAATCACATAAAACATGTGATATATCGCGGGATTCGAAAAAAACAACAAATACAGAATATGAGTAGAGACTTGGATTGTGATACGTTGAGCAAGTGACTCGCTCATGAAGATGACCAATCATCTGATCCGAAGGGTAACACATCTGAATGTGAAGTGGAGCGCCCGTGAGAGATAGCATTTCTTCGACCTCCGCAGGTACTGCTGATGATGAAGATGCAGTAGGAGCCTCAACTAGAGGTGAAGTAGTCAAAGCATGTTCTTGAGTTGGAATAGGAGCGTCAGCAGCAGGTGGAAGAGCATCATCGACTCCATCATCATATTCCTCCACAAAGATGTTCTCCGTCACCTGTGTTTCACCTGAAACATCTGATATAGCTCCAGGGCTAGTCTCATCAAATGTGATATTGCATGTCTCCTAGACAACGTTAGTCTCAACATTAAAAACCCAAAAACCCCTCGAATGCACAGGATAACCCAGAAATAAACTATCAAAAGTTCTTGACTCAAATTTATCTAGATTTCCTATCTTGAGAATGAACACTTAGCTCCAAAAACTCAAAAAATGAGAAACAAAGAGTTTTCTACCAAACCGAAGCTCATATGATGTCGTGCCCAAAGACGGTCTCAAGAAGACACGATTGGCAATATGGCAAGCTGTAGCAATAGCTTCGGCCCAGAACCTCCTCGGAGTGCTATACTCATCTAGCATCATTCTAGCCATCTCGACTAAGGTTCCGTTCTTCCTTTCCACCATGCCATTTTGTTGAGGGACGTGTGGAGAAGAGAACTGATGCTCAATACCACTCTCAGCACAAAAAGAGGCAAATTAGGCATTCTTGAACTCCGTGCCATTATCACTGTGAATCGCTCTTAGGGCTCCGGGGAGTTTAGAAGCCAAATGAAGAAGACGATCATAAAAATGATCAAAAGCTTCATTCTTCGAAGCAAGAAAGAACACCCAAGAGTATCTCGAAAAATCATTGACTATGACAAAAATATACCATTTGCCACCAGCTGACCGAACCCTAGCAGGACCAACAATATCCATGTGATGCAATTGTCCTGGTCCATCAGTCATGACCATAGTCAATGAAGGGTGTAAGGCGACAACTTATTTGCCATGCCTACTGGGCGCACATACAACATCCATGATAGCTGAGTTTGGGCAAACCTCTCATGAAATCAAGGCTACTAACCCGCGTCAAATGATTAAAACCAATGTGCCCCAAATAATGGTGCCAAAGACAGAATTCAGAAGAAGATGCAATCAAACACTTAAGAGATCCAGCAAGAGATTCAGAAAAGTCAGCTTCAAAGATCCCACCAACTCTAGAAATCCCAAAAACAAGCTCACCAGCTGAATCAAGCGACAAGTATTTTTCTCAAATCTAGTCACATAGCCATCATCAAGAAGCCGCGAGACAGAAAGCAAGTTGTACCTTAGCTTTTCTACAAGGGCGACGTCCTTAAGGATGAACTTGTCGTTCACTCTAATCGATCCCGTTCTTTGAATCTACCCTCGTGTATCATCTCCAAAGGTAATGAAGTCATCACCCGTCGATCGCGTGAAGGAGGTGAACCATCTTGAGTCTCCGGTCATGTGGCATGAACAGCCAGAGTCGATGAACCACATGTTCTTCCCCCTTCCGCGGCAATCCTCATCGATGTCCTCGGCGTCGACAGAGTCGACCATGAAGCACATGCCGGTGAAGTCCTTTGCCTTCCCTTTCTTCCTGTCTTGAGGTAGCTCTTCCTCCTTGTCCTCCTCGCTCCTAGAGTCCACATCGCTCATGGATTGCTCTCCAAAAGCGGCAAGGACCCGGTGAGCAGCCTTCATGAGCTTGACAGCATCAAACTTGGACTTGTTCCCTTGAGGCTTCCTACAAGCTGTCTTCTCCTCCTTGTGGTTGCCCTTCCCTTTTAGCTTGGCACAGTTCGCCCGGATATGTTAGAACTCTCCACACTCATAGCATGTTACAGGGCCACCTCTCTTCTTATTTCTCACATTGTTATAGGCCCGTGTGATTTTTTTGGCTAGGAGGGCCCACTCGGCCTCATGGTACTCTCAATGTCCTCTTCATGGATTGCAGATAAACATGCAAGTGAAAACCCAGAGGAAGACTCAGAAGAGTCATCAGAAGTTCTCTTGAGAGGGTCAGCGACCAAAGCCATATTCACCTTCTTAGGATGATCAACTCTCTTGATCTCATGGGTCTTCAACTTGCTTTAAAGCAACTCCAAAGTAAAATCAGAGAGATTGACATTCTCCTCAATGGCAGCAACCTTAATCTCCCATTCCTTGGTGTTGATTGCAGCCAAGATATGGGTGGTATTTTTTGACTGAGAGTACTCAATGTCGACTACTCTCAGCTGATTGTGCACCTTGTTAAAGCGAGTGAATACATCATCGATGCTCTCTCCATGATGCATCTCGAACTTATTGTATTCTCGCTTAAAGACCATTTGACGTACTTTCTTAATTTGGGACGAACCCTCATGATAGGTTTCGAGGTGTGCCAAATCTCGTCGTCAGTCTCAAGATGATAAATCTGTCATACTCTCATCTACCAAGCCTGGCATATAGAAGGTTCTTTACCTTGTGGTTGTTAGCCAAGAGGGTTGCTGAAGTCGGCGTAGCAACCTCGGGCAAGACGAGCGGGGTTCGAACAACCTCCCATACAGCTTGTCCTTCACTCTGAAGGAAGACACATATGCGATTCTTGTAATAAGCATAGTCGAGCCCATCGAGGATATGCAGTTTGGTGGAGTACTTCTCCATCGCTAAGTTCAGTGACCGGTTAAGATCAAGATTGAACTAACCGGGCTCTGATACCACTTGTTGGACCAAAATGGTGACTAGAGGGGGTGAATAGGAGTACGATCTTTTTTTCACTTTGATCGGATTCAACACGTTTTTCACTGCAATAGCTATAAGAGTTATGAAGATCAATGTACAAGCATAGCGGAAGACTTATATTGAATCCAATTGAAACCCCGAAGCAAAACAACCAAAATCACCAAAAACTAAATTCACAAAGAATTGGGCGGTGAGACCTCTCAGCCTAGCGGTCTGACCTCTCCAAGGGGGCGGTATGACCCCCAGCATAATGAATAGTAAAATCAACCTGAACTCAAAATCATAAATTGGTCTAACTTTTGATCCACAACTCCAAACTTCATGAAACTTGAAACATACCTTCTCTAGGATGTTAGGAACCTATTCCAATCAAGGATCGTGAAGATCATTGCCAAAGTTCCAACTTTTTTCCCGTTTGAATGAGGGTTCTTCAAAATTGAGTCAAAACCAAAATATGATCCAAAAACTTACTCGTGGGTGATAGATGATCAAGATGATCCTGTATGCATTCCCACATGTCACAGCAAGCAAGATCAAGGCCAGAAACCAAAGAAAAACGAAAGGATCAAAGAAAGCCCCAAAATCACAAAAGAGAGAGCAAGAACAAGAAGAGACTCATTTTGAAGAATCTTGCTTGGATTGATTCAAATTGATGTTGGTTTACAGCCACTCCATCCTGGAGGACAAGACTCAACACTTGAGCATACAATCAATCCAACTCTCTATAGCCCTAACCTCTCCACTATCCTCTCCCTAAACACAAACTAGGCTTTCTTCAAATACAAGGGTTTAGAGGTGCACAGCCAGTACCCTCCCCTATTTATAGTGGAGGCTAGCTTCTAGAAGGACATTCGTAACGGGCACCCGTTAAGCCACACACAAATGGGTTTAACTCACACACGTATTTCAAAGCGTCGTCTTCACCTTCTCTTGACCTAAACCACTTCTCCTTGTACTGTGGTTTAGCCAAAAGACATCAAGGCGGTATTTCGGGTGAAGTTACGAAAATACCCCTTCTCGACCCTTCTCCAAAGACTGAGTCCAAACTTCATGAAGCAATCCCATGCTTCACCACGAGTAGGTTGATCAACGACTCTCTTTATGTCGGCAAGTCTCTCCCATCTGGCTCCCACCGAAACCACCATCGCACCTACATCGACCCCTGTGCCGCTTGATGCAACCCGTCGCACCGAACTTCCTGTTTGGTCATCCTTGTCCATTTTGAGCCATGCTTGAGTCCATTGACCTCACTCGGCATCCTTGATCGTTCTGAATCTCAGCTTTCTAAGCCTAGTCCCGATCATCCTCGCCGTTGACTGTATTTGACCTCCAAGCCTCCTTCACAACAATAGACCATGAAATCGATTCTATGAATATGTTCTTTACAACTTGACCTATGTTAGTCAAAACATGCATCATGCAACACATATGCACTAAAACCTATGAACTTAACCTAACCGACAAACATGGCCGCCAAGCTGGCCGGCGAGCAAATCAAAACCGGTCAGACCGCCACCCATAGCCGGTCTGCCCGCCACCTTGCCGATCTGAACGCCCAGCAAGGGACTTAGCCAATTTTCCTCCCTAGAAATCCGAAGGCTCTCTGGAAATTTCAAACGAATAGAACTTTTGACTTGAAGCTCCAAAAATTATGAGTCCAAATGTAGGAGAATCCCCACTCTTGCCTACACCCTCTATTTTTGGCCCAGCTCCAAACTCAAAGCTATTTTTATGGCCGGTCAGACTGTTGCCCATTGGCCGGTCTGACCGCCAATCTCTTAGCCAAAATCTGGTGGTCGATCGCGGAGGTGGCGGTCGACCGCCATCTGAGCTAGTCGAGACCGCCACCCTGGTCGGTCTGACCGCCACCCACTACACCTAAGGCTTGGCCGGTCTGATCGCCGACTTGACCGGTTTGACCGCCTGTTGCCTGACACATCGGAACTTTTGCCGAAAATGTGAGTTTCGACAAACCGTCAATACCATTGCCAATTGTAAAGCAACTAAATCTTGGCTCTTCGGTAGCTTCTTCTCTCACGACATGGAGAGAATGGGTGATCTACGACTAAGTGCTGCAAACGACGAGGCTCCTTCCTCATATCACAAGGAGGTGGACATACAAGCACAACAGCTTCAAGAGAAGAGGTCGTAGGAGAGGCAACAAAGTTAGTAGGAATCGAAGAGGATCCCCTAACTATACATCTGTAAGTGAAACACAACATAAATTCGCCTATGTAGACAGGGATTAGCATGGCGATTCAGTAAAAGCTTAATTTGAATTTTTAGAAATCACAACAATTTAATGTGATTAATTTCAATTTAATTTAAATTAAAAGTTATTTTGCTTGTGTTCCTTGAGTTCCAGATAATTTTTTGGATTTTTATAAGAAATTTTTGGAGTTTATTTGCTATTTCTTTGAGCTCAGTTTTATTTAATTCAATTTCCTAAATTCAAAAAATATATTTTTTTTTCATTTTCTCTCGGGCTCAATCTCTCTCTTCGGCCCATTCCTTCCCCCGCCATCTACCGGCATGCCCAGCCAAAATCCCCGCCTCCACTCCCGCTTTTTCGCCTCGCCCCGGCCCGCTTCCTTCTCAGCCCAGCCGTGCGCCAGCCCACTTCCTCGCCAAAGCCGCGCCAGAAGTTGCCCCGCTTCCTCCTTTCACTGCCCAGTGGTCCCACCTTGTTAGCGCCATGTCGCCACGTCTTCATTGTCTTCAACCCGGAGACCTCCAGTTCTGAGTCTGCCTCACACACGTAGCGTCGCCGGTCTCAACTCCAACACTCCATTCCCGAGCCTATAAAAGAGCGGCCACCTGTGTTAATTTTCTCACCTCATCCACCTCTCCCAAACCTGTGTTAGCTAAAATGCTAAGTCTCAGGAATTGCTACTACTTAATCTAGTTCAAACATAGCTTTGTGCAAATAAAAGAACCATGAACCTCCCGTGATAATCCTTGCATGCATAATAATTGCATTGTGTGTTAGCTCGGGAGTACGGTTGTGTACTCATGGTCGCTATTTATAATTTTTTAGTCAGTAAGTATAAAAGAAGGCTCCATTGACAAGTATAAGTATTGGTCAAGACTGAAGATCAAAAAGGCCAAGAAATGGGTTGTGAGCCCTAGTCGATTGCCTGTGGGTATATCGTGAGGCTTCTACGTGTTATAGTGTTATTCTGCTTTCGCTGCCGATTCTTTGAAGGTATTTGGCCTGGTTGGTCAATCTGAAAAATAAATGTCTTAAGGTATATTTACGCTTTGTTTAATATTGTGCAATAGATTTACATTTCTATGATATGTGTTGATATGCAATAATGTAACTGTGAGCACTAGCCACTGATCCAGGGACTGGTTCTGTGAACACTGAGGATTCCAAGTTACAAATTTGGGGTCTGACACAGTTGGTATCAGAGAAATATGGACTCTAGGTCACGACCTTAGTTAGCATGGCCGTTAGTTTCATTAGTGGAAATTTTCAAAATCTATTTGCACCTACAAAAGCTTTGTGTTTTCAAAATCTATTTGAACCTACAAAAGCTTTTTGAAAATATAAGTAATATTGCCTATTCTCATCCCTTCTAAATATTACTCTCTCTTACCTATGTTGGATATTCATTTGATTTCAAAAGATGATTGTCTACCTCTTCCCTTACCCTAGCTTCAAAAACTTAAGTTCGGGAACGTGACAACTTGTTAGGCTAGGGCAATCTCATTTTGAGTAACCCTTGTGCGCTTGAATGTGCACTCCCATATGTGTATCCACGAGTAGACGTTGTACTGTTTTGAGATTTCAGTTGGAACCTGTGTACTGCCTACTTTGCCCATGGGCGTCGTATTTTGTAGTAACAGGAAAAGCTTGTTTAAAAAATTTGTGTGATTGTTTAAGCCTTCCCGGCTTTTCGTATGTTAAAAGTTTAAAACTTTAAGAGAAAATGGTTTTAGTGACCTTATCCCCATGATCATTTCCCTATCTCGTGCTAATGCCCTTAATTCTTTGCTAAAAGAACCAATAGACGACAAGACCAGCCTAATAAGCATACAAGATCAAGACGAAGCTCCGTCAAAATTTGCCAACCCTAACAAATTATCCGAGCAATGTCCTTAGGCGTCAATGCACTTTGAGTAGGGTACAAGCAATTGACCAGCAAAAACTCGCCGGGACGAATCGAAGAAATCTTACGTCAAGGTGATGTTCGAAGATCGTAAGATAGAGCCACCCATCAACTCTTGCTCAAAGAAGGACTGAATCCCCACAATAGGACTGACACCACCGCTCCTTGGTACCCATCGACCCGCCACATGTTTCGGGGATGGTAAGGTGGACCACATTGTGTCATAGTCCCAATGAGTGCCATCTAAAATGGCTGCTCACCACGTAGGTTGAACTACATCGACGGATTCTCCGCATAGCTATAAGCATCGCAACCACCAAAGCCAAAATGGAAGCGCTCTTTGACCAAGAAAAATAGACCATTATGATGAAAGGCATGTAAAACCATCTGGACAATGGATTGATACATGCTATATCCTTAGGTCTAGACGATGTCGTAAGAGACCCGCGTGATAAATAGTGAATGAAAATGTATCAAGGATATCTTATGATTGTTAGAATAAACCAAATATGTGGCATATTTGTAACACCCTGTGTAACATCCCAAAAAGTTGGTCTGTTTTAAAGTTTTAAAAAGAAAAATAACCATTAGAATTTTTCTACTAAAGTTAAAGTTTAATTGGAAATTTCACAGATCAAAAGCAATTTAATATGATTAGTTTCAACATCAAATACTAACAAAATTATTTTAATTGGGTTCTATGTGCTTGGATATATTTTCTAGAATTTTTCTGAGTTCATTTGCTATTTTCTATTTGCTATTAGGATTTTCCGCTATTTTATAAAAAAGAAAAAAACTATTTTAATTCTCAGAATAGTAGTGGGCCGAAACCCAACTACTATTCGGTCCTACTTTGTCCTATCGGCCTTTCTATCCGAGTCTGATCCAACCTTGGCACCCAATTCTTCCACAGTAGAAGCCTAGCGCGAGGAGCCTCCTCGCTATACGCCTCGTGGGGTGGCCCGTATATCGTCTTCCTCAGGGACTCCTCCGTCCATGTCCAAGTTTGCGTCGCCGAAGCTGCCGTCTCTCCCTCGGACTCTCCCCTCCTCGGTGCTATTTAAACCAAGCCACCCGAGCCAATTTGTTCGCCTCATCCATCTCCTCCAAAACCCTAAACTCTCTGCTCCAATTTCGTCCTCGTCGCGCCGAAATCCGCCGAAGGACCGAGTCGGCCACCGAAGCCTTCACCGGCGGAATTTGTCGCCGTCAGACATCTCCACTGCGTGATTCCACCTCCGTTGGGACCACATCATCGTCAGCTACGCGGTGCTCTCATCATTTCCTCCCGAAGACCCCAACACCGTCGTTTTCATTTTCATCATCAAACCGGTCGCCCTTGCCAAACCACCACCTCCAGTAGCTTCGCCATGTTCCCGGGGTTCAGTTTTTACACTTTGCCGGAGTCGCCTCGCCACCGTCAGCTCCGTCACCGGCCAGTGCTGCCCTGTTCTCCCTCTCGGCTTTCTCTATGTGCCAGCATGGCCACCATCTCATCGGCAGCTAAGCGCCATGTCGCTCCCTATCTCGTGTGGCGCGTGCATGTCGCTGCCATGTGGCATACCAATTTCCACCCGAAGCCAAACCTCCTTGAACTCAGTCCATAGTGGACCAAGTCAATGACAGTGGGTCCCACCTGTCAGGCCATTTTCTTGTCTTTTATTTTTTTGGTGGAAAATCAATGCTGACGTCAGCTGATGTCGTTAATCGATTTTTTATTTGAAAAGTAATTATGTAAATCCGAAAATTCTGATTTTTCATTATTTCATGTGATTTTAAACTTCCAAAGCCCTTATCTTTTGCATCCGAACTTCGATTGAGCCCATCCAAATTTCTAAATTCATCTAAATTCGAGCTCTATTTATCTAATATTTTTATTTAATTTTTGGAGTTGGTTTTACCTCTGTGTTTTATTTATTTAGTTTATTTGCTCTGTTTACGAGTGAACATTGATTCTTCGGGCAATCTTGAGCAAGGAGGAGTACACCAAGATCAAGACCAATACCAGGATCTATTCCGAGGTAAGCCGTAGTCCTTTGATCATATTGAACCTATGATTTCAAAAGTATATTATTTTATACAATTGCATGCTATCTTTATATCAACTGTTTTGGGATTAGTTATCATCTGCTGTCATTATGCCTCCATTGATTATTTGAATGCCATGAATCCTTTGTCACCCTAGTATGGATAATTTTAGTTGGACATATTTGTATCACCAACATGGGTATCGTAGTTATGCTTAGTCAAGCTTAGTTACGATGGGTTCATCATCATATGTGTCATAATGATTAATCTTAACTTAATGAGATATGAAATCGTGGTGGTTAGCCACTGTTGTTAAAATTTGAGTACCATGACAGGGGATATCATTGGTTGTAGTTAAACAAAATGGTTTTCGCTCAGGCGAGTGGATGGTGGATAGTGGGGGTGTGGATTTAACACGTTGTGGGTTTGTGGAAAGATCGTCTGAGTAACTTGTCAAGGACTTATTCTTGTGCGCCATTGAACTGAGCCGTAACCGTACAACCACATGTCCTATATGGGCGGGACCTAGCTGATTAATTAGCAATGTCTTAATTGCGGTTCTGTCTTGGAAGAGTGAGTTACAGGGTACGTACTAACTATAGCACAAGAGGGGCCACATGCAGTCGGATGGAGACATTAAGTGTTGAAACCTTAGCAGTCAGAACTGGATTAAGGAGCTTTGTAAAGGTTTTATCACGTGCTATAGACTGCCTACCTAAAGTAGTGGGCAGTGGTATCGACGGATGCCAAACAGACTAGAGAAGTCGTGTCTTTTGGATCAGGTTGTACAACCTCTGCAGAGTGAAACTATTCGAATAGTCGTGTACACGTTTATGGATGTGCTCGGTGATTTCACATGAGAGATAGAGTTTGTTATAAAATGTGACAGAGTGTGAATGAGAAGTTCACTTGATGAATATAATGTTTATCTAGTGAATGGGTAATTCACTTGGTGGTTTGTGTCGATTGGTGAATGGGGAATTCACTTATCGTTGGTTTGGTTGGGAAGTGAATGGGTAGTTCACTGGTTGTTTCCAAGAAAATGTTTACTTATTTATTATTCTTTTCAATTACGTATTTCAATTTATTTACTGTATTTATTGCAAATGCTGTTTTTTGCAAAAGAACCATACAACTGACCTTTGGCAAGCCTTGCATGAATACTATTTGCATACATTTCCCTAGAGCCTGCTGAGTGCTTTATGTACTCACGACTTATGCCTTTGTTGATTAGTTGAGTAATACCAAGATGCACAAGAGTTCTTTCAGAAGGAAGACTATGAAGGTTTTGCGGATTATGATGCGTTCTCCACTTGATTGCCTGTGGGCATGTTGATTGGCTTTCCAAGTTTCGCGTTCCGCTGCAAGAGTTTATTTATTTCTTTAGCCCTGCGTGGCAAGTTAAGTAAACGTTGACCATAAGGTCCAGTCATTATTACTATTTGTTATCTTTGAGATCTTTTTACTTAAATCGAATAAATAGATGGTATTTCATCACTGTTTCCTGTGTGAGCTAGCTACTGACCTGGGACTAGTTCATAATACATAGAGGGTTCCTGAGACAAATTTTTGGGTCCCGACACCCTGGCCCAACACTGAGCCCGGAATACCGCTAAACTACACTATCAATTTCAACATCAATTAGCCTATAATTAGAGCAAGCATATCAATGATAAAACCCATCCACTAGTCATAATAACACAGGCATAATGATATGACAATCATAGATAATTTAGTCCTAGGAGCATTGCAAGGTAATAAAGCAAGATTAACGCAAACCAATCGATTAAGTCTGTTGAATGAATAATCAACTCTAACATATCATCTAAGGTTATTCAATACCATCATGTCCTAGATATAAATCATCATGTTATAATTAAAGTTTATCATGTCCAATGAATTCAATAATTGAGTGTACGTTGTGATTCCAAGTGCGCTAGCCCTTCCCGAGTAAAACGTCATCAACGTTCACTTAAAAACAACAATAGAGCAGGAATGAGTTCAAGACTCATCAAATACATAATAAAGCCACAAACAACAGTTTATCAACCATAATCATGGTTATCATCATCATCTATCTATTTAATACCATTCTCATATTCAAATAAACTAGTCATATTCCATATAGGTAAAGTTGCACAATTTAACAATTTACTCATATATGCAAATGCACCTCATGCTTATACTCATATACATCTCATCAGCTGATACCAGTATAGCTGAGTGTTCATTCATTAATAACACACTCCATCCTTCACTCCCGTAAAGTCCACACCGAAGTAGGTTTTTATCTAGAGCACTCCGCACTAGTCATTTATCTTTCTCACCGACCTCACCGAAATAGTTACATGACTTTCTCACTGACCTGGCTCGTGCAACTTCTATCATGATGAATGTAAATGATACAACATTTTTAATTATTCATCAACATAATTCATCTCACTAACTCAATATCTCATTCTCATTAACTCAATATCATAATCGCATTCACTCAATGTGATCAATGTCATGTATAAGAATAAGCTTAACAAAATCATAATAAATAGCATGATAAGTAATATCAATGATAATGACGAATAACCCGTTGTTTACCACTCTACCATGTACTTGCCTCAACCGCGACGAAGGATGGCGAGTAGAGGGCCACCTTTGTTTCACACCACCAACTGAGTATTCATAAAACATACTAGAAAACAATCCAAGAGTAGTACAATATTACAAAATAAATAATTAACACCACTCCTAATCGTAACCCAAAACAACCCTGATTTCCTCCCTGAATTCAGTTCTATCCAAAATAGAACAGCTAGCTTTCTAAAATCATAACTTATGATCTACAGCTCCAAAAATCATGATCTTATACTCTCTGGAATCCTTAATACATTATCTAATTTTTTTTTATGGAGATCAAAACTCCAAAATAATCCATCTATTTTTAATCTATAGGTTTATACACGCTGCTAGAACCCGACGAACTGATCAGACAGATAACTTACATTCTACCCAACCAAAATTCGCGATCCAGTACTCTAAAGAAATCTAACGCAATTTTCTATCTCTTATCTAACTAGATTGAATTCTAATTCTGTGTCTAACTATCTCAAATCACCCTTGCAACGCTTTGCCCTAATTTGGACTAATTTGGACAGAAAGTTCCTCTACCTTCACAAAGACAAAATGATTTACAAAATAAAAAGCGATAAACCACGGGCACTTTTAAAGGTTCCAGATCGGTACCCATGGAGACGTAAAGCCGAACCATGACTTTTCCCACGTGATTCTCCTCTCTTCCCCTTCTATTCTCTTCCTCCTTCCCTTCCCCTCTTCCTTCTGCTAGTCCCTTGCGGCAGCAACAAAAATCCCAGCATGTGCAGCACTTTCCATCCTTCTCCCCCTACCTTTCAACACCATATGTATCCATACAAAAGATGCAACAGCAAGGCAACTACTAGCTAGCAGTAGAACAGTTTGCTTTGCACCTGAGTAGCGTGTAGCTTGTGCGGCGAGGAACAAGCGAGCACAGGATGGTGGTGGTGGCGGGGATGACAAGCAGGTGGCGCAAGGGGGGAGAAAATAGGTTAAGGTTTGGTTCCCCACTTCTTGGTTGGCTACCCCTTGGGCCGAACGCCGTGGACCGAAGGCCCGAAGCCCAAGTTCTCACCCTTTTGCGAAAACACCTTTTTTCTCTTCTAATTCTATTTATTTTTAGTGCTAATCACTTAATTGTTTTATGTTTAAACGGGATATTACAATATTAGTGGAGTACTAGAAAACATATGGATAAGTGATTGGAAAATATTACCTCAAAACTTAGGATAAATCATTTAGATTGAATTAATGAGAATAATTGAGGCTATACACATAATGTGCTCAATAAATAGCTTGTTAACAATTTCTAGAGATTGGATGTCAAAAGAATTAACGTAATCGAAGTGGTACCAGAATAATAATTCGATTTGCACTAGAAGGTGTTAGTTTAGCATTAGTAGATTAGATAGTAATGAATCACATGATAATTGATGGAATCAAATGCGATTGTGGGAAATTAGGATCAATTGAAAGGTAGTTGATCTATAGGAATAGCCATAATTGTTCAAAGTTGGATTACTAGGATTTATGTGGAATCTATGTATGGATTAATCTAGATGATATGATCAAAGGGTGGAGAATGGCAGATCATAGTAATATGGTTCCTACGTGCTCTTGATGGATAATGACAGACTTGGTAATGACAAACTTGGATGTTATGATCAGTATTAAAGAATGATGAATCCTTGTATTAGGGTGACAATATAATCTTGGTGGATAATAACGATTGAGTTATTGGTGGTTGAACAAACAACAAATATCAGTAGGCATTTTTAAGGGGTACCTAAATACAGAAATGATTGAATCGTTATGATTACATACATTGATGATATCATGGTATAACAACTTCTATTGAGAAAAGCTAAAAATTTGGTGGTAACATCGATTATAAGTAAGCCTAGAGTTTAAATTAGGGCAATTAGCAGGCTAAAAGATAATATTTGGATTCTAGTAGGGAAAATAGGACATGATGATTGGAATATAGTTATTATATCAGCATGTCCAAGGCTAGCTATTCCCTCGGATATGGATAATTACTATCAATCCATCGACAGAAAATTGGTGACTGTCATAAAGAAAACAGAAGACAGCGACACTAGGAAACCACATCAATGGCCGATGAAGCAACTACAAGAGTGCCAATACCCCACAATCCTTCCCCTACCTGTCTATCCTATCTTCTTCTTTCTGTTCTACCAAAATCTCAGGGTCGAGATTCTTTTTAAATGGGTTGGGTTTGTAACATCCCAAAAAGTTCCCGAATGCAAAAATATGAGATTTTTTAAAACTTTTTGTGTGATATCTATGGTCATTCTGTTTGCCTGTATTTTTGGGAGTATTTGATTTGCATTTTCCTTTTTGCCAACACAAGTGATGAAAGACGAAAACCCTAAACGCAGAAACCCTAGAAATGGAAGCCCTAAAAAGCCTAAATTGTAAAATCAAAAGAATCAGATACAAGTAAATCGTCATAGCAAGTTAACCTAAAGTATTGCCCTTTGAAATATTACATGAAGTACAAAACCCTAAAATCAAAACATATTAGAAACCTAATCCTCTAAGTGTCCAACCATTGCATGAGAATTCTTAAAGCAAATATCAGAATTTTAGCAAAACCTGAAGTTCTATTCGTTCTTTTTCCCAAATTTTCCCTCTCCTATTCCTTTGGTCGGGTCACCTTGGGCCACTGGAATTGCAACCCAACCTTGTTCTCTTCGGTCAACCAGTGTAGCACAACCTTCAGCATTCTTCCTCCCTTCCTCCGCTCTATCACCTGACCGTTCCCTGCATGCAGGCCACATCGCCCCTCACCCATGCCGCTCACGCCTCGCTCCTCCACGTTGCCTCAGCGCTCGCACCCTGCCCACAAGTCGCACACGCCATCTCCACGCGCTTTCAGCAGACCTACGCCTTGTGAGAACCCGGGGTATTTAACTTGTAATACTTAACCATCTGAATGGCCCTAGCATTACAAATCAAATATCTCGATTCTCGGTGCATATGTACTTCCCAAAATTACAGTACACATACCCCATACAAAATTAAGCATCCAAACCATACAAGACATTCATTAACCAGTCTACAAGCTTACAACATAAAGACATACAAGTTCATATTACAAAAGTAGGGCCGACCGGCCAAATGATAGGCAAATAACCAAAGTAGCAGCAGAAACATAAGACATAAGATGGCGATAAACCAAAGCCAAACGGTTTGCCATTACCCACAAGGCAACCGACTGGAAACGTCCAAGCTAGTCGTCGAGAGCAAATTCGAAGTCGGTCTCACAATAGTTAACCCCTTGGGGTCAACCTCCTCTGCAATAATTAATCAAAGCAAGCGAGTACAAAAGTACTGCATAAGGCGATGAGTAACAAGCCTATACATAGCTACATGCAAGCTGAAACAAAGGAGGAGGTTATATGGTTCATTTGACGCATAAAGCAACATTTCATTTGCTATAAGTAATAGATTGAAAGCAATTTGACAAATCTATTTTTAATTGATTAAATAACAGTGAGACAACAATAATAAACATAAATAACATACTAGAGGTGACTTCCCAACATCCACCACAACATAGCATGAATTACCCATTCGTACCACCCGAAATCAAGTTTTATCGAAAACTGTTGAGTCTAACTCTTGTAGAGACTTAACCAAACATGTCCATAACCAAGGACTTGGCTATTCGAATAGATTATACCCTGCAGGGGTGTACCAATGTACCCACACGCCAGACCGCCTTTTTGCCACATGATCTAGCACACTTCCTTTGGTATGCCGACACAGATAAGTCATACGAGACGCTTTCCAATGGATTATACTAATTATGAGTTGCACGTATGGGGGTTAATGTAATACCTCGGAATTTAGTCGGGTAAATAGACAGCTAGTCGGGAGAGGAAAGTGTGGATATCGTGAGGATATGTGCACGATCTCAGGATGATGAGTCAATTGGCAATGGCGTTATTGGTTTGCAAAATCTCGCGTTTTCGGGTTTGCTCCAAAGCATCGAGGCCCTTGGCGGTCGGCCGGTTGTCTTGAGGCGGTCGGACCGCCGATGGAGCGATCCGGCCGGCCATGGTGGCGGTCCGGCCGCTATTTTAAAAGTTAGGTTTTGAGTGGGCCAAAAATAGGTTGTGTAGGCAAGTGAGGAGTCTCTTGGATGTGGTCCCATCATTTTTAGAGCTCCCAGTCAAAAGTTCTATTCGATTGAAATTTCCAGAAGGTTTCGGATTTTCTCGCTTGAATTTTGGCTAAGTCATTTGGACGGTCCGACCGCCATTGTGGGAGCGGTCCGGCCAAACATGAATCGGTCGGACCGTACGTAAATGATCGGACCGGCGATCACTGGAGGTGAGCCAAGTGTTGCATTGAGTTTGTTACGAGTGTGTGATTTTATGAACTTCAATGCTTTATTGATGTATATTGCATTGCAGGCCAGCGTGGGTCAAGTTGTGAAGAACTTGTTCCGGAAGCGGTTTATTTGTCTATTCTTTGTGCGCGGTGGCTTGCAGTCAGCGGCGTCAGCGGTGAGTGGATCGGGACTACGCTTGGAGAGTGAGGTCGAGCGATCGGGGATCTGGGTGAGGTTGTGTGACTCAAGCATGGGCGAGAATGGACAAGATGGATCGAGCGGGTGGTTGAAGCAATTTGGTTGGATCGGTGGTGCGGATATCGGTGCAAGTCTCGGGAGGTTCGATGGGATTCGGACAAGAGAGGCTTGGCGTCGATGAGAACCGTGATCAACCTACACGTGGTGAAGCGGCGATTGCTTCAAGGGTTATTTGTGTGTGGGTCCCATGTGTAAGAGACCCAAAGGGAAACCCTAGCTCTCTAGTATAAATAGGAAGGGAGAGGTGGAAAACCCAAGCAAACATTCATTTTAGCCCCTTCTTCTTTTCTAGGGTTTGGAGGAGAGGAGAGGAGAACTAGGGTTGGAGTGTGCTCCTTGTTGAGCTCTTGCCCTCCTTGGTGGAGAGGCTTTGTAAGCATCTATTGTGGATGAACAATCTTGTGATGCTTAATTGAAAGATCAATTGCTCCTTTGTGTTCTTCTCTCTTTTGGATGTTTTGGTGCTTCCTTGATTCAACGGTTCATGCTTGGTCTCTTGGCCTACTCTATCTTGCTTTGATGTGTGGGATTACTCCTAGAGTCATCTAGTTCATCAAACCCCACAAGCAAGACTTGAATCAAGTTTTCTCATTTCTAGGGTTTGTGCACTTCCTTGGTAAAATCTCGAGAGATCGTTTCTGAAGTGGATCGGACGGATCGTCGCTAGAAATAGGTCTCAATACCATTAGGAAGGTGTGCTAGAAATTTGGTCAAGTTTTATTGGTTGAATCAAAAGTTGGATCAAATTTCGTTTTGGATTTGGGTGGAGATTTTGATCTTGGACTCTACCGGTCCGACCAGGCCTTTCAACGGCGGTTCGACCGCCTGTGTATTCGGCCATTGGTTTGGCGGGTCGAACCGTATCCACCGGTCCGACCATTTGGTTAGTTGTTCGGTCGGACATTTGGATCACCGTCGGTCCGACCGCCGTGGTAGCCGGTCGGACCGCCGTGTCGATGAAGAACATTGAGTTCTTTTCTCCTTTTGTGTTGTGTGCTTGAGGGTTTATCAAAGTCAACACAAGGCTTCGTTGTGTGCACTTGAACTTCTTAGCTTTCATAGCTAAAGGAGTAAAGTTCGTGTTGATTTTGATTTAGTTGAGGAAGTTTTGAAAGCGCCTATTCACCCCCTAGTCGCCTTTCCGGTCCTACAAGTGGTATCGAGCCGGTTAGCTCTTTTCTATAGATCTTAACAGGTCTTTGGAGCCATGGCGTCGACAAGTACTCAACCAAGCCACACATTTTTGAGGAGTTGACTTTGCATCTTTGGAAGGCTCGTATGCAAGCGTATATCGAGGCTCAAGGGCACGCTATTTGGCTAAAGGTGAAAAACCCTTATGTCGTGCGGTAGATGGCGATACGATCACTCGGATGTGGAGGCCAACGGCAAGGCTCGGAATTATTTGATCCAAGGCCTTAGTCGATCCGAGTTTGGCGTGTTGCTCACTTGCGGTCGCTCACGAGATCTGGCGGACACTTTGTGATTATCACGAAGGGTCCACTGCGATCAAGGAAGTGAGACAGAACCACTCAAAAGGTTTACTCGAAGATCGAACAAAGGCACGGTGAGTCTTTGGATGAGTGTGGGAAGATTCTCTAAAATTCTTCATGATCTCCGTATTTGTTGACTTGATATTTTCGAGTGCGAAAATGCACGCCCGACACGGGTGCTCTTGATGTGAAGGTGCAGGGTATGAAGATCACTTCCATCAATGACAACATTGTCATGAGTGAGCTTACCATGGATAAGCTCTACTCGAGGTTGAAGGCGCATGAGATTGACTTTATCTCGCGTCTCCCAAAACAGAGTCGATGGCTTTGGTGGTCGACAAATCCAAGGGTTGCTCTTGATTCTCTTGATTGTAGCTCATCGGCTTTTCATTATCGCTTTACATTCTTTGAGTGATGAGCAACTTGAGAAATTGCCCGAGGATGACTTAGCCCTCCTTTCCACCAAATTCACAGAGCGTACAACAAGGTGAGAAATAGGAGGAGGAGTGGACCTATCACGTGCTTGAATGTGGTGAGCCAAACCACATTCGCTCCAAGTGCCCAGAGCTAAAGGGCAAGGAGGAGAAGGAGACAAGAAGACATCCCGGAGAGGATGCAAAACCCAAGAAGACAAACTATCGGAAGTTTGTCAGCCGGGTCCTTGCCGCTCTTGAGAATGTTAATATGAGCGATGTGGATTCGGAAACGGAGGACGACGAGAGTGATTCTCGTGGCAAGAAGAAGGCGCATGACTTCACCGGCATGTGTTTCATGGCCAAGAACGACCACGACAATGATTCCTCCAAAGATGAGGATCCTTTTAGTGATCCTGACGAGGTATGCCCTTCTATTGCTGATATGAAAAGGGCTTTGGTGCTTGCTGAACAGAAATTGCATAAGCAAGTAAAAATGATTAGGAAGCAGGACATTATGATTGATAACTTGAATCTTGAAGTTGTTAGGCTTAAATCTATCAATCCTGCTGATATTTGTGATTCCTGCACTAGCTTGCTTAACGATTTGACAAGCTTGAAATTTGCTCATTCCTCTGTCACAAATCAACTAAAAGATGCTCTCGATGAACTAGAATCTTTCAAGTCTAGATCGCTTGTTTAGATGTCATTCCTCTTGATGTACCGCCATGGAAGCTATCCTTTAACTTGCTCTAATTGTGCTTTGCTAGAATTAAAATTGGATAGTTCCTTAAAAGAATTGCAAAAGTTTGATGCTAGTCACACATGCTCTCATTGTAAGGATAATAGGATTAAGATGCAAGAGATAGCGAAACATTGATTTACTCTAGAGTTGCATCTTGTGAAAATTGTCCCAAGCTTACAATTGAAATTGAAGCCTTAAACAAGACCACGGAAGAAAAGGCTAAAATTGAAAGATCCATGTCTTTTCTTGCTTCTAAAAGGTTATTGATTCTAACTCTTGTGTTTTGAATCTTTGAAGTTGAAACCATGGTTAGCGGATACAAGAGGCTTTTAGAGTTAAGTTTAAGGAAGCGATTGAGTAGGATTCAGGAATCCTCTTGTGTGTCTTGTGAGGCCTTCAAAGTGGAAGTGGCCCTTCTTAAGAGTAAGCGCAATGAGGTAATCAAGTCTAGCAAGTGTTCTAGATGTGAGGAGTTAATGAAAGAGAATGATTACCTCAAGGTGACTCTTGAGAAATTTTCAAGTGGGAAAAGAAACTCAACATGATTCTTGATCAATCCAAGGTGGCGTGAAAAATAGTGGTCTAGGTTTCAACCCCTAGAGCATTCCAAGAAAAACCCACCTAAGATTGCTAGAGTTGTGAAGAATGGGTTGTTTGAGCTAGAACCTCCTAAGCCATCAGGGTTGTTTTCAAATCCGGTGGTTTTGCTCAAACTCTTTACGGCAAGAAAGGTGCCACCACTCATTCATGCAGACCCTCAAAAGGTCGATACCATTGCACCTTACGCAAGAAAGAAGGCCATCTTGTTGAGTTACATTTAGGAGAGCAAAACTTGAGAGAAAAGAGAGGATGGCGTCCTAAGATCCATTAGAGGAGTCCCTTCTCGGATGTAGTCTCTAGAGCTAGGCGACTGTTTATCGCACCACACATAGGCCTAGATTTGTAGAGAACTTTGTAGACTCTTTTGGTGGGTCTAGGCGGCATGTTGGATTAGGACATCGTGAGGAGAGACAGGGTAGCACCTAGGCAGGGGAGTGTCGATCTTTTGGTAGATCGTTTGGAGAGGTCTAGGTGGTTCTCATGTGCATTCTCATGATTTTATTCACGATCATGTTTCACTATTTCTCTGCTTTGTTCCCGGACATCGTGCTTCTCGATCTTTGGATTCCTCGTTCATTTATCACTAACCCCTTGATCTTGAGGCACGGATGTTTTCGATTGTGCCTTTTAGGTCCGTCGTGCGAGGAAGGAGGACAAGTGGCTTGTTGACTCGGGTGTTCTCGACATATGACCGGAGATTCTAGATGGTTCTCCTCCCTCACGTGCATCCGGCAATGAATTGATTACATTTGGGGATGCTTCTACGGACCGTGTTTGCAAAGGGCCTTGTGGCGTCAACGACAAGTTCATGTTAAAAGGCGTCGCTTTGGTGAGTAAGGTGAGGTATAATCTTCTATCTGTTTCTCATTTGCTAGATGAGGGTCTAGAAGTGAGGTTTAAGAGAGGTGAGTCAGAGTTCTAGATTCCTCGGGTGAGCTTGTTTTGAGATCTCCAGATTTGAGAAGATCTTCTGTGCAAATTTCAGTATTTCTTCTGTTTCCAGTCCTAGATGTCTGGTAGCCTCTGATTCTCATGACCTTGTTTTGTGGCATCGTAGACTTGGGCATATAGGTTTTGATCATCTGTCTAGAGTCAGTTGCAAGGACTTGATTAGAGGTTTGCCTAGGCTGAAGGCTGTCAGAGATCTTGTGTGCTCACCTCTGAGACATGGTAAGATGGTGTGCGCTTCCCACCCACCTCTTACTTTGGTAATGGTGATGGACGGGATGACTTCTTCACTTAGATCTGATTGGTCCTTCTAGAGTTCAGTCAGCTGGTGGGAAATGGTATGTGCTTGTGGTTGTGGATGATTACTCCAGGTATTCATGGGTTTATTTTCTTGCTTCTAAGGACGAAGCATTTGGATTCTTTAAAGATTTGGTCCTTAGAATTGTTGTTGATATACCTGGAGCTTTGAGAGCCATTAGGAGTGATAATGGGACAGAGTTCAAGAATTCTTCTTTTTCTACCTTCTGCGCTGATAGGGGAATTGAGCATCAGTTTTCTTCTCCTAGAGTTCCTCAGCAGAATGGTGTTGTAGAAAGGAAGAACAGAACCCTTGTAGAGATGGCTCGGACCATGCTAGATGAGCATTCTACTCCTAGGAGATTTTAATGAGGCGATCTCTACTGCTTGTTATATCTCCAATAGGGTTTTCTTGAGATCTGTGGTTGGGAAGACTTCTTATGAGCTTAGATTCGGTCATTCTCCAAAGGTCTCTCATTTCAAGATTTTTGGTTGCAAGTGCTTCATTCTTAAACATGGCAATCTTGATAAATTTGAGTCTAGATGTTTTGATGGCATATTTCTTGGATATCCTGCTCATTCTCGTGGCTATCGTGTTTTTAATGTTGATACTAACAAAATTGTTGAGACTTGCGAAGTCACTTTTGATGAGGCTAGTCACAGTACTAGACCCGATGCTTGGTACAGGTTCGAAACTCAAGAAAGCATCTTCGTCGATGATGATTCTGAGGATGAAGACCCAAACCATCCTCCAGCTACCTCTGAGAGGGGTGGAGAGCCTGCTACTACTACTTCAGTTTCAGCTGAGCAGTCTCCTCCTATCCCCACCGACGATCTGAGTGGCTCTGTTCCTACCTCCACAACTCATGGGGTAGAGGCCACTTCTGCACCAGGAGCACCTCTTCGCATTCAATGACAACATCCTCTGAGCAGATGATTGGGGATCTTCAAGAGCGAGTCACTCGCTCGGGTTTATTCTCCGATTCCCATGCACATTACGCTTTTGTCGCTTCTTTTGAACCCCGAGATATCACCCATGCTTTATCGATGCCTCTTGGGTCAATGCCATGCATGAAGAGCTTGAAAATTTTGAAAGAAACAAAGTCTGGTTTTAGTTGAGCGACCTTCCGATTCTCATGTTATTGGAACAAAATGGGTTTTTAAAATAAGCAAAGTGAGGATGGATTGGTTGTTCGCAATAAAGCGAGACTTGTTGCTCAAGGTTATTCAGTAGAGGGCTTAGACTTTGAGGAGACCTTTGCTCCAAGTAGCTAGATTGGAAGCCATTCGCATTCTTTTAGCATTTGCAACATCCAAGGGTTTCAAGCTTTTTCAAATGGATGTTAAAAGTGCTTTCTTGAATGGATTCATAGAAGAAGAGGTCTTTGTCAAGCAACCTCCGGGTTTGAAAATCAAAATTCCCAAACCATGTTTTTAAACTCTCTAAAGCCCCAGTATGGTTTGAAACAAGCTCCTAGAGCTTGGTATGACAGCTTAAGAGTTTCTTGCTTGAAAATAATTTCAAAATGGGAATGGTTGATAAAACCTTGTTCACTCTCGGGCATGGCGTTGATTTCTTGTTGGTTCAAATATATGTGGATGATATTATTTTGGTGGTTCCTCTCATGCTTTGGTGTCTAGATTTTGATTCTATGAGCGGTGAATTCGAGATGAGCATGATGGGAGAGTGACATTCTTCCTTGGTCTTCAAATCAAGCAAGCGAAAGAAGGCACCTTCGTCCACGAGTAAGTATACAAAGGACCTTCTTGGCGCTTCAATATGGGAAGCGAGAGGCCAATGTCTACTCCCATTGCAACAACCACCGTCTTTGGACCACGATGAGGATGGAGAGTCCGTGGACGGAAGGAGTACCGCATATGATTGGCTCCTCCTCTATCTTACAAATGTCGGTAGGACATACAATTCGCCGTATGTCCGTGCGCTCGCTTCGAGCTTCCTCGTGCTTCTCATCGTCAAGCGATGCGCGCATATTCGGTACCTTCAAGATACGCTTGATTTTGGACTCGGTATTCTTCTTCTTGGCTCTTTCAATTCGAGCATTTTACGATCTTGATTTCACGGTGTAGAGTTGATAGGAAGAGTACTTACGGCACTTGTCATTTCTTGGGCACATCTCTTGTTTCTTGGTCTTTTAGAAAAGCAGTCTTACATTGCAGATCTGGTGAGGTCGAGTATGTAGCTGCCGCTTGATGGTCGCTCTCGAGTTCTTTGGATTTTATCCACGCTGCGGGACTATGGGTTATCTTTGGGAAGTGTTCCTCTTTTACGTGACAACACTTACGCAATTAATATTGCCAAAACCCGATGCAACACTCGGGACTAAACACATTGACATTCGATTTCATTTTACGAGAGACCATGTTGAGAAAGGTGATGTTGTGCTTCACTTTGTAGAGTCCGAGCAACGACTTGCGGATATTTTCACTAAGGCTCTTGACTCTTGGCGTTTCTTTGCTTGCGAGGAGAGTTAGGGGTTATTAGTCCTATTGGGCTGTTTTGAGGGGGAAGTGGCTCTGCTTGCATTCATTGTATCATAATGCATGTTTCATTTCATTTGTCTTGCATTGTATATTAAAACTAATGGAGCTTTGATTATTATCCCTGTATGACTTATTTTCATATTTTATACCTTGTCATATCGAGTGATAGTCTGCTAGACCTCTTTATGGCTCTTCGTGTTTGGCTCGACTTTTGCCTTGCTAGCTTTATATCCTTGAGAAATTTGAAGCGAATCATGTCTTGTTGGATCTTGTGACTAGTTTTGCTCTAGTGATCCGCTTATGATTCTTGCCATGTCTTACAAGTCGATTTGAGTCTTGAACCTCTTGAGATGGAAAAATGAGCTTTTTATCTTATTAAGTCAAGCGAATGAAAAATGAGACTTTACGTGCGAAAAAGCGATCTCACCAATCCTTCCCCATGAGGCGGCTTGCCATTGCACTCGGCATGAACTCGGGGAGTTTTGGATGACCTAGATCATTCTTTTAAGCTTATCGCTTGAGATGGTCGCGCAAGGCTTGAGATCTAGCACAAGAAAAAGGAGAGAAAGAAAAGAGAATTTGCCCAAAAGGGCTAAGTGCTTGAGCTTTGCTTCAAAAGAATTTTCTTAATGCTCAAAATGCCTCAACTCTTGTTTTGAGTCTCTTTTACTTATAGACATGGCTTGACTCATTTTGGTTGCTTTGAGTGAATCTATGATTTTGAGCAACTTGTCATGATTGCAATTCTGTCAATCTCAGATTTACGCTATCTTGGTTTTAGTCATGCGATTACACGTTTGCCATGATTGAATATAGCGTCTTCTCCTTATATGGCTTGGTATAATACTTGTCTTGTCTACATGTATAATGGTCATTGCTCCTTTTACTAAAGCTCAAAAATAAAGTCATTCCTTCATGCTCCTTCTTTTCATGCATCTTGATGAATTCATTGTCAAAGGGGGAGAAAGATTGTGAAGAAAATGCTGTTGGAGCTTTTGGTTTCTTACATAAAGATTGGTTTCATATATAAAGAACACACAAAAAAAAAAAACTTTTGTGAACCTTTTGAAAATTTGTGATCATGGTGAGTTGAGCTTCTGGGTTTATTGCCTTTTCCTGATTTGATTTGAAATTGAAGAATACTCACAATGATCAAAGGTCAAATAGAACAATGTGCTTTTCATTTGGACCTAAGTGAGATTTTTGGCTACTTTCTGGAATTTGAATTCTTTTGTGCTCTCAATGCCTTATCTCACTTGCTTACACTATTCTGAAGCCAGCTTGGTCGGTTCCTAGGCTTTTTGTTGCTTATGGATCAAGTTGTGCCTTTATGCGAAAACGGCGTATTTTTACTTTTCATTTTGAAAAACCACATTTTCTTGAAAATTGCCAATGTGTTCATCAAGGGGAGATTGTGGATATCGTGAGGATATGTGCACGATCTCGGGATGATGAGTCAATTGGCAATGGCGTTATTAGTTTGCAAAATCTCGCGTTTCGGGTTTGCTCCAAAGCGCCAAAGCCCTTTGGCGGTCGATCGGTTGTCTTGGCGGTCGGACCGCCCGTGGAAGCGATCCGACCGCCATGGTGGCGGTCGACCACTATTTTAAAAGTTAGGTTTTTGAGTGGGCCAAAAATAGGTTGTGTAGGCAAGTGAGGAGTCTCTTGGATGTGGTCCCATCATTTTTAGAGCTCGATCAAAAGTTCTATTCGATTGAAATTTCGGAAGGTTTGGATTTTCTCGCTTGAATTTTGGCTAAGTCATTTGGACCGGTCCGACCGCCATTGTGGGAGCGGTCCGCCGCATGAATCGGTCGGACCGTACCTGCAAGGCGATCGGACCGGCGATCACTGGAGGTGAGCCAAGTGTTGCATTGAGTTTGTTACGAGTGTGTGATTTTATGAACTTCAATGCTTTATTGATGTATATTGCATTGCGGGCAGCGTGGGTCAAGTTGTGAAGAACTTGTTCGGAAGCGGTTTATTTGTCTATTGTTGTGCGGTGGCTTGCGAGTCAACGGCGTCAGCGGTGAGTGGATCGGGACTACGCTTGGAGAGCCGAGGTCGAGCGATCGGGGATCGGGTGAGGTTGTGTGACTCAAGCATGGAGCAGAATGGACAAGATGGATCGAACGGGTGGTTCGAAACAGCTGGTTGGATCAGGCGGTGCGGATATCGGTGCAAGTCTCTGGGAGGTTCCGATGGGATTCGGACAAGAGAGGCTTGGCGTCGATGAGAACCGCTGATCAACCTACACGTGGTGAAGCAGGCGATTGCTTCAAGGGTTATTTGTGTGTGGGTCCCATGTGTAAGAGACCCAAAAAGGGAAACCCTAGCTCTCTAGTATAAATAGGAAGGGGAGAGGTGGAAAACCCAAGCAAACATTCATTTTTAGCCCCCTTCTTCTTTTTCTAGGGTTTGGAGGAGAGGAGAGGAGAACTAGGGTTGGAGTGTGCTCCTTGTTGAGCTCTTGCCCTCCTTGGTGGAGAGGCTTTGTAAGCATCTATTGTGGATGAACAATCTTGTGATGCTTAATTGAAAGATCAATTGCTCCCTTTGTGTTCTTCTCTCTTTTGGATGTTTTTGGTGCTTCCTTGATTCAACGGTTCATGCTTGGTCTCTTGGCCTACTCTATCTTGCTTTGATGTGTGGGATTACTCCTAGAGTCATCTAGTTCATCAAACCCCCACAAGCAAGACTTGAATCAAGTTTTTCTCATTTCTAGGGTTTGTGCACTTCCTTGGTAAAATCTCGAGAGATCGTTTCTGCGAAGTGGATCTGACGGATCGTCGCTAGAAATAGGTCTCCAATACCATTAGGAAGGTGTGCTAGAAATTTGGTCAAGTTTTATTGGTTGAATCAAAAGTTGGATCAAATTTCGTTTTGGATTTGGGTGGAGATTTTCAGTACTGGACTCTACCGGTCCGACCGGCCTTTCAACGGCGGTTCGACCCTTGTGTATTCAGACCACTGGTTTGGCGGGTCGAACCGTCGCCCACCGGTCCGGCCATTTGGTTAGTTCTCGGTCGGACATTTGGATCACCGTCGGTCCGACCGCCCGTGGTAGCCGGTCAGACCGCCCGTGTCCAGTGAAGAACATTGAGTTCTTTTCTCCTTTTGTGTTGTGTGCTTGAGGGGTTTATCAAAGTCAACACAAGGCTTCCGTTGTGTGCACACTGAACTTCTTAGCTTTCATAGCTAAAGGAGTAAAGTTCGTGTTGATTTTGATTTAGTTGAGGAAGTTTTGAAAGCGCCTATTCACCCCCCCTAGTCGCCTTTCCGGTCCTACAGAAAGAACAATAAAAAAGGGAAAATTCCTGAAAAAAAGGGGGGTTATCGCTTATTTTTACCAACCTGGGCCGCGGGCCATGGCCCAGGAGGCCCAAGAGGGGAGGCCGGCCAGGGGGGGTGGCCAAGAGAGGGGGGGGGGCGCCCCAAACCCTAGCCGCCCCACTCTTCTCTCTTTCCCCCCCCCCCAAGCCGCCACCCCCTCTTCCCATTGCCTCTCCCCTGCACCACCACCACCTCCCCAGCAGCACCACCTCCATCCCCGGCGAAGATCATTTCTGCGGTTCATTGGAGGAAAGGCGAGGAGACCACCATTGGAGTGCCTGCCAAGACGTAGTAGCAGATCGGTGTTGTTCAGTGCTGTTGCTCATCATTTTTGGATAAGATTCGTATGTTTTCTGATCTGATCGTCTCTTAGAAAGTTGTAGCCCTCGATTTTATCTTTCTTTGGGCACCGAGATCACCTGATTTGGACCTATGGTTTAGGATTTATGGTAGTTTTACTGCGACTGACCAGGAGAGCTGACGAGTTGTGGCAGATTGTATTGTCTGGCTAATATGAATTTTTTAGAGGCCGAATTAGAAAAGCCACAAAAAATGAATATTGTAGAGGAGTCAGTAATATTTCCAAGCTGATAAAGAACACAATTTTTAGAGTTGGCAATCAAAATTATGAAATTTTTACTGTCGTTGTTTTGCTAACTGTCAGATTGCAGAGACAGAAAACTTAGAAAAACTTTACCTGAATATAAGAATTAGTAGGAGGACGAATCAGGAGACTTGTCCAACTAGACTATTGTAGCTGGGTTTGTCATGATTCCAGAGAGTCTAAGATCACCCCATTCCGAGTTGTGTAGCAAAAGTTATGGTGGTTTTAGTGCTCTGTCCAGAGAACCCGACGTGAAGTTGATGTTTGTTTAATTGGCCTGGTAGGGGTATTACTTGGCTGATTCAGCAAGGTTCACCAACTAGATGTAGTTGGAGAATTTAACTACCTTTCCAGAAAGTCTAAGAACATCTTATTTGGACCCCTGTACTAATAGATATGGATTTTTGAAGTTGACTGTCCACCGAGGGGACAGCTCGACGTTTAGGAATTTGGGGACGGGATCGAGTTCGAAGTTTTGCAAGTCCATGGTTGTTGTTATATAGTTTGTTTTGGTCTGCTGCTGTGTCTTAGCGTGTGTTATAATTATTATTCAGGTGGTGGACCGGTACCGGGAGCAGCACCTTCTGTACATCCCTCGTTCTCTCGTGGTTAAGGCAAGTATAATGATGAACATAATATGTATTATTGAATGGCAATATTTGGTATATATTATGAGTGCTTGTGTGTTCATGTTTGTGATGATGATGACATAATTGGTATTGTTCATGGTTGTTAGAGATATGAATCACGTGTTATTCATGGTTGATGGTCTATGGTTATGAGATTTTGGAGTAAGAATAGGTTATTCATATGCAGTGTTGTTGTGGATGCATATTTGTATTACTTTGAGAATTCATACATATGCATTATGTTGGGTTACCGAAGTCTTGGTCATGTGAGGGCCAAGCAACTCTTGCGGTCCCCGTCATGTTAATGACGGGCTAAATGTTCCCATGCTTGAAGAGCATGGGCTCAATCCCCATACACGTGAAGTATGGGCAAAGGTCCGTGTACCAGATGTTACAGGTATGGGTGTGCATCGACGGATGCGCACTTTGCATTACCGGTAAAATGCAAAAAGGGAAGAGAAAGAGAAAGACCATGTTGAGCATATTGCATAGCATACATGTGTAAAGGGATTGATATGTGGTTTTTGTGAAGTATAATTGAGGAGTTACATGCTTGTACGTTGTTGATGCCATTTATTATATTTGCTGAGTCTTTGGACTCATCTCTTGCTTTTGTTGTGCTTTTAGGTACCACTTGCAAGGACAGCATGCATGGGAGGGCGTAGAATTGTTTTGGATGCATTCACTACTACACAACCTTTTAAATATGATTATCATATAGGTCGTACCTCAATAATAAGCAAACTGTTTAAGGATTAATTTTGGTTATGCCTGAATGCAGTGGGTTATTTGTAATAATGAGAGTGGTAAGTGTTAGTTATGCTTGCTGATGCTTTAGCTGAATAGATTATTTATGAATACTTTGATGAACTTTGGATGTTGAGTTATTGATAATAATATATGCACATGTTGGAACCTCCTGTATGCCTAGTTAAACAAAGGAGGTTGTGCCGAAATTTAGAACTATACCTTATGTTTATTGTTTGTCATGTTTATTTAGTAGCATTCCGGGCCCCCTGATGGGTTGGGGTGTTACAATTTACCCTTAGTGAACTGCCATTACGGGCTCCCACTAAGGAACCACACGTTGAGTCGGGACGACCGCCCAGTAGAGGCAATACGGGTGCTCCTGGGTATGGCGAACCTAGAAAGGAACCCATCCCTCTCATCCCAAAACAAACACTCTCTTTTTTATAACACCAGCGACTCAGTAATTAATACCTCCCAAAGTACTTAGTCAAGAGGGGTTCCCAATACCCTCGTGTAGTTAGCACGCAAAAACACTTGGGTCAGTGTCCAAGATGTTCGGTCCTTGTTGACTCGGGCACCAATCACACACCCAATAACCACACCATCAAACCATTGTGCCCAAGTCTAAAATATTTCACTTTCACTTTTAGTTTTTTTTTCAAATACAATTACATACATGAGTATCCAGACTCAATAATTATAGTGATGATAAAATGACCATCGCCGAGGCGATGATCCCCATTCTACCGTTCTAAGCATTTCTAAGCAACATTAACTCGCAAGCTATAAGTAAAGTGATTAGAGCCCATCCATCGAGCTCCCAATCACAGCGAATAAATCCCAGGCTCAGTGGTAGAGAATGAACATTTACCTACAGTTTATGCAACTATAGGATCAACTACCCGATCGATAATTTAACAACAAAATAGAGCATGCATATATACACTTTGCAAACAAGATAATAAACTTTGAAAGTAATGGGATCAATATGATCAAATGGAAATAACTGCTTGCCTTGCTGGAGACGAATTTCTTGCTGCAGAGGATCACTCGTGTAAGCAATAAAGTCGTCGGAACCTATTCGAAAGAATCGAAAGCACAATAAGAACGAATAATACCGAAAAGACCCAAAAATACAATTCATCCAAAAATCATGAACAATTTACAGAAGGTATAGCATGATTTTAGATGAATTTAGCAATAAAAATCAATTGATTAGGATGTTCCATGCAAAAGTCATGGTAGTTTGAAAGTCAGATTTCCAGAAAATACAAATAAATTGCTAGCTATCACTATTCATTCGAATTTAAATGTTTTGGTGAAAATTTCCAGAGAGGTGGTGCATATGAAAATTTTATGGTAGACAGATCATCACATTAGATGAGCAATGAAAAATGATTCACCTCATTCGGAGCTAAGATGAATTTTCAATAAATTTTCAAAGGCATAAAAGTAGTGCACAAGATAAATATAAAATCAGATTTTCAGTGATAGAAATATGCTCAAAACCTACTTTACAATAAAGTACAGTAATAGCAGAAAATAACAAAATTGAGTTTACTAAAATTAGAGTTACAGAGAAATACTTATGCATTTTTGATGTTAAAATAATTTTTAAGAGCAATAATAGTATTAACCCTAACGAAATATTGCCAAAAGTGTTTTTGGAGCATAACAAGGTTCAAACCATTTTATAATAAAGTACATGCAAAAAGGAATCTAGCAAAATTTTAATCATCAAATTTGGAGCTAAAATGAATTACTTATGCAATTTGGAAGTTAATTCATTTTTCATTTCATAAATAAAGCATTTCATATTTGATAAAAACATAAATTACTTTTTATACCCAGCCGAAGCTAGCCACAGCCACTGACTCGTGGGCCCCCTGAATAGTGCCTTTTCCAATTTTGAAATCCGAATAGAAAATATGGCCTCACAGGTGGGGTCCACATGTCATACTCACGGCTCACGGAATAGTGCGTAGACCCTCTGGTCTACAGTCGGTCCACGAAATCGGAGCCGTGCACTAAACTCCAGGGCCCACATGTCATACACAGAGACGACCGGAATTTGGCCCTCGCTTACTGTGTCTGGCCCCACATGTCAGTCACACCAAGGATCCAATTAAGACAGCCATTAACTACTGAGCAATCATTAAAAATTAATGAATGCGATTTAGCCTTAATGACCTTGCTACAGTCTGTCGGAAATTCGACAATACGGCTCTGGCTTCGTCGGACTTTTGCCGGCGTTCCCGGCCACGGCGGCACTGACTAAGGGCATGGATGGGTCCACAATAAGCTTGCGCACCCAATGGTGGTACTCGCGGTGGTCGAGCCGGCCAAGCGCCAAGACCGAGAGAGGCGGGGAGCTACTGACTAAACAGCACGCGCACGCTCACTCTGCATTATCCAAGGAAGCGGGTGCCACAGCATCAACGAGGCACAGGGAGGCTACTGAGCTATGGAGAGACTCGGAGGAGGTCGGAGCTGAGCCAGCATCGGGGAGGCTGACGGCGGCGCGGTGCTTCACCGAGGAGAGCTCGTTCTGGTGAAGGAGATAGGGAGTGAGCGGTAGAGAGAGCTCAAGGGCAACCCACAGAGGGTGTGCAAGTGAGGATTTGACTAGAGGCTTACCTCACTGGGGATGGGGAAGGGCGGAGCTCTGCGGCCAAAAAATGGGTCAAGTTTCAATCCCCCGGGCTCCTGTGAACCGATTGCTAAATTGAGTGAGGGGAAAGATTAAACAAGCCAAGGCACGGTCGGTGACACACTTAAGCGGGGATGGAACTCACCGGACACGGAGTTGGCACGACGACGGAGTTGTCTACAAGCCAAGACATGGCCTCGCATTAGCAAAAATGGAGTCGGGGGGAAACAGAGATGGAGCAGGAGGTGGAAGCACAAAGCTTACCCGAGAGAGAGAGCCAAGCTCTTGCCTGCTTTCCCTCGGTCACCGAGAGGGAAAGTGATAGCTTGAAGGCGACGAAGGTATGGTTATAGAGCTCCAACCGCAGGGAAGGAAACGGCGTGAAGAGGCGACGCTCCAGGAGTGGTCAGCCGGGGTGGTGGATCCACACCGTCAACTGGATGCCGCAGAGCTCCCTCAGCGCGTGGCGTGTGATTCATGAGCGCGCGGCGAGCTGGAGAAGACAGGCCTGACGAGTGGGCCCCGCGGTGTTAGTGACACAACGGTGCAGCGCAGGAGTGGCCTGGTCCGCGTGTCTGGGCCGTTCGATTGGAAACGGACGGCTCAGATTCACAGGGAGAAAAACTGGAGTGGTCCGAACGGGAGTGGGATCTGGACTGGAGGATCTCCATCGGACGGCTCACAAGCGACGCAATTAGTTGGTTGGGCTGAGCCAAGAGACTCGGGTCGGAGTCTGACTCGGGTCCGAGTCTGAGGAATAGTGATTCTAGATTTTGAAATAAAAAGGCTGAGATGGTTTGAGAATTCCTAGAGGTAGCTCCACAGATCCAAAAAATTCTAAATTTTTTACTGAGTGATCCTGACTTCAAGATCAACCGTGTGTAAATTTTATAGAAATTTTCATGCGGTGAATTTCTTGTTGGAAAATTCACAAGCTGCTGGTCTAAGGGTTTGACCAGAGCACCAATAGGTTTGACTAGCCCTTAAGAAATATCAAATAATTTTTAAAAATTATGAAATTTCTCAGGGAGGTTACTAGGATGATCCAGAATTTAGGAAAAATATTCCCAGAGGATGATCACCAAGTTTGACTTAAAAGCTTTGAAGTTACAACTCTGGTAAAAGAATTCTAGAAATTCAATTAACAACAGAGATGCTCCAAAAGTTTTAATTTAACCTCAAAATCATACATTTCAAACACCATCCAAAGCTTTGGGATGTTGCAAAATGTGAGAGATGTCTCTAGGCCCCTCGTTGTGGTCGGATAAAGTTACTGGTGGTCGAAGAGTTCGTCCACATAAAGTTATCCGACACTCTATGGAGAAAGTGTTGAACAGTCCATGGATGACACAACATCTCACCTGGAGTTTAACCAGATATCGTGAGCCAAAAGGAGAATACATGAGAAGGTCTTTCAGTTCGATCAGATATTGATTAGTCGTATGGAGATACGAGCTGGTCGTAAGCTAATCGAACATGATCACTAAATGGTCGAAACCTGGTCGTAAGGAGTTACGAATTGGTCGAGACCAGATATGAACTGGTCATATAGAGATACGAGCTGGTCATTAGTGATATGGATCTGGTCGTAGATCATATTGCATTAAGGTTCGTCTGATATATTATATGTGTGTTTGTGAATCGTGACGTGCTGCTAGGTACTGCTAACGACTTGTGGTCGAAAAGGAGTTTCCGAGTCACAACCGATTACACATGAACCTATAGGGTCGCACACTTAAAGGGCTAGGATTTGATTTGGATGGTGATCCGAATTCTTGTAGGCCACGAGTTCCTGATGGGCCTTAAGTACGAGACCCATCATGGATGCCTATATATAAAGGGGCGGTAGCATGGGGGTGAAAGATGATCTTTTGAAAAACTCCTGAAACCCTAACAACTATGCCTTCCTCATACCACACCGTCAGCACTAGCACTCCAGTGCGTGGTGTCCCTAACCCGTACGTGTGGATACCTTAGAGGTGTTGTTGTGAAGCATCAGCCATAAGACGATCCACAACTCGTGACGATCACAACACTCGGAGGAGAAGACAGGCGGCGAGTATGACCACTACTACATCAACTCGCTACATTGACTTTACTTCCGCTACGAGTCGACACGTCTAGTGGTAATCTTATGATCTATTACTAGCAGAGGTCTCTTGGTTGCGTGGTAAAATTTTATTTTTGTGCTATCGTAGCCTACCCGTAACCTTTCACCAGGAACGCGACACTCCCGATGATGACGACGATGGAGGTCGGAGATGACTGAAACCGGGACGGCAGTGGTTCACAGAAGCTGGGGAAGAAGGGACCGTTCTTCCTCGGTCATGCTCTAAAAAGAAATTAACCTCGCCATAATAACCAGTGGGATGATGCAATCACAAGGGACAAGTTGCCATGGAGGATAACTCACTGGAGCGTCTGCGAGCTTTGTGGCTGGGTACAAGGGAGGCAAGGATGACGATGTCGTTCCTGATGACTCGTTGGACGACAAGGGCTTGAACCGGCAAAAACGAGCACGATGTTGAGAGAGGAGTCCGGCGGTGGTATCGTGGGCTCGCGCGTGGCATCGAGGTGAGCTCTAGCACCTCGTCTTCTTCCTCGGCAGAAATGAAAGAGAGGTCGAGGAGAGCTAAAGACTAAAAGGGAATGAGAGTGGATTGGCTCAGGGACTATATGAGGTCCAGGCGACGCTTCGTAGGCAGTCACAGAAGGAGGTGGCATTGTCCCACGTCGTGGCTAGCATGCGCGATGCCAGCGCCACTTGGAACCATTGCGGCGAGGAAGACGACAGACCTGACCAATGGGGACTGCCCGTTAGTGGGTGAAGAAAAGTGGCGCGTGTGAGCGGGTTGAGTTAGAGTCTAATTTGGGTCAGGGTTAGGTAGTGTGATCAAGCAAAGTCGGCTCAGGTCCGGTCTGGGTTGGGTTTGAGTTTGATTTCATTTAGACCGGAATACCACAAATTTGATCGTGCGTTTTAAAAGAGCAAAACGACTTTAAAAATTCCAAATTTTTTTTGAGGATGTTCTCAGATTCAAAGAGAACTTAAGAAAATTATTTGCAGGTACTGTTAATGCTCCAGTGATCACAATTAACTCATTTGCAGATTGCCTCAAAGATCTGGTTTTGATTTTGATGAGGTCAATTTAACTTCTTAAAAATATGGAAAAATTCATATCAATTCATGATAAATAATCTAGTATTTAAATAAATTATTTTCGAGAGATCTTTACAAGCATTAATTCTAGATTTCAATTGTAGCTTTGATTTCATTTCCATATTCTATTTGGATTTGAAATTTTACAAATGCAATAATTATGCATATGCTGAAAAAATCATATAAATGCTCATGAGATGCATCTAAATTTAATTTAATAGGAATGGGTCTGTGACAATACATTGACAACACCTCAAAATTGCTCGCATGAGTTGTATTTGGTAAAGAAAAAGAAGATTTGCAACAAACTCTCAACAAAGCTCCCCGTCCACATAAGAAGAATAATTTTAACTCAAATTTCTCCCCCTTTGGCAATGTGAGCTTCATGGAGTGAAGGGAGAACTCACATCCAAGTATCATTGATCCAAAAAAATGAAAAGAAAGAAAAACACACCATGGAAACTAGAAAGATTATTCAAATAAATTGAATTAATTTGCACAAAGTCATGCTCTTATAAAGCTTGCCCGATCATAAGCATGCATATATAGCAAAGCAGGCCAAAATAAGCTTATAATGAGATTAAGCAAAGTAATGTACATGGAAGACTTTCACAAAAATGACTAGTTAAGCTAAAGGTATCACTGAAGGAGATAGCCATCTAAAAATACAGATTGAAATCTAGATGCTAGAATCAAGAACTAAGTGAGCCACAAGTGCCAAAATGAAGCACACATAACACTTTATTAGTGACACTTTGATTATGGATTATCTCAGTAAAGCACGTGCTAGACTAGGAGCCATCTACAACGGTTAATTTCAGCATATTTATAATGACCTTTTGAGCCAACTTGAATCACATTTCTTTAATTGAAGCATCTCAAGCCTTACTTTTCGATCATTCCAAGCCAAAAAGTTTAAGGTTTCATGATCTCGGTCATACAAAACTCCCCCCAAGTTCATGCCTAGTGCAATGGCAAGCTGTCTCGTGGGGAAGAATTGTTGAGATACATACATAATTAGCAATTTTACCAAAAACTTGCCATATTTATTTTTAGAATAGCCAGAAGTGATTCAAGAAGGAACTAAAATGGTTCAAACTTAGACTTGACCTAGAATCAGAATTTAACTAGGTATTTAAACATGACACATCTCAAGAAGTGATCACTCTAAACAAAACTAGCCAAAGAATTCAGCTTTGCTATGTTGTTTGTTCAAGTTGATAAAATTTATTAAATAGCTAATTATGGCCTGGCTAAACTACACATGTATATTCATAATTAAGAAAGCTCAATATACACTTCATGACTTGTTCCATGATTATTGGCTTAAATAATATTTAAAGTTTTCAAAAAATAAAAGAAAAAACAAGCTTTTACAAAGACATACAAAAGAAAAACTACCCCTCAAAGCAATTCCATTGGATGACATACTCCCAACTCACTCTGCAAATGGACAAAACGAGAAGTATCAAGCGTCATAATGAGAATAAGATCTAGGAATCCAGTACCAAGACAGACGACATGGAGGAATAGCAATAAAACTAGAGCCAGAACCACATGTGTGTGCGCAATCAGAATGCAAAAAGGGAACCTGTCTGACTTCTCGTAATTTAGGCAATACAGAACATGAATTATTTGAATTATATCCCAAACCAGTACGTGAAGCAGATTTCATCATGAAAGTCCTCTAAAAACCTTGCTTTCGCATTAGTTCTAGAAACACCACAATAGGTTATACGATTTTGTCTTAAGGCATTCAATCTTTCATTTTTTTCTCTTTCGTAGCACGCCTAAAGCAAAATTCATGCAAGTGCCTATCTCTTCCACAGTATGTGTAATGAAATTTAACATCATTAGAATTATTTTGAGATGGTGAGCTAGCACCTACATCATTAGCAAAAGAACTTTGTACAAAACCAGCAAATTTAAACACAGTTTTATGAGGCTCACTTTTTTTTCTTTCAATTAGCCCACTTTTAATGACCTTAACTACCTTAGGTGGATTATTCTTGGCATAATCAGCAACATTAAAACCTAGACTGGTGTTTTTCATACTCAATTTTAACTTGTCTAGAATCATATTCAAAATTTTCTTTCCAAAAGAAAATATCTCTAAAGTGTCATTAAGGTACTCATTTTCTTTAGCCAAAGTGGGACAAGTTGTGCATTTAACCAGTTCATTCACAACATTCTTAGAAGCACTAGACTAAATTAATCTATCTTTTTTAGCAAAATTGTTATGTTGTCTAGTTAGTGCTTCTATTTCTGTGCTAAGCTTAGGACAGTTAGTGCAAGAAAGTGTCTCATGGTAAAGCATTTGTTTAATTGATTCCTGAGAAGAATTAACTTCTAGCAATTCACAATTAGAGCAAGCTTTAGATTGAGAATTTGAAATACTTTACTCTAAATATGTAGGAGAACTAAACTTGAGTTTTTCAATTTCATCATTTTCAAGTTTTAACTTTTCATCACAAGAGTCATGTGCCAATCTTAGTTCATCAAGTTTAGCAGTCACATCCCTAAGTTGAACAAAGATTGATGTATTAATTGTTCTAGCAGTCTCCAACCCAGAATGTAAAATTTGACAAGACTCACAAGATTCATCATCAGGAATAGAAGCTCTAAGTCTAACAATTTAAAAATTTAAGCTCTCAACAACAAGATCTTGATTTTAATTTTTTATATACTTTTTGAGCTCATCTATCAATCTAAGCACAACACGAGATAAATCTATATAAGAAGGTTTTACCTCATCAGGATCACTGTAGAGATCATCAATGTTGAGCTCCTCACTACTTGCCATAAAACACATCCCTGTGAAGTCCAACTCCTTTGTCTTCTTAACATTGTCCTCATCATCGATTCCAGAATCAGCATTACTCAAATCAATCTTATCAAGTGCTGAAAGTATTTTGTTCACCATCCTGCGATACTTTTGCTTCCTGCTTGGGTCAATCATTATTTGGGAGAGACGAATTTGTGCTTTGTCATCCTTGGCCTCCTTGCCCCTCAGTTTAGGGCAATTCATCTTGATGTGATTTAGCTCACCACACTCATAGCATCTAATTGGACGTCCTCTCCGCCTTGTTCTGATGTTGTTAATGTTGGAAATATGCCCTAGAGGCAATCATAGAGATGATGATATTTCATTATGTTCATGATTTTGATAATATGTTATCGTGTTCCTTGAATGAATCATCAGTTATAGATCAATAAGTATGTGACTTGTTGGTGGAACTCTTTAACTTATATGATGTTATTCTAAATGTATCCCTGGTCGGATGTCACTGGTCGGAACACCAGTGACTCTACAACCAGCACATGTATTGACTGATGACCATGTTTCACCGGTCATGGATATGGGGATATCGAATCAATAATGTGAGCACATGTTAGAGAACATGGGGTTGGATAGATCCATCATTGAGATACTATTGAGATTATCATGAATCTTTGTGTCATTAGTTGGTCTCAAGTAATGATGATGTATAATCCTTAGACCTGAGATCAACATGGTTCTCTATATGTGTAATAGCACTCTTAGGGGTTACCAAACGCTACACGTAACTGGGTAGTTATAAAGGTAGCTTTCGGGTATACTATGAAACATGCGGAGGGATGTGACTGGTCGAAATGGGATTTGCCCCTCCTAACATAACAGGGGAGATGTCTCTAGGCCCCTCGTGGTGTTCGGATAAAGGAAGCGCATGGTCATGCCACAAGTGGTCGAAGTGTCGACCGCATGAAGTTATCCTACACTCGATCGAGAAAGTATTGAACAGTCTATGGATGACACATCATCTCACCTGGAGTTCAACCAGACATCGTGAGGCAAAGGGAGAATGCATGAGTAGGTCGCTTAGTTCGATCAGTTACGGACTAGTCGTATGGAGATACATTGATGGGTAGACGGTGGCCCGATCTTCCGATAGGTTCGATTTGTTTCGTCGTGAGGACGTTGACGCTTTGAGGCTTCCGACCCGCAGATCTTCACCTCGCAATTCGCTACACCCGCACAACTGTCGTTATCAACCACGCTCACACGCGATCGACCTTACCACGAGGGTTATGGTTCCTGCAAGCAATCGAAGCAACTCACAAGAACAAGATAGATGCAATCTGAAATATATTGCGGATTTGGATGAAGTTCACAAAGTGGGGTTTCTCAAACTGTAAACGGCGAAACTGCAAAGGCAGAATATCTAAGAAAAAACCCAACCCTAAACTGTGGCGGTTGCATGTAATATATAGGGGGAGAACATGAGGAGGTCGACCAAGGGTTGTGCTGCCATGTGGAGAGGCGACATCCTGGGCTTTGACCTCGCCACGCTTACAAGGCCTTATTAGGCCCAAAACGGTGATGCATCACCTTATTTCCATGTCTCTGACTAACTCCAAACGTTGTCGTCATCGGTCGGGGCCCGGTCGTAACACTTGAGACACGGTCGAGATCCGTAGCTCGTCATAGGACTGGTCATAGAGCTTGAGACCTGGTCATAGATCTGGCGGATCTGGTCATAGAGCTTGCAGATCACAGAGAACTGGTCGTAGACAGTTTGGATTCTCTCCATCATTCCTAAGTAACAGAAGATCACAATTTTTAGGTAGCATACCATTCTGCATAGATAAATTATTAGCACCTAGAAACGAGCTCACCTCATAATTTAAGTGACGTGCACGGGCTCTTGTCATAGGACCTTGTAGTTTAGCAACTGGATCTGGAGGATTTTGTGTAGTGCGTGTATCCGAAGGAGTGATGTCCTCATCATCCTCTCCCTCTTGAATTGGAGTCGTCCTCGACTCAAGGTCATCTTCTTCCCCCACGTATGGATTCAAATTTGAAATGTTAAATGTGGTTGTATCCATAGGGGTCATGCCCTCATCATCCTCCCCCTCTTGAAAACAAAGCCGTCCTCGGCTTTTGAGAAGCTGAAAATAGGATAACAAAGAAGCCAAGGTGTATGCATGGTATATATATATGTCATCCGTTTTAACGGTTCTTCGTTGTTGCACAACTAATGTTATAAAACAGCAGTGTTCATAAACGCTCATTGTATTATTTGCCCAAGAATAATCATATGTGTTAATGAGCAAAACAAAATTTCTCACACAACAATGATTGCAACTAGTTTTGCAAATGTAAGGGAAGCATTTATACAATTCAATTCTTTGAAGTTGTAAACTTGTAGTGGTAGCATATATGAGCAAATCTACGACCTTTGGAATCAAACAAAGTTCATCTATATAATCATATTTCAATTGAGCGTTAGAAAATTCATCTAGCAAGGGTGAAAATATTTGAAAGTTCTTCCAATCTTTAACATTATTATGCCGATTGTCAATACTAGATGGTGCAATAAGAGATGAACACATAGGCATTGGATGATCATTTAAGTTTATTTTTTGCTCATAATGAACAAGATTCGGTACATAATAATTGCTGTTAAAAATAGTAAGCTTCAATTCATCTATGTGATCACAAGTTATGCATATTCGATACACATGAAATTGATTGTCTACACTATAATCTCCAATCAAATTAAACTTATATCCAGGGGTGTACGCACTAGACAAGGATTTCAAGCATGCGATTTCGAAAACTTTCTCCATAGCATGTGGCAATTTCATCGGTGGCTTCAACATAATGTAGCATAAAGAATTAGTAGGAGAAATTCTAGTTAAAACTTCTTTATGTCTAACCAATTCTACATGATTATTATATGTGATTGATTCATTATATGAATTGCTCAAAACAGCAGGCAATTCTATTATGTTATCACATGGTGTACTCAAGTTAACAGGTAAATCAACTAGTTTATCACATGGTGCGTTAAAATCGAAGCAGTCTGAATTCTCTTCGTGAAACATGTGCATATCAGAATTGTTTTCCACTAATTTTTGCTCTAAAATAGCATGAACAGTGGACAATTGTAGTTCTTCACAAGCATACTCACCTTGAGTGATGATAGCATCGTGATCTTTACCTTTTTGGCTCTCCTCAAATGATGTAGGTGCATCCATCTCCTCATCTTCTTTCTCCACCAATGAGGTCGATGGTTCAATCATCTCATTCTCCTCTTCAGCATGGTTCTCAATTTTCTGCATGTTGTTAGTCACAGAAAAAGACACAAACACATGCTTGTTCTCATATTTTCTATCATCAAGTATTCTTAATTTCTCCTCAATCTGACTTTCAACCTTACAAGCAAGTATAAATAACTGAGAGAGCGAGAATTATATTCTTTATGAACAAGAATGTCCCGAATTTCATGATTAAGTCCGCTTAAGAATCTATTTTCAGTAGCTTCAAAGATGTTCCTCTATCCCAAAACGCAACAAAAGAGTTTTCAATTCATGATAGTATTCCCTTACGGTTCTACTACCTTAATTTAAACACCGCAATTTCTTACACATATCATGCTTAAAAGCGGGAGGAACAAATCTAGCACGATAGCTACCTTCAATCTATCCCATGTATCGTGTTAAGCGAATTAACCACTTGATTCCACCAAATGATAGCAAAATCTTTAAATTCGCTAGTAGCTTGTCTAACTCTATGAACTTGAGAACGAGATGGGTATTAAGTTTTGTTCAACTGTCATCTCCCAATCTAGATAAATTTCAGCATCATAGACACCCGAAAAAGATAGTATAGTGAACTTGACTTTAGCATATGGATTATCATTAGCATGTGCATTATGTTGTTGAAAGTTATTACCTCTCATATCTTGACGGTTGAAGTTCAGACGGTTCCATTGTCGTGCATCAAATGCGTCGTGGTTGTGCATCTCATTATCATTGTCAAACTCATGGTCATGGGCTGCACCATGAGGTTCCACACGTTCATTGTTCGGTCGTTGATTGACCAAACTATCAATGCGTGCATTGAACATTGCAATACTATCAATGAGTTGTCGCAGTGTAGCATTTGTTTCCGCACTCACATCTTCACCTGCCATGGTTAGTAGGAGACAAAAGATAACACAAATGTATTATTCCTATCAACAACCAAGTGGTGGAAGGTGGAATCACACACTCTCAAGCATCTTACCAAGCTCTTATGAGTTTCTTACCAAATCGCAGCAGGTGGTCTGATCGGAGAAGGTGGGATGTATGACCACAACGGAGGCGAATGCGAGGATCCAAATCTAAGGGCCGAAAGTATGTGGAGCTCGGACAGGCAATGTTTAGTAGCAAGGAATAGCAATAATGAAATCAGATTAGCAAAGCTGAATCACAGTCCACAGTACTCGTCACAGTTGCTGGCCCAAACGCATTCCTAGAACTAGCTCAAGTAAGCTAAAAAATAGGGCAGATACAAGCACAATGGAACAAAATTCACAAAGCAACGGATTTCTCCTGTGGGTGGGCGTGGACCAACTGTGGGTTATCGTGGGCCACTTGAGCGTGGTCGTAGACCAACTGAGCGTGGTCGTGAGCCAACTAGGAGTGGTGTCTCTCTTCTTTTTTTTATTCTTTTTTTGTGCTTCCCTTTTCTTCTTCTTCTTTTACTGTAGAAACCCAACCTAGGGTTCCTTTTTTTGCGAGACCTTGACTCATAACTCTTCCAAACCCTCTTCTAGGCCTGGGGATATATATAGGTCACAAACTTTTTTTCGGAGAGCAGGGGTATAAAGGTAATAAAAAGATACTCTCTCTCTCTCTCTGAACTTTGGCTAGGTGGTCGAAAGGGTAGGTGGTCGGATCTGAGGAGGTGGTCGAGCCGACTAGGCAGTCGAACCCGAGGAGGTGGTCGAATTCGAGTAGGTGGTCAAACTCGAAGAGGTGGTCTGTGAGAACCCGGGGTATTTAACTTGTAATACTTAACCATCCGAATGGCCCTAGCATTATAAATCAAATATCTCGATTCTCGGCGCATATGTACTTCCCAAAATTGCAGTACACATACCCCATACAAAAATTAAGCATCCAAACCATACAAGACATTCATTAACCAGTCTACAAGTTACAACATAAAGACATACAAGTCCATATTACAAAAGTAGGGCCGACCGGCCAAATGATAGGCAAATAACCAAAGTAACAGCGGAAACATAAGCCATAAGATGACGGTAAACAAAAGCCAAACGGTTTGCCATTACCCACAAGGCAACTGACTGGAAACGCCAAGCTAGTCGTCGAGAGCAAAGTCGAAGTCGGTCTCACAATAGTTAACCCCTTGGGGGTCAATCTCCTCTGCAACAATTAAGCAAAGCAACTGAGTACAAAAATTACTCACAAGACTTACGAGTAACAAGCCTATACATAGCTACATGCAAGCTGAAACACAGGAGGAGGTTATATGGTTCATTTGACGCATAAAGCAACATTTCATTTGCAATATGTAATAGATTGAAATCAATTTGACAAATATGTTTTTAATTGATTAAATAACAACAAGACAACAATAATAAACATAAATAATAACCTAGAGGTGACTTCCCAACACCACCACAACATAGCACTAACTACCCATTCGTATTCACCCAAATCAAGTTATATGAAAACTCGATGAGTCTAACTCTTGTAGAGACCTAACCAAGCATGTCCATAACCAAGGACTTGGCTATTCAATAGATTATACTGCAGGGTGTACCAATGTACCCACACGCCAGACTATCTTTTTGCCACATGATTTAGCACACTTTCTTTGGTATGCCAAGCATACTAAGTCCTACGAGATATTTCCAATGGATTGTACTAATTACGAGTCACGCGTATGGGGTTAACCCTTAGTGAACCGCCTTTACGGGCTCCCACTAAGGACCCACACGTTGAGTCGGATGCACCGCCCACCAAGCAATCATGGTGCTCCGGTATAGCGAACCTAGAAAGGAACCCATCCTCTCAACCCAAATAAACATTCTCTTTTTCATACCACCAGCGACTTCAATAATTAATACCCCCCAAAGTACTTAGTCAAGAGAGGTCTCATATCCCTCTCATGTGGTTAGCACGCAAAAACGCTTGGTCGTCGCCCAAGATGTTCGGTCCCATCGACTCGTGCACCATTCACACACCCAATAACTACACCATCAAACCAATGTGCCCAAGTCTAAAATATTTCACTTTCAGATTTATTTTTTCCAAATACAATTACATACATGAATATCCATACTCAAATAATTATAGTGGTGATAAAAATGACCATCACCGAGGCGATGATCCCCATTCTACCGTTGAGATAAGCAATAGAAGAGAAAAGCTACTTTGTGTAGCACAAAAAACTTCATGGTTTTCTCCAGTACGTGATCGTTTTACAAGCCAAAGCGAGTGCGTGTGAGTTTCTTCGTTTTGTTTCAACACAATCCACCATGCCGAGCATCCATCTCCACCTTCTCCCTCGTAAAAGCCAATCAAGGGCTGCCTTCACGAGGAACTCTTCCAATTCCTGGAGTTTCCATGCAGTGTTCCGGTTAATTAAGTGGCATTTGCATCCTTGAAATATAGTTTTGTGACACTTCAAGCTTTAAATCATTTCCACTGCAAAATAGATATGGAGGACTCTCCTATTTCTGAGGTTGAAGCAGAACAGTGCTTCAAGGGCAGGGGCAAGGCTGGTTTTAAAGCCCTCCTTTTATTATTTCTGTGTTTCTGTCAAATTGATTGATTACCTCTATGGAAGTAGATTTTAGAAATCTGACGCCGTTCAAACTTCAGAGTACATGTGATGTTCCTTCAGTTTCTTTCTTCTTTTTTATCGGCGGATTTCTGATCCAGAAGAGTACTCTAAAGGAACATCACAAGTATTCTGATGTCTGAACGGCGGAAGATTTCCAAAATCTACTTCCACAGAGGTAATCAATCAATTTCACAGAAACTGACATATAATAAAAGGGAGGGCTTTCAAACCACCCTTGGCCTTGCCCTTGAAGCACTGTTCTGCTTCAGCCTCAGTAATAGGAGAGCCCTCCATATCTATAATGCAGTGGAAACGATTCTGAAGCTTGCAGTCTCGCAAAACTGTATTTCAAGGATACAAATGCCACTTAAATAACTGAAACACTGTGTGCAAACCTGGGTAATTGGAAGAGTTCCCCGCAAAGGCAGCCCTTGATTGGCTTTTACGAGGGAGAACGAGGAGAGGGACGCTTGGCACGGCGGATTGTTTGGAACAAAATGAAGAAACTGACACACACTCGCTTCGGCTTGAAAAACGATCACGTACTGGACAAAACCACGAAGTTTTTGGTGTTGTACAAAGCAACAGCTTTTCTCTTCTATTGCTTATCTCTTACATTGAGTACAAGGCATTATATAGCATGTGACCTTAACTGACTATTGCTCATCTCGTACATTGGTAGAATCGAATTTTCAGCATGAAACATATCCTGTCCTCCTCGACGCGGCTAAACTCCAACGTTAATGCAACGGTCGCACGCGCGCGTGCTTCCACCAAAAATAGCCAAGCTGCTACGATGATGTCGTCTTACCACCACCACAACTACCTACACGGCTAAACTACACTACCGATAAGGTGATGATCAGCTTGTTCACGAGGCTTCCCTGCACTACACCGTCAAGTTTTGTATTTCACGGTCGTTAATTAGGTGAAATAGCGGTGAATGCATGGGATCCTACAGTCCTGCATTGCACCGTCAAGTTCTGTATTTCTAAGAGATGCAAATGCCCACTTAAATAGCCGGAACACCACGTACTGCAAACCAAGGGAATTACAGGAGCTCCTCGCGAAGGCGACTCCATGACGGAAGAATAAAGAGCATCTGAGGAATACGCCCGTGAGTGCAAGCAGCCCATTGAAGTATTGGCATCATGATGAATATGTCTAGACATAGCCAATGCATACAAGGAAATTAGCTCACCCTATTGGAGAAATGGACTCTGGGTGGCAGCAGCATCACCACCCTGAATTCGAATCGGGTTGACAGCTAAAATGATTCTTCTCGACTTGACATGCAAATTGAAAGCTGGACAAATGGCCGCTCAACATGGATGAGTGAGTCCATGAAAATTAGAGAACGAGAATAGGAAAGCATTTTCGTGGAAATGGGGCACCTGCCCCCCCCCCCCCAATATAGTCGTATTGCATTATTGGGGTGTGCTTATGAAGAGACTTTCATAAGCAGAGAGGTTGAAAAAGGAAGAAATAATTCTCTCAACACTTTGGCATCATCTACAGGCCTTCAGCAGCCAAGTAAAAAAGTGGCTTTTGCTGGTTGATGAATTGTTAGTGGAATATCTCCGCTTAACTTATCAGAAGCCTACCAACACACCAACTTAGAGTTTCTTTCACGCCTCGATGAACTTGATGTGACTGTACCGACATGCTTTCATAAGGCAGGAATGTAACTGGTTTCACAACCATGCTTCAAAGAAAAACTGCAGTCCTGAAGACATTTGAGCAGTAAAAGCACATAAAACCATGTAAATAACAAAGGTGGCAAAACAAGCCCGTCATGCTCTACAAAAATCGGACCTACGCACGTCCCAGAAGCCGAACCCATGCTCCTTGGTTTAGTGTACACTAGGTATCAACCCGTACATCTGCACAGGCTACTTTTTAAATAGTGATTTGTTTCCAATATTGTCACACATTTAATTCAAAATTTATATAAATTTGGATCACATAATTTTAGTTTTGAACAATAGTTCTACACTTCTAAAACTTAAAACTACAACATTCTAATTCCAGTTTACATATATGTGGAAACTACAACATTCTAATTCCAGTTTACATATATTTGGCACCACACTTCCAATATTGTCGATAAACATGTTTGTATTAGGCCGATATGTATTAGAGTTAAATTTACGTCATGCACGCATGCATGGCATGCAGAATATTAACCGAAAGATTATGTCATTTTCATTTGACATAATTAATACAAATAGTTTTGTATGTATTGGTGACCAGAGTTGGAAAATTTGACTGCAAGTATTTAGAATATCTTCCCTAAAAAGCAATTTAGAATATCGTAATTTGACTGCAGGTAATTTCTATTGAGGGATAGAATACCAATTAGTAATGAACCACTTTTTTGACCCTTTTTTGAGAAACTACAATGGAACATGAAACCTATGGCATACGCATTTGCATGCTTGTAATTAAAGCTTCTAGCCGAATCAGACTTTCAATGTACGCAATTAAAGCTTGCTGCATCCTAATAAAATAAATTTGAAATGAATCTGACTATGCATGCATATATCATTGAAGGAATAAGAGATAGTTATAGGAGGAACTCGTGTGTGTCAACAGGTGAGTCAGACTCTGCATATATGCGTACTGTCAATCCGATACAAACTCTTCAGATGAAATTGAAGGAATAAGAGAGTTAATAGGAGGAACTCGTACATGTCAACAGGTGTGTCGGACTCTGTATATATATGTGTACTGTCAATCAGATACAAAATCTTCAAGTGAAATCCAAGGATGATACAAAAATTAATTATCAACATGTTTTCAATTTCTACGATTAATGTGCGAATTCATATTTTTTAGATTAATGTTGGAATTTTTAGTTTTTTACTCTCAAGGAACATCACAAGTAGTCTGAAATCTGAACGGCGGCAGATTTCTAAAATCTACTTCCACAAAGGTAATCAATCAATTTGACAGAAACTCACATATAATAAAAGGGAGGGCTTTTAAACCACCCTTGCCCTTGCCCTCGAAGCATTGTTCTGCTTCAGCCTCAGCGACAGGAGAGACTCCATATCTATAATGAAGTGGAAAAGATTCTAAAGCTTGCAGTCTCACAAAACTGTATTTCAAGGATGCAAATGCCACTTAAATAACCGGAACACTGCGTGTAAACCCAGGGAATTGGAAGAGTTCCTCGCTAAGGTAGGCCTTGATTGGCTTGTACGAGGGAGAAGGAGTAGAGGGACGCTTGGCACGGTAGATTGAGTTCGAACAAAACGAAGAAACTCACAAGCACTCGCTTCAGATTGAAAAACGACCACGTACTGGAGAAAACCACGAAGTTTTTGGTGCTGCACAAAGCAACAACTTTTCTCTTCTATTGCTTATCTCTTAAATTGAGTACCTGGCATTATATAGCTTGTGACCTTAACCGACTATTGCTTATCTCTTACATTAGTAGAATCGAATTTTCAGCATCAAACATATCCTGTCTACCCCGATGAGGCTAAACTCCAACGTTCACGCACCAGCTGCGTGCGCACGCTGTAATATTCTGAAAAAAATAAAAATAAATAAATAATCTCTTAAGGGCTTGTGCGTAATTAAATAAAGAGGATACGTGAAAATAGGATATTTCAGAGTTTTTTTTAAAGAGCTATATAAATCGTGGGAGTGGAGTTCTCGAAACCCTAGCATTCTTTTTCCCTTTTTTTCCCCACCCTAGCCGCCGGCCGTTTTCACGATCATTTTTTCCTTCTTTTTTCAGGCTTGTCGCCATCGCTGCACAAGATCGCTTCTCGCCTGCGTGGAGGCTATCACCGCCATTCTACCGAGTTCCCGAGCATTTTTTATCGGCACTACTAGTCGCTTCACGATGTGTGGTGCTAACTAGCGTTGTATTGCCGCATGCATGTCCTTGCTTTGTTGGTCGCTAGTAATTTCATCATCTCCTGCCGAAGCAAGTGGAGAGAAAGAAACAAGGAAGAACTAGAAGGAGAAAAGAAGAAGCCAAGAAGGAAAGAGAAGAGAGAAATTTAAGAAGTTCGGATCTGGTTTTCGTCATGTGGTAATGATCTGGTTTTCTCCTCTTTTGTTAGTTTAATTAGAGATTAGAGAGGGTTTTAGAATTGTTGGTCGAGGGCCGATTAGTGAGTCTGTTTAAACTTCATTACTGCTGAACGATTTATTCGGTACCTTAATGGAGAATTTTGGAAATGTCATCTACTAGTTAATTGTAGACAATTTCGATATATTTCTATATCATATTTAATCATGTCGATCGGACAAGTAGAATTCGAGATATGAATTTTGGAAGACTGCTGTCTTTGTGGTTGTCGTCTTTCGACGCTGTTTTGGTAGACTGCGGATTAAAAATAGTAATTTGACTAATTAGAGTTTTTGATCTACATGAAAGATGTAGATAATTGTCCAATGGTTCTGTAGAATCTAAAAACTCGAATTTTGGTTGGATAAAACAAAAGTTATGAATTTAGTAAGACCTGCTGTTCAAGCGCATAGATCGGTTTTCTGGGCTAAAAATGGAGGGTTAGATGATTTAATTAGAAGTCTTCGTAATCTAAGAAAATGTGGAGAATTTTGTGTAGAATCCAGAACTGGGTGGTTTGTTGTGATTGGACTTTTGAGTCAAAAGTTACGTTCGTTTTAGTACCAAGACAGCAATGGGTAACTTTTCGGTACCGGAGAAGCGTGGTAGATTTGGGGACGTGTAGGAGCGATGTCTATTGATTGCTATTCTTGATGCTGTAGCTTGTATTGAAATTTGTGTATATAATGTAGGAGAGGCGTCGTGCTTGTTGCCATCTTCTAGCCAAACCGTGCAAGGCCGCAACTAGTAAAGGCAAGTGCATGGTAGACAACGATCAATGATTGATCACTGTTTTCTTTATCTTCTATTACCATTATTGTTGTGCTTTTATTTTATTTTATTGCAAGCAATGGAATGGTATGGACTTATATTGTTGATGGATGTGATGAAAAATTGGATATGATAAGTAATATGAAATTATGCATGTTTGCATTCATAAGCATCTTTGCATATGAGCAGGTGATCATGAATGATCACAACTCCACGGGAGTGGAGGAGGTCCCCGATCCTTGAGGAGGAACGGGCTTGAGAGTGAATGTTGTCGCGAGCATTCACTCATGCTATACCCGAGTATCTACGAAAGAAGTGCATGTGGACATATAGATTAGAGTTGCATTGATATATGAGATTAATGGGTGTGAAACAAAGAGAAGATAACAGCATGAGAATATTAATAGAAGTGCATGTGATGATAATGAAGCTATTGATTACTGTTGATTTATTATTGTTCGTTGTATATTGATGTGTTTCTTTGAGTCGTGGACTCACCCTTGCTCTTTTGTTGTTTTTAGGTGATCTTCGAGAACGTCGTGACTGAGAGCGAGTAGAGCACATGGATTAGACCCATACTTCAATCACATGATCATTTGCCATAAGAACCTTTTCATTCAATGTTGGATTACTCTTGGTCATGTTAGAGACTGAATAAAGTTTAGGTCACATTTTGGACTAGATTATTTATTTCAATGATTTGGATTCATTGGTTGTTGCTATTTTGGATTATGTACCGGTTATAATTCCTTGCTTATTTATTATCGCTGATCCATAATTATGCATGCTCTTTTGTGGTCCATAGTTATGTCTATTGATGTTTTCTTCTTTGTAATTATATAGTGTGTCGATAATTATTAGTTTAGAGAGTAGTTTAGTGGCATTCCAGGCTCAGTGTTGGGCTGGGGTGTTACAGTTGGTATCAGAGCGGGCTTTAGGTCCGTGGTGAATATATTAACAACATAGGCAAACTGAAATTGTTAAAATTTGCTTTAGGTTTAGTAAATCAACTAAAATTTGTTAATGGTTAATTAATCTAAAATTTGACACACTAGTGCATGAGGTTAGAGAGAGGTACGATCATAGTTTTACGCCTGCTATGTTGTTTATTGATGCATGATTTTATTTTGACCTTTGAACTCATTGTGTATTGTTGATTGTGGTTGATAGCTATGCCGAGGGGTAGAGGACGTGGTCGTGGTGGCCGCGGTCGTGGAGGTCGGGGCCGCGGGCGAGGGTCTGTGGAGCCACCTCCCCTGAGTGTATGAGTCGAGAGTGAGGGGTTGCCGTTGATCCGCCTCCGGTTGGGGTCCAGATGAGACCCCGCTTGGCCGAGAGAGTTGGTGGAGAGATCCGTGCTCTTCGTCAACAGCACCGCAGCCCGTTGCCGCGCCTCGTTGTTGCTCCTGCCGCCTCCACTGCACTTGAGGCGCGATGACGCTCGAGAGTGGATGGGATTGAGGTTGGATCCGCTTGTGGTCGGGTACACCGTCCAGCAATGGATGGTTGCGCTACATGGAGAGGCGCTTGAGCTTTGGAGATGTCTTCACATCGAGGGTCCATTTGTAGCCTTTCACCGAATGGGCAAGCGGATATTTGGTGGGAGGGCGTGTTGTCTTCGAGGACCGCCACTCAAGGGCCAGTCACTTGGGAGGAATTTGTTGATCAGTTCAAGGGAAAGTTCTACCCCTACTCTTTTGTTGAAAAGATGGTGGTTGCCTTGACGACCTTTGCTCAAGGGAAGAGGTCTATTGCTCAGTATGAGGCTGATTTCAACAACTTGGTTCGCTTTGTCCCTTCAAGATGTTAACGATGATCTTCGTAAAGCCAAGAGGTTCCGTCGGGTCTCACCTCGAGTACCGGCATGTGTTGGGAGCTACTCCACCCGTGACTACAGCTCTGCTGTGGAGCAAGCTAGGGGCATGGAGTTGGAGATGCAGCTCACAAAGGGGCAGCAAGCCTCTGGTGGACTGGTTGCCTCTGGTGGTGACCAGAAGAGGAACTCTAGTGAGGGAAGTGGGTCTGTTCAGCGACCTGCTTTCAAGAAATTCAAGGGAGGACCGCAGTCCTTCAAGTCTAAGCAGTCGAGGCCGTTCTCTTCTTCGGCGCCTCGTCCTTTGCAGTACTCGGCTCTTGACTGCCCTGGTAGGGCATGCTTTGCTTTAAGTGCGGTGATGGACACTGCAGGCCGAAAGTGCTCTTGGACGGGAGATTGCCGTCAGTGTGGCCGACCGGGTCACAAGGAGCGGGTGTGTCGCCAGAACCCCGCTAGCGTGATCAAGTGGGAGCCTGTGCCTTCTTCTTCTTCAGTGGGTCCTACTCGAGGATCTTTCCAGATGATGGCTGCCCCTCCAGCGCTGCCACTTCCTTCACTTGGGTGCCTCCGGAGGGTACTCATCGCGGCACCGCCACCGCACCGCTCAGATGCACGACCGCCTTACCGCACCGCCACAAGCAGATTGTCGGGGCTCTCGCCGCCCGCCATCGTCTTCTTTTCGCCATGGCGCCACCGAGTGTACGCCATGCCCATCGCAGAGTTGCGGGTCGCCCCGACGTGGTGGCGTGTACTTTGCTTGTGGATTCGCTTGATGTTGTAGTCCTTTTGATTCGGGGCTACCTTTTCGCTTGTGTCGACGGCGCTTGCTAGAGAGCGAACTTGAGTATGCTGATGGATTTCAATCGGTGTTGGTTAGTTCTCCGGGGTATTATTGCTAGCTCCATCGCTTGTCCCGGTGCTCTATTGTCATTGATGGAGAGAAGTTCACGGCGAATTTGATAGTTATTCAAATGGAGCCGTTCGACGTTATCTTGGGTATGGATTGGTTGCACTCTTATCGAGCCGTGATATCTTGTTTTTGTAGAACAGTCTCTGTGCAGACCCCGTCTGGGGAGACTTTGACCTTTCAGGGGAGTGCGCCTCCGCGCTCTCTTTCAAGATACCGGATTGTTCCCGGTCACATGCAAAGGAAAATCGGGCTTCTTTTAGCTCTTGCTTGAGAAACCTAGTGTGGCTTTGCGATTGAGGAGATTCCGGTGGTTAGTGATCACCGGATGTGTTCCCGGTGAGCTTAGGGCTTGCCACCTGCACGAGACGTGGAGTTTCGCATTGATCTTGTTCCGGGTACTCGTCCCATCTCGATGTCTCCATATCGTCTGGCACGTCCATTCCAGGATGAGTTGAAGAAGCAGTTGGATGATTTGTTGGCTAAAGGATTAATCAGGCGTAGTGTATCGCCATGGGGAGCTCCTGTTCTATTCACAGAGAAGAAGGATGGGAGTTGGCGTATGTGTGTTGATTACCGCACGCTTAATGCAGTAACAATCAAGAACAAATATCCATTGCCCCGCATTGAGGACTTGTTTGATCGGTTGAATGGAGCTCAAGTGTTCTCCAAGATCGATCTCGATCAGGTATAATCAAACCGGTGCGTGAGCGGATGTAGAGAAGATGACTTTCTCCACCAGGTATGGGCATTATGAGTATAAAGTTATATCCTTTGGGTTGACTAATGCACCTGCTATTTTTATGGAGACCATGAACAACATGTTACACGAGTATCTAGATGACTTCGTGGTGGTGTTCATTGATGATATTCTTATCTATTCCAAGACCAATGAGGATCATGAGCGTCATTTGAGGTTGGTTTTAGATACTTTGAGAGACCACAAGTTCTATGCTAAGTTGAAGAAGTGTGAGTTCTGGATTTCAAAAGTGAGTTTTCTCGGTCATGTGATAAATCCTCAAGGCATTGCTGTTGATCCTAGTAAGGTCTCTACAGTGGTGGATTGGAAGAGGTCGACTAGTGTGAAGGAGGTGAGGAGTTTCTTGGGCTTGGCTGGTTATTATCGGCGTTTTGTGCAGGATTTCTCTATCATCGCCAAACCAATGTCTCAGCTTACTCAGAAAGGTGTGAGATTCCAGTGGACTGATGAGTGTGAGCGCAGTTTCTGCACTTTCAAAGAGAGGTTGGTGACCTCTCCTATTCTCACTCTTCCCGAGCCAGAAAGCGGTTCACGCCTTTTCAGATCGTCTCGAGTGGGTCTTGGCCGTGTTCTCATGCAAGACGGTAAGGTGATTGCTTATGCGTCGAGACAGTTTAAAGAAGCACGAGCGGAATTATCCCACTCATGATTTGGAGTTGGTGCGGTTGTATTTGCTCTCAAGATTTGGAGGCATTATCTATACGGTGAGCCTTGTGATATTTTCACAGATCACAAGAGTCTCAAATATATCTTCACTCAGAAGGATCTGAATTTGAGGCAAAGGAGGTGGTTGGAGTTGATTAAGGACTATGATCATACTATTCAGTATCATCCAGGCAAGGCCAATGTAGTTGTCGATGCTCTTAGTCGCAAGGCGACTCGCTACTCTAGATTGCCTCATTGCTGATTTTGATCGCATGGGAATATCTTATTGTTATGCGGGCACATCACATGTTGAGACACGATTGATTCTTGAGTCACTATTCCGCACTGCAGTGTAAAAGCACAACAGAGTGACCGTTACTACAGGAGGTTAGGAAGCGCCCGGATGAGGGTAAAGAGGGTGATTTTAGCATGGACGATTACGGTGCTTTGAGGTTTAAAGGCCGCTTTATGCATCGCAAAAGGCGGAGGTCAAAGATGATATCCGAGGAGGCACATCGCACCGCATAATCGCTCATCCCGTGAGACTAAGATGTATCGAGATCTCAAATGTAATTTTGGTGGAAAAGAATGAAGGTGGATATTGCTAATTATGTGGCTTCTTGTGGTGTTTGTCAGCAAGTGAAAGCGGAGCACAAGCGTCCTGCAGGGTTGTTGCAGCCTTTGGAGGTTCCCCAGTGGCCTTGGGATGATATCTCTATGGACTTTGTGGTGGTGTTACCCCGTACGCCGCGAGGGAAGGATGCAGTTTGGGTAGTGGTGGATCGGCTCAAAGAAGTCTCACAAGACTTCATTCCTATTTGCACTACAAATTCAATGAGTGATCTAGCTCCTATTTATGTGCGTGAAATAGTGAGGCGCATGGTGTGCCAAAGACCATCATTTCTGACAGGGACGCGAAGTTTGTCTCCAAGTTCTGGGAAAGTCTGCAGAGTGCATTGGGCACACAACTCTGCCTTAGTACAGCGTTTCACCCACAGAAAGATGGGCAGTCAGAGAGTACTATTCAGACTTTGGAGGACATGTTGCGGTCTTATGCTCTGCCTTGGAAGGGTAGTTGGGAGGACCAGCTGCCACTTGCGAGTTTGCTTATAATAATAGTTACCATTCCAAGATTAGAGCCGCGCCATTTGAGGTTCTCTATGGGCGGAAGTGCGATCGCCACTTTGTTGGGATGCGCTGGAGAGAAGGCGCTTTGGGTCCTGACCGATTCGAAGACCGCTGAGCGCTGCCATGGTGAGGCAATCATTAGCGACTCAAAGCGCATGTAAAAGCTATGCGATATGAGGAGGCGTGACTTGAGTTTGCATGGGTGACCAGTGCTCTTGAGAGTGTCTCCTACTAAAGGCATTGTCCGATTCGGTACCAAAGGGAAGCTTAGCCCAAGGTATGTTGGACCGTTCCCGATTATTGCAAGAATTGGAAAGTTAGCCTACCGCTTGGATCTTCCTGAGTCCATGCGTGGGGTTCACAATGCGTTTCACGTCTCGATGCTGAGAAAGTTTTTGAGAGACCCAGAGCATAAGATTTCATTGGAGCCACTGACTATTGAGCAAGATCTCACAATTGAGTCGCGTCCGCCGGCGACTCGAGAGGTCGGAGCGAGTGCTGAGGCACAAGACGTTGGTATACGTCAAGGTGCTGTGGACGCATCAATCTGAGAGAGAGGCGACTTGGGAGTTGGAGTCTCGCATGCGCGAGCAATATCCGGAGTTGTTCACGTCTGGTACGTGTTATTTCGTTGTTTAATTTCAGCAGTGTAGTTGTTCTTTGAGTAGATCGGCGAGTAGAATTCGGGGTCGAATTCTGTTAAGGGGGGTAGAATGTAATATTCTGAAAAAAATAAAAATAAATAAATAATCTCTTAAGGGCTTGTGCGTAATTAAATAAAGAGGATACGTGAAAATAGGATATTTCAGAGTTTTTTTTAAAGAGCTATATAAATCGTGGGAGTGGAGTTCTCGAAACCCTAGCATTCTTTTTCCTTTTTTTTCCCCACCCTAGCCGCCGGCCGTTTTCACGATCATTTTTTCCTTCTTTTTTTCGCGCTGTCGCCATCAGCGCCAAGATCGCCTCCCCGCTGCGTGGAGGCTATCACCGCCATTCGGCCGAGTTCCCGAGCATTTTTTATCGGCACTACTAGTCGCTTCTACGCATGTGTGGTGCTAACTAGCGTTGTATTGCCGCATGCATGTCCTTCTTTGTTATCGCTAGTAATTTCATCATCTCCTGCCGAAGAAAGTGGAGAGAAAGAAACAAGGAAGAACTAGAAGGAGAAAAGAAGAAGCCAAGAAGGAAAGAGAAGAGAGAAATTTAGGAAGTTCGGATCTGGTTTTCGTCATGTGGTAATGATCTGGTTTTCTCCTCTTTTGTTAGTTTAATTAGAGATTAGAGAGGGTTTTAGAATTGTTGGTCGAGGGCCGATTAGTGAGTCTGCTTAACTCGCTGCTCGTTGAACGATTTATTCGGGTACCTTAATGGAGAATTTTGGAAATGTCATCTACTAGTTAATTGTAGACAATTTCGATATATTTCTATATCATATTTAATCATGTCGATCGGACAAGTAGAATTCGAGATATGAATTTTGGAAGACTGCTGTCTTTGTGGTTGTCGTCTTTCGACGCTGTTTTGGTAGACTGCGGATTAAAAATAGTAATTTGACTAATTAGAGTTTTTGATCTACATGAAAGATGTAGATAATTGTCCAATGGTTCTGTAGAATCTAAAAACTCGAATTTTGGTTGGATAAAACAAAAGTTATGAATTTAGTAAGACCTGCTGTTCCGAAGCAGACAGATCGGTTTTCTGGGCTAAAAATGGAGGGTTAGATGATTTAATTAGAAGTCTTCGTAATCTAAGAAAATGTGGAGAATTTTGTGTAGAATCCAGAACTGGGTGGTTTGTTGTGATTGGACTTTTGAGTCAAAAGTTACGTTCGTTTTAGTACCAAGACAGCAATGGGTAACTTTTCGGTACCGGAGAAGCGTGGTAGATTTGGGGACGTGTAGGAGCGATGTCTATTGATTGCTATTCTTGATGCTGTAGCTTGTATTGAAATTTGTGTATATAATGTAGGAGAGGCGTCGTGCTTGTTGCCATCTTCTAGCCAAACCGTGCGTCGCAACTAGTAAAGGCAAGTGCATGGTAGACAACGATCAATGATTGATCACTGTTTTCTTTATCTTCTATTACCATTATTGTTGTGCTTTTATTTTATTTTATTGCAAGCAATGGAATGGTATGGACTTATATTGTTGATGGATGTGATGAAAAATTGGATATGATAAGTAATATGAAATTATGCATGTTTGCATTCATAAGCATCTTTGCATATGAGCAGGTGATCATGAATGATCACAACTCCACGGGAGTGGAGGAGGTCCCCGATCCTTGAGGAGGAACGGGCTTGAGAGTGAATGTTGTCGCGAGCATTCACTCATGCTATACCGGTATACGCGAAAGAAGTGCATGTGGACATATAGATTAGAGTTGCATTGATATATGAGATTAATGGGTGTGAAACAAAGAGAAGATAACAGCATGAGAATATTAATAGAAGTGCATGTGATGATAATGAAGCTATTGATTACCGTTGATTTATTATTGTTCGTTGTATATTGATGTGTTTGCTGAGTCGTGGACTCACCCTTGCTCTTTTGTTGTTTTTAGGTGATCTTCGAGAACGCCGTGACTGAGAGCGAGTAGAGCACATGGATTAGACCCATACTTCAATCACATGATCATTTGCCATAAGAACCTTTTCATTCAATGTTGGATTACTCTTGGTCATGTTAGAGACTGAATAAAGTTTAGGTCACATTTTGGACTAGATTATTTATTTCAATGATTTGGATTCATTGGTTGTTGCTATTTTGGATTATGTACCTGGTTATAATTCCTTGCTTATTTATTATCGCTGATCCATAATTATGCATGCTCTTTTGTGGTCCATAGTTATGTCTATTGATGTTTTCTTGTCTGTAATTATATAGTGTGTCGATAATTATTAGTTTAGAGAGTAGTTTAGTGGCATTCCGTGCTCGGTGTTGGGTGGGTGTTCTGATTGGTATCGAGCGGGCTTTAGGTCCGTGGTGAATATATTAACAACATAGGCAAACTGAAATTGTTAAAATTTGCTTTAGGTTTAGTAAATCAACTAAAATTTGTTAATGGTTAATTAATCTAAAATTTGACACACTAGTGCATGAGGTTAGAGAGAGGTACGATCATAGTTTTACGCCTGCTATGTTGTTTATTGATGCATGATTTTATTTTGACCTTTGAACTCATTGTGTATTGTTGATTGTGGTTGATAGCTATGCCGAGGGGTAGAGGACGTGGTCGTGGTGGCCGCGGTCGTGGAGGTCGGGCCGCGGCGAGGGTCCGTGGAGCCACCTCCGAGTGTATGAGTCGAGCCGAGGGGTTGCCGCTGATCCGCCTCGGTTGGGGTCCAGATGAGACCCCGCTTTGGCCGAGAGTTGGTGGGAGAGATCCGTGCTCTTCGTCAGCAGCACCGGCGGCCGCCGCTGTGCGCCTCTGTTGTTGCTCTGCCGCTCCTCCACCTGCACTTGAGGCGCGGATGACGCTTCGAGAGTGGATGGGATTGAGGTTGGATCCGTTTGACGGGTCGGGTACACCGGTCCAGGCAGCGGACTGGTTGCGCTACATGGAGAGGCAGTTTGGAGCTTTGGAGATGTCTTCACATCAGAGGGTCCATTTTGTAGCCTTTCAGCTGAATGGGCAAGCGGATATTTGGTGGGAGGGCGTGTTGTCTTCGAGGACCGCCACTCAAGGGCCAGTCACTTGGGAGGAATTTGTTGATCAGTTCAAGGGAAAGTTCTACCCCTACTCTTTTGTTGAAAAGATGGTGGTTGCCTTGACGACCTTTGCTCAAGGGAAGAGGTCTATTGCTCGAGTATGAGGCTGATTTCAACAACTTGGTTCGCTTTGTCCCTTCAGTAGCGAACGATGATCTTCAGAAAGCCAAGAGGTTCCGTCGGGTCTCACCTCGAAAATGCAGGCATGTGTTGGGAGCTACTCCACTCCGTGACTACAGCTCTGTTGTGGAGCAAGCTAGGGGCATGGAGTTGGAGATGCAGCTCACAAAGGGGCAGCAAGCCTCTGGTGGACTGGTTGCCTCTGGTGGTGACCAGAAGAGGAACTCTAGTGAGGGAAGTGGGTCTGTTCAGCGACCTGCTTTCAAGAAATTCAAGGGAGGACCGCAGTCCTTCAAGTCTAAGCAGTCGAGGCCGTTCTCTTCTTGGCGCTCGCCCTTTGCAGTACTCCGGCTCTCGACTGCCCTGGGGGCATGCTTTGCTTTAAGTGCGGTGATGGACACTACGCCGAAAGTGCTCTTGGACGGAGATTGCCGTCGCAGTGGCCGACGGGTCACAAGGAGCGGTGTGTCGCCGTAACCCGCTAGCGTGATCAAGTGGGAGCTGTGGCCTTCTTCTTCTTGATGGGTCCTACTCGAGGATCTTTCCGGATGATGGTCGCCCTCGGTAGCCGCCACTTCCTTCACTTGGGTGCCTCAAAGAGGGTACTATCGGCACCGCCACCTCCGCACCGCTCAGATGCACGACCGCCTTACCGCACCGCCACGCAGATTGTTGGGGCTCTCGCCGCCCGCCATCGCCTTCTTTCGCCATGGCGCCACCGAGTGTACGCCATGCCCATCGCAGAGTTCGCGGGTCGCCCCGACGTGGTGGCGTGTACTTTGCTTGTGGATTCGCTTGATGTCTGTAGTCCTTTTGATTCGGGGCTACCTTTTCGCTTGTGTCGACGGCGCTTGCTAGGAGAGCGAACTTGAGTATGCAGTGGATTTCTCAATCAGTGTTGGTTAGTTCTCCTGGGGGTATTATTGCTAGCTCCACTGTTTGTCCTCGGTGCTCTATTGTCATTGATGGAGAGAAGTTCACGCTAATTTGATAGTTATTCAAATGGAGCCGCTCGACGTTATCTTGGGTATGGATTGGTTGCACTCTTATCGAGCCGTGATATCTTGTTTTGTAGAACAGTCTCTGCGCACCCGTGCCCTGGGAGACTTTGACCTTTCAGGAGTGCGCCCGCGCTCTCTTTCAAGATTATCGGATTGTTCCCTGGCCACAAGCAAAGGAAAATCGGGCTTCTTTTAGCTCTTGCTGAGAAACCTAGTGTGGCTTTGCAGATTGAGGAGATTCCAGTGGTTAGTGATCACCGGATGTGTTCCCACCGAGCTTAGGGCTTGCCACCGCACGAGACGTGGAGTTTCGCATTGATCTTGTTCCGTACTCGCCCCATCTCGATGTTCCATATCGTCCGCACGCCCATTCCGTGATGAGTTGAAGAAGCGGTTGGATGATTTGTTGGCTAAAGGATTAATCAGCGAGTGTATCGCCATGGGGAGCTCTGCTCTATTCACAGAGAAGAAGGATGGGAGTTGGCGTATGTGTGTTGATTACCGCACGCTTAATGCAGTAACAATCAAGAACAAATATCCATTGCCCCGCATTGAGGACTTGTTTGATCGGTTGAATGGAGCTCAAGTGTTCTCCAAGATCGATCTCCGATGTGGTATAATCAAATCCGGTGCGTGAGCAGATGTAGAGAAGATGACTTTCTCCACCAGGTATGGGCATTATGAGTATAAAGTTATATCCTTTGGGTTGACTAATGCACCTGCTATTTTTATGGAGACCATGAACAACATGTTACACGAGTATCTAGATGACTTCGTGGTGGTGTTCATTGATGATATTCTTATCTATTCCAAGACCAATGAGGATCATGAGCGTCATTTGAGGTTGGTTTTAGATACTTTGAGAGACCACAAGTTCTATGCTGTTGAAGAAGTGTGAGTTCTGGATTTCAAAAGTGAGTTTTCTCGGTCATGTGATAAATCCTCAAGGCATTGCTGTTGATCCTAGTAAGGTCTCTACAGTGGTGGATTGGAAGAGGTCGACTAGTGTGAAGGAGGTGAGGAGTTTCTTGGGCTTGGCTGGTTATTATCGGCGCTTTGTGCAGATTTCTATCATCGCCAAACCAATGTCTCACTTACTCGTAAAGGTGTGAGATTCCAAAGGATCGATGAGTGTGAGCGCAGTTCTCAGACTTTCAAAGAGAGGTTGGTGACCTCTCCTATTCTCACTCTTCCCGAGCCAGAAAGCGGTTCACGCCTTTTCAGATCGTCTCGAGTGGGTCTTGGCCGTGTTCTCATGCAAGACGGTAAGGTGATTGCTTATGCGCCGAGACAGCTTAAAGAAGCACGAGCGTAATTATCCCACTCATGATTTGGAGTTGGCTGCGGTTGTATTTGCTCTCAAGATTTGGAGGCATTATCTATACGGTGAGCCTTGTGATATTTTCACAGATCACAAGAGTCTCAAATATATCTTCACTCAGAAGGATCTGAATTTGAGGCAAAGGAGGTGGTTGGAGTTGATTAAGGACTATGATCATACTATTCAGTATCATCCAGGCAAGGCCAATGTAGTTGCTGATGCTCTTAGTCGCAAGGCGACTCCTGCTACTCTAGATTGCCTCATTGCTGATTTTGATCGCATGGGAATATCTTATTGTTATGCGGGCACATCACATGTTGAGACACGCTTGATTCTTGAGTCACTATTCCGCACCTGCAGCGAAAAGCACAACAGAGTGACCGGTTACTACAGGAGGTTAGGAAGCGTCTGGATGAGGGTAAAGAGGGTGATTTTAGCATGGACGATTCTGGTGCTTTGAGGTTTAAAGGCCGCCTTTGCGTACCGCAAAAGGCGGAGGTCAAAGATGATATCCTGAGGGAGGCACATCGCACTGCATAATCGCTCATCCCTGGTGAGACTAAGATGTATCGAGATCTGAAACAGAATTTTTGGTGGAAAAGAATGAAGGTGGATATTGCTAATTATGTGGCTTCTTGTGGTGTTTGTCAGCAAGTGAAAGCGGAGCACAAGCGTCCTGCAGGGTTGTTGCAGCCTTTGGAGGTTCCCCAGTGGCCTTGGGATGATATCTCTATGGACTTTGTGGTGGTGTTACCCCGTACGCCGCGAGGGAAGGATGCAGTTTGGGTAGTGGTGGATCGGCTCAGCAAGTCTGCGCACTTCATTCCTATTTGCACTACAAATTCAGCGAGTGATCTAGCTCCTATTTATGTGCGTGAAATAGTGAGACTGCATGGTGTGCCAAAGACCATCATTTTTCGATGTGGACGCGAAGTTTGTCTCCAAGTTCTGGGAAAGTCTGCAGAGTGCATTGGGCACACAACTCTGCCTTAGTACAGCGTTTCACCCACAGAAAGATGGGCAGTCAGAGAGTACTATTCAGACTTTGGAGGACATGTTGCGGTCTTGCGTTCTGTCTTGGAAGGGTAGTTGGGAGGACCAGTTGCCACTTGCAGAGTTTGCTTATAATAATAGTTACCATTCCAAGATTAGAGCCGCGCCATTTGAGGTTCTCTATGGGCGGAAGTGCAGATCGCCACTTTGTTGGGATGCGATTGGAGAGAAGGCGCTTTGGGTCCTGACCGATTCGAAGACCGCTGAGCGTTGCCATGGTGAGGCGAGAATCATTAGCGACCAAAGCGCATGTAAAAGCTATGCGAGATATGAGGAGGCGTGACTTGAGTTTGCATGGGTGACCAGTGCTCTTGAGAGTGTCTCCTACTAAAGGCATTGTCCGATTCGGTACCAAAGGGAAGCTTAGCCCAAGGTATGTTGGACCGCTCCGATTATTGCAAGAATTGGAAAGTTAGCCTACCGCTTGGATCTTCCCGAGTCCATGCGTGGGGTTCACAATGCGCTTCACGCCTCGATGCCGAGAAAGTTTTGAGAGACCCGAGCATAAGATTTCATTGGAGCCACCGACTATTGAGCAAGATCTCACAATTGAGTCGCGTCCCGCATTCGAGAGGTCGGAGCGAGTGCCGAGGCACAAGACGCTGGTATACGCCAAGGTGCCGTGGACGATCAACCGAGAGAGAGGCGACTTGGGAGTTGGAGTCCGCATGCGCGAGCAATATCCGAGTTGTTCACGCCCGTACGTGTTATTTCGTTGTTTAATTTCAGCATGTAGTTGTTCTTTGAGTAGATCGCGAGTAGAATTCGGGTCGAATTCATTAAGGGGGTAGAATGTAATATTCTGAAAAAATAAAATAAATAAATAATCTCTTAAGGGCTTGTGCGTAATTAAATAAAGAGGATACGTGAAAATAGGATATTTTGAGTTTTTTTAAAGAGCTATATAAATCGTGGGAGTGGAGTTCTCAAACCCTAGCATTCTTTTTCCTTTTTTCCCACCCTAGCCTAGTGGCCGTTTTCACGATCATTTTTCCTTCTTTTTTTTTGCTTGCGCTGTCGCCATCAGCACAAGATCGCTTCCCGCTGCAGGTGGAGGCCATCACCGCCATTCTACCGAGTTCCCGAGCATTTTTTATCGGCACTACTAGTCGCTCTCACGCATGTGTGGTGCTAACTAGCAGTGTATTGCCGCATGCATGTCCTTGCTGTTGGCTGCTAGTAATTTCATCATCTCCTGCCGAAGCAAGTGGAGAGAAAGAAACAAGGAAGAACTAGAAGGAGAAAAGAAGAAGCCAAGAAGGAAAGAGAAGAGAGAAATTTAGGAAGTTCGGATCTGGTTTTCGTCATGTGGTAATGATCTGGTTTTCTCCTCTTTTGTTAGTTTAATTAGAGATTAGAGAGGGTTTTAGAATTGTTGGTCGAGGGCCGATTAGTGAGTCTGCTTAACTCGCTGTTCTGTTGAACGATTTATTCGGGTACCTTAATGGAGAATTTTGGAAATGTCATCTACTAGTTAATTGTAGACAATTTCGATATATTTCTATATCATATTTAATCATGTCGATCGGACAAGTAGAATTCGAGATATGAATTTTGGAAGACTGCTGTCTTTGTGGTTGTCGTCTTTCGGCGCTGTTTTGGTAGACTGCGGATTAAAAATAGTAATTTGACTAATTAGAGTTTTTGATCTACATGAAAGATGTAGATAATTGTCCAATGGTTCTGTAGAATCTAAAACTCGAATTTTGGTTGGATAAAACAAAAGTTATGAATTTAGTAAGACCTGCTGTTCCAAGCGGACAGATCGGTTTTCTGGGCTAAAAATGGAGGGTTAGATGATTTAATTAGAAGTCTTCGTAATCTAAGAAAATGTGGAGAATTTTGTGTAGAATCCAGAACTGGGTGGTTTGTTGTGATTGGACTTTTGAGTCAAAAGTTACGCTCGTTTTAGTACCAAGACAGCAATGGGTAACTTTTCGCACCGAGAAGCGTGGTAGATTTGGGGACGGTAGGAGCGATGTCTATTGATTGCTATTCTTGATGCTGTAGCTTGTATTGAAATTTGTGTATATAATGTAGGAGAGGCGTCGTGCTTGTTGCCATCTTCTAGCCAAACCGCAAGGCCGCAACTAGTAAAGGCAAGTGCATGGTAGACAACGATCAATGATTGATCACGTTTTCTTTATCTTCTATTACCATTATTGTTGTGCTTTTATTTTATTTTATTGCAAGCAATGGAATGGTATGGACTTATATTGTTGATGGATGTGATGAAAAATTGATATGATAAGTAATATGAAATTATGCATGTTTGCATTCATAAGCATCTTTGCATATGAGCAGGTGATCATGAATGATCACAACTCTACGGGAGTGGAGGAGGTCCCCGATCCTTGAGGAGGAACGGGCTTGAGAGTGAATGTTGTCGCGAGCATTCACTCATGCTATACCGGTATACGCGAAAGAAGTGCATGTGGACATATAGATTAGAGTTGCATTGATATATGAGATTAATGGGTGTGAAACAAAGAGAAGATAACAAAGATGAGAATATTAATAGAAGTGCATGTGATGATAATGAAGCTATTGATTACTGTTGATTTATTATTGTTCGTTGTATATTGATGTGTTTGCTGAGTCGTGGACTCACCCTTGCTCTATTGTTGTTTTTAGGTGATCTTCGAGAACGCCGTGACTGAGAGCGAGTAGAGCACATGGATTAGACCCATACTTCAATCACATGATCATTTGCCATAAGAACCTTTTCATTCAATGTTGGATTACTCTTGGTCATGTTAGAGATGAATAAAGTTTAGGTCACATTTTGGACTAGATTATTTATTTCAATGATTTGGATTCATTGGTTGTTGCTATTTTGGATTATGTACCTGGTTATAATTCCCTTGCTTATTTATTATCGCTTGATCCATAATTATGCATGCTCTTTTGTGGTCCATAGTTATGTCTATTGATGTTTTCTTGCTGTAATTATATAGTGTGTCGATAATTATTAGTTTAGAGAGTAGTTTAGTGGCATTCCGTGCTCGGTGTTAATGGGTGTTACAGTTGGTATCAGAGCGGGCTTTAGGTCCGTGGTGAATATATTAACAACATAGGCAAACTGAAATTGTTAAAATTTGCTTTAGGTTTAGTAAATCAACTAAAATTTGTTAATGGTTAATTAATCTAAAATTTGACACACTAGTGCACAGTAGGTTAGAGAGAGGTACGATCATAGTTTTACGCTTCCGTTATGTTGTTTATTGATGCATGATTTTATTTTGACCTTTGAACTCATTGTGTATTGTTGATTGTGGTTGATAGCTATGCCGAGGGGTAGAGGACGTGGTCGTGGTGGCCGCGGTCGTGGAGGTCGGGGCCGCGGGCGAGGGTCCGTGGAGCCACCTCCTGAGTGTATGAGTCGATGAGTCGAGGGGTTGCCGTTGATCCGCCTCCGGTTGGGGTCCAGATGAGACCCCGCTGGCCGAGAGAGTTGGTGGGAGAGATCCGTGCTCTTCGTCAACAGGCACCGGCAGCCGCTGTTGCTGCGGCCTCTGTTGTTGCTCCTGTCGCTCCTCCACCTGCACTTGAGGCGCGGATGACGCTTCGAGAGTGGATGGGATTGAGGTTGGATCCGTTTGACGGGTCGGGTACACCGGTCCAGGCAGCGGACTGGTTGCGCTACATGGAGAGGCAGTTTGGAGCTTTGGAGATGTCTTCACATCAGAGGGTCCATTTTGTAGCCTTTCAGCTGAATGGGCAAGCGGATATTTGGTGGGAGGGCGTGTTGTCTTCGAGGACCGCCACTCAAGGGCCAGTCACTTGGGAGGAATTTGTTGATCAGTTCAAGGGAAAGTTCTACCCCTACTCTTTTGTTGAAAAGATGGTGGTTGCCTTGACGACCTTTGCTCAAGGGAAGAGGTCTATTGCTCAGTATGAGGCTGATTTCAACAACTTGGTTCGCTTTGTCCCTTCAAGTAACGATGATCTTCGTAAAGCCAAGAGGTTCCGCGGGTCTCACCTCGAGTACCTAAGGCATGTGTTGGGAGATACTCCACCCGTGACTACTGCTCTGTTGTGGAGCAAGCTAGGGGCATGGAGTTGGAGATGCACCACAAAGGCGCAAGCCTCGTGGATGGTTGCCTCCGTGGTGACCGTAAGAGGAACTCTAGTGAGGGAAGTGGGTCTGCTCAACGACGCTTTCAAGAAATTCAAGGAGGACCGCATCCTTCAAGTCTAAGCGATCGAGGCCGTTTCTTCTTGGCGCCTCGTCCTTTTGCAGTACTCGGCTCTTCGACTGCCCTGGCGGTGGCATGCTTTGCTTTAAGTGCGGTGATGGACACCGGCCGGCGAAAGTGCTCTTGGACGGAGATTGCCGCGGTGTGGCCGACCGGGTCACAAGGAGCGGTGTGTCGCCGTAACCCCGCTTAGCGTGATCAAGTGGGAGCTGTGCCATCTTCTTCTTGATGGGTCCTACTCGAGGATCTTTCCGGATGATGGTCGCCTCCACGCCACTTCCTTGCACTTGGGTGCCTCCAAGAGGGTACTCATCGGCACCGCCACCTCGCACCGCTTCAGATGCACGACCGCCTTACCGCACCGCCACAAGCAGATTGTCGGGCTCTCGCCGCCCGCCATCGCCTTCTTTTCGCCATGGCGCCACTCGAGTGTACGCCATGCCCATCGCAGAAGTTCGCGGGTCGCCCCGACGTGGTGGCGTGTACTTTGCTTGTGGATTCGCTTGATGTCTGTAGTCCTTTTGATTCGGGGCTACCTTTTCGCTTGTGTCGACGCGCTTGCTAGAGAGCGAACTTGAGTATGCAGTGGATTTCTCAATCAGTGTTGGTTAGTTCTCCTGGGGGTATTATTGCTAGCTCCACTGTTTGTCCTCGGTGCTCTATTGTCATTGATGGAGAGAAGTTCACGGCGAATTTGATAGTTATTCAAATGGAGCCGCTCGACGTTATCTTGGGTATGGATTGGTTGCACTCTTATCGAGCCGTGATATCTTGTTTTGTAGAACGCCTCTGTGCGCACTCCGCCTGGGAGACTTTGACCTTTCAGGGGAGTGCGCCTCCGCGCTCTCTTTCAGTATTGACTGGATTGTTCCCCGGTCAGCGCGCAGTGAAAACTGGGCTTCTTTTAGCTCTTGCTGAGAAACCTAGTGTGGCTTTGCAGATTGAGGAGATTCCAGTGGTTAGTGATCACCTGATGTGTTCCCAGCTGAGCTTCCGGGCTTGCCACCTGCACGAGACGTGGAGTTTCGCATTGATCTTGTTCCGGGTACTCGTCCCATCTCGATGTCTCCATATCGTCTGGCACGTCCATTCCAGGATGAGTTGAAGAAGCAGTTGGATGATTTGTTGGCTAAAGGATTAATCAGCGAGTGTATCGCCATGGGGAGCTCTGCTCTATTCACAGAGAAGAAGGATGGGAGTTGGCGATGTGTGTTGATTACCGTGACGCTTAATGCAGTAACAATCAAGAACAAATATCCATTGCCCCGCATTGAGGACTTGTTTGATCGGTTGAATGGAGCTCAAGTGTTCTCCAAGATCGATCTCCAGTCAGGGTATAATCAAATCCGGGTGCGTGAGCAGGATGTAGAGAAGACAGCTTTCTCCACCATGTATGGGCATTATGAGTATAAAGTTATATCCTTTGGGTTGACTAATGCACCTGCTATTTTTATGGAGACCATGAACAACATGTTACACGAGTATCTAGATGACTTCGTGGTGGTGTTCATTGATGATATTCTTATCTATTCCAAGACCAATGAGGATCATGAGCGTCATTTGAGGTTGGTTTTAGATACTTTGAGAGACCACAAGTTCTATGCTAAGTTGAAGAAGTGTGAGTTCTGGATTTCAAAAGTGAGTTTTCTCGGTCATGTGATAAATCCTCAAGGCATTGCTGTTGATCCTAGTAAGGTCTCTACCAGTGGTGGATTGGAAGAGGTCGACTAGTGTGAAGGAGGTGAGGAGTTTCTTGGGCTTACCGGTTATTATCGGCGTTTTGTGCAGGATTTCTCTATCATCGCCAAACCAATGTCTCAGCTTACTCAGAAAGGTGTGAGATTCCAGTGGACTGATGAGTGTGAGCGCAGTTTCTGCACTTTCAAAGAGAGGTTGGTGACCTCTCCTATTCTCACTCTTCCCGAGCCAGGAAAGCGGTTCACGCCTTTTCAGATCGCCTCGAGTGGGTCTTGGCCGTGTTCTCATGCAAGACGGTAAGGTGATTGCTTATGCGCCGAGACAGCTTAAAGAAGCACGAGCGAATTATCCCACTCATGATTTGGAGTTGGTCATGCGGTTGTATTTGCTCTCAAGATTTGGAGGCATTATCTATACGGTGAGCCTTGTGATATTTTCACGCATCACAAGAGTCTCAAATATATCTTCACTCGAAGGATCTGAATTTGAGGCAAAGGAGGTGGTTGGAGTTGATTAAGGACTATGATCATACTATTCAAGATCATCCGTGCAAGGCCAATGTAGTTGTCGATGCTCTTAGTCGCAAGGCGACTCGCTACTCTAGATTGCCTCATTGCTGATTTTGATCGCATGGGAATATCTTATTGTTATGCGGGCACATCACATGTTGAGACACGATTGATTCTTGAGTCACTATTCTGCACCGCAAAGCGTAAAAGCACAACAGAGTGACCGTTACTACAGGAGGTTAGGAAGCGCCCGGATGAGGGTAAAGAGGGTGATTTTAGCATGGACGATTCGGTGCTTTGAGGTTTAAAGGTCGCTTTTTGCATCGCAAAAGGCGGAGGTCAAAGATGATATCTGAGGGAGGCACATCGCACTCCGCATAATCGCTCATCCCTGGTGAGACTAAGATGTATCGAGATCTCAAAATGTAATTTTTGGTGGAAAAGAATGAAGGTGGATATTGCTAATTATGTGGCTTCTTGTGGTGTTTGTCAGCAAGTGAAAGCGGAGCACAAGCGTCCTGCAGGGTTGTTGCAGCCTTTGGAGGTTCCCCAGTGGCCTTGGGATGATATCTCTATGGACTTTGTGGTGGTGTTACCCCGTACGCCGCGAGGGAAGGATGCAGTTTGGGTAGTGGTGGATCGGCTCAGCAAGTCTGCGCACTTCATTCCTATTTGCACTACAAATTCAGCGAGTGATCTAGCTCCTATTTATGTGCGTGAAATAGTGAGACTGCATGGTGTGCCAAAGACCATCATTTCTGACAGGGACGCGAAGTTTGTCTCCAAGTTCTGGGAAAGTCTGCAGAGTGCATTGGGCACACAACTCTGCCTTAGTACATGCTTTCACCCATTGCATGATGGGCAATGAGAGTACTATTCGGACTTTGGAGGACATGTTGCGGTCTTATGCTACATCTTGGAAGGGTAGTTGGGAGGACCAGTTGCCACTTGCAGAGTTTGCTTATAATAATAGTTACCATTCCAGTATTAGAGCCGCGCCATTTGAGGTTCTCTATGGGCGGAAGTGCAGATCGCCACTTTGTTGGGATGCAGTTGGAGAGAAGGCGCTTTGGGTCCTGACCGATTCAAGACCGCTGAGCGCGTGCCATGGTGAGGCGTAATCATTAGCGACCAAAGCGCATGTAAAAGCTATGCAGATATGAGGAGGCGTGACTTGGAGTTTGCAGTGGGTGACCAGGTGCTCTTGAGAGTGTCTCCTACTAAAGGCATTGTCCGATTCGGTACCAAAGGGAAGCTTAGCCCAAGGTTTGTTGGACCGTTCCCGATTATTGCAAGAATTGGAAAGTTAGCCTACCGCTTAGATCTTCCTGAGTCCATGCGTGGGGTTCACAATGCGTTTCACATCTCGATGCTGAGAAAGTTTTTGAGAGACCCAGAGCATAAGATTTCATTGGAGCCACTGACTATTGAGCAAGATCTCACAATTGAGTCGCGTCCGGCGCGCATTCTGGAGAGGTCGGAGCGAGTGCTGAGGCACAAGACGTTGGTATACGTCAAGGTGCTGTGGACGCATCAATCTGAGAGAGAGGCGACTTGGGAGTTGGAGTCTCGCATGCGCGAGCAATATCCGGAGTTGTTCACGTCTGGTACGTGTTATTTCGTTGTTTAATTTCAGCAGTGTAGTTGTTCTTTGAGTAGATCGGCGAGTAGAATTCGGGGTCGAATTCTGTTAAGGGGGGTAGAATGTAATATTCTGAAAAAAATAAAAATAAATAAATAATCTCTTAAGGGCTTGTGCGTAATTAAATAAAGAGGATACGTGAAAATAGGATATTTCAGAGTTTTTTTTAAAGAGCTATATAAATCGTGGGAGTGGAGTTCTAGAAACCCTAGCATTCTTTTTCCTTTTTTTTCCCCACCCTAGCCGCCGGCCGTTTTCACGATCATTTTTTCCTTCTTTTTTTGCGCGCGCTGTCACATCGCACAAGATCGCTTCCGCTGCAGTGTGGAGGCCATCACCGCCATTCTACCGAGTTCCCGAGCATTTTTTATCGGCACTACTAGTCGCTTCACGCATGTGTGGTGCTAACTAGCAGTGTATTGCCGCATGCATGTCCTTGCTGTTGGCTGCTAGTAATTTCATCATCTCCTGCCGAAGCAAGTGGAGAGAAAGAAACAAGGAAGAACTAGAAGGAGAAAAGAAGAAGCCAAGAAGGAAAGAGAAGAGAGAAATTTAGGAAGTTCGGATCTGGTTTTCGTCATGTGGTAATGATCTGGTTTTCTCCCTCTTTTTGTTAGTTTAATTAGAGATTAGAGAGGGTTTTAGAATTGTTGGTCGAGGGGCCGATTAGTGAGTCTGTTTAACCTGCTGTTCTGTTGAACGATTTATTCGGGTACCTTAATGGAGAATTTTGGAAATGTCATCTACTAGTTAATTGTAGACAATTTCGATATCTTTCTATATCATATTTAATCATGTCGATCGGACAAGTAGAATTCGAGATATGAATTTTGGAAGACTGCTGTCTTTGTGGTTGTCGTCTTTCGGCGCTGTTTTGGTAGACTGCGGATTAAAAATAGTAATTTGACTAATTAGAGTTTTTGATCTACATGAAAGATGTAGATAATTGTCCAATGGTTCTGTAGAATCTAAAAACTCGAATTTTGGTTGTATAAAACAAAAGTTATGAATTTAGTAAGACCTGCTGTTCCGAAGCAGACAGATCGGTTTTCTGGGCTAAAAATGGAGGGTTAGATGATTTAATTAGAAGTCTTCGTAATCTAAGAAAATGTGGAGAATTTTGTGTAGAATCCAGAACTGGGTGGTTTGTTGTGATTGGACTTTTGAGTCAAAAGTTACGTTCGTTTTAGTACCAAGACAGCAATGGGTAACTTTTCGCACCGAGAAGCGTGGTAGATTTGGGGACGGTAGGAGCGATGTCTATTGATTGCTATTCTTGATGCTGTAGCTTGTATTGAAATTTGTGTATATAATATAGGAGAGGCGTCATGCTTGTTGCCATCTTCTAGCCAAACCGTGCGTCGCAACTAGTAAAGGCAAGTGCATGGTAGACAACGATCAATGATTGATCACTGTTTTCTTTATCTTCTATTACCATTATTGTTGTGCTTTTATTTTATTTTATTGCAAGCAATGGAATGGTATGGACTTATATTGTTGATGGATGTGATGAAAAATTGGATATGATAAGTAATATGAAATTATGCATGTTTGCATTCATAAGCATCTTTGCATATGAGCAGGTGATCATGAATGATCACAACTCCACGGGAGTGGAGGAGGTCCCCGATCCTTGAGGAGGAACGGGCTTGAGAGTGAATGTTGTCGCGAGCATTCACTCATGCTATACCAGATATCTGTGAAAGAAGTGCATGTGGACATATAGATTAGAGTTGCATTGATATATGAGATTAATGGGTGTGAAACAAAGAGAAGATAACAAAGATGAGAATATTAATAGAAGTGCATGTGATGATAATGAAGCTATTGATTCTTCGTTGATTTATTATTGTTCGTTGTATATTGATGTGTTTGCCGAGTCGTGGACTCACCCTTGCTCTTTGTTGTTTTTAGGTGATCTTCGAGAACGCCGTGGATCGAGAGCGAGTAGAGCACATGGATTAGACCCATACTTCAATCACATGATCATTTGCCATAAGAACCTTTTCATTCAATGTTGGATTACTCTTGGTCATGTTAGAGACTGAATAAAGTTTAGGTCACATTTTGGACTAGATTATTTATTTCAATGATTTGGATTCATTGGTTGTTGCTATTTTGGATTATGTACCTGGTTATAATTCCCTTGCTTATTTATTATCGCTTGATCCATAATTATGCATGCTCTTTTGTGGTCCATAGTTATGTCTATTGATGTTTTCTTGCTGTAATTATATAGTGTGTCGATAATTATTAGTTTAGAGAGTAGTTTAGTGGCATTCCAGGCTCAGTGTTGGGCTTGGGTGTTACAGTTGGTATCAGAGCGGGCTTTAGGTCCGTGGTGAATATATTAACAACATAGGCAAACTGAAATTGTTAAAATTTGCTTTAGGTTTAGTAAATCAACTAAAATTTGTTAATGGTTAATTAATCTAAAATTTGACACACTAGTGCACAGTAGGTTAGAGAGAGGTACGATCATAGTTTTACGCCTGCTATGTTGTTTATTGATGCATGATTTTATTTTGACCTTTGAACTCATTGTGTATTGTTGATTGTGGTTGATAGCTATGCCGAGGGGTAGAGGACGTGGTCGTGGTGGCCGCGGTCGTGGAGGTCGGGCCGCGCGAGGGTCCGTGGAGCCACCTCCTGAAAGCGTATGAGTCGATGAGTCGAGGGGTTCTTTGTTGATCCGCCTCCGGCTGGGGTCCAGATGAGACCCCGCTTGGCCGAGAGAGTTGGTGGAGAGATCCGTGCTCTTCGTCAACAGCACCGGCCGGCGCCATTGTTGTCGCGCCTCTGTTGTTGCTCCTGCCGCTCCTCCACTGCACTTGAGGCGCGATGACGCCGAGAGTGGATGGGATTGAGGTTGGATCCGCTTGTGGTCGGGTACACCGTCGAGCAATGGACCTGGTTGCGCTACATGGAGAGGCGTTTGGAGCTTTGGAGATGTCTTCACATCGAGGGTCCATTTTGTAGCCTTTCATTGAATGGGCAAGCGGATATTTGGTGGGAGGGCGTGTTGTCTTCGAGGACCGCCACTCAAGGGCCACCACTTGGGAGGAATTTGTTGATCGGTTCAAGGGAAAGTTCTACCCTACTCTTTTGTTGAAAAGATGGTGGTTGCCTTGACGACCTTTGCTCAAGGGAAGAGGTCTATTGTCGAGTATGAGGTGATTTCAACAACTTGGTTCGCTTTGTCCTTCAAGATGTAACGATGATCTTCGTAAAGCCAAGAGGTTCCGCTGGGTCTCACCTGAGTACCGGCATGTGTTGGGAGATACTCCACTCCGTGACTACTGACTGTTGTGGAGCAAGCTAGGGGCATGGAGTTGGAGATGCACCACAAAGGGGCAGCAAGCCTCGTGGATCGTTGCCTCTCGTGGTGACCGTAAGAGGAACTCTAGTGAGGGAAGTGGGTCTGCTCACGACCGCCAAGAAATTCAAGGAGGACCGCATCCTTCAAGTCTAGCAATCGAGGCCGTTTTCTTCTTGGCGCCTCGCCCTTTTCTGTGTACTCGGCTCGACCGCCCTGTAAGGTGGCATGCTTTGCTTTAAGTGCGGTGATGGACACCGCACGCCGAGTGCTCTTGGACGGAGATTGCCGCCGGTGTGGCCGATCGGTCACAAGGAGCGGTGTGTCGCCGTAACCCCGCTAAGCGTGATCAAGTGGGAGCTCGTGCCATCTTCTTCTTGATGGGTCCTACTCGAGGATCTTTCCAGATGATGGTCGCCTCCGCCACGCCACTTCCTTCACTTGGGTGCCTCCAAGAGGGTACTATCGCGCGCCGCCACCTCCGCACCGCTTCAGATGCACGACCGCCTTACCGCACCGCCACGGCCAGATTGTCGGGGCTCGCCGCCCGCCATCGCCTTCTTTCGCCATGGCGCCACTCGAGTGTACGCCATGCCCATCGCAGAGTTCGCGGGTCGCCCCGACGTGGTGGCGTGTACTTTGCTTGTGGATTCGCTTGATGTCAGTAGTCCTTTTGATTCGGGGCTACCTTTTCGTTTGTGTCGACGGCGTTTGCTAGGAGAGCGAACTTGAGTATGCAGTGGATTTCTCAATCAGTGTTGGTTAGTTCTCCTGGGGGTATTATTGCTAGCTCCACTGTTTGTCCTGGGTGCTCTATTGTCATTGATGGAGAGAAGTTCACGGCGAATTTGATAGTTATTCAAATGGAGCCGTTCGACGTTATCTTGGGTATGGATTGGTTGCACTCTTATCGAGCCGTGATATCTTGTTTTTGTAGAACAGTCTCTGTGCAGACCCCGTCTGGGGAGACTTTGACCTTTCAGGGGAGTGCGCCTCCGCGCTCTCTTTCGAGATACGGATTGTTCCCGGTCAACAAGCAGGAAAATCGGGCTTCTTTTAGCTCTTGCTGAGAAACCTAGTGTGGCTTTGCAGATTGAGGAGATTCCAGTGGTTAGTGATCACCCAGATGTGTTCCCAGCTGAGCTTCCGGGCTTGCCACCTGCACGAGACGTGGAGTTTCGTGATTGATCTTGTTCCGTACTCGCCCCATCTCGATGTTCCATATCGCCCGCACGCCCATTCCGTGATGAGTTGAAGAAGCGGTTGGATGATTTGTTGGCTAAAGGATTAATCAGCGTAGTGTATCGCCATGGGGAGCTCCTGTTCTATTCACAGAGAAGAAGGATGGGAGTTGGCGTATGTGTGTTGATTACCGCACGCTTAATGCAGTAACAATCAAGAACAAATATCCATTGCCCCGCATTGAGGACTTGTTTGATCGGTTGAATGGAGCTCAAGTGTTCTCCAAGATCGATCTCCGATCGGTATAATCAAACCGGTGCGTGAGCAGGATGTAGAGAAGACGACTTTCTCCACGTGTATGGGCATTATGAGTATAAAGTTATATCCTTTGGGTTGACTAATGCACCTGCTATTTTTATGGAGACCATGAACAACATGTTACACGAGTATCTAGATGACTTCGTGGTGGTGTTCATTGATGATATTCTTATCTATTCCAAGACCAATGAGGATCATGAGCGCCATTTGAGGTTGGTTTTAGATACTTTGAGAGACCACAAGTTCTATGCTAAGTTGAAGAAGTGTGAGTTCGGATTTCAAAAGTGAGTTTTCTCGGTCATGTGATAAATCCTCAAGGCATTCTTTGTTGATCCTAGTAAGGTCTCTACAAATGGTGGATTGGAAGAGGTCGACTAGTGTGAAGGAGGTGAGGAGTTTCTTGGGCTTGGTGGTTATTATCGGCGTTTTGTGCAGATTTTCTATCATCGCCAAACCAATGTCTCACTTACTCGTAAAGGTGTGAGATTCCGGTGGATGATGAGTGTGAGCGGTTCAGACTTTCAAAGAGAGGTTGGTGACCTCTCCTATTCTCACTCTTCCCGAGCCAGAAAGCGGTTCACGCCTTTTCAGATCGTCTCGAGTGGGTCTTGGCCGTGTTCTCATGCAAGACGGTAAGGTGATTGCTTATGCGCCGAGACGCTTAAAGAAGCACGAGCAGAATTATCCCACTCATGATTTGGAGTTGGCTGCGGTTGTATTTGCTCTCAAGATTTGGAGGCATTATCTATACGGTGAGCCTTGTGATATTTTCACAGATCACAAGAGTCTCAAATATATCTTCACTCAGAAGGATCTGAATTTGAGGCAAAGGAGGTGGTTGGAGTTGATTAAGGACTATGATCATACTATTCAGTATCATCCAGGCAAGGCCAATGTAGTTGCTGATGCTCTTAGTCGCAAGGCGACTCCTGCTACTCTAGATTGCCTCATTGCTGATTTTGATCGCATGGGAATATCTTATTGTTATGCGGGCACATCACATGTTGAGACACAGTTGATTCTTGAGTCAGCTATTCCAGACCGTGTGCGAAAAGCACAACAGAGTGACCGGTTACTACAGGAGGTTAGGAAGCGTCTGGATGAGGGTAAAGAGGGTGATTTTAGCATGGACGATTCTGGTGCTTTGAGGTTTAAAGGTCGCTTTGCGCATCGCAAAAGGCGGAGGTCAAAGATGATATCTGAGGGAGGCACATCGCACTCCGCATAATCGCTCATCCTGGTGAGACTAAGATGTATCGAGATCTCAAATGTAATTTTGGTGGAAAAGAATGAAGGTGGATATTGCTAATTATGTGGCTTCTTGTGGTGTTTGTCGCAAGTGAAAGCGAGCACAAGCGCCCCGCAGGTTGTTGCGCCTTTGGAGGTTCCCAGTGGCCTTGGGATGATATCTCTATGGACTTTGTGGTGGTGTTACCCCGTACGCCGCGAGGGAAGGATGCAGTTTGGGTAGTGGTGGATCGGCTCAAGAAGTCTCACAAGACTTCATTCCTATTTGCACTACAAATTCAATGAGTGATCTAGCTCCTATTTATGTGCGTGAAATAGTGAGACCGCATGGTGTGCCAAAGACCATCATTTCGACGATGGACGCCAAGTTTGTCTCCAAGTTCGGGAAAGTCTGCAGAGTGCATTGGGCACACAACTCGCTTTAGTACAATGCTTCACCCACATGCATGATGGGCATCAGAGAGTACTATTGGACTTTGGAGGACATGTTGCGGTCTTGCGTTCTGTCTTGGAAGGGTAGTTGGGAGGACCAGTTGCCACTTGCAGAGTTTGCTTATAATAATAGTTACCATTCCAGTATTAGAGCCGCGCCATTTGAGGTTCTCTATGGGCGGAAGTGCGATCGCCACTTTGTTGGGATGCGATTGGAGAGAAGGCGATTTTGGGTCCGGATTGGATTGAAGACCGTTGAGCGCTGCCATGGTGAGGCGTAATCATTAGCGACTCAAAGCGCATGTAAAAGCTATGCGATATGAGGAGGCGTGACTTGAGTTTGCGGTGGGTGACCAGTGCTCTTGAGAGTGTCTCCTACTAAAGGCATTGTCCGATTCGGCACCAAAGGGAAGCTTAGCCCAAGGTTTGTTGGACCGCTTCGATTATTGCAAGAATTGGAAAGTTAGCCTACCGCTTAGATCTTCCCGAGTCCATGCGTGGGGTTCACAATGCGCTTCACATCTCGATGCCGAAAGTTTTGAGAGACCCAGAGCATAAGATTTCATTGGAGCCACTGACTATTGAGCAAGATCTCACAATTGAGTCGCGTCCGGCGCGCATTCTGGAGAGGTCGGAGCGAGTGCTGAGGCACAAGACGTTGGTATACGTCAAGGTGCTGTGGACGCATCAATCTGAGAGAGAGGCGACTTGGGAGTTGGAGTCTCGCATGCGCGAGCAATATCCGGAGTTGTTCACGTCTGGTACGTGTTATTTCGTTGTTTAATTTCAGCAGTGTAGTTGTTCTTTGAGTAGATCGGCGAGTAGAATTCGGGGTCGAATTCTGTTAAGGGGGTAGAATGTAATATTCTGAAAAAAATAAAAATAAATAAATAATCTCTTAAGGGCTTGTGCGTAATTAAATAAAGAGGATACGTGAAAATAGGATATTTCAGAGTTTTTTTTAAAGAGCTATATAAATCGTGGGAGTGGAGTTCTCGAAACCCTAGCATTCTTTTTCCTTTTTTTTCCCCACCCTAGCCGCCGGCCGTTTTCACGATCATTTTTTCCTTCTTTTTTTAGATGCGCTGTCGCCATCGCGCCAAGATCGCTCCCGCCTGCGTGGAGGCCATCACCGCCATTCTACCGAGTTCGAGCATTTTTTATCGGCGACTACTAGTCGCTCTACGCATGTGTGGTGCTAACTAGCGTGTATTGCCGCATGCATGTCCTTGCCGTTGGTCGCTAGTAATTTCATCATCTCCTGCCGAAGCAAGTGGAGAGAAAGAAACAAGGAAGAACTAGAAGGAGAAAAGAAGAAGCCAAGAAGGAAAGAGAAGAGAGAAATTTAGGAAGTTCGGATCTGGTTTTCGTCATGTGGTAATGATCTGGTTTTCTCCCTCTTTTTGTTAGTTTAATTAGAGATTAGAGAGGGTTTTAGAATTGTTGGTCGAGGGCCGATTAGTGAGTCTGCTTAACTGCTGTTCGTTGAACGATTTATTCGGGTACCTTAATGGAGAATTTTGGAAATGTCATCTACTAGTTAATTGTAGACAATTTCGATATCTTTCTATATCATATTTAATCATGTCGATCGGACAAGTAGAATTCGAGATATGAATTTTGGAAGACTGCTGTCTTTGTGGTTGTCGTCTTTCGGCGCTGTTTTGGTAGACTGCGGATTAAAAATAGTAATTTGACTAATTAGAGTTTTTGATCTACATGAAAGATGTCGATAATTGTCCAATGGTTCTGTAGAATCTAAAAACTCGAATTTTGGTTGTATAAAACAAAAGTTATGAATTTAGTAAGACCTGCTGTTCCGAAGCAGACAGATCGGTTTTCTGGGCTAAAAATGGAGGGTTAGATGATTTAATTAGAAGTCTTCGTAATCTAAGAAAATGTGGAGAATTTTGTGTAGAATCCAGAACTGGGTGGTTTGTTGTGATTGGACTTTTGAGTCAAAAGTTACGTTCGTTTTAGTACCAAGACAGCAATGGGTAACTTTTCGGTACCGGAGAAGCGTGGTAGATTTGGGGACGTGTAGGAGCGATGTCTATTGATTGCTATTCTTGATGCTGTAGCTTGTATTGAAATTTGTGTATATAATATAGGAGAGGCGTCATGCTTGTTGCCATCTTCTAGCCAAACCGTGCGTCGCAACTAGTAAAGGCAAGTGCATGGTAGACAACGATCAATGATTGATCACTGTTTTCTTTATCTTCTATTACCATTATTGTTGTGCTTTTATTTTATTTTATTGCAAGCAATGGAATGGTATGGACTTATATTGTTGATGGATGTGATGAAAAATTGGATATGATAAGTAATATGAAATTATGCATGTTTGCATTCATAAGCATCTTTGCATATGAGCAGGTGATCATGAATGATCACAACTCCACGGGAGTGGAGGAGGTCCCCGATCCTTGAGGAGGAACGGCTTGAGAGTGAATGTTGTCGCGAGCATTCACTCATGCTATACCGTATACTGTGAAAGAAGTGCATGTGGACATATAGATTAGAGTTGCATTGATATATGAGATTAATGGGTGTGAAACAAAGAGAAGATAACAGCATGAGAATATTAATAGAAGTGCATGTGATGATAATGAAGCTATTGATTACTGTTGATTTATTATTGTTCGTTGTATATTGATGTGTTTGCTGAGTCGTGGACTCACCCTTGCTCTTTTGTTGTTTTTAGGTGATCTTCGAGAACGCCGTGACTGAGAGCGAGTAGAGCACATGGATTAGACCCATACTTCAATCACATGATCATTTGCCATAAGAACCTTTTCATTCAATGTTGGATTACTCTTGGTCATGTTAGAGACTGAATAAAGTTTAGGTCACATTTTGGACTAGATTATTTATTTCAATGATTTGGATTCATTGGTTGTTGCTATTTTGGATTATGTACCTGGTTATAATTCCCTTGCTTATTTATTATCGCTTGATCCATAATTATGCATGCTCTTTTGTGGTCCATAGTTATGTCTATTGATGTTTTCTTGCTGTAATTATATAGTGTGTCGATAATTATTAGTTTAGAGAGTAGTTTAGTGGCATTCCAGGCTCAGTGTTGGGCTGGGGTGTTACAGTTGGTATCAGAGCGGGCTTTAGGTCCGTGGTGAATATATTAACAACATAGGCAAACTGAAATTGTTAAAATTTGCTTTAGGTTTAGTAAATCAACTAAAATTTGTTAATGGTTAATTAATCTAAAATTTGACACACTAGTGCACAGTAGGTTAGAGAGAGGTACGATCATAGTTTTACGCTTCCGTTATGTTGTTTATTGATGCATGATTTTATTTTGACCTTTGAACTCATTGTGTATTGTTGATTGTGGTTGATAGCTATGCCGAGGGGTAGAGGACGTGGTCGTGGTGGCCGCGGTCGTGGAGGTCGGGGCCGCGGGCGAGGGTCTGTGGAGCCACCTCCTGTAGCAGATGAGTCAGTAGCTGAGGGGGTTGCTGTTGATCCGCCTCCGGTTGGGGTCCAGGATGAGACCCCCGCTTTGCTGAGAGAGTTGGTGGGAGAGATCCGTGCTCTTCGTCAACAGGCACCGGCAGCCGCTGTTGCTGCGGCCTCTGTTGTTGCTCCTGTCGCTCCTCCACCTGCACTTGAGGCGCGGATGACGCTTCGAGAGTGGATGGGATTGAGGTTGGATCCGCTTGACTGCCTGGTACACCGTCGAGCAATGGACTGGTTGCGCTACATGGAGAGGCAGTTTGGAGCTTTGGAGATGTCTTCACATCAGAGGGTCCATTTTGTAGCCTTTCAGCTGAATGGGCAAGCGGATATTTGGTGGGAGGGCGTGTTGTCTTCGAGGACCGCCACTCAAGGGCCAGTCACTTGGGAGGAATTTGTTGATCAGTTCAAGGGAAAGTTCTACCCCTACTCTTTTGTTGAAAAGATGGTGGTTGCCTTGACGACCTTTGCTCAAGGGAAGAGGTCTATTGCTGAGTATGAGGCTGATTTCAACAACTTGGTTCGCTTTGTCCCTTCAAGAGTTAACGATGATCTTCGTAAAGCCAAGAGGTTCCGTCGGGTCTCACCTCGAGTGCAAGCATGTGTTGGGAGATACTCCACTCCGTGACTACTGACTGTTGTGGAGCAAGCTAGGGGCATGGAGTTGGAGATGCACTCACAAAGGCAGCAAGCCTCCGTGGATCGTTGCCTCTGGTGGTGACCGAAGAGGAACTCTAGTGAGGGAAGTGGGTGCGTTCAACACCGCTTTCAAGAAATTCAAGGAGGACCGCAGATCCTTCAAGTCTAAGCGATCGAGGCCGTTTTCTTCTTGGCGCCTCGTCCTTTGGTGTACTCGGCTCTTCGACTGCCCTGAGCGGGGCATGCTTTGCTTTAAGTGCGGTGATGGACACCGCACCGCTTGAGTGCTCTTGGACGGAGATTGCCGTCGGTGTGGCCGACCGGGTCACAAGGAGCGGTGTGTCGCCGTAACCCGCTAAGCGTGATCAAGTGGGAGCTCGTGCCATCTTCTTCTTGATGGGTCCTACTCGAGGATCTTTCCAGATGATGGTCGCCCTCCGGTCACGCCACTTCCTTCACTTGGGTGCCTCAAGAGGGTACCACCGGCGCCACCTCCGCACCGCTTCAGATGCACGACCGCCTTACCGCACCGCCACAAGCAGATTGTCGGGGCTCGCCGCCCGCCATCGCCTTTTTCGCCATGGCGCCACCGAGTGTACGCCATGCCCATCGCAGAGTTCGCGGGTCGCCCCGACGTGGTGGCGTGTACTTTGCTTGTGGATTCGCTTGATCTTTGTAGTCCTTTTGATTCAGGGGCTACCTTTTCGTTTGTGTCGACGGCGTTTGCTAGGAGAGCGAACTTGAGTATGCAGTGGATTTCTCAATCAGTGTTGGTTAGTTCTCCTGGGGGTATTATTGCTAGCTCCACTGTTTGTCCTGGGTGCTCTATTGTCATTGATGGAGAGAAGTTCACGGCGAATTTGATAGTTATTCAAATGGAGCCGTTCGACGTTATCTTGGGTATGGATTGGTTGCACTCTTATCGAGCCGTGATATCTTGTTTTTGTAGAACATCTCGTGCGCGCACTCGTGCCTGGGAGACTTTGACCTTTCAGGGGAGTGCGCCTCCGCGCTCTCTTTCAGTATTGGCTGGATTGTTCCCCGGTCAGCGCGCAGTGAAAACTGGGCTTCTTTTAGCTCTTGCTGAGAAACCTAGTGTGGCTTTGCAGATTGAGGAGATTCCAGTGGTTAGTGATCACCCAGATGTGTTCCCAGCTGAGCTTCCGGGCTTGCCACCTGCACGAGACGTGGAGTTTCGCATTGATCTTGTTCCGGGTACTCGTCCCATCTCGATGTCTCCATATCGTCTGGCACGTCCATTCCAGGATGAGTTGAAGAAGCAGTTGGATGATTTGTTGGCTAAAGGATTAATCAGGCGTAGTGTATCGCCATGGGGAGCTCCTGTTCTATTCACAGAGAAGAAGGATGGGAGTTGGCGTATGTGTGTTGATTACCGCACGCTTAATGCAGTAACAATCAAGAACAAATATCCATTGCCCCGCATTGAGGACTTGTTTGATCGGTTGAATGGAGCTCAAGTGTTCTCCAAGATCGATCTCCAGTCAGGGTATAATCAAATCCGGGTGCGTGAGCAGGATGTAGAGAAGACAGCTTTCTCCACCAGGTATGGGCATTATGAGTATAAAGTTATATCCTTTGGGTTGACTAATGCACCTGCTATTTTTATGGAGACCATGAACAACATGTTACACGAGTATCTAGATGACTTCGTGGTGGTGTTCATTGATGATATTCTTATCTATTCCAAGACCAATGAGGATCATGAGCGTCATTTGAGGTTGGTTTTAGATACTTTGAGAGACCACAAGTTCTATGCTAAGTTGAAGAAGTGTGAGTTCTGGATTTCAAAAGTGAGTTTTCTCGGTCATGTGATAAATCCTCAAGGCATTGCTGTTGATCCTAGTAAGGTCTCTACAGTGGTGGATTGGAAGAGGTCGACTAGTGTGAAGGAGGTGAGGAGTTTCTTGGGCTTGGCTGGTTATTATCGGCGTTTTGTGCAGGATTTCTCTATCATCGCCAAACCAATGTCTCAGCTTACTCAGAAAGGTGTGAGATTCCAGTGGACTGATGAGTGTGAGCGCAGTTTCTGCACTTTCAAAGAGAGGTTGGTGACCTCTCCTATTCTCACTCTTCCCGAGCCAGGAAAGCGGTTCACAGTCTTTTCAGATGCGTCTCGAGTGGGTCTTGGCTGTGTTCTCATGCAAGACGGTAAGGTGATTGCTTATGCGTCGAGACAGTTAAAGAAGCACGAGCAGAATTATCCCACTCATGATTTGGAGTTGGCTGCGGTTGTATTTGCTCTCAAGATTTGGAGGCATTATCTATACGGTGAGCCTTGTGATATTTTCACAGATCACAAGAGTCTCAAATATATCTTCACTCAGAAGGATCTGAATTTGAGGCAAAGGAGGTGGTTGGAGTTGATTAAGGACTATGATCATACTATTCAGTATCATCCAGGCAAGGCCAATGTAGTTGCTGATGCTCTTAGTCGCAAGGCGACTCCTGCTACTCTAGATTGCCTCATTGCTGATTTTGATCGCATGGGAATATCTTATTGTTATGCGGGCACATCACATGTTGAGACACACTTGATTCTTGAGTCGGCTATTCCGCATCGTGTAAAAGCACAACAGAGTGACCGGTTACTACAGGAGGTTAGGAAGCGTCTGGATGAGGGTAAAGAGGGTGATTTTAGCATGGACGATTCTGGTGCTTTAAATAAATTAGGGAAAAATGATTTGATCATTTTGCACATGAAAATATACCCTTATTTAAATTTGAATTTTGATTTAAAAAGAAATCATGAAATACAAACAAACATGTACTCAAAATAAATTGGATAAAAAAAGTAAAAATATTAAATAAGATAATTATTTCAGGCATAATCTCCCAGGAATAATTCACCAAAACTTTTATGTGAAAACTTATTTAGAAAAACAAATACAATACATAAAAAGAAAAACTTGTATGAATTTTAGAAAAATTCACAGAAGGTATAAACTTCTAAAAAATTTACAAGAAAAACCACATTAGGATTAGAGCTTTCACAAAAATTACCTTGGTAAATAAATTCAACAAATAAATTAGCAGAAAAATTAAAAAAACAAACCTAATACCTCCTCTCACCTCTCACTGGCAGTGGGCCCTAGGCGCAGGGACCTTCGTCCACCTCGCGCCTGGCTACGCCAGCACACCGCCCATGGGCGCATCGCTACGCCCTCGCGATTTTTGCCTCACCATCTAGCCAACCCTGTCGCGTCGCCCGTCTGCTCCGCACCCATCCCTGCCCCGGTTGTGCCCACTCCTGCACGTACGCCTCTGAGAGTTTCGCCACTCTGCTTGCGGTTGCCCGAGCTCCTCCTCGCTCTACTCCTCCCCTCTGGCTAAAAAAGCCGTCGAGATCCATTCCTTCCTTTCCTCACCAGTGCACACCTCCTTCTCAATCGAGCTCAATCGCTAGAGAACCCAAGCTCCATTTTCGGTCGTGCGCCGCCACCGCCACTCCGATCATTTAGAAGGGTTTCTTGTCGCTCTTCTCACGTCACATCATGTTCTAGAGCCTCTTAATCCTTACCCCTCACTCAATTACTTCGTTGATCCACAAGAGCTACCAAATCGATGTTTCTTCCTCATCTCCGGCAGACAACACCGCCGCAGTCACCGCCGAAACTTCACTGAACCTTGGACCAATTCCTCGCACTGGAAGCATTACCAGGACATCTCTGAGCTTCTCCAAGCATCCCCAATCTCCCTCATAACCTTCAGTTTCTTCTCCACGTGGAGCTCACCTCGCTGCCTCGGCTCACCATCGACAAGCCACGTCTGACCACCTCCAAGCTTCCTCTCACTTCCGATATGACACTAGTAGCCCGTAGATGCTCATGCATGCATCACTTCATTGAGGGCGTTGAAGGTTTGAGCATTCGCTTGTTGTCATAGCAACACTAGCATGCCATCGCTAGGAGTCACATCAGGCCTCACCGCCAATACCAATATGTGCGCAGTAGCACGAAGAACCCAATTTGGGTATTCTCCGGCACTGCCGAGCACCACCACGCCGACGACGAACGCGGGCTCGAGCGCCATCGCGCGGCTCTACGCTATCTGAACGAGACATCACTATAGCATCACCATTAAATGAAATCTCAGTCGGATTAGGACAAAGAAATCGTTAGCTTTGATTTAATGACTGCATATGTCGCTGACATGTGGGACCGAGCTAAAGATTAAAAGAAATCTAAAACGAATCATTACTCCCTAATGTGTCAATGACATGCGGGTCCCACGGCCACTGAAGTTCACAGCGCACCGCCTCAGTGAACCCGTGCACTAAGCGTATGGACCTTCGGTCTACGCGCTATTGCGTGAACCAAGTCACTCACAAGTGGACCCACTTGTCGGTTTAAAAGAAAATCAAAAGAAAAATAGATTGGTGCAGTTTCCAAGAGTTGATGGTGCAGTTTCCAAGAGTTGATGGTGTGTTACCACCAAGGGCAGTCCAAGACAGATTGATGGAGCGCAATCTACTCAACTGCCCTAGCTCTTCTGGGATGATCCCGGTGAAATGGTTATCCGAGAGGCTCAACTCCTGAAGAAAGGTGAGGTTGGACAGAGCTGGAGATATCTGACCTGAGAGATGGCTGGAGTCTAGAACAAGAGAAGTGACCCTGTCAGGATGGCGACGACCACACCTGATTCCGGGCCACCGGCAGTGGTGGACGGAGCCATTCCACGACGACAATATCTTCAGTGGATCACCTGACACGAGGGATTTGAAGGATACAAGTGCCAACAGATCAGTTTCGTTTGTTGTTGATTTTACTGGGAGAACCAAGGAAAGTGAGCACAAAAGGAGGAGATGAAGAGTGCGGAAGAAATAGGAACCTTCCATTGGTTGGAGTTTGAGGGTACGGGAATACTGATGACTCAGGAGCGGATCATTCACTGCCTTCTTATACACACAACATGAAGCAAAACTAAGTGACGACTGGATACATTTTTTGTTTGGACCGGATTTCACAATGTGTACTATTTTCTATATAAGTTGATAGTGCTCATTGTTATATCATTGAACCATCTCATACATGATATAAACTGTATCATACATTAAATATATAACATCAGAATTTAAATAGACCGCATCGGGTCAAGTTTACCATACGGCTGATCAGGCCAAATAGATACATTACATAACAACGAAAGCGATAGCGGAAGCAAAAGGGGTAGGGCACATCTCTCCACAGGCAAGCGACTGGGGTAGTATTTGTACGACCGATATTATCCAAATTCTTAGATAATATTGGTGTACACAAGCACCAGCTAGACTAGAGCGAAACTTAGACTAATTGAGACAAATCTACTCTCCACCGTCTTCTTGGCCATCGACTTCTGGATTCTTATGGTAGGCATAATGTCCTTGGTCCACGGCTTCTGAGAGATGGGAGAAGGAGAGAGGATGAGTACAAACAACTGTGCTCGCGAACCAACACACAGTATGCAATAGATGTATATGCAAGGTTTAACAAGGATGGTTCGGGTTCTTTTATTTGCTAAAAGTAATATTTTCAATTACTATAATTAGGAATTCCTATGACTTAGAAATTTAACCAAATTCACATTTTATTAAAGATAAGTTCTGCAATATTTATAACTGTGTAGGTTAACTCCACCTTATGCTTAATTTTGAACGGGGTTACATCCACCGACTAGCAACACTGGGTACTTCCACCCAAGGAAATCCAAAGTCAGGGGTTATATTCACCCGACGAGTTTTCATCCCACCTACAAAGTTTTATAAATAAAACTAATTCGTGTAAGTTCTCATGCCTGCCCTTGACTATGGGTATGGCTGTTTGAACTGTTTATACTCTGCAGAGACTGTACATTTTACCCACAAGAGATAATTGTCTTGATATATACACACATTTCCTTAGACATGTGAATTAATGAGACCATCACAAGGCTTTTACAATGCATCACCTAGTGTTAGTTACACCCGCTAAGGTTTCATCTGATGATGGTTACGCCCATCACACCTGCGTCAACCACACCCAGACCCCCTCTTACGCCACATGGCGGCTTACGCTAGCATCCCGACCTGTGTCCACGACAGTCTACGCCAGCGACACGACTCGTGGGTCACTCTAATGGGGCAACTCACACTAGTGGATACAAATTATTTAGCTAGGTCGACACCATTATAGAGTTATGGTTGCACTATTTTACATTTGGAGGTCATCACAAGATTAAATCCTTAAAGTCATCTGGATAGTTCATACCACATACCATAAATTCTCGTGCTACATTAGCACCCACCATCATACCATCGGCCCAAATGTGCTAACAACAAGTTATTAGGGTTTTTAAGGAGCATAAATTGTATTATATCAAATATTTCATCCATTTACCTCCAATGACTACCCCAAAATAATTTTCTGTTTACATAAAAAGATGATGATTAGGGCAATTAATGCCCTAGTACTTAGGGAAAAACTAGCATGGCACTTAAGTACAACCTGAAGTTAGTAACGTTACCACTTAATTATCTAGGGTGATAAGGATTATGTGATTCAAATGTCAAAGGATGGTATAATATGAAAGTATCAAATTGGTATTTAACTACCTTAAGATTTGACATACATTTGCATATAGAATAAAACATGCAATTTGATATTTTAAAAGAATATAAATTTTAGAAAATGTAGGTTCAATATGATCAAAGTATTGACTCGCCTGGTTCAAAGGTAAGAGAGTCTTGAAAGTCTTGATCTTGATCAAACTGGGTCTCTTCCGTGTTCTCAAACTCTACTCGGATGATCGAGCCGAAAAAAGAACAAATAGACGAGCAAATCAAATCATTACAAAATAAATATCAAATGAACTCCAAATTGAACACAACCACCGTCATTATAAAGATCTTGAATTTAGAAAATTTTAGAAACAAATTTTATTAAATTTAGACTTAAAATGAGGGAGAACAGGCTCTCCAAAGTTTACTTTTGAAATAAATCCAGAGAAAGAAAAGAGGAGATAGAAACTCTCTCAATGACAGGTGGGGTTCGCATGCACAGTATTTCTTTTTTTCTTTTTCTTTTAATTTCTAAGGAAAATTGATATTCTCCAACAGGTGGGGCCCACTGTTAGTGGCCCGGTGCACGAGAACAGAGCATGGACCTTCGGTCCACGTGCACTATGCACTTAAGCGGTGGGTCCTGCGTGTCAACGACTTAAAGGGAAAACCCCGAATTTAACTAATCCTTATTAACTCACTCGGGCCCACACGTCGGCGGCTATTAACCAAAAGTTAATCATGGCCATTAAGCGACTAATGATGCTCGGTTAAGACAAATGACGCACTAGAGTGCCCTCCTCTGCCAAAGGAGCGAAGCTCATCGCCAGCCAGGAAGACCAAAGCGGCCTAGAGAGAGGGCAAAATGGGATCCTAGGCACAGCGCGAACCTCCCGGCGAAGTGACATGGCCGGATTTTGTGTCTATGGTGGTCGGCGGCAAGCTCTAGCGGCGGTGAGGAGACCGCGTCTAGCGCTACAGTGGTACAGGGCATGGGGCTCAATTACTTGCAAATGGGGCACCTAAGGGTGACGAGGAACTTACCGAAAGCATGGGCGGTGCTCGGGGAGGCTTGGAGCGGGCTGTCGACATTGACCGAGGCAGTGACGAAGAGGCTTACGCGGGGAGGCTTGCCTGATAGGAAGAAGTAGACCAGCGAGGTGGGGAATGTCTTCGGGACGTCCTTGGGGAGCTCCTGTCGTGGTCAATTGGACTGGGTTACGGTGTAGCTTGATCGGCAGCGGAGGTGACGAAGATGGCTGGAGGCAAAGATGGCTGGAGGTGAAGAGGAAAGGAACTCTACCGCGCTCAGAGGCAATAGAGGTAGCAGGAGAGCAATTGGGGGTGGGGGCGGAGGTAAGTGGAGCTCGGGGAGGTGATGGGGCGGCTTAAATGGCCGAAGAGAGGAAGTGGCCGTCGAGGCTCACTGAAGGTGGGGGCGGCGGGGCACTATGCCAGCATAGGGAGGTGTGGAGGCCAAGGGCGGTGTGGAGCAGGCGTGCGGTGCGGGCAGCAATGATGGTGCGAACGCGGCAGGAACGGATGGGCTGGAACGCAGTGGAACGGGTGGCGGGGCGCGCTCGTCGGAGCTGGGTAGAGGTAATGTGGTGGGAGAGAAGGGGATGCAAAGGGGGGTCTGGGCGAGGCATTGGTGTGTACAGCGCACGGCGTAGGCCGCTCCAGGCTGGCCCAGGCTGGGCTAGGGGGAAAGGGGCAGGGATGGACTCGGCCAAGCCCAAGAGAGAAAACGAAACCAAAAAATTGAATTTCAGGGAAACTTTGAGCGAAATTTTTTTGAATTCAAAACAAGTTTGAAATTCCATTACTATAACATCCCAAAATTTGAATTATGAGAATATGTATTATAAATAAATTAGGGAAAAATGATTTGATCATTTTGCACATGAAAATATACCCTTTTTAAATTTGAATTTTGATTTAAAAACAAATCATGAAATACAAACAAACATGTATTCAAAATAAATTGGATAAAACAAAGTAAAAATATTAAATAAGATAATTATTTCAGGCATAATCTCCCAGGAATAATTCACCAAAACTTTTATGTGAAAACTTGTTTAGAAAAACAAATACAATACACAAGAAGAAAAACTTGTATGAATTTTAGAAAAATTCACAGAAGGTATAAACTTCTAAAAAATTTACAAGAAAAACTACATTAGGACTAGAGATTTCACAAAAATTAGCTTGGAAAATAAATTCAACAAATAAATTAGTAGAAAAATAAAAAAAAAACAAACCTAATAACTCCTCTCACCTCTCGCTGACAGTGGGCCCTAGGCGCAGGGACCTTCGTCGCCACACGCGCACGCCAAAGACACCACCCGTGAGCGCATCGCTACGCCCTCGCGGTTTTTGCCTCACCATCTAGCCAACCCCGTCACGTCGCCCGTCTCCTCAGCGCCCATCCCTGCCCCGGCTGTGCCCACTCCTGCACGTACGCCTCTGAGAGTTTCGCCACTCTGCTCGTGGTTGCCCGAGCTCCTCCTCGCTCTACTCCTCCCCTCTGGCTATAAAAAGTCATCGAGCTCCATTTCTTCCTTTCCTCACCAGTGCACACCTCCTTCTCAATCGAGCTCAATCGCTAGAGAACCCAAGCTCCATTTTCGGTCGTGCGCCGCCACCGCCAATCCGATCATTTAGAAGGGTTTCTTGTCGCTCTTCTCACGTCACATCATGTTCTAGAGCCTCTTAATCCTTACCCCTCACTCAATTGCTTCGTTGATCCACAAGAGCTATCGAATCGATGTTTCTTCCTCATCTCCGGCAGAAAACACCGCCGCAGTCGCCGCCGAAACTTCACTGAACCTTGGACCAATTCCTCGCACTGGAAGCATTACCAGGACATCTGTGAGCTTCTCCAAGCATCCCCAATCTCCCTCATAACCTTCAGTTTCTTCTCCACGTGGAGCTCACCTCGCTGCCTCGGCTCACCATCGACAAGCCACGTCTGACCACCTCCAAGCTTCCTCTCACTTCTGATATGACACTAGTAGCCCGTAGATGCTCATGCATGCATCACTTCGTTGAGGGCGTTGAAGGTTTGAGCATTCGCTTGTTGTCATAGCAACACTAGCGCGCCATCGCTAGGAGTCACATCAGGCCTCGCCGCCAATACCAATAGGTGCGCAGTAGCACGAAGAACCCAATTTGGGTATTCTCTGGCACCGCCGAGCACCACCACGCCGGCGACGAACGCGAGCATGAGCGCCATCGCGCGGCTCTACGCTATCTGAACGAGACATCACTGTAGCATCACCATTAAATGAAATCTCAGTCGGATTAGGACAAAGAAATCATTAGCTTTGATTTAATGACTGCATATGTCGCTGACATGTGGGACCGAGCTAAAGATTAAAAGAAATCTAAAACGAATCATTACTCCCTTATGTGTCAATGACATGCGGGTCCCACAACCACTGAAGTTCACAGCGCACCGCCTCGGTGAACCTGTGCACTAAGCGTATGGACCTTCAGTCTACGCGCTATTGCGTGAACCAAGTCGCTAATAAGTGGACCCCACTTCTCATTTTAAATAAAACCAAAAGAAAAACAGAAAATATACTTTTAATTCTGAGGAGAATACGCTTTCCTTGTTGGAAGGCGTAAACCTCATTAGTGCGAGTGAGAGAATACACTTTCTTTGTTGGAAAGCGTATTTCTCATTTTCTGTGGATTTTCCAAATCAAATAGAATTGAAACCTTAATAACTTTTGCTACGAAACTCAAAATCAAATATTTTTTTATCTCTAAATTAATCTAAAATCATGAAATAACATAATATGTAAAAATATTTGATTTTTGTCACTATTAAATGTATTGGTGTTATTTAATTCGTTTCTGACTCTTTTTGAATTAAATGTCGATTGCTCGAGTGATTATTTCGACGACCAACCAACCATATTTTCATAACAAAAAGAGCAAGACAAGCACCTCCTTTGATCATGTTGATTCCGGTATTTTACTTATTGTACTTTGTTTTGTAAAATCTATTATGCATGTGTGTGTTTTTGTATGAAAATGCTATGAATGAGAATGTAACACCCTGGCTATTCGGAAGCCAAGATGTCACACAAATCTAACAAAGATACTAATAGTACACAACATTACCAGGTTAATCAGGCTCAATCATCAATATCCCATAAGGAACGACGATAAACGATTAACAGTTTCATGGGAAGGAATGGAAAACAGTCATAAAACGACGTCAAGAAGCATTACCAAAATTGGATTATTACAACTGAAATTTCTCAAATAGTTGACATGGTGAAAGATAACATTAGTTATTATGGTTTGATAAAGGTGTTGTGCAGCGTGCTGGACTACCCCACAAAAGGTCTTGCCTTCTTCCTCATTTACCTAAATAAAACAAACAAAGCAAGGATGAGCCAAAGACTCAACAAGTACATTTAACGAATAATCGAAACATCAAGAGAACAAGGTAATCACAATACACTTGTAAACACTTCTCTGAACATTTATGAAAATGCATGGAATGGAATAGTGCAATGAAGGAATGGACTGCTCACAACTTATACCGGTATAGTGAGTGACACACCCGTCGGTGTGCACTTAAGCCCGTACTTCACAAAGTACGGGGACCCAATCACCGTATGAAGAACGTTTCATACGGGTGTCCAAGTTGCCACATTGGAATGGTGGTCAACACTACCCACATTGGAATGGTGTGTCTCATATGCCCATATTGGATTGATGGGACTTAATCAAATTTCCACTCCCGTGGACAGAAACGAATCATGCATGAATGGGATGAATCATGTATCACAAGAAACATAAATAATGAAATCTATCCACATCATGAGCACAACGCAAGAACACTTATATATTCAACACATCAACATGCATTCCTTTGAAAACAACACAAAATAACAAACGGTACTTGCCTTTCGCGTTGCGACGCGTTAGTAGGCAACGAAGGTGTTCCCACACGCGATATTTCGCCGCCTACACAAATATGTTCCCGAAATAAGAACAACGATATTACATTACTACTGGTGTTCTACAATATCTTCTAACTGCCCAATATACCGCACAGACCCGACTTGAAAACAAACTATTCAAACCAGATTTCAAATTTTCCGATCGTGGTACGAGAAAAATCGTAATTAAATATCCATAACTCATAATTAATTTAAACCAGTGCTCAAATAATCTTAACGCACCAGGCTACAAAACTCTAGTTGGTGGAATCATTTGATTCGGCCAAAAAGGTGGCCTAAACAACAGTTGAAAACACTAACAGATATCTGCCCAGATTTCAGAACAGTGGTAACGAAAATGATGTAACTTTTATTATACTGATCCAACAGAGGTGATATTTATCAACATGGAAAGATAATTTAAAGGGCTAATATAACCTATTTGGGTGAGAGTTCTGAATCTGACTGTAACTAGATCAAAACCGAGGAACAACCGACAGTCTCCAAAATCTCTGACAGACAGAGTAGTGTGCGGTTAAAAATTCATATCTCCTAAACCACAGGGTGGAATCTCCTGATCTCGGTGCCAAAAGAAATCTAAGGAAACCAGCAACATAACTCTAGCAGACCAAAACCCGAGATTCGGCCTCTAAGTAATTCATAATGGCCCGACAAGAAAATCTGCCAAAACACGTCAGCTGTCCTGGACAGTCATGGTAAAACTACCATATCTCCTAAACCGTAACTCCAAATCATATGATCTCGGTGCCTAAAGAAAGCTGAGATCAAGGGCTACAACTTTCTAAGAGGTGGTAAGATCAGAAAACGTACAGAACTTACCCAAATCTGACGAACAAATCTGGTGCACGACAGGGAGGAGGGTGGCGGCCGGTTAGAGAGGGGGAGGAGGGGTGGCGGCAGGGAGGGAGTGGGAGAGAGAGGGGATAGGCTAGGGTTTGGGGATGAGGAAAAAAACCCCCCTTTGCTGGCCCCTGTCATGAGCCCCTCCTAGGCTGCGGCCCAGGCCCAGGTTGTCGGAAGATCGCTGAAAACCCCCCACCGATTCAGGAAATTTCAGTTCTTGTTTGCATTTTCCCTCCCCGGCTGCTTTTCTAATTACCCGATCCGAATCCGGGGTATTACATTCTACCCCCCTTAACAGGATTCGACCTCGAATCTGCACGTCAATCTAAATGTAAGGAAACTACGACTGGAATGAAACAGCGATATTCCAAGCTTGGAATTACTCAGATACTCGCTTAACACTCGAGCACACCAGATGATGCGTAATTCGCATAAGGACCCGAGACGGTCAATACGATAAGCCAACGTTCTCATTTCTACACCTTTCTAAAACGAAGAGAATCCAACTAGAAATAGAGAGTTCTCATCGCATCCACGCAATGCTAACTCTCCACCAAAAGGTTAGATTCCAAATTTGACAATCATCTCGAAAACAAATCCATTTTCCAAATAAGCAGTTTACAAATGAACACCACGACAACCAAAGGAGAAATCACTCGAACGCCCAAACCAAATACTTGTGGTTTGTCTGAATTTGGAAAGAATCAACATGCCAACACAGCGCCAACTCAAATTGCGGAAAATACAAGTCAACGACACAAAACTCAAACAAGAATCAAGAAAACGCATCATTATCCCACGAATCATCCTTTGCCACAGTTCCTCGCTTCTAGGAATAAAATTTCTCTCGAACATTGAAATTCGAATTCACTGCCTACCACATGAGCATAAACCTCTTAGTTAAACATCCTCAAATTATGCTCAAATTGAAATACATCATCCACACCATTGTGGAGAGGCTATATTGAATCCACCGAATACTCTAAATAACTCGTTCTACTAACCAAAATTGACTTGATAGAAGGCGTTCAAAGCAACACAGAATAGGTCCCACACAATGACATTACCTCCAATTTCCAAGAACAACAACTCAAAATTCTTAGCACGCACGTTCATATACTTCATCAGAAGGGTTCTATCAATTATCATTCCACTGCTCAGGAAACTCTATTATTCCACTCTCTCTACACACAATCATTGAGTGACCAAAGGTCTAGCATGAAAATGCAAAGCCCAGATTTAACCTACAAGACTTCTACTACAAATTGCAATTATAACAGATAGGGAAATCAATGGATTGAATCTACAACATTCCCACAATTCTAACATACTCACTTATTGACATCCTCAAAAATTACCCACATAATCTCGCAATCTTATCCAATTGCGTTACTCTATAAAATTAACCAAGGTCTCCATACCTTCGATAATCCTCAACCTTTTAACATGAACTGAAGTTCTGGAATTTCTCTATACCATAGGTTCTACTCAATCGTAACACTATTCAGACTTACTTCGAAGCCAAACATTCCATGTGAATCAAAAAAAATTTCTCAAGAGATACAGATCAAATCCATTTCACATTCTTCTACTCCTCCAATAACTTGGTAGCAAAATATCACCACTACCAAAACTTAACCACCACCAAACAGTTGCCAATAAACGCTTTGTAAAACCCTGCAACAAAACTTTTGGGTCTTTCTCAAAAGAAAGAGGCGAATAAGGACAAGCTTCACACACAAAAACGTTGCTCATCCCAACGAGCATGAATCCAAAAGAATATTACGATAATGGGGATCTTGGAAAACGAAAGTCGAGTTCACGATTGAGGCACACATCCTCAAGAGAGAATAGCAAATAACATCCGATACGAAAGAAAGACATTGCGATTGAAACTCGACATCTCTTGAGCGGAAAGAGCAAGAAGTTTAGGAACGATTCAAATAATCACAAGTTACAAAACTTGACTCAAATTATCAAATACTCTACTGCACTCTTTCCTTTAACACAACAATTAGTTCTTGAACTAATAACACCTTGCCACATGAACAAAGTAAGTTCTTTAGTTCAACCCACGGAACTACATAAGAACAAATAAAAATTTTCAACACGCCAAATTTGTTCGAAACAGTTCATCTATTCATGAAACATGTAATCCAAATGACCTCAGCCACAAAACAAGCATTTTCCTTTACAGGACTTCACGAAAAGCAAACGGATTCTCAACGAAAGCGACGAAAATTTCCTTTGATTGCAACCTCACTTTGCGAACTCAAACCAAGGAGCCTTTAGAACTAAATCACACGAAACTCTTAAGAAGTAATAGGATATCTCCATGCACTATTTTACTTAAAACAATTTCAGTTACCAGAATATTCACGAACTCCAAAAGGTCACGGAAACTAGACTTGAAGAATTTTCATTTAGGCGGTATCACAGAGGTGATTATTTTACTACAAGTTTCAACATCAATCTCACAACGTCAATTAGAAAACACCTCGAAAGACTCATGCGAAAAGAATGGGTCGAATATTTCTCAAAAGAAGAGGCACATGAAAACGATTTTCACCAACTAGAAAATCATTTACCACTCGCCACAAACACCGGACCAAGGAGAAAACCAATTAAGCAATGAACTCATTGAACATAAGGGGAGTCCACAGTTGAAAGCATAAGCCTGAAAAGAAGAGAATGTCTGACCTTAGCAGATAAGAACAACGAGTATTCAATATCAAAGCGCTCGCATCACTGAAGAACTATTATAACTTTGCAACAAATCATTTTACGCGGCAGACTTCGTTTACAAAAATAAACTTGAACCCCCAAAAGGTCATGAACACAAAACTTGAAATTGGATCATTTTAGAAACAACAAGAAAGGTGGTCAAACTTCTTTCTCTATAAAAGAATCAACATTACTGAACATTTCATTAAGAGCAATAACATACGTTCCTGGTAACAATCAATTTACATTACTATCATATCAATAAACCTTCTAAAGGAAACACGACAAAGTGTGTCTTAGAAATCTCCAACATTAAATGGGATTGTAATAACAACTTATTCTAGAAAAGAAACGTGGTGTGAAATACACAAAACTTAAACAAACCTCTCACACAACACCACAAAACCTTAGAAAAAGGTATCGACACTTTTTTTTCAAAGAGAGGTTCTAAACTTCAACACTCCAACTACTCCAAAAGAAACGAGCAGAGTCAAAACATTCTTCAATGAACTTTGTAAAAGATAATTCCCATTCTCCAAAATACCAAACGGTGAACCAGGTCACCTTAATCAACAGGAGATATAGGACCATCATATACAAAATATATGATCTTGCCAATAACAACGTTTACAAGTAGTAAAGAGAGTTCAGCAGTCAAAAGACAAGAGATTATTTTGAAAAACAAATAGGGACCAATAGAAACCCGTAGCCCACAACTTTGTTTGAGTACAACCTCCAACTTAATCACAACACATCACCACAAATGGGTTTTAACACTATTCTTGTAAAAGAGATGCATTATACTTCAACAAACAGAATGATCCAATAGAAATACGTAGAGCCAAAGCTTTCTCGGGTTAACGGACTTGCAACAGAAAACTCTCATTATACAACTATCAAACGAGTAAATGAGTCGCTCTTTTCTAAGGAGAAAGAAGGAACAATCATGGAAATTTTAATATTACTAATTGACGAAGATCACCAGTAGTAAAAATAAATTAACGGTCGAAAAACAATAATAGTTTCAGAATACCATTAAAGACTCATTGAAACTCATCAACTACCAGGAACCATGAACCCAAAAGAAATTCATCCACCACCACCGGACAAGAATTTGTCAAATTCAGAATTCAAGGAAGAGAACGACTTTCTAAAGTAATCCACAAGAAATATGCAAGGCCAATGCACACTTAATAAAGAACTTTGCAAAAGAAATCTTCCAACACCCGAAATTCCAAGCGAACAAATAAGTTAAATTTTCCAACAGGGGTAAAGCATAACTTCCTTGAAAAGATAAATCTTGCAATTTAACTATGCTCACGCGGAGCAGTAATATCACAATAGTCGAAAGTACAATAACTATTTCAAAGAACGATCAGAAACCTAGTGGAGCTTGCCCTCCTCATTATAACCCTCCTTTCAAAAGAAATTTATGAACAACAAGAAACTACAACCAGAAAACCAGATACAAATTTGAGAAAGACAACAACTTCAACAATGAGCTCAGGCTCAACACAGAACTATGGAACAGGGGTAAGAACTTCTCTACTCTCATACCACGAACAGTGGTGTAGCCTGACAAAACCCAGGACAACAACCACGAACTCAACGCTCAACGTTCGCTACCGATACCCATAGCTAATGCAATCAATTATGAATATATAGGATCATCTCATGACAATCATAGAATAATTCATAGATATAGGATACCACATCATATCACAGATTAACAACATGAGAGATAGTACAGAAATAATTCTACACAGTACTACATAATGAACCAAATCACTAGAAATGCGGAAGCAATGGATTTCCCAAACCCCACCTAGTGTGCACAGTGTGTCATTTTAATACTTTTCTACTAACCACGGACCTAAAGCCCGCTCTGATACCAACTGTAACACCCTGGCTATTCGGAAGCCAAGATGTCACACAAATCTAACAAAGATACTAAGAGTACACAACATTACCAGGTTAATCAGGCTCAATCATCAATATCCCATAAGGAACGACGATAAACGATTAACAGTTTCATGGGAAGGAATGGAAAACAGTCATAAAACGACGCACGAGAAGCATTACCAAAATTGGATTATTACAACTGAAATTTATCAAATAGTTGACATGGTGAAAGATAACATTAGTTATTATGGTTTGATAAAGGTGTTGTGCGTCGTCTTTGGACTACCCCCACAAAAGGTCTTGCCTTCTTCCTCATTTACCTAAATAAAACAAACAAAGCAAGGATGAGCCAAAGACTCAGCAAGTACATTTAACGAATAATCGAAACATCAAGAGAACAAGGTAATCACAATCCACTTGTAAACACTTCTCTGAACATTTATAAAAATGCATGGAATAGAATAGTGCAATGAAGGAATGGACTGCTCACAACTTATACCGGTATAGTGAGTGACACACCCGTCGGTGTGCACTTAAGCCCGTACTTCACAAAGTACGGGGACCCAATCACCGTATGAAGAACGTTTCATACGGGTGTCCAAGTTGCCACATTGGAATGGTGGTCAACACTACCCACATTGGAATGGTGGGTCTCATATGCCCATATTGGATTGATGGGACTTAATCAAATTTCCACTCCCGTGGATAGAAACGAATCATACATGAATGGGATGAATCATGTATCACAAGAAACATAAATAATAAAATCTATCCACATCATGAGCACAACGCAAGAACACTCATATATTCAACACATCATCATGCATTCCTTTGAAAACAACACAAATTAACAAACGGTACTTGCCTTTCGCGTTGCGACGCGTTAGTAGGCAACGAAGGTGTTCCCACACGCGATGTTTCGCCGCCTACACAAATATGTTCCCGAAATAAGAACAACGATATTACATTACTACCGGTGTTCTACAATATCTTCTAACTGCCCAATATACCGCACAGACCCGACTTGAAAACAAACTATTAAGCCAGATTTCAGCCCTTCTGATCAGCGGTACGAGAAAAATCGTAATTAAATATCCGTAACTCATAAATAATTGAAACCAGTGCTCAAATAATCTTAACGCACCAGGCTACAAAACTCTAGTTGGTGGAATACTTTGATTCGGCCAAAAAGGTGGCCTAAACAACAGTTGAAAACACTAACAGATATCTGCCCAGATTTCAGAACAGTGGTAAAGAAAATGATGTAACTTTTATTATACTGATCCAATAGAGGTTATCTTTATCAACATAGAAATATAATTTAAAGGGATACAATAACCTATTTGGGTGAGAGTTCTGAATCTGATTGTAACTAGATCAAAACCGAGGAGCAACCGACAGTCTCCAAAATCTCTGACAGACAGAGTAGTGTGTGGTTAAAATTTCATATCTCCTAAACCACAGGGTGGAATCTCCTGATCTCGGTGCCAAAAGAAAGCTAAGGAAACCAGGAACATAACTCTAGCAGACTAAAACCCGAGATTCGGCCTCTAAGTAATTCATAATGGCCCGACAAGAAAATCTGCCAAAACACGTCAGCTGTCCTGGACAGTCACGGTACAACTACCATATCTCCTAAACCGTAACTCCAAATCAGATGATCTCGGTGCCTAAAGAAAGCTAAGATCAAGGGCTACAACTTTATAAGAGGTGGGAAGATCAGAAAACGTACGGAACTTACCCAAATCTAACGAACAAATCTGGCGCACGACAGGGAGGAGGGTGGCGGCCGGTTGGAGAGGGGGAGGAGGGGGTGGCGGCTTGGGGAGGGGAGTGGGGAGAGAGAGGGGATAGGCTAGGGTTTGGGGATGAGGAAAAAACCCCCCCTTGGCAGACCCCTCTCATGGGCCCCTCCTAGGCTGCGGCCCAGGCCCAGGTTGTCGGAAGATCGCTGAAAACCCCCCGCCGATTCAAGAAATTTCAGTTCTTGTTTGCATTTTCCCTCCCCAGCTGCTTTTCTAATTACCCGATCCGAATCCGAGGTATTACAGAGAAATTGGTCGTTGTAATCCTATTTGCTGCATATCATTCCTTGGAATATTGATCCCTCACTGTTGTAGCCATTAAAATATTGGATAGAAAAATAATATCATTTGGGAATTTTTTTTAGTTCGATTACCGCACAACTGCAACTAGAATGATAGATTTTTCAAAAAGTTGATAAAAGGACAATATGTTAATTTGTGAATTTGGGCGATTACGAAAAATGTCCAGAGGGGGTACCTCTGTTATTCTATATAAAAATAAAATGAAAACTTAGTTTTAGACTCAGGCAAGTTATAATGTATTCTAGAAGAGTTAGGATTGTGACTCACTAGTAGATAGGGTGGAGATCCTGTCCCGGGTCAGTTAAGGACTGAAGCCAGCAACTCCGGAACTAAGACATAATCGTACAACCGTATGTGTTAGTATGGGATAGTCATAGCTTACTAAGTCGTCAAAAAACTAGCCTTGCACGTAGGTAGGGCGTATAGTGCGGGCATGACCGGTTAGGCATGTTCGAAGGGGCTCCCTTTACCAAGGCGTTGGGAACAAAGCTTGTCGATCAACTACGAATGCGTCACTTGACGGAGGGTATCCAGGTAAGTGAGGACCTCACTCAACGGAGGGTATCCAGGTGAGTGAGTATATATTCATTGGGCTAGTGCAAGGTTAGGACTAGATGATGTAAAGGTTGCATCGCGAGCTCTAGACTATTTACCTACGGTAGTGAGCAGTGAATAGAGAATTTCAGGATGACTGGAATATCCGCGTACTATGGGTAAAGTTGTACACCTCTGCAGAGTGAAAATATATTTAAATAGTCATGCTCACGGTCATGAGTGTGCTTAGTGCGGCTGGTATAGCTGTAGCTTTGTTTTTCCAAAAACCATTTCGTCACAAAACCGTGGGCAATGACATGGGTTTTTTATTTTGTTGAGTTAACTGTCATATCTATGGCTGAACATGAAATGTCGCTCGCAGCCGAGGAGGGTTGCAAGTTGTTGTTATACTTCTTTTTATGCTCGTAACCGAGAAGGGTTACGAGATGCTGCTATTATTTTTTAGTTCTTTACTTATTGTCATGTACATATTTGAATTGCTTTTTCAAATTCTGTTGCAAATTACTACTTATGAATATTGCAAATAAAAATAATTTTAAGTAAAATAACTTGTAGAGTCTTGTTCTTTGATAGCCTTGCATTTAATATAATTTTACGATACACTACAAGTCTTGCTGAGTACACGAATACTCAATCTTGCGAATATTATTTTATAAGAGATCGAAGATGAGTCGATGCCAGATGACACGTATGTGCACCTGGAACCGGAGGGTTCGGTGACGAGTCTACCTAGACTTTGTTCCTTGTCGGTTGCCTGCGGGATTGGATGGGCATGCCGCTGGACTTTTGCTACTTTACTACTTTTTTTCGCTACTATACTTTACTCTGATGACTGCTTTTATTTGGCCGGTCGGCCGTGAATGTAATAACTTATAATAGCATAAGTAAGTACCAATTTCTTTACTTTTAGTTGTGATTGTATGGATGTGAATATCAAATATTGTAAATATATGTACTATCTACTAACCATGGGACTAGTACAGTATATACATAGGGTCTTCGTGTATTCCACACCCGAGATGTGACGTTTACAAAAGCCGAAAACGGTATGTTACATTTTTAGTGACAGTCTGGTAGAGAAAAATAAATCTAAAGTCGTGAAAGATCAAGGTAATTAATATTTTAAGGACTGATGGTCATAGTTTTTAATGGAGAGGAGACTAAGCATGGAGTTCAACCTTTCTCCGATTTTGTGGAGCGACATGGGATATAAGGGCATGACAATAGTATAGACAACTGTTGTCTACTTGATATTATCTAAAGACAGTTGCTACAATGAGTTATCTTTTTACATATATCTATAGACAATTTCTTCATGTATAATATATTTTATTTCTCGTGTTACAGTCGATTACTGCATTAGAGACGACCTAATTCTCTATACTTATCATCTCTCAACCACATCATCTAATATCCTATGTAACAAATCTTGTATAGTTACCGTCACACTCTTATGCATGTTCTAAGCGCGGAGTTCAAAGCCCGAAAGTTAGGCGGCAGCAAGCGGCAACGTGAGAAGTGTGGAGCTCAACCGTGCGAGTGCTCCCTATCTCTTGACTCTTCCATGATTTGCCGAGCTAGGCAGCAGCAGCAGCAAAGCGCACGTGAGAAGCGTGGAGTTCAACCGTGTGAGTGCTTCTATCTCTTGACTCTTCCATGATTTGCCGAGTAAGGCGGGCAAGCAAGCAAGCAGCATTCTCTCACGTGCCCTGCCCTCGCACGTTAAGTGTTGGAGGAGCGAACCGAAAAGAATGGAGATATTGCTGGGTGCTCTTCACATCTAGACCACGACTTAATGTTCGCATTGTACCAGTAAGTCTTACTGTTTGCTACAGATTCTACTCACAGCTTCTCAATCCATTCTTGTGGAGTCATACCAAACACACTAATTCTCAAAACCACTAGATTCTACTTCTCGCGATGAGCTGTCTCGAAAATGAACTAGCAACGAGAAGCAGTCTCTCAGCAGATTCTCGTGAGAATCCAACCAGAAATGAAAATGCCCTTTAAAGTTGAAGGTTTTTACCCGCAAATACCACTGAGTTGTACAAATGCAATTGAAGTATTACACCCAGGGGTGATATGATCTATTTGTCTCTAATCCCCCATATGGTTTTTGAAGCCAACTTACCAGCCAAATGGTTTCAATAGACAACTCCAAATTCTCAGAGAAGTGGATTCTCAGATAATTAGGAGCAGAATTTAAAAAATGAGAATATGAAACTGTACCAAACATAGCCTATTTCTTCTTAAAGTCCCCGCCAAGTTTTCCGCTTATTCAAAGAGCATTGAGTAGCAAGTTGAACTTTCTTCTCTCGTGGGCAGGAATGACATGTTAAATATTTACAAGACGATTTTTGTTGGAACTTGATGCATATCATTGCATTAGTATATCAGTATTCTGATTATGCATTTTGTTAGTAAGTGCAGCCTTAAATTTGGTTCGGCCACTCTTCTGCTACGATCATGCTTGTTTTTGCCATTTTGTTCAAACTTCATAAATTAGGGCACTGAAATACAGGGAAAATACCCATTCCAACCATGTACTGATTTTCTTCTTCTCTTCTCACTCGCCAGGCCAAGAAGAAGCACGCCGAGGGCTTGTTTTAAATTAGAAAAAATTTTATTTGTGCCACTAAAAATACATGTAAATTCGGTTATACCATCAAAAAAAACTAACTATTTCTTTTGTACCACTGAATTTTTTGACTCCATGCTATTATTGCCACTACCATCGGCCATCGGTCAATACCTCTTTGATTGTCATGGGACCTAACAGCCGTGGTAAATTGACGGATTTACCTTGGCCCATCTATTTCGTTTTTACCACCGGTAGTCCATCTTACTCGTTTTGTATGTCCCATCACTAGAGATGCGCGTACATGGCGTCCCGTGTTTATTTCGTTCGTTCATACATCATCGGCACTGCTAGTTCGTGCTTAGCACGGTCCACGTGTCAATTCGCAGACGGGCCGAACCTGCGCCATCAAACGCGGATCGCATGCGGTGATGTAGTACTAGTGTTGACCATCTCCACTAGTTAATGAGCTATGTGGGTAAATTAGTAGTTAATTGATTGATCTGCGGTAATCAGCAGTAAGATGCGGTTAACTAGGAGCATGTACAGTAGTGTAATATCAACAATCTGTAAATTTTAATATGTAGCACGTAAGATAATATTAAGGAGAAATTACATACAGAGAATTGAATCGTCTCTCGTGCAGTAGTCGACTATAACACGAGAAATAATACATATTGTACATAGAGGAACTGTTTATAGAGATATGTAAAAAAATAATTCATTTTAAAAGCTGTATTTAGTATTGTCGGGATACTATAGACAACCGTTATCTACTCCGATAACTGTGGTAGTGATTAGCGGGAGCACGATACAATCTTGATTCTTGACAAGAGCTGCATAATTCATCGCACATCCGTGCGACTTGCGGTGCTCGCCTACGGCCTACTCCGCTTTGACTCGATCAGCTCTGGCCTCGTCGTGGTCAAGTGGCCCGGCGCCGTCGTGGAGGTTGAACCTCGCCGTGCGTGCTTAATTGGTGCGCGCCATAGACACGGTGGCCGACGTGCACGCCAGGCAGCTGGGATAGGTAGCTGATCGCATGGCCTCCATGTGTCAATGCTCAGCATAGCTAGCTTGCGATTGTTTGGAATAGACTCGTTTTGACAGCAACCATCAGTCATCAGCATTACCACAGGCGTGAGCTATTTGATGCATAGTTATGTGACCTCAATCACCAGTGGGGAAAACAAAATAACTGAGTCACGATAAATCTGTCAATTTAACATGCCCGTTAGGTCCCACGCCAGTTAAGGAGGTATTGAGTGACGCTAGTGATAACAGTAATATAGAGCCAAAAAATTCAGTAGTATAAATGAAATGGTCAAATTTTCGAAAGTAAAACTGAATTTGCATCAGTAGCACAAATAAAATTTTAACTAAAATATATGTCAAAAATCTGGCAGTGAGAATGTGTTGGCTAAAGGAGACAAACAGCTGTGAAAAAAAAGAGCCTAACAGAAAAGTTGCAAAACAGGTGTCGTTTTACAGAGGCGGGGCTCTACAGAGTGGCAAAAACAAAAAATTCCAAAACACTTTATGATCACTTGAGTTTTTCAGATGTTAAACAAGGAAACTTCATACTTTGTGGGAAACTAGAGCGAAATATAACTTATTTTCCATAGTTCTATTCCTTCTGCTAATAACCTCAAATTAAAGAAGATATTAGGAAGGTGACAAGCAGTGGAAGCTACGTGGGAAGGATGAGACAGCTGACCATTTTCTACACTTTTCCTTCTGCTAGTAACCTCAAATCTTGAGGTGCTTTGTCAGGGTTGCTCTTAGACGGTTTATTTATTTGAATTAGCAGGATAGCTCTACATTTTGTTGTGAGGTAACTGTATAATTGCAACAACAATGATATGATCCTGCCTATGGTTGATACTGCAGGGATAGCTTGGATGTCTATGACTAATCACAACTATTCTGTTTTCATAACAAAGCTGATGAGCCTGTATCTTCATAATGTTCTCTCTCTTGCAGAGTCGGAGGAAGATTATCAGCAAGGAGATGCTCCATTCCGAGGGATGAAGCAGCTAAAAAATTCAATGACGTTGCATGCTGCTGAAGACTTGCAGAATACTCTGTTTACTCTGCTTTGCAAATCTCTGTTTCTAGTGCCTCCGATTCCTAAAGGCATCATGACTCTGTCTCAACTTAAGGCATAGCAAACTTCTCTATGTAGGAAGGACATAGCCATCGGTATGCCTCACTTCTCCGCATCTTAGGTTTCCGGGGAGTTTTGGAGGGAGAGAGTCCCTTTGTCGTTGGAAAACATTGTTCTGGAATGGTTTTACAATACAACTATTCAACGTCTTTTGCAGCATTAAGTAGAGGCAGAGAGCAGAAATATTACAACAATTACACTCTTATTTTCTTCAATGGACTTATTGTTGGACCGAATAAGAGACTAAGCGACGGGAGGGAGGTGAATAGAAGCACCTATCTTTTTCACCTATGCGGTATTCAACTTTTTATCACTCTAATAACTATAAAAACTATGAAGATCATAGCCAAAGATTACAGCAGAAGTCTTGAGTTGAATCCGAAAAATCCCAAACTCACACCCTCTTGGCCGATCTGACCACCTGGCTGGCTGGTCTGACCGCTGGGAGGCTGGACTGACCGACAGCTGCAAGAATTGCAGCACAAAGAGATCCACAAATTGACCTAACTTTTGATTTCGTAATCCAAATCCCCTAATATTTCAGACATAACTTATCAAGAAGCTCATGAACCTATTCCAATCGACGATCGAAGCCAAGATTCGATGAATTTCTTAAATGAAGTCAAAAAGGCAAAAAAATAGGGGAAAACCAAAGCTTGAGCCAAAAACTTGCTCATGGTTGGAGATGCTCAAGACGAATTTAGATCAGATCCCATAAGTCATAGCAAGCCAGATCACAGCAAAAGATCCAGACAAAACCCTTGAAACACAAAAATCTCTAAAATCATCAAAGAGAACAAAAATAAGATAGAACTCATCTTAGGGCAGTCTTGATTGGATTTATTGGAGAGATTGTAGGTTTACAACCACCCCCACCATAGAGGACAAAAGTTCACACTTGAGCACCTAATTTCTCAATTCATCTCTCTCAAACTCTAGCATCCACTATTTCCTTCACTTTCCCCAAATCACAAATTAGGGTTTTAATGATTGAAGGTGCTAATCTTGCACCCTCCTCTTTTGTAACATCCCAAAGTTCTGTTACTAAAATTAAAATTATTATTTAATTAGATTTTCTAAAACTTAAAAGAGTTTTTTGAATTTTTTGGATTTTAAAAATATTTTAATAAAAATAAAACTAATTTATGTGCAAAAATTAAACCAAATTTAAGTTCAAAATAATTTTTCCTAAGTTCAAAATGATTCAAGGAATTTTTGTGAATTTTTCCAGAATTATTGAACTCAATTTGGCTTTTTTTTTAAGCTTATTGGATTTCTTGTAATATCTTAAATTCAAAAATCAGTTTAAATCCCAAAATCTCCCTCGAGCTGATTCTCCTTTCCCGTGGCTCGTTTCTTCTTTCGTGGCCCACGACCCATCTCTCCTTTTTTTTCTTATTTTCTTTTTCATTTTCCCTCAGTCGACCCATCTTCTTTCCCCTTCCGCCGAAGTAGGCCGCCCGACCTATTCTTTGTGTCAGCCTACTCTCTCGCCTTCTCCTCTCTCCCTCTCACTACAAGTGGGGCCCACCTATCAACCTCCTCCTTCATCCCGTCTTCTTACTCGCATCGCCACCATTGCTGTGCGCCCGCAAAGCTTTTAATGTTGTTGTTTCTTTGCACGTTCCTGCGCCATTAAAGCCAATGAAGATCCCGCACTCACCCTCACATTCACCCCGCTGTTTCTCCTTCCTTTACTCATATTGACGCTGCATTTTAGCCAGCGCTCGTGCCGGTGAGTAACACCGCATGCACGATATCCCTTCCCCGTGCTCCTCCACCCCTACAAAAGGGTGCCCCAAGTGCCCCTATTCTCCCTCATCTCTCCACTTGCGAGCTAATCTTCCCTCTCCCCTCCCATCTCGCCACAATCAGAGCTTCTTCCTCGTTGCCTCCGTCGTTGAATGATCTCTGGTGACATCATCCTCACCATTGTGATCGTGGCTCCGTGTTCTACCTTGTGCCCACCTTGTCTTCGCCAGAGCACCCCCGGAACGTTGTCGCCACCGTTGACGCGAATGTGCCGCGACCTTCGTCCTCGCCGCCGGCCACCGCTTCGCACCCAGGTGACACGATCGTGTCCATTAGGTTCCTCGTCCCTCCCTCTCTCCGTTGTGACCCTCGCCGTCCGCCGTCGCACCGCCATTCGCGTGAACCCTTGGGTCCCGAGCGCCTTCGCCGTCCCGAGCTGATGTGGCCACCACCTGTTTGTGACCTCGCTGCCACCTCAGCCTCTCTCGCCTGATCACCCACCCACGTGCATCACGACGTGGCAAGTCACAGCGATGTGCCCGTCCACTGTGGACCGATGCTATTCCATGGACCCGGCCCATAGACCCACCTGTGAGTGACTCATTTCCTATTTTTCCTTTAGAAAATAATTCCAAGCGAAATTCATTTTCCTTGCTAATGTCATCCTTGCTCATTAATTCGGAATTCCCTTTAGAAAGAAAATCCCACAAATTTCAAAAATCCCATAATAGTGTTTTCTCTCTCTTTTTCCTTGAATTAAATCTTTCAAGAACCCGTTCTCCTTCATTCGAACTCTGATTCAGTTTATTTGAATTTGGTTTGTTTTCACGTATAGATTTCGACGTCTCCGGAAAGCCAGATTACTTCATCGACCAAGAACAATAATTATTTGAGCATGGCAAGTTACATATTTTGATCTTATTTGATCTCATTATTTCAAATTATTATTGCATGCTTACTTTTATTCAATGTAATTTAAATTCTTGTCTTAAAATTGTAGCTAATCCCAATACACTTGTATAGCCAACTTTTGACATTGAATCACCACACCTTGTCAACCTAGATAAAAATTAGGCTTGGTAATGACTAGACCTGAAATATTTAATTTGGGAATTTATAACCAAAGATCAACTACGGTTTAAAAATGTATCTCTGGCATTGGTTTGCCGTGGAAGTTTACAAATATCTTTAAAATGGATAGTATGTGGGTGCAAGTTAATACACGGGGTCAATTCAGTGATTGGTCGAGACCAGGGGTTACTTTGAAATTCGCCAAAGTAAGTTAAGGACCGGACTACGAGTCGTATCATGCAAAGCCCTTCTGTACTACCACACGTCTGCTATGGGACTGACCTGGCTAACTAATTTGCAAATTCCCACTGTGGTCGTGCATTCGGTTGTGTGGGTGTTTGTGGGTGTTGTGAAGACCTATTTTATTGCCAACATGGTGCAAGAGGGAGCTTTTGTTTGGCGTGAAACCTTACGGCGGTGAAATCTTAGCGAGCATGACTACTTTGAGATGACACATTGTAAAAGCCTTGTCATGGTCCCCCCGTCACACACCAAAGGAAGTGTGCTATTCCGAAGGGAATATGAGATGATTATGTCTTGTGGGTACAGCTGTACAACCTTTGCATAGTATAAATATAATCGAATAGCCATGCCCACTGTAATGGGCATGCTGAGCAAAGCCGCTCAAGGATTAGTCTTTCGTTTTGAGTTTTATCAAATGATTTCATGTATATTTATTTCATGAGGGAAATTGGCCAGTTAAACTTAGTGTAAGGGGGTTATTCCTTCACTAAAAGTGTATCCTACACTAACTTGACATTTAAAATCAAATTCAATTTTAGATATAGTATAACTGCTTTGGAACTTAGTAATTATATTTAAAATGTCAAACCCCGCTTTATGCAAAAATAGACATACAAGCCTTCTTTTGATATTATCCCTGCATGCATTAAAATTATGTTGTGAGTGTAACTTGCGAAGTATATTTTTGTACTCGTCCTTGCTTAATAAAATATTGTTCAGAAGAGAAGGACCTTGCCACTGCTCAGGATCTCGATGACTAGGCCGCTACCGTAGTTGATTACATGTGGCAAATTTGCTAGGCCCTACTACTACTTCGCCTTCTGTTGTGTTCTTTTAGTGTTGACTTGTAAGTCGTCCTTGTAAAACTCAGATAATTATGTTAATAAAATCATGAGAGATGTCGATGTTATCATATTTGTTTTACTGTGTACACTAGCTATTATTCCAGGGACTAGTGTAAAATACACAGAGAATCTGCGGGTGTTACTCATAGGTTCGACATTTTTTATAATGGAGGCTAGGTCTAGAGAGAAAACCTTATCGGGCACCTGTCAAACCCACACACAAACGGGTCTAAATTCATGGATGCTTCTCAAAGTGGATGACGAACCAGGTCTCCTGAATCCGCCTCTTCGTGATCTTCATTTTTCTCTTGACCTAAACCGTTTCTCCTTGCGCCGTCTTACGCCGCGGTTTCTCCAAGATCACCAACCCGGTATTTTAGCGAAGATACCAAAATACCCCTTCTTGATCATTCTCCAAAGGTCAAGTCCAATCAATATGAAGTAATCTCATGCTTCGCCACACGTAGGTTTATCAATGACTCTCTTCTTGTCAGCACGTCTCCCCCATCCGGCTCATACTGGAACCACCATAGTACTTGCATCGACCCTTAAGTCACTTGATGCAACTCGTTGCACCGAATTCCACGTTCAGTTGTTCTTGTCCACTTGTGCCATGCATGAGTCCAACCACTTAACTCGGCATCCTAGATCGTTCTAGACTTCAGCTCTCCTATCCTAGTCCCAATTATCCTCGTTGTTGATTATAGTTGACTCCAAGCCACCTGCATAATAATAGACCAATAAATCGATTCCGGGTATAAATTCCTAGCAACTTGACCTATGTTAGCCAAAACATGCATCATGCAACACCTATACACTGACTCCCATGACTTTGGCCAATTCCACAAGATCATTGCACCCACTGTGCATGATTGTACCTTGGCCAGTCTGATCACCAACTATTGGCCGATTAGACCGCTCTCCAATTTCGTCCCAAATCCTGGAAAACACCATATCTAGATATTTCGGTAAAACTCTATCTAGTTGTGTGCCCAGTCTCTATTTTCCATAAAACATGTACAAATACACATCCAAACACTCCCACACAAGTGTTTGCTCATATTCCTCAAAATTCATCTTTTTCGACCATGACTGGTCTGGCCGCCTGCCTCGGCTGGTCAGACCCCCTGTAATCTAACAGTCTGCGACACTCCGCTAAACTGAAGGTTTCTCCCAAACACACACATCGATACTTATGACAATTGTTCAACATACTAAGATTAGGATCATATCGCATGATCTCCGCAGTCTCCCCCTTGATGAACACATTTGTAATCTACCAAAAAATGCAAATTGGAGGTTGTTTTGAAAAACACTCGCTCGGTTTTGCGTAAAACCTCAACTTGGTCTATAAGCAAGAGAAAGCCATAAAAATGACCAAGTTTGCTTGAGGAATGCAGAAGCAAACTAGTAGAGGCAAAGGAGTTCATAAAAGTTTAAAAATCTAGAGATGGCTTCAAAAATTCAGTATCTAACATATGCGACACTCCGCTAAACTGAAGATTTCTCCCAAACACATCGATACTTATGACAATTGTTCAACATACTAAGATTAGGATCATACCGCATGATCTCCGCAGTCTCCCCCTTGATGAACACATTTGTAATCTACCAAAAAATGCAAATTGGAGGTTGTTTTGAAAAACACTTGCTCGGTTTTGCGTAAAACCTCAACTTGGTCTATAAGCAAGAGAAAGCCATAAAATGATCAAGTTGGCTTGAGGAATGCAGAAGCAAACTAGTAGAGGCAAAGGAGTGCAGAAAAGTTTAAAAATCTAGAGATGGCTTCAAAAATTCAGTCAAAGTCTATATGAAAGAACAATTATCTAATTTGACCTTTCATCATAGTGAGATTTCAAATTTGCAACTTAAACCAATAAATAGACATTAGAGCTAAAGAATGCATATAAGATGCCCCCTTAATAAGATATACCAATTTCTGAAATTTTCCATTTGTTTGCATTTTCTCCCCCTAAAAGCAAGCAAAGCCCATTTTGAGCATTTTACCGTATTTTCTCCCCCTTTGACAATAGAGTCATCAAAGAATCACGTCATCAACTCATCCAAATTTTTAGTTTTAAAGATACAGGGAAGAAGTACAAGAAAGAGCATGCATGAAATGCAATGGAGTGGCTTCATTTTTTTAATTTTTAATTTTTATGAACAAGAAGCTTTGGAGATTACCCAATATGAAGAAGCTAGCAACTTCCAATGCACAACACATATGAAGTATGAAAGCTAGCAAGCTATAAGTTGACATCAAGACATATATCAAAAAACCATCTAGTCTAGTGAATAAGTGAAATCACTAGTGGATAATCATATGGACTACAAAAGTATGAACCAAGCAATAGCAAGCATGAATTCAAGATAGTGAAACAAGCATTGAGTACTAGAAGGATCACAAAGACTACAACTTGAAAAACTTGCTCAATTTCACTTGATTTTACAATTTTTTGCTCTCGGCATGCAACAGACCATTTGCGAACAAAGATTTGACATTTTTAGCATGAAATAGCTCTAGTGGGGTGTAATAGACCACTATTTGAGCTAGGAGTGCTCTAGGCATGTAACATATTGTTTTTGAGCACTCCCTTGTTTTTCATTTTCATTTTATGTTCATTTCTTTTCATGATACAACATGATTTTTTTGTGAAAAATAAGGGGTTTTTTTTTCTCCCTAAAGCACTGAAATTGAGCAAAACCATGAACTGTCCAAGATTTTCTTTTAAGTTTAAGACATATTCAAGATAAGCTAAGTAATCTAAATTGGCACTCAACAGACATGAGCAAGATCTCAAAATACATAAAAGCCTGGATCGACTCATACAAAGCTGAATTTAGACAACACTTGGCAATTAAATATTAAGCTTAGGCCTTCTAGTTCTAAGGCACATGCCGAGGCATCAACAAGTAGCTAAGCAAGTAAATCATGCTAAGCCAAGCATACATGCAATAGAATGGCATCAATCAAAAGCTAGCTATATCAATAGGAGTAATAAGCAAAGCTTTATCAAATTAAAAGTTGAAGCACTAAAGCTTATATTACAATGCGTTTTTTTAATTTTTCATATGAATGCAATGTGATACAATGAGATGCAAGAAAAAACATCAAAAGTCAAAGAAAACCACTAGTTGAACAAAAGATAAAAAAGGATCAACTCCCCTTGAAATTAGCCAATAAGGGTAAACTACCATCAACTCACTCATCAAGGTGACAAACCTAGCAGGATCTAAGGCCTTAGTGAGGATATCTGTCAATTGAGCCTTGGGCTCCACAAACTCTAGCATAATGCCCCCTTCTCAACATGGTCTCTAAGAAAGTGATACCTAATGTCAATGTGATTGGTCCTAGATTGTTGTAACATACCAAATTTCTGTTATCAAAAATAATATTAATAAAGTTACTATTTTATTAGATTTTCCTAAATTAAAAGAGTCTTCTTGGTTTTTCTAGAATTTCCTGGATTTTAAAGTTAAAAAAGAAAAGAAAATTTATTGAGTTTTCTGGGATTTTCTGGGATTTAAAGTTAAGCAAAAAAATTTAATTAATTTCTTAAATTTTCTAGAATGTAAAAAGGTTTATCCTATTTTCCAGAAATTTAAAATAACTTATGTGCAAACATAAAAACCAACTTTAAGTTGGAAATAATTTATTTAAGTTCAAAAAAATTATGTGAATATTTTCAAAAAAATTGAACTCTATTTGCTATTTTCTAAAATTCCTTTTGATTTCTTGTAATTTATGAAATTTGAAAAAGCTTGAAAAATCTGGATTTCGCTTGTTACCGAAATCCTCTTTCTCCGTCCCATTTCCCCCTTTTCCGCGCCCAGCCCACACCTTCCGTTCGGCCCACCTGCCCCGACTCTCTCTCTCTCTCCCTCTTAATCTCGCTGCCAAGTTGAGCCCGCGCATCAACTCTTTCTTCTTCCTCTCGCCCCGTCTGCCATTAACACGTGCCCAAGCTAAGGATTCCCCTTGCCCATTTTCGCTTTTTATCTTCTCTTTGTTCCCCAAAAGAAGAATAGTATAAAAACATAACATTCATACACTTTGTCGTGCTTGTAAAAGTAATTTTGTGGTTACATACTGGCAAGGGGCTATTTGGGTGAGGGGGATTTCTCTGTAAATTTTTTGAACTAAATCCCAAGGATTCGGATCCAAAACCCCCTATCAAATAGGCCCTAAGTTTGAAGCTGCTTCTTTGTTCAAAACAAGAAATCTATGCATCAGTAACGTGTTAGGGCCTACTTGTTGATACTACATAATTCTATCATGGGTGCTTGCCATGGTTTATGCACATGGCAACTGAACCCAATACTTACAGTTGGCTTTCTGAAAAACACTGTCGTAAAAATAGTCGTTCCTGATCTTCTTCGGCATCCTTGTTGATGTCGATACAATCACACTATCGCAAAAATAATTCACACGCAATTTTCACGGTTCAAAAGTCGGGACTTGAGCGGAAGCACCCCAAGTTGCCTGGTACAATGTGCGCTGCGTGATACTCCGGTAAGGATCTTCCTCTCTCTTCCTCTTCAGATAAGACATTGTGTTCTCCACTTCCGATTTGATGTGCAAATATACATCGTTTGCACTCTTCCTATCCCTGAGGACATTGCCCATTCCTTTCATTTCAATCGGTTTTCCGAATAGGAAGTATAACCGACCTGGTACTTTAGGAAGAACAGCTGGAAGGTGTAAGATCTGGTTCCCATCCTCTCCTTTGACAGTATCCCTGAAACGACAAACAAAGTGTGCACACCATAGCTGACCATGGGTCGTGTTGAGAAAATAGTTTTGTGACGGGAAAGACTTGATTGTTTCTTTCTCTTTTTTTTAAGGAAAAATAGATAGGGATAATAGAAATCTGACCTTACTCTTGGACAATCTTCATTGAATGATTCTATCCATTCTCGGACATAGGGGATATTCTTTTGATCATTGTAATCCAGAACTATCTGCAGAAAGAACAAAGAATGCACGAGTACATTCATTCTTAAAAAAAAGACATAAATACAATTTATTCTACTGATCATAAAAATGTAGAATATAATATCGAGTTATCGACTACAATACGTAGATCATGATAAATCATAAATGGCATGTAGCAATAATGTTGCTTCAGATGATTCAGTCTAAAAAGGCACAGAAAGCTACCTCTAAAAAGTCATCTTCTCCTACACAACCAAATGGTATGACAGTAACTCCAAACTTTGCTGCCATTCTTACAAATTCTGGTTGATCTGGCCAAAACAACTGGTATCCTTCACCCTGCCAAGTTTAATGAAATAAATATAGATGGAGACAATTGCAAATATGCAGAGTTGTAGAGATCATGAAATTCTTCTGCAGTAGAAGAAAATGTTCAATTAAAGCACACCTTCCTATGTAGAGCTTCACGAACACCGCCTGGATAGAGGAGAACAAATTCATTTCTCTCGAACAACCTATATGTATTGATCGAAGTGACCGGTACTCCGCCGTACACAGAGACTATATCAAACAGAGACAGCTCCTGACGCAAAGTCTCAAAATTTCCAACAAAAAATACGGAATGGGCCACGGCTCGAACAACTGCTTTCTTCTCTCTCAAGAACTCTTCAACTAATGAAGTCAACTCCATCGCCAAGAGTTCATGATAACCCACAAACAAGATAGGACCTTTGTCGGGAACACCAGCGAGGCCACGAACAATTTTTCCATTCTTCAGAGTAGAAAGCATGACTGGGCTCAGTAAGTGGTGAAGTGGTCTGCAGAAGTTTCAGCTTGCTACTGATCAGTTCAATCATCTGTATAAAATGGTATACGAAAGTAGAATGGATCTTCGAGAATTTGAATACATACTTGAAATCTTTACCAATTGTTCTCTTAAATTCACTTAATGTAGGTGGGAGGAAATCGGTAACGAAGTCCCGTTGTATGCCATGACGGTACATCCTGGCTCCTTTTATGACAGTTAGCAGATTGAAGCCATCCTCCTGTGGAAGTGCCATAGGGCCATCATAATTATTCTACTGGACAATACATAAGGTAAAACAATAGTACATTGCTTGGCATAAGTATTAGGATCAACTGATCAAGTGAAAACTAAAAAGTGATTGAGAAATATTTATTAGGAGAATGGCGAGCATGATATTCTGTACCATGAGTAGTCTATCACCCCAGCTCCTAAAGTATCGAACTTTGCAATTTTTCAGCTTCTTAAACAGTCGGTCTGCTTCTCCACTTGGCGGTAGATTCTCATTGCTACTAAATCCAAATATATTTACAGTGTGAGATCAAAATTGTAAAGATTGTAATTCAACAGAGACTAGGAATCTACAAAATGTGTGATCTTGTTATATGAAAGTACCTGGCAAGAAGTAGAACTTCTGCTTGTACCGCATGAAGACGAGAGTTGGCATAGGCTGCACCTGACTTAAGAAGTTTGAGCTTCCACAGAAGAGTATCCATTCGTATGATATCTCCCGAATCCTGAAAAGTAAGAGGCATGAAATCTGAAAGGATAATATGATGATCTGTTTTCTCTGTATTATTTTGTTCCATAAGGCCACCAAAACAAGGACGACAAGCTTCTTTCATCTTTCATTAGCTTATTGCATACCATGCAATTGCACTTCATAGTTTAGAATGCGTAATTGCATTGATGAAGATTGCTGTTAAAAGCTAAATATTATTGCTATAAAAGAAAATAAATATTTAATTTCCACAAATTTCAATCCTTATTTGTGCACAACTAAAGGATAGATAAAAATGGAAAAAAGAAGGACATGATAACTTACCGAAAGTAAAGGTAGCATTGTAGTGAGACTGTCTGAAATTTTTTGCAGAGTCTCTTGAGGAGAAAGATTGTTCTGAATGCTAACCATAGCCATCTTAAGAGGGTCACCTATCTCACCAAAGAACAACATTTTTAGGAGAAGCTGATTTCTCAAAGTGACTAAAGTAACCAGAATTCAGAAACATTTTTAGATTAACAAGAAAACTGTAAAATAAGATATGAACTGTAGTAGCTCATATACTGACGAATAAAATGTTCTGCCTAAAGAATTAAAAATTGATGTTTGTTGACACCATTTTCATTTATATATTTCACTCCTGCTCCTCTAAACTTATTGTAAAGAATGTGTTGAGTGTATGTACTGACTTCCCTTGCGATCCTGGATAGTTGGGCAAAATGCAGATAAGAACTAACCTTAAGTACAAAGCAAGTACATCCACTGTACCTAAATAAGTCTTTATTGACTTTTTACATTATGCAATGCACAACTTAGACCATCAGTTGTTAACAAAAACTTGAAATACATATTATCTTGAAAATAATCGGCTTTCGATGACAAATCTATTGGTATCATATATACCGAATCTAAAACATATATCTAGAGTCAAAGTTTAAAAAAAAATACTGCAATCGAACCACAAGGACTCATATAGTCATATTTAATAACAGGGACATAATTCACAAGTTAAGAGAAATGTACCAATTAAATATCTGAGAAGGTGAGGAAATCTAACTGGAAGGTTGCTTGGCACTGCTTCCAAAAGAGGCAATATTGCCCGCAATGGTGTTTTCGCAAATGATGTTGCTGAAAAAAACAGATTAAATTATAATATTCTAAAACCGATAGTGTAACAATCAAATCGGTTTTTGGTTTACAATCTGCCACTACAAATTAAAGTAGAAATCAAAAGTTTTTAACATGCCTGGATTTGCTAGTACAAGAACCAAATTGATTTTTGGATTGCGAGATGCCACTGAAATTGCCAGGCAACCACCAAAAGAATCTCCAGTGATATATATTGGTCTCTTTGGTGACAAAGCATGCTCATATTTGACAGATTCTTCCACAATTTGTAATAGCCCTGTATGCATTTCAATCAACAGATGTTATTGAAGGGGAAGTTTACAAATGTGTATTAGAATAGAACTATTTTGTATTTCCTTATCTGTATATGGAAACCCCCTTTGTACATCCCTATATATATTGCTCATTACGCCCTCTTGAATACACACATTATTCATAACATGACATGGTATCAGAGCATCGGGCTATAACCTAGCTTTCCGCTACCACCGCCCGACGCTATTCGTTCCCGACGCCGACGCACATGCCGTCCCCAACTCGGGCCTTCGCCGCATCGCATCTGGCCCGGTGACCACCCCCGCCTTCTTCTCCCGTCAAGGAAGCCGCCGCTGCAACAACCCGCCGTTGCTGCGTGGTCCTCCACCGAGAAGAAGCGAGCCGCTCGTCGCCGGCTGCCCATTGTGGTCGCCGCTTGAAGCCGCGCCGTCGCCGAGGACGACTCGACGCCGCCGCTTGAGCCGACGCCATCTGCGGTGCCGCCGACTTGAAGTCGCCACCGCTGCTCGGGTCGTCGCCGCCGGAGTCGACCTTTCACGGGCCGCCGCCCCTTCCAGCGACCTCTCTCGGGCCGCTGCCGCTTCCAGCGACCTCTCGGACCGCCGCCGCCATGCCGTCTTTTGCGGGGGAACCCTAATTCCCCCGTTTGTGTCTCTGGTTTGCGTTTTCCCGCAGGCCGTTTTCTAGTGTGACCAGGCCAGCCCAAAAAATATATATATATAAACTTCGATCTAACTGCCGCGCAGTCCAGCGCCGCTTGTTAGACTTTGTTGCCTTGGTCGCCGCGTTGTCCAGCTCCGTCTACCGATCGCTTCCGTTCCATCTGCTGCGATCCTATTCTCGGGAACCAAGCTTAATGGGACGAACTACAGGTTGTAGTATTCACTTATGGAGATCACGCTCGATGGTCTTCGCCTCTGAGGACATGTCACTGGTGCTCGACCTTGTCTGCCGTCGCCGGTTCAGCCTTCTTCAAGGCAACCTACTTCTACAACTTCCGCAGAAGATGAGGCTGCCAAAAAGGAGGCAGAGTCTGATGTTGCTGCTGCTGATGCTGTTGATGAGACCTTTCAGTATGCCATTGACGCTTTTGAGCGCTGGTGTGCTGATGAGGCATGTGTTCAAACCATCCTGGTGGTCAGCGTCAATGACTCCATCTAGCCAAACATTGTTGGTTTGTGTGTCACTTGTCAGATCTGGGAGTACTTGCGTGAGCGATACCAGCAGAGCAGTGATGCTCAGTTCTTTTTCCTTCAGCATGAGTTAGAGATGCTTCGCCAGAAGGACTCCTCAGTCGACGACGTCTTCCGAGCTCTAGCTCTCGGCGCCCGGATGAATGGTAGCTTCTCCGCTCGCCAGAATGTCATCAAGTCGCGTAAGCGATCGTGATCGTCTTCGCCTTTATGACTTCGTCTGTCGTCTTCGCCCAGAGTTTGAGCATGTCCGGGCTCAACTGCTGAGCCGTTCACCACAACCAACAGTCACTGAGGCTCTTTCGACGCTTCGTGCTGGGAAGCTTCGCCGCGGGCTAGTAGCACAGTTTGTTCCGGTTGTACTTGCTACCCCTTCTTCTTCGACTACACCGACGGCTTCTACTTCGACAACAGTCCCTCCTCGGGTGTTTATTTCTGCTCTTGTTTTTGCACCAACTGAGGCTCAGTGCAATTATTGCAAGAACTTCGGGCACAACTATCAGCGTTGTGCGGTGCGAAAAAAGCAGAACAAGGCGCGTGGGGTTGGACGATCCAAGAGGGCAAGGAGGCCCTTCCTCGACGGGAGGACAAACCAGCACGTTAGGACCTTCTCAGCAAGGTGACTCTGTTTAGCAGTTCTGTCAGGCTCTACTTCAGCAGCTCTGTCACAGCTCAGCAGGTTCTGTCAGTCTAGCTCAGACGTCTCCTCCAGATACTTCTTAGGTTCTGGATTCTGGTGCCTCTTTCCCCATGACACCGGACTCCACATCTCTCACTTCAGTAGAACCTTCTGTTTTGCCTATCTCTGCTCGCATACCGACGATACTCCTGTCTGTCACCGTCGAGGCACTCTTTTGTCATCGACTTTTCTGTTCCAACAGTTTCCCATGTTCCCCAGCTTACCATGCAGCTTCTCTCGGTGAGTCAGCTCACCGATCTTGGCTATAGGGTTGGTTTTGACTCTCACACCTGTTTCATCCAGGATCGACAGACAGGGACGGTACTTGGGACTGGCCGGCGCCGTAGGGACCGTCAGGGTCTCTACATCCTTGATCGCCTCCACGTTCCGTCCACTTCAGTTGCTCCTGTCACCTCTACTTCTACTTCCACCGCCACTGCTGCCACCACTTCTGGCGTTTTTGTGCAATGGCATCACTTTTTAAGTCACTTGTGTGGGTCTCGTCTTTCTTTGTTAGTTCGTCAGGGTGTTCTTGAACGTGTTACTGTTGACACGTCCATGTTTTGTTAGGGTTGTAAGCTAGGCAAGCAGCTACAACTTCCTTGTCATTCTAGTGAGTCATTGTCTTATCGTTCTTTTGACTTAGTTCATTCAGATGTATGGGGACATGCGCCTAATATCTCTAAAGGCGGGCATAAACTTTATGTGAACTTTATTAATGATTATTCCCGTTTTACATGGATTTTTCCTATGTCTAACGTGGTCAGTTTCTTGTGATCTATCATAGCTTTGCAACGATGGTCTGTACTCAGTTTGATTCTCTCATCCGTACTTTTCGTTGTGATTCACTGGCGTAGCATCTTGTTCTCGCATTTTTAGAGATTTCTTTACGAAAGCGGGGCACTTTTACCGCCTTCTTGTCCCGTGTCCATGCTTAGAATGGGGTTGCGTAGCGGAAACATCGTCAGCTGATTGAGACTGGTCGCACTCTTCTCCTTGCCTCTCATGTTCCACCACAATTCTGGGCTGAGATTGTTTCTATGGTAGCATACATCATCAATATGCAGCCTTTCGCTAGTTTTAAGGGTGCCAGTCCTATAAAGTGTCTCTACTCTCGAGCCCCCCAATACACTCACCTTCGTGTTTTTTATTGTACTTGTTTTGTTCTGCTGCAGCCTCGTGAGCACACTAAACTATCGGCCCAGTCAGTTGAGTGTATGTTTCTTGGTTATAGTTATGAGCATAAGGGTTATCACTGCCGGCATCCTTCTGCTCGACGGATCAAGATTTCACAAGATGCTATCTTTGCCGAATCTCGACCTTTCTTCTATCGAGATTCGGCTTCTTCTCCTGTTGCCACCGTTGAGTCAATTTTATGGTTGTCTCTTTCTGATTCTTCACCCATTTCTCCACTATCACAGTCTTCCTCTGGTCTGTCTCCAATGGTTCCTTCTGTACCTCTACCTCTAGTGCTGCCTCCTGCAGCACCGCCTCTTGTTCCTGCAACACCACCATCTCGTTTCCCTGGTATTCACTACTCCAGGTGTCCTCATCCTTCACCAGCCTCCTCTCCCAGTATCTTGCCGACACCTACATCTAATTCTCCTGATGATGCTCCCCGTTACGTCCTTCGTGACCGGACATCCCTTCAACCTCCTGATCATCTTGGATTTGCTCCGATAGCTCATGGAATCTATGTCATTGAGCCTAGTTCTTACGTGAGGCTGGTCCTCATTCCGAGTGGCAGCTCGCTATGGCAGAGGAGCTTGATGTCCTTCGACGTACGGAGACTTGGGATATTGTACCGACACCTGTGCATGCTCGTCCGATCACGTGCAAGTGGGTGTACAAGATTAAAACCCGGTCTGATGGTACTATCGAGCGCTACAAGGCTCGTCTTGTGGCTCGTGGTTTTCAGTAGGAGTACGGTCGTGACTATGATGAGACCTTTGCCCTTGTTGCCTATAAGACCACTGTTCGCACTCTTATTGCAGTTGTTTCTATTCGCCAGTGGTCTATCTTTTAGTTGGATGTTAAGAATGTCTTTTTTAATAGTGTTTTGCATGAGGAGGTCTACATGCAACCACCACCTGGGTATTCTGTTCCCGATGGGTACGTCTGTCAACTTCGTCGTGCTCTTTATGGCCTCAAATAGGCCCCTCGTACCTGGTTTGCTCATTTTACCTCAGTGAATATTGTTGTCGGTTTCACTGTCAGTTCTCATGATCCTGCTCTTTTTGTTCATGTCTCATCTCGAGATAGGACGCTGCTTCTTTGTATGTTGATGATATGCTCATCACTGGTGATGATTCCTCATTCATCACGTATGTGAAGAAACATCTCAGTGAGCAGTTTTTGATGACTGATCTTGGTTTTGTTACGTATTTCCTTGAGATTGAGGTCTCTTCCATGCCTAAGGGCTACTACCTCTCCCAGTAGAAGTATGTTCATGATCTTCTTGATTAGTCTGGTGTGACTGACACTCACATCGCTGAAACTCTCATGGAGCTATCCCTACAGCTTAGTTCCACTGATGGTGATCTTCTTAAGGATCCTACTCGATATCCCCATCTTGGAGTGTATGTGATGGTACCTGCGACTCTTTTGTCTGACATGGTACCTACGACTCTTTTGTCTGACAGTACATGTGCTATCAGTATTGCCCGGGACCTAGTGAAACATGAGCTCACTAAGCATATTGGTGTGGATGCTTCATACACTCGCTCACAGGTGCAGGAGGGAGTACTTGTTTTACAGTTTGTTCTATCAGAGTTATAGGTTACTTACTTCTTCACGAAGCCACAGACTAGGGCACAACATTTGTATTTTCTCTCCAAACTCAGTATGTGTGATCCACCATGAGTTTGAGGGGGGCGTTAGAATACGACTCTTTTGTATTTCCTTATCTGTATATAGAAACCCCCTTTGTGCATCCTTATATATATTGCCCATTGGGCCCTCTTGAATACACACACATTATTCATAACAATCCATAGATACCAGAATTTGGAAGTAAGAACTATTATTTTACACCTTTTAATTACAATACTTGAATTTGTACAATCATTAAACCATTTAGGATTTAGCAAAAATAAAAAGAACACCTCAACCATCGTAACTATGTTCTCTACCATTAGGCCACATGTGTGTCCCCCACATTAAGATTTAAGGTCTCTCTATAGCAAGCAGAAATGGTCTAGTCCCTTTGAGGGCACGGACATGCCAAAGTAATGCAAATAATACTATATTCATTTTTTTTTCATTTGTCATTTTGGATATAGACACGGTCTCCAATACACATCTTTGACCATTACATTTTTTAGTTATGTGTTAGCAAGAATTATTAAAAATACAATGATATTAAAGTTTTTTTATGATAAATCTAGTAATACTATTTCCACGTGACAAATACAAATACTTTTTTGTATATTAGAGGTCAACGTTTTGAAAAGTTGACTACACGCATTATAATATTAAAAAGAACGGAGGGATAATATCTGAAACAAGCCATCTATTCGTACCTTCAAATGGTGTACGATCATTCACTGGTATATGCAAGCAGCGGACCTCAAATACCCTGTGGATGAAAAGGAGAGAAAGAAATTATAGTATAGATTGAACTTAACAATTTTCTCAAGAGCCAGAAGTGACAGTGACATATAAGACACTGGATTATCATGGTCCAAAACTCTAAATTGCATGGACTCTGCGTTACAACTTTATCTCAGTGAAAATGCTATGCAAGTAATAATAGTTTCCAAAATTTACTCCTACTGTTCATTTGCAACTCATCTCCAGTCACTGTACTTTACTGGAGCATGAAAAAACTAGTGCATTAAAAAACAAAAAACAGAAAATGGGTAATCTCTCTGTTATGTGGGGCGGAAAAAATTAAAAAGAAAAATGTGAAATGAAACATCAACATCTAGTATATATTGACGGCAGTAAGCCTAGCAGCATTCTTGAGCCCGAAAAAGTAAAAAAGTAAATGTAGTATTTCCTGCATGACCAGGAATAGCTTTTCTTTTTTTTGGGCGAGAACCTAGAATAACTTTGATACTCAAATTGCAAGCTACATCAAGCACATAGATTACAAAGGAAAAGAAAAGGGAAGTGCAAATACGATGAGAATACTATCGCCCTTGGCTGCAAAGAAATTGATAAAGTTGGTAAAGTATGGTTGTCAGATATTTACTACTTTCCGAGATACAAGTCTTTAACAGATAACCAAACTTGGTAAATGCATGGATGTATCTTAATAAAAAAAGAATACTCACTTGCCCAAAGATTTGTGGTGGAAAATGAGCTCCATTCCAACACCATCGGTTCCTGCAGTCCACACAAATCGACAAACAGCATTAGGCTGAAAACACCGGAAAGACTAGATGACTATATCCTATTCCTAACATTTCTAAGGATGCAGATCATTTCCTGACAAAGCAGATTGGCAGAACTCAGGCTGCCCTTGTCACAACTGATATCAATTCTGAACCTGAGTTGTTCATATTGGTTAGAGGAACACTACAACAGCCAACAGCCTATTAGCAATCAGCCTCTGGTAAAAAATTTCTTCAGTCAATAGTTAAACCAAACAGAAAATTTTCTTCAGTCAACAATTGTCGCCGAGACAACCGACCGAACGCACCATTTGGACCAACCTGGCAAGAAGAGCAGCAGCGGCGCCTTATCCACCTCCGGCCGGCCGCACTCCACGGGGCAGAACCACCGCGGCGGCCCGCCGTCGTCCTTGGGCATGGACCTCACCGCCTCGAAGTAGTCCTTCATGGTAACACCCCCAAACCCGTCGTCATACAGTATCTCCAACCCCCTCTCCTCCACCTTCTTCTTCCTCCTCTTCTTCGTACTCTCCAGCTCCTTCTCCCCATTCACTGTCGCCGCCGCCGCCGCCGCCGCCGCCTCCACGGAGTTCGCACGGAGGCTGAACCGGGCATGCCGTCCAAGACAGCGGCCGCCCAGATTTGCGCCGAAGGGGGGCAGAAGGGTGTGGATGGCAATGGACATGGTGATGAGAAGCTGAGAAATGGAAAGGGAGATGTTATGTGTAACGTAGTTGTTTGTTTGGATGGTGATTTGAATTGCGGTGGGAGGGATCACTTTATATAGTGAATGGATGATTAGATTAATTACAAGAGGTTACTCAGCTAGTTGGGAAAAGAAAATAATGAAAAATTAGTGATGGATTTTGGTAAGTTTCCAATGGCGCGAGAAACTATAAAAACTACAGGTACATGTGCAGTTAAACTGATGAAACTTGGACAATCAATGTTTGTTGAAATATTTGTATTGGTCACACAAAAAATGGTATTGCTAGATTGATCATAGAAAGTGATATATTAGTATTATAAACTAAATTTTCTACTAGTGTATTACTATAAAACATAAGGAAAAATTGGCTATACGAGATCGCAAATGTGTGGTGTTTGCCTTGGTACACCCTAAAAGCAGAACTCAGCCGGCGAACACTCCAAAATGATGGTCATTCGGAACAACACGCCATCACCATTATAATAATATATCCAGGTGGCTGGAGAGAGAAAAAAAAAACCCTAATTTACTTCCGGTGCCCCTAAACCTTGCATTGCAATTGCACCCATTCAGCAAATTGTGCCAAGCTGAAAAAAAAACCAAATATTATTATAGGACACACATTGGGTCCTGTCAAATGTCCAATATATTTTGGAGTGCCTACTAGCTAAATACCGATTTTAGAATGTACAATGGCAAATGCAGCATATTTACGGTGTCTTGTAACCAATTTTACCAAAACAAAATGATACCAAAATCATAATCTTTCATGTAAATACAAATAGTCCATTTCGCTTGTTGAACATGGAGCTCTAACCGGCAGACAAGTGACGTGCAAGGCAAGTATTTTTTTTGGTTTTGCCAAGTGGAACTCCATGACAGCGCCACGGAGCTCCTGACTTGTGGTGGTGAGAATGTCAGATCTAAGCGTTCCATCGATCTTCAAAGGAAAACAGGCAGTGGTGTTCTAAGTACTCAAGTAACAGTACTGAATTTCCGAACTAGTGCAGTGAGGGTGGTGATGGAAAGGAACCGGACAAATATGTACATGCAAGCAAAGTTGTGTGAGCCAAACCAAATCAAATCAGAAGAAAGGAGTGGATCGTGTGATTTTGATGTGGATGCTCTAAACGAGAAATTTGGCTTCTGAACTTTCTTCAGAGCTGTCTCCATCGTGTCCACAACCACCACCATTACAGCGGAATTTTTTATATTAATTAATTTTTTTTTAATTTTTTTTGAAAATTAATTACCACGAACTTTATTTCTAATTCTAACCCATTTGACAAGTGACGTGATAAAACAACATTATCACGCTATATAATAAATCCGCTAAAATAGTATTTTTTTTTCACGCCACTGGTGGTGGCGTACCAAACAACACTGTCACATCACGGGTGGTGACGTGATAAGAGTTTACTCAGATACGGGCTGATGTGACAGTGTTATTTTATCACGTTATGGATGATGGCGTGATCAAAAGGTCAGAATATTAAAAATAAAGTTCGCGAAGGTTATCTTTAAAATAAAATTATAAAAGGGGTTAATTAATGTATGAAAAATTAATCACGGCACTGCTTGTGGGTTGCGTAGCTCAATTGGGCTCTGGACTGTTGAAGCCGACGTGCACGCGATCTAGACCGTCCGCTGCAAAGATCTCACAGCCCATGTTCTCCATCGACGGCAGGCAGGAATCCTGTAGTGTAACGCACCATAATCCTCGGGAGCATCCTGTATTATTTGGATTTATCAAAACCCAATTCTACGGATGGTTGATGGTTCCATGTTTCTATCTATCATATCATGTTATGTGGCAAGAAATGGAGGTTACCACGACCGCTTCAAGCAAAGTTCATTAATTTTACATGTTTACCTATATACATGTTTAAAAACTTGCACAATATTCTACCAACTATATATACTTTCAACTTAACTAGAGCATTTGTTTCGTGACAAGAGCATCATTTCTGTGACATTTCGGCCAGCACTGAACTCAGAATATCACATAAACTACTCTAGCGACCAGTTTAAACTTTAACTCATAATAAATTTCAACAAACATGCATAGAGTAAAAACCCATCAATAGGTCACAAGAGATATATTAATTCAAAGTAACTGCACAATAATAAAAGTTGACATCTTGGTAACATGTTACCAAGACGGCTCAGGAGACTCACGCTTGAGAAATGCCCAGGATACCGCACACGAGAAACTCTTGGGATGCCGCACCCAAGTCACGCTGGATCCATACTCCTAGTACGTAGGATGACATCAATAATAATAATAATAACAAACTACAATTAAAGCGAATAAGAATCACATCAATAAGCTAAGCGTCTAATGGATCAAATTGAATCGAAGTAATAATAAGTCCAACCAAGATAATCAAGTCCCAACATGAATAAGTCCTGAATGAGATAATCATGTCACTAGATTATATAGAGCAAACTAAATGATAAATATGTGATATATATGCATGTGAAGTTCGTATGGTACTCGTTCGTGTGGTACTTCATCCTATGCATGTCGTCGTCAACGGTTACCTAAAAGCAACAACAAAGCAAGAGTGGGTCCACGAATCAACAAGTACAAGATAGAACGATAAACAAACAGTGTATTTAAACATTCAAATTATCATAATTAACATAAGCATGTTTAAATATCATAAATATCATTCTCATCTTTCATGTTCTCAAGTCTCATCAACATCATTCTCATGTACTCAATTATCATCAATATCATTCTCATATACTCATGTATGCAATGCCAATGATGCAACTCTTTCAGCTGATACCGGTATAGCGGAGTGTTTACCCGTCGATGACACACTCTTCCCCCACCTTCTTTAGAGTGGGGTCCCTACCTCCGTATGACTTTAACTTTGAGCATGCTGGAATAGACATAGACATGGCATTACTCACCCCCTGGCTCATATGTAACAAATGCTGCAATAATATTCATTTATCATTATTAACATTACCATGTCATCCCCATGGTAATTTCAGCATCATATCATCATCTCATTAAATCATCAACATCTCATGTCATCAATAACTCATGTCATAAACTCGTTGAATCATTATCATCATAACCTCATGGCATTTAATTAAGCAATAGATAGCATAAATAAATATAATACTAATTCAATGGTAGAGACAAGCATTAACAAACTGATGTCCACCGCTCTAGCAAACACTTGCCTTTTAACCTCTATAAACCGAGTGATGCAAATGTTGAGGCAACGTTCTCTATACAAATAATCAATAATGCACTCAAAATATGCCAGCACAGAACCAAATCATCAACCAAAATATTAGCGCACCTACACGCTAAATCGACGCTCTTAACTAATCTTCACTAGGATGACCTACATGTTGTCTTAGTGATCAAACGACCATAACTTTCACTTTTGGACTCCAAATATAGTAAACTATATGTTTTTTTGGAATCTACACTAGTTCCCCACATTATCTTAGTTAAGCCCAACCTCTTATTTTGCCATGTAGATTCCCGTTTCTAACCCCGAAGGTCATACTGGAAATTAACAAAACATCTAAATTCACTTTTTTGTAACTATTTTTCTATAACATGAAAATAGCAAACCAAAATATTTATGGAATCTGCAGATAATTATCTAGGTAATCCTAGTTATGACCACAATTAAATTATTCCATCTAATGCACGTAATTAACCAATCTACACGATCGCTGCTACTGGCAATGGATTTATAGATAGCAGCACTCCTGAGGCCATATCGTTTTACTCACTTATCCAAATTCGATGATATAGGACTCTATCGAAAGGTAAGGAAATTATGTACAAGTTTTCTAACCCAACAAAATCCTAATTTTTGGTTTAGATACCCTAAATTTCCCCCATAAGGTTCTGCAGCACAACTTAACAAACTAGGGCATCACGAAACATCTACCTCCCATGACCAAACCTGCAACATGATTAAACATTACCCTAATATAAATCTAGGCATTGTCATATCATTACCCAGAAAAAAACAATGACGATCACGAACCCTAGATTTTCCTTCTCTTCTTCCCCCTCTCCTTCCTTCCTTCTCTTCCTCTCCCTTGTTGGCCCTCGTAATCTCCCTGCCTTTCCTTCCCACGATAGCTGCACAAGGAGGCACTACCGCCCTTCTTGTGGTGGTAGCGCGGCAAGGAGGCGGCTTGGCGCTTGCAGGGGAGGCGACTCTGAAGGTATGGTACAGGGAGCCCCATCCTAGGTTATGGACATGCTTGGGATTGGACTTGTAGGAGTTAGACTTAACATTTTAAAATTTTAAACTTAAAAACTTGATCGGGTGGCATTGAGAATGGTCTCATGCTATGTTTGTGAGCTGTGGGGCAACCACTTGTTGTTGTTTAGATGTTTCTAATATTATATACTCGTTATTTAAAGTATTAACAATATTTACTCACTAGCCATTTCAATCTACTACTTGTACTTCAAATGAAATATTGATTTATGCTGAAAATTGGTTAGTGTAGTAGCCTTCTTTTGTTACTTAATGCATCTATTACATTTCTGTTGCTTGTAAAACTTGTGAGTATAACTTTGTACTTAAACTGGATATCTGCTTGTTCAGAGGAGGTTGACCCCAAGGGGTCAATCATTGTGAGACTATCTACGAGGACAACGACTAGCTTGGTGGGTTTTCGGTCAGGTTGTCTTGTAGGTAAGGGCAGTCGATCGGTTTTTTTTGCGCCATCTTATGACTTTTGGTATTCCGCTACGTACTTGACTTTTATTCTTGCTATTTGGCCGGTCAGGAGTATGTATGAAAACTAAAGTTGTATGATGATTATGTTGTAACCTTTTGAGACTACGGTATTGTAATATTGTTGTATAGCATTGATATTGATATTATTTTGTGAGGTGTATATGTACCGCTCCTGGGAGGTACACAATACACCGAGGGCGGGATATTTGATTTGTAATGCTAAGACCAATCGGATGGTTAAATATTACAAGTTAAATACCCCTGGCTCTCACAAAATGCTAATAGTAGCCAGCCAAACCTAAGAAACTGCTCACCTCCTTAATATTGGTCGGCCTATTCCAGTTCACCACAATAGAGACCTTGCTGGGATCAACAGCAATACCAAGAGGATTGATCGCATGACCTAGAAAACCCACTTCTAAAATTCAGAATTCACATTTCTTCAGCTTGGCATATAATTTGTGTTCTCTCAAAGTCTCTAGCACTAGCCTCAAATGCAGCTCATGATCCTCATTGGTCTTGGATTAGATAAGAATGTCATCAATAAACTCTACCACGAAGTCATCCAGATACTTGTGCAGCATACTGTTCATGACCTATATAAAAATGGCAGGTACATTAGTCAGTCCAAAAGATATAGCTTTATACTCATAATGTCCATACTTGGTGGAGAAAGTTATTTTCTCAACATCCTTCTCACGCACACAGATTTGATTATACACCGGCTGAAGATCACTTTTGGAGAACACCTGGGCTCCACTCAACTAAACGAACAAGTCCTCAATGCGGGGCAATGGATACTTATTCTTGAATGTGACTAAGTTAAGCGTACGGTAATCAACATAAAAGCGACAACTCACATCCTTCTTCTCAGTGAATTGAATTAGTAAGGGCTTAATCTTAGTAAAGTTTCAATGCTCCTACATGCTAATGAAAGGTAATAAAAAATCATGAGGGGGTAGGCCCCTACCAGTCCCCCTTGTCTCCGCCTCTACTAGCAAGAAGAGCAGTAGGGGCGCCTTGTCCACCGTGAGGCGGCCGAACTCCACGGGATAGAATCATTGCGACTCTCCGTCCTCCTTCGACACAGCCCTCGCCGCCTTGAAGTAATCCTCCACAGTCAAACCCCTGAACCCAATGTCGTAGAGAGCCTCCAGTCTACTCTCCTCCACCACCTTCCCCTTTGCCACGTCCTCCTTCCTCCTCCTCTTCTCCTCGAGCTTCTTCTTCTCTACCACCCCTGCTAACCCATTCACTGCCACCGCCTCCTCCACAGAGCTCGCCCGGAGGCCGAGCCGGGCCTGCCGGTGGCCGCCCGGCATCATGCTGTAGACGATAGGGGGAGAGTGGAGGGCGGCAATGGACATGGCGGGGAAAAGAGAATGGGAGATGTGTTGGACCGTAAAGGCGACTAGAGGGGGGGGTGAATAGGAGCACGCTCACTTTTTCACAAATTATGAACTCAATACAATTTCACTCCAGTAGCTATTAGAAAGCTATGAAGATCAATATACCAGTACAGCGGAAGACTAGTATTGAATCCAATTAAACCCCTAAGCAATATAACAAAATCAACTAAGATTATCAAGACTCACAGCACGGGCGGTCTGACCGTTATACTCAACCGGTCGGACCGATTGCCGGGCGGTCTGACCGGCGTTGTGCTGGCGGTCGGACCGCTCCAAAATCGGTCTGACCGGTGATGACGGGCGGTCGGACCGGCCGACTCCAGAACCGATCTACAACAGTAAAATCAGCCCGATGACGAAGTTGCAATTAGGTGAAACTTTTGATTCTCAACTCCAATCTTTATGAAACTTCACACACACCTTCTATATGCTATTGAGGACCTATTCCAATCGAATATTATGATAATTCTTGGAACGATCTTGAGCAATTATCAATTGATTAACAGAAGGTCTAAAACCGGGCAAGAACGAAAACTTGATCCTAAAGCTTGTTCGTGAGAGATTGATGATCAATATGATGCTAGATAGATTCACACATATCACAGCAAGCTAATTCACGTGAAAGAATCAATCACAAACTTGCGGATCAAAGAAAGCCCTAAAATCACCAAATTGAAAGCAAGAACGAAAAGAGACTTATCTCAAGCAAACCTTGCATAGATTGATTTCGTGATTGAAGCTGGATTACATCCACACCATCATGGATCGAGAGACAATCAAGGATCACGAAATTCACCACAAACCATCAAGAGCCCTAGCCTCCACCTCAACTCCCCTAAAGACAATTAGGGTTTTGAAACATAAAAAGGCGAGAGAGAGAGGTGCAGCCACCACCTCCTCCTATTTATAGTGGAGGCCTAAAACTCTCTAGGGTTTGACTCAATTGGGCTCCCGTTAAGGCCCACTAACAAACGGGTCACACACGCACGCTTCGCAAAGCGCCGTCTTTAACCTTTTGACCTAAACCGCTTCACCATGCGTCATGGATTCGCCAATAGGTCACCCTTGTCCATCTTGTGTCACGCTTGAGTCGTTGACCTCACCCGCATCGTCGATCGCTGGACCTCAACTCTTCAAGTCTAGTCCCGATTCTCCTCGCCGTTGACCGTCGTTGACCACCAAGCAACCTGCACAACCATAGACAAGCAAACACGAATTCGGGAACAAGTTCTTCACAACTTGACCCATATTAGTCAAAACATGCATCATGCAAACCATATGCCACGATACCAATGACTTTGACCTAACAAATCAACATCGCCACGAAGTTGACGGACGTTCAAGTTAATACCGGTCTGACCGCTCCAGGTGAGCCGGTCAGACCGCCCCATGGCCGGTCGGACCGCTCCCTGTGAGCCGGTCGGACCGCCCCTTAGGACTTAGCCGAAATTCAAGCTCCCAAATTCCGAAACCTTCTGGAAACTTTAAACCAATAGAACTTTTTACTGGAGACTCCAAAAATCATGAGACCAAGTGCATTGGGATCCCCTTACTTGCCTACAACACCTATTTTTGGCCCAGCTCGATTTGACCACTTTGGTCACCGCCGTCCGATCGCCCACATGGCCGGTCCGACCGATTTGGGACCGATCGGATCGCCGTGCAAGGGCGGTCGGACCGCCTATCGAGAAGCTCGCCACTTTGTCGAAAACGCGTGAAACTACAAACCGTAAACGTCATTGCCAATTGTCACATCATCCTAAGATCTAGAGCATATCCACATGAAATCCACAATCTCCCCCTTGATGAACACATTGGCAATTATCCAGAAAATGTAAGTAAGAGGTTTGAAAACGAGTTTACTCGCAGATTTGCAGACAAAGGCACAACTTGGTCCATAAGCAAGAAAAAGCAATGAAAATGACCAAGCTGGCATCAGAATAGTATAGGCATGTGAGACAAGGCAAAAGTAAGCATAAAAACTTTGATTTCCAGAAAAGGTCAAAATTCTCACATAAGGTCCATATGAAAGAACAATTGTTCAATTGACCTATGATCATTGTGAGGATAAAAGAATGCAATTCAAGTTCAGAATATTCAATAGGACAATAAGAATGCAACTCAAGAACTCCCCCTCACTAAAAGAATGCAATTCAAGTTCAGAATATTCAATAGGACAATAAGAATGCAACTCAAGAACTCCCCCTCACTATGATCATCAAATTTCAAATTTTCAGTTTCTCCCCTTTGTATAAACTTCTCCCCCAATCTTCTCCCCCAATAAAGAAATAGAGAATAATTAACACATCTCTTCTCATTTAACACATCTTCTCTTCTCATTTAACACAACTTCTCCCCCTTTGACAATGGATTCATCAAGGAATCACGCCTTCCTCTCATCCAGAGATAACAACTATAGAATAAAAGAAGAAGCAGAAACAAAAGAAGTATAAAGAGGAGTATGCATGAAGTGCAATGGAGTGGCTTCATTTTTTTTTTTGTATTTTTCAATTTTTGATAAGAAGCTTTGGAGATTACCCAAAAGAACAATATAGTATCTCTAATATTGCACAAACAGCATATCAAGCCTGACAGCACTAGCAAGATCATGGTAAGACATATATATCAAAGCTAAGCACAAAGGCTCAAAAGTAAAGCAGTAGATTTTATCAATTTAAGCAACGCTTCAAATTCAGCAAGTTCATCAACAGGGATCCTAAAGTGAAATTGGCCATGTCAAAATGTCAAAGTGAGATCAAAAATCTAACAAAGACCACATTAAGAGTCAATCAAGTCCCGTATTGAATCATTTTGCTCAAAATTTTGTAAGCGCCCATTTGTCAACATTTTTCTCATTTGCATTGAATATTGAAGTTGACTAATGATCTAACTTAGTGACAAGATCCTGGACTAGGAGCCATCCACAAACTCATCCTAAGCTTCGACCAAAAGTTGATTAAAGGTATATCTTAGTAAAGAAGATCCTGGACTAGGAGCCATCCACAAACTCTTTCTAAGCTTCTATCGGGCGACAAATCTTGAGGTTCATGTCATTTCGACAAGCATCCCCATGAGATCGTCGGTTCATCAAACTATCTCCAAGTTCATGTCATTTGACAAGGCCTCGTAAGAATAGTTTGGCACAATTTAAGTATAAGACAATCTTGATTTTCATTTTTCACATGAGCAGTTTTAGAATCTCAAGAACACAAAAGCTCAAGTAATGGTCAATTTTAGATCAAAGAGCTAACAAAGCAATTCTGACAGGGCCAATGTCACAAGAGGAGCACTAATTGCGCAACTCGCTAAAACATCCACAAATTGCAATTTCTTAGTTTGAGTTGTTTAAAAAATTCTAGCACATATAGCAAAGACTTAGCTACACATGTAAAAGCATGATAATTCTAGCAAGTCAAAGAACTAGTCATGACATTGAGCAAAAATTGAAATACAAAAGCTCCAAAGGGTAATAGGCAAAGCTTCATCAATTTTAAAAGATAAGCAGTAAATCTTATATTACAATGCATCTTTTTGGATTTTTCATACCACTTGTTGTAACCACTTGTTGTTCATACCACTTGTTGGATTTTTCATATGAATGCAATATGACACAATGAGATGCAATTAAAAAGCCTAAAAACCTAAAAAGTTCAAAAAGATCACTAAGTTCAGAAAAAGAACAATAAAAGATCAAAAGAACAAGGAAAGATCAGAAAAGATCAAACTCCCCCTCAAACCAACCCATAAGGATAAATAACCCCTAACTCGCTTCTCAAGGTGGCAAACCTAGTTGGGTCTAAAGATTTGGTGATGATAAAAACAAAATACAAGAGAAGAATCTAGTGGGTGACAAGCGCCTGAGGTACTCTTCCTATCTAGCCGACAGCCCGTACAATTAGAATAAGAAAAACCCCCGAATGGACAAGGATAAAGAACAGGAATATCAAATGCCATACAAAGAGAGTAGAGTGTAAGTACTGAATAAGAGCTTAACGGCCTGGCGATGGGAAGTTCTCGGAGATGCTTGAAACCCGTCGACCGCGTGAAGGAGGTGAACCATCTTGAGTCTCCGGTCATATGGCGTGAACAACCGGAGTCAACAAAGCACGTGCTCTTCCTCTTTCCGCGGCAGTCCTGAAAAATCAAGGCACAGAAGAACGATGTGTCTCGATACTGGGGTTAGTTAAACAAGACTTGGGAACCCAAAGATCGAGACACACGTCTGCGAGTGGTATGCAAAGCGTAGTGTTATCCTTGATTTCATCTAAAATTTGTTATGAGCATTGTTTAAGTTAACATGGGAATTAAATCGTCAGGGACGGCCTCGCGTTGTCTTTGGCAAGGATCGACCGGCGACCAATCGGTCGAGCCGGTGACCACCGGTGGCCGACCGGCACTCAAGAACATGAGAATTAGGATATGTAGAAGCATGATGATTAGCATGTGAGAAAAATCCTAATCCAGGTTTATTCCTTTCAGTGTTACCATGTCTCATAAAAGCTCTAGGTTGCCTGAATGAAATTCTATCAAGATTTTTCTATCATTTTTCAACCTACGCCAACAGATTCAATCAAATGCCCACCTTTCTTGCAATAAGTGCAATGGTACTTGGTACCACTAGAAGAAGCACCATTGAATTAATACAAGGTTGGGCAAAACTCGCAGATTTAAAAGATGATTTTGCAAAGTTGGGTTTGAATTCAATTAAACCTTTTCCAAGACTTGAATGACTTTTGGGTTTGAATTATCTTGAAAAGAATTGAATCCTAAACCTTGCTTCTTATAAGGAGTTTTAGACTTGTCAAGAATCATGTTTAATTGTTTCTTACCTTTAGAAAATTTCTCTAATGTATCATGAAGGTAAGCATTTTCTTTTCTCAAGTTAACACAAGCATCACAAGTTTTATCCATTGATTTCTCCTTATACAAAGCAATTTCAAGCTTAAGAGCGGAACATGAAGCACAAGTAGTATTTTCAATATTGTCCTTAAGCTTAGCATATTTGACTCTAGCGACTTCTAAGATATCTTTGATTTCACGCTCTTTTCTAAGCATGAAGTGCAAGGGCTAGAATCAATCACATCGAAGCAATTAACTTGCTAGACTCTAAGCATTTTTCACAAGGAGTGATTTAATTTCAATTAGCTCGGTTCTAGCATTTTCAAGTTGTTGTAAAGCAATATTATGAGCAGATTGTAAATTGGTAATTTCTGAATGCATAGTATGACAAGATAAACATTCATCAGGTTCAAGAGTCTTAACATTTGCAAGTTCTAGTTTCAGTTTACCAATTTTTGACTCTAGTTTCTTATTTTTAGTCATGACAAATTCTAGCGCTTCATCTTGACTAAGCACTTGCTCAACTATAGAATTATATTTAGCGTAAAGCTCATCATAAGAAAAAGATACCTCATCATTATCAATGTCGTCTTGTCACCATGAAGCACATGCCAGTAAAGTCCTTGGGCTTCCCTTTCTTTTCCTCTTCGCTCCCGGAGTCCACATCACTAATGGATTGCTCTCCAAAAGCGGCAAGGACCCGGTGAGCGGCCTTTATGAGCTTGACAAAGATCATACTCGAGTTGTTCTCATGAGGCTTCTTCCAAGTCATCTTCTCCTCCCCGTGCTTACCCTTACCTTTTAGCTTGGGGCAATTTGTCCTGATGTGGTAAAGCTCTCCACACTCATAGCAAGTAACAGGACCACCTCTCTTTTATTTCTCACATTGTTGTAAGCCAGTGTGAATTTTTAGCTAAAAGGGCTAACTCTGTCTCGAGAATATTTTCAAGCTCCTCCTCGAAATCGCAGATAAGCAAGCAAATGAAAATCCGAAGAAGATTCAAAAGAGTCATCAAAAGCCTTTTGTGAGGATCTGCTACCAAAGCTAAATTATCTTTCTTGGGATGATCAACTCTTTTAATTTCATGAGTCTTGAGTTTACTATAAAGCAATTCTAAAGTAAGACTCGAAAGATCAACATTCTCTTCTATAGCAAGAGCCTTCATCTCCCACTCCTTGGTGTTGATTGCGACCAAGAGGTGGGTGGCATTTTCAGATTGAGAATATTCAATATCAATGACTTTCATTTGATTAATCACTTTATTAAAGCGATGAAAATGTCATCGATGCTCTCTCCAGACGCATCTCAAATTTGTTATAATCACGCTTATAGATTGTTTGGCGCACTTTCTTAATTTGAGATGAACCCTCATGATATGTTTCGAGAGTGTTCCAAATCTCATGCGCAGTCGCAAAATTGCAAATCCGATCATATTCTTGTCTACCAAGCGCACCATATAAAAGATTCTTGGCCTTGTTGTTGTTAGCCAAAAGAACCACGTAAGGTGAGTTTCAACCTCGGGAATAATGAGCGGGATCGAACAACGCCCCACAAAGCTTGTCCTCACTCTCAAGGAATACTCGCATACGATTCTTCCAATAGGCATAGTCTTGTCCATTGAACATATGCGGTTTTGTAGTGAATCTATCCATCGCCAAAGTTCAGTGACCGGTTAAGATCAAGATTGAACTAACCGGGCTCTGATACCACTTGTTGGACCGTAAAGGCGACTAGAGGGGGTGAATAGAGCACGCTCACTTTTTCACAAATTATGAACTCAATACAATTTCACTCCGAAGAGCTATTAGAAAGCTATGAAGATCAATATACCAGTACAGCGGAAGACTAGTATTGAATCCAATTAAACCCCTAAGCAATATAACAAAATCAACTAAGATTATCAAGACTCACAGCACGGGCGGTCTGACCGTTATACTCAACCGGTCGGACCGATTGCGGCGATCGACCGGCGTTGTCTTGGCGGTCGGACCGCCCAAAATCGGTCCGACCGGTGATGACGGGCGGTCGGACGGCCGACTCGAACCGATCTACAACAGAAAATCACCGATGACGAAGTTGCAATTAGGTGAAACTTTGATTCTCAACTCCAATCTTTATGAAACTCACACACACCTTCTATATGCTATTGAGGACCTATTCCAATCGAATATTATGATAATTCTTGGAACGATCTTGAGCAATTATCAATTGATTAACGAAGGTCTAAAACCGCAAGAACGAAAACTTGATCCTAAAGCTTGTTCGTGAGAGATTGATGATCAATATGATGCTAGATAGATTCACACATATCACGAGCAAGCTAATTCACGTGAAAGAATCAATCACAAACTTGCGGATCAAAGAAAGCCCTAAAATCACCAAATTGAAAGCAAGAACGAAAAGAGACTTATCTCAAGCAAACCTTGCATAGATTGATTTCGTGATTGAAGTGGATTACATCCACACCATCATGGATCAAGAGACAATCAAGGATCACGAAATTCACCACAAACCATCAAGAGCCCTAGCCTCCACCTCAACTCCCTAAAGACAATTAGGTTTTGAAACATAAAAGGAGAGAGAGAGGTGCACCACCACCTCCTCCTATTTATAGTGGAGGCCTAAAACTCTCTAGGGTTTGACTCAATTGGGCCCCGTTAAGGCCCACTAACAAACGGGTCACACACGCACGCTCGCAAAGCGCCGTCTTTAACCTTTTGACCTAAACCGCTTCACCATGCGTCATGGATTCGCCAATAGGTCACCCTTGTCCATCTTGTGTCACGCTTGAGTCGTTGACTCACCCGCATCGCCGATCGCTCGACCTCAACTCTTCAAGTCTAGTCCCGATTCTCCTCGCCGTTGACCGTCGTTGACCACCAAGCAACTCGCACAACCATAGACAAGCAAACACGAATCGGGAACAAGTTCTTCACAACTTGACCCATATTAGTCAAAACATGCATCATGCAAACCATATGCCACGATACCAATGACTTTGACCTAACAAATCAACATCGCCACGGTTGACGGACGTTCAAGTTAATACTGGTCCGACCGCGCCCAGTGAGCGGTCGGATCGCTTCCATGGCGGTCGGACCGCTCCTCGTGAGCGGTCGGACCGCCCTTAGACTTAGCCAAATTCAAGCTCCCAAATTCAAACCTTCGGAAACTTTAAACCAATAGAACTTTTTACTGGAGACTCCAAAAATCATGAGACCAAGTGCATTGGGATCCCCTTACTTGCCTACAACACCTATTTTTGGCCCAGCTCGATTTGACCACTTTGGTCACCGCCGGTCCGACCGCCCCACATGGCCGGTCCGACCGATTTGGGACCGGTCGGACCGCCGTGCAAGGGCCGGTCGGACCGCCCCTGTCCAGTAAGCCTGCCACTTTGTCGAAAACGCGTGAAACTACAAACCGTAAACGTCATTGCCAATTGTCACATCATCCTAAGATCTAGAGCATATCCACATGAAATCCACAAGATGGAAGGTGTTGTTGGTTTGTTTCGAGAAACTGAGGAGGAGCTGAAGAAGAGGGGACGGGTTTGGAGGGGATGGGGCCGAGAATGACTGACTGGGGTGGCTGTGGGGCATGCACGTAGGAGAGTGAGAAGCCATTTAGGGGAGAGAGAGAAGGGTGAGAAGAAGCTCAGGGGTCACTAGACCTGGGCACTGTGCAGGGATTTTTTGGGCCGGCCCACGACACGACGGGCTCAGCACGTCAGAAACACGGTATGACCCGAACACGGTTCGGGCCATGTCAGCACGACACAAAGCAAAGGATCGTGTCGGGCCTGGCTCCCAGGCACGATGGACGGCACAACACAACACTCCTTGCTTGAGCTGACGCGACACGTTCGGGCCCAAAGCAGGCACGACACACAATAGGGCACGGCGGCACACCATAGGGCACCCTACCCTGTGGCCAACACCGTCGCCAACCCGGCCACCACCCCGCCACTGCGCTGTTGGAATTAAATGGGCTAGGCCTATATTATAATATTCAATTTAATTCCTGGTAAATCTCAAAAGCCCATATGCTTGTGCTAAATTGTTTAGTCCCATATGGACAATTGAAGGGGAGTTGCACCTGTTTATAAGGTGGAACGTGAGACCTCTTCTTGTGGAATTGGAGAGAGCCAAGAGACAACACACGCTGGCGCTGCCGCCTCGCCGCCTCGCGCTAAGCCGAGCCGAGAAAGCCGTCTTGCGTCGCGGCGGCGTGTGCACACAGCGTGTCAAAGCGGGCGCGATTTTCTTTATCTATTCGAAAATCGAAACGCTCTGACATTGATGGCGACTGTTGGTCTCTAGTCTCTTTATTTTTTGCCATTAAAAGAACAACGTTCTGGTTCTTAATGGTAACTGTTCACCTTTAACTTCTGGTAACTGTTGTCTTTTGATTTACGCAATCTGTTGGCTTTTAGTTTCTAGCGACTGGTAACTGTTGGCCTTTGGTTTTCGGCAATCGTTGGCCTTTGGACTCCGAGTTTTGGCTATAAAAGGAACAGTGCAGTTCTGCTTCTTTTGTTGGTTTTTCCACAGTACAGTTCCACAGTCTCTTTGTTGTTGTCTTTGGCAATCTCCATCCTGGCGAGACGCGTGTACGGTCGCACCGGGAGAGCAGGCCTCCGGAACCCTCATCCTCGAAGGCTTGCACGAGCGAGGACGAATAAGGTTTTTGGGAGCGTTCGCGATCGCCGCCGCTACGTCTACATCATCAACGCTGCGCACGTTCTACATCAATCGCTCACATTACACTCTACATCAAACGTACATTACTACTACTACTACGTCATGACGAACGACGCAATCATCAAGAGCACTGCTACATCTTCCTCTGAATCTGGGTATGCCTATATCTTTCTTGTTACTTGTTTTGCTTTAATGTTTATTGTTGTCTTGAACACTGAGATAGAATTGCTAGCTTCTGTTCTTCTAGAATCTGAATCTGGCATTCCTATAGTGTTCTTTGTGATCTGCTTTATGCATTTGTTTTTTCTATTATATCTGGATTAAAATAATCCAAAAAATGCTTATATACTCAACAATCCAAAAACCTTATTCTAGGCATAGGCATTTTTTGACAACTGGTTTTGCTGCTGCGCTCAAACCCTCTGTATTCGATGGTGCGAATTACAAGAGGTGGCGCACCAAGATGGTGCTTTGGCTAACTGCCATGAACATTTACTATGTGGCAAACGGCAAGCCTGAAGGAACACTTACTCCTGAACAGGAGCAAGCGTTCGAGGCTGCTGATAACCTTTTTAAAGGTGCCGTGGTTAGTGTTCTTGGTGAGAAGTTAGTCGATGCATACATGGTGATTACATCTGGGAAGGAGATGTGGGATGCACTCGAGGCCAAATTTGGGGTTTCGGATGTAAAGTGAATTGTATCTCATGGAGCAATACCATGACTACAGAATGGTTGATAACCGTTCTGTAGTTGAACAGGCTCATGAGATACAATACATGGCTACAGAACTTGAGTACTTCAAGTGTGTGTTACCGGACAAATTTGTCGCGGGAGGTATTATTGCCAAGCTTCCTTCTTCTTGGAGAAATTTTGCTACTTCTCTGAAACACAAGAGACAAGAGTTTTCTGTTGAAAATCTCATTGGGTCTCTTGATGTTGAAGAGAAGCGAGGCAAAAGATACACACACTAGAGGTAATGAGGGACATTCTAGTGCCAATATAATGCAAAAGAAGAATGTCCAAACTCAAAAGTTCAAAGGCAAGAACAAGAGTGCACAAACAACAAGCTTCAAGAAGAAGAAGAAGAACACAAAGGAAAGCCTTTGCTTTGTGTGCGGTGAACTTGGTCATGGGGCCAAGGATTGCAGCCAACGCAAGGGTGGGAAAAATCAGCAAGGCGAATTCCAAGTCCGCCAATGTTGTAGTTGGTACCATCGAGACGGAACTTGTGGTATGGTAATTTACTTACTGTTTTTTCCGTATGTCAATCTACCGATTGGTGGATAGACACTGGTGCTAATATACATGTGTGTGCTGATATTTCATTATTTTCTTCTTACCAGGTCACTCGGGATTCAGCCGTTCTAATGGGGAACGGGTCACGTGCTACTGTTCATGGTGTTGGTACGGTCGATCTGAAGTTTACTTCGGAGAAGATTGTGCAACTCAAGAACGTGCATCATGTGCCATCCATCAATAAGAATCTCGTTAGCGGATCTCTTCCGTAGAGATGGCTTTAGACCGTGTTTGAATCCAATAAATTTGTTGTGTCCAAGTGTGGACAATTTGTTGGTAAAGGCTATGTGTGCGGAGGCTTATTCCGCCTATCTCTTTCAGATTTGTGTAATAATGTTGTGAACCATGTTTGCAGTGGTAATGAGACTACTATTTGGTATTCACGACTTTGTCACATAAATTTTGGTTGCATGACGCGTTTAGCCAGTTTAGAGTTAATCCTCAAATTTACCCTTGTCAAAGGTTCTAAGTGTCAAGTTTGTGTGCAATCAAAGCAGCCTCGTAAGCCTCATAAAGCCGCTGAGGTAAGAAACTTGGCACCATTAGAACTCATACATTCAGATCTGTGTGAGATGAATGGTGTGTTGACAAAAGGTGGTAATAGATATTTCATGACTTTGATTGATGACTCCACTAGGTTCTGTTTTGTGTATCTTTTGAAAACTAAAGATGAAGCTCTTCACTACTTTAAAATCTATAAGGCGGAAGCTGAGAACCAACTTGAAAGGAAAATCAAAAGGGTTAGGTCCGATCGTAGCGCGAATACTTTTCTAATGAGTTCAATTTATTCGTGAGGAACATGGTATAATCCATGAGAGGACGCCTCCTATTCACCCCACCAAATGGGGTTCTTTGAAAGAAAGAACCGCACTCTAACTGAGTTGGTTAACGCCATGTTAGACACAGCGGGTCTTTCCAAAGCATGGTGGGGGGAGGCTATATTGACTTCATGTCATGTCCTGAATAGGGTTCCTACAAAGAATAAAGAGATAACCCCATATGAACAATGGGAGAAGAAAAGACTATCACTTCATACTTGCGTACTTGGGGTTGTTTGGCGAAAGTCAATGTGCCAATTCCCAAAAGGCGTAAGCTTGGGCCAAAAACCGTGGATTGTGTCTTTCTAGGCTATGCTCACCATAGCGTTGGATATAGATTTCTAGTGGTGAAATCTGGAGTACCTGACATGCATGTTGGTACAATTATAGAGTCCAGAGATGCTACATTCTTTGAGGATATTTTTCCAATGAAAGATATGCCTAGTTTATCGAGTCAGGAACCTGATACAATTCCTGAACCTGCTATTCCAATGGAATATTTTGAACAAACCCCTGAGCAAATTCCTGAGGAGGAAGACAATGAAACTCTGAGGAAGAGTAAAAGACAAAGGACTGCAAAGTCTTTTGGTCCTGATTTCATTGTGTACCTTGTGGATGATACTCCAAGTACTATTTCTGAAGCGTATGCTTCACCAGATGCAGAATACTGGAAGGAAGCAGTTCGTAATGAAATGGATTCCATTATATCTAATGGAACTTGGGAGATCACTGAGCGTCCTTATGGTTGTAAACCTGTAGGATGCAAGTGGGTGTTCAAAAAGAAGCTTAGGCCTGATGGTACTATTGAAAAGTACAAGGCACGTCTTGTGGCCAAGGGTTATACCCAAAAGGAAGGCGAAGATTTCTTTGATACTTATTCACCTGTGGCTAGATTGACCACTATTCGAGTACTACTATCTTTGGCTGCCTCACATGGTCTTCTCGTTCATCAGATGGATGTTAAGACGGCTTTCCTAAATGGAGAGTTGGACGAGGAAATTTACATGGATCAGCCAGATGGATTTGTAGCAGATGGTCAAGAAGGAAAGGTGTGCAAGTTGTTGAAATCTCTGTATGGTCTTAAACAAGCACCTAAGCAGTGGCATGAAAAGTTTGACAGAACTTTAACGTCTGTAGGCTTTATTGTGAATGAAGCTGACAGATGTGTGTATTATCGCCATGGTGGGGGCGAGGGAGTCATTCTCTGTCTGTATGTTGATGACATACTGATCTTTGGGACCAACCTTAATGTGATTAAGGAGGTCAAGGATTTCTTGTCTCAGAATTTTGAGATGAAAGATCTGGGAGTAGCTGATGTTATCTTAAACATCAAGCTGTTGAGAGGTGATGATGGTGGGATTACTTTGTTGCAATCCCATTATGTGGAAAAGGTTCTGAGTCGTTATGGATATAGCGACTACAAACCCTCTCCAACACCTTATGATCCTAGCGTGTTGCTTAGGAAGAATCGGAGAATAGCTAGAGACCAATTGAGATATTCTCAGATAATTGGTTCACTCATGTATTTAGCTAGCGGTACCAGGCCTGATATCTCGTTTGCTGTGAGCAAACTAAGCCGTTTTGTTTTCAATCCGGGAGATGATCATTGGCATGCTCTTGAGAGGGTAATGCGCTATCTAAAGGGTACTATGAGCTATGGCATTCACTATACCGGGTACCCTAGGGTACTGGAGGGTTATAGCGATTCAAACTGGATATCTGATGCTGATGAGATTAAGGCCACAAGCGGATATATCTTCTTACTTGGAGGTGGCGCTGTTTCATGGAAGTCTTGCAAGCAGACCATCTTAACGAGGTCAACAATGGAAGCAGAACTCACAGCATTAGATATTGCCACTGTTGAAGCCGAATGGCTTCGTGAGCTCTTGATGGATTTGCGGTGGTTGAAAAACTGCACGGCTATTCGATGAATCGTGACAATCGATCGTGATTGTTAAGGTGAACGATTCTAAGGATAATATGAAGTCATCAAGACATATGAAGAGAAGATCAAGTCATCGAGAAAAATGAGAAACTCCGAGTAATACCTTTGGATTATATCCAAACACTAAGAATCGCAGATCCTTCACAAAGGGTTTATCACGAATGTGATAGACAATGCATCGAGGAGATGGGTTTGAGACCCACATGAGTTTTACCATAGTGGTAACCCATCCTATGTGATCGGAGATCCGTGAAGTAGGATTGGCGAAACAAGATATTGGTTAGCGGGAGGAGAGTACTTTTACTGCACTCCACTCCATTGGAGATGCAATTCTCTCCTAAATCTGTATGGCAGGTTGATTTTTTATCTTAATGTGTTCTGTGGCTTATTTAAGCAAAGATGCTGTCCTACAGAGCAGTCTTGAAAGAGCACACCTATATGAGCCCGAATGCTAGTCACAGTCTATGAGATAGGGTAATCTCTAGGAAACTCATGAATAGGCATGGAGTATGACTTTTATGCTCCAACCAGCATGGGATGCTGACAACTTAGTATCAGTTAAGGACATAAGTGAAACTTATTCACACAAAACTGTCAATTCAAGGCTTTTGTCCATTGTGTAGTTGTGAATAAGTGTAGCTTCTGTTCTAGGTGGATGTTCAACCCTAACAGGTCTCCATCAAAACACTGGTATATTAAAACAATAACTGTGGAATTGGAGAGAGCTAAGAGATCTGGTGGGGGGTTGTTGGAATTAAATGGGCTAGGCCTATATTATAATATTCAATTTAATTCCTGGTAAATCTCAAAAGCCCATATGCTTGTGCTAAATTATTTAGTCTCATATGGACAATTGAAGGGGAGTTGCACCTGTTTATAAGGTGGAACGTGAGACCTCTTCTTGTGGAATTGGAGAGAGTTAAGAGACAACACACGCGCGCTCGCTCGCCTTGCCTCGCTGTGCCGTTCCACAGTCTCTTTGTTGTTGTCTCTGGCAATCTCCATCCCGGCGAGACGCGTGTACGGTCGCACCGGGAGAGCAGGCCTCCGGAACCCTCATCCTCGAAGGCTTGCACGAGCGAGGACGAATAAGGTTTTTGGGGAGTGTTAGCGCGACTGCTCGCTGCTACGTCTACATCATCAACGCTCTGCTACGTTCTACATCAACTGTCTGCTACTACACTCTACATCAAACGTACTACTACTACCACTACTACGTCATGACGAACGACGCAATCATCAAGAGCACTGCTACATCTTCCTCTGAATCTGGGTATGCCTATATCTTTCTTGTTACTTGTTTTGCTTTAATGTTTATTGTTGTCTTGAACACTGAGATAGAATTGCTAGCTTCTGTTCTTCTAGAATCTGAATCTGGCATTCCTATAGTGTTCTTTGTGATCTGCTTTATGCATTTGTTTTTTCTATTATATTTCTGGATTAAAATAATCCGAAAAATGCTTATATACTCAACATGCGCTACCGTCCCCGCACCAGTTGTCTCAGGCTCATCCCCCTTCCACGCCCTCCTCGCGTGGGCTCCGTCCTCCGATGGCGTCCGTCTCTACTGTCTCCGGCTCTCTCGCATGGACCCGTCGCTCCGGACCCCTCACGTGGACACCCTTGCTTCGGCTCACCGCAACGGCCGCCGAGGGCTCCCCTCCCCCCCCCCCCTCCACACCCCTCTGTCGAGGGCTCTGACCCCACCAGCTCTGACCCTGTCATGCAGGGCCCCTTGCTTTGCCCGAGCCTTTGCCGGCCTCTGCGCACGACGTCGCGCCAGCTGCAGAGAGGGAGGCGGAGCAGAGAGGAAGAGGGAGAGGGAGAGGGAGGCGGAATGAAGGAGGAATGAGGAGGGGGATGAAGGAGGAGCCATTTGGAAAATGAATGAGATGAAGAATGGAGGGGGAGGAGTTGCATGTAGGTGGAATGGAAGAGGATGTGAGGAACAGAGGGAAGAGAATGTGAGAATAGAATAAATGTACAATGTTGGGGCCCGAGGGATGAAACAAGGAGATAAAGCTTTGAGTGACCGAACTTAGGGTGGGTAGCATTATCCTAACTGAAAACGTCCAACTTAAATTGTTTAGCATGCCGGGCCCTCCTGTAGAGTTGCTCTGTTCCAAAACCATCTAGACGTGCAAGGTAAGCAATGTCGCCGGATGGACGTTACTGTCGGCGCAGGTGTTCCAAGCAACATCATTTTTCTAGCAAGTGCAGTGCACAGGCGCATGATCTACCACCGGCGCCAGATCGAATCAAGGCGAGATCACGAGGAATCCAAATTCGTGCACGTACGTAGCGTGATATATGCAGCAACCGTGCCATGGCAGAATGCAGATGCACCGAGCTCCGGGAGACACAGCAGACGCGCTCGGATATGGGGGGAAATCCGAGAATTACGAGGATCCTATTGCTCGTCGCTGAAAGGCGTCGGTACTGGCTGCGAACCTTTGCCTTGCGGTTTTGGCAGAGACGACGGCGATGGCAAACCGGCGTCCCAGATTTGGGCAGCGGTGGCCCATGGCAGGGCTGAGTTGGACCTTGGAAGCGAGAGCAGTCCACAAAGATAGCACACGATCTATGCTAGCTGCTGATACGTACAAACGAACCTCTACGCCACGGAGCGGACTGCAAGGTCTCGGTGGGTACACGTGGACGTCAAAGCATGCAGCTCTCCAAGCTGGCTGGCATGCACGTGCCATTGAAATCCAGGGACATGCATAGCCAGCTAGCTGCTACCTAGAGAAAAGATGGCCAGCTACCATCGCATGTCATGACCTGCAATGGGCGATAGAGGCATTAAATTTGGCCGCAAAACACGAAGCACCGTTTTACATTGCCTCCGCCGTATGATTCGCCCACACTTCCGTGCGCGCCCACCTACGCCGCTACGCGCGCGCCCCGTTCCACGCCCCTCCATCCGTGCGCACAACCGCATGCTACACGTCTACGGCGCCGCCAGGCCGGCCGGGTAGTATCACTTCCATTATATATCGAAGCTGACATGATCGGAAATGGAACTACTCAAAACATCCCGTGGGCTTTTAATTCTAGACCTTAGACAACTACCCCAACAGCATAAGGCTCAGCTCCGCCCTTGAGTGCAGAGTAACTAGGGAGTGTACGTATAATGGATGGAACTCATAAAGAAGCACGTATGTACGCCGCAATTCCTTCTCAGCTCCGGTGGGAAAACCTAGAGCCTTCAATGGCCGTGTAGTCGGGTATACTTTACGTGAGTTTTTTTCCCCCTAAACGGCACTCTTCACGTTGTCATTAACGAAACTGGCTATTCATATCAAAAATGGAACAACGGACGTGCTGAAGGCCGACACGTGTTGACATCTGTGTGTCCTGCATACGGATTTCATCTCCACCGCCTCGAGGCCGGACGACCCCGCGCCGCTCCCCTAGCACCCGGACAAGCCTCATCCGTGCACCCCACCCACGTGACCACGCCACAGCTGTGTGTCCAGGGCACTGTCGTGCCCCATATGCACAGACGCGTGCCACCTCCACAACGCTGCTCCTCCCGCGCCCGGACGAGCCACTACGTCCTCGTTGTCATGCCGAAAAAGGGTTGGAGGAGCCCGTGGTGTAGCGGTGAGCAATGTGGTAGGCAATGTTGTCGTCGGCGCTGTCCCCAGCAAGGAAGCAGCGGGAGGCGAACTTGCCACTGTGGAAGAAGACGATCATGGGGAGGGGCGCCACGTTGTCGGCGTTGCTGGGGCTCGCTGGGTGGAAGAGGCGCAGAGGCAGAGTGCCTAGAGGAGGAGATCACGTGTTGTTGGAGGCATGGAGAGGGAGGAAGGGAGGAGGAGGAGGCAGTGGTGGGCGGCGCGGTGGAGGCATTGAAAGGGGGGTGGGAGGCGGTGGGGGCGGCTCAGGGGAGGCATGGAGAAGGAGAGGAAGAGGGTGCGGTGGAGGCATGAAGAGGGAGGGAGGGAGGAGAGGGAAGAGGCGGTACTGGTGGGCGGTGCGGTGGAGGCATGGAGAGGGGGGAGGCGGCGAGGGGCTGCGAGTGGGAAGCATGGAGAGTCAGGGACAAGGAGGCGCCGGGGGGCGGCGCGGTGGAGAGGGAGACATGGAGGGAGGGGGTGGCACTGTGGAGGCGTACAGAGGGGAGAGAGAGACGAAAAAAAAGGAGGAAGAAGGGAAAAGTAGGACTAACATATGGGCCCCACCCCTACTTGGCAAAAACCGCTGTCATGTCAACAAAAACAGCCTCCACATCAGCTTCCATATGTGGGGAGGGGCGAAGGGTGAAAAAAAGAATGGTTTTGAGAGTTGGAGGTTGTATTTTAGACAGTTTTGGAGTTAGAGGTTGAAAATCGGACTCGGACGATAGTTGAGGGTTGAAAATAGACTTTTTCTTTAAAATTTTAATGTCTACTGTTGTTTTGTTTTCTTGCATTTGTGCATCTGTGTGCTGTTTTAGTTTTTAATCATGTCTTATGCGATGAGGAGATGAATCTAGTTATGAAAAGCGTAAAGAAAAAAGGAACCGGGCTAGTTTTAGGGTCCAGCTATCAATGAATTAATTTTTGCTTTGGTAATGAAAGTTTCTAAACTATATGGCCTAATTTTAATTTTAGAGAGGAGCCCTCAAATTCTAAGATACCGACCTGTTACTTAATTGAGTGCAATTGTACTGTCGTTCCCTTCGGCCAACAGTTAGTGAACTTGGAATTAATAATAGTACTTGCATATATGGCTAACTAAGGTTATGTACAGTATCAACTATCTATAATCTCTATTGTATAGGATTCAAGCTGATGCGTATAAAAGAGAATAGAGATTGAGAAATATATTGTCTACAATAATATATAGCCGACTATATCACCGGAACCAAGGAGAAAATATATTAAATCCATAAAAGTATTAAAAGATTGTGTCATCTATAAAGACAAGTGAAAAAATAATATATTGTATAAGATATCTATACTTGATATAAAGAGTTGATATAGACAGTAACTATCTGTATACATGCTCTAATCGATCACCGGCAATTTGCAGAGCATGCATGAATATTTCGTTGCTATTAGCACGGTAGCTAGCTAGTTCCTTCCACGATTTGTCTCATCTCACAGTATTAATCAACGCGAGATGGCATCTCCTCGCCAGAAAAAGAAACAAAAACACTAAACGTGATTTAAACTCTACGTATTTTTCACCGGAAAGTGAGATGCGTTACTGTGTTGCACTAGCAACGGTTGGGGGGAAAAAAATAGTCCTTTACTAACTAGTACGAAACCACATATGAAGCTTAACATATTCATCTTCTTTTTTTGCAAACGCAGCTATAAAATTAAGGTAAAACTTACCCTTTTTATGTGTTCCTTCGCTTGAAATTCCGAACCATCAGGCCTTTTTTTAGACACGAAATTCCGAATCCTAATTGGACCAGTTATTCATGAATGATATGATTGGTTTGGGAACCGAGCACCTCATTCGCACGCAAGACTGCGTACTGCACAGGTAGATTTGCACGATAATGTGCTCTTTGTCGCGAGCCAACGATCCTGTTTTGACCGATGCACATATGTGAGATGCTTTCAGTTCGATCTTGCGATAATTCTGAAGCCTTCACTTTCTATCTCGTTTGATAGCCCGTGTATCGGACGGTCCCCAAGCCGTGCCCTTAGCTAGTACCTTTATTAGTAGGGATGGTCTGTTGGACAGGCGACCGAAATGTTTTTACATTTTATTCATCTTTCTTAATAATAGGATTTTGATCTATCAAATACCACAAATTTCTGAGTTGTGTCGTGCTGCCCTACAAAACAGAAATATTAAAAAATTCTAAATTAGACAAAAGTAAATCTAAGTGAACCCTACAAATAAAAAATAAATAGAATTAAAAGTTACAGTAAAGTTGTGCTAAAACAAAAAAAAACTCTAAATTAGACAAAAGTATATCAACTCTGTAAATAAATAAAAAAACTAAAACTAAAAATTATAAAAAATTATATATTATTTAGTAATACAATTTTTTAGTTTAGTACTATACAATTGTAGATGACTAGAGGATAAAAGAAATTCAAGCAACTGAGAATTAGCAAATTCGTTATTAGTACTGAACTTCTCCATTAATTCCATCGTACCCATAAACCTTAGGGTGGTAGCGGTGACCACACCGATCGTGGTGACCCCACCACCTCTTTCGACCATTAATGCTGAACACCAAAGAAAATCCAAGGAGATATTACCCTTCTTTAAATCTATATTCTACCATTTAAATCATATAACACATGGCAATAGCCATCTCTGTATATGTCAACATGTCATGATTTAAAAAAAAGAGAGAGATCAAAACAAAGATTTAAAGATAAGGAAGTGTCGTCGAATTTATTTCCGAACCCCTACGCATTCTCTACATACACCTCCACGACCTACCGTACCTAGCTCCCTCTCGTCAACTAGAACCAGTGAACACACACACACTCTGCGCCATAAAGACAACACACACCGTTCTGCTCGCCTACCCGAGATTCCAAGGACAACAACCACAGCGCGCGGCAACGATGGAGTCGCGGCTGAAGCCCGGCTTCAGCGGCGTGAGCGGCGCCTCCGACAGCCGCCGGGGCTACATGGGGGCTGCGGCGGCGGCGGCGGGCGGGGGCAGGCCGCCGGTGGACGGGTGCGGCGTGGCGCTGCGCGTGTTCATCCTAGCGGCGACGCTCGTGGCCGCCGTGGTGATGGGCGTGGACCGGCAGACACGGACCATCCAGGTCACCGTCGCCGACACGCTGCCGCCGCTGCAGGTGCCCGCCACGGCCAAGTGGTCCTACTCCACCGCCTTCGTGTAAGTCTCTAGCTACTTAATTACGTGCACTGCCGCCCTTCTTCTTGTTCCCTGCATCTTTCTTTCCTTTCCGTTGCGTTCTTTTAATTTATTTATTTTTTGCAATTATTGTTCATGATGCAACGCTAGCCTAGTTACATGAATACTCGTTATATAGGGACAAAGGATATAAGGATATCACGTACGTACGCTTCAAAAATGGGCCCATTTAAGTACATGCATGCCTTGCCCATTAATATTATATATTTAACCCAAATCTCTCTCTCTCTCTCTCTCTCTCTCTCTGAATTTTCTGACGAAACTAACATCCGTTTGGAAAATTATAATTTAAAGCACCAAGAGATGTAAGTGTCGATTCCGGCATAGAAAGCAATCTACGTACGTTTTCGATAACCGAACCGAACCATTGCCTACCTATTTAGCCGTCCCGGAGACAGCATGAGTTCTGTTCGACTTTAATTCACCGTTCGTTCATGTCGATTTCCATACGTACGTGTTCTTCCTCTTTCTAGCGTCGTCGATGTCTCTGAACGCGGCCGAGAAACGAACAGGATAACTTTCGACGAGACGGGTGCGTGATGACACGCAAGAAATGCCGTGCGCGCGCGTCCTGATGATTCCTACCTTCCACTGGCCTCGCCCTCGCGCGATCGATCTCCTTTAATTCCACGTACAAACAAAGGCATTCTCTTTCTCCTACCTAAAAAGAGCCTTTATATTATACTGTAGACAAGGATGCCACAACAAATTAGAATTATGAACAATTTTAGATTTAGGGCGGGCGACTAAAGTAATTAACCCTGTAGAGCTAGCTGCTTTGAGATTTGCACTTGGTCGGGATGAAATCGAATAGAGGCTAGAGTAGCATGTCGTCCGACTAGTATGTACGTGGAGGGTGTAATTTATTTATTCCTCAAGAAAATAGTATGTACTGGAATGTTAGTTTAGCTCAATATTTGTGTTTGGTAAATGGTAACTAATTAACCTAGTTAGTATAAAATGTTGTTTAGCTAAATTATGTGTGTGTTGTCTAGATCAGCACCTTCTCCTAGTTTTCCGTCCAAGAAGAATATGGAAAAAAAAACATATATTTTTTTGTCCACATTATTACATTTATATCATGGAAAAATGCTTGGGTGCACCACGTGGCTCCCCTGCAGCATGCATTATTGCAGAAACAGATGATGCCTGTCAGGCTCTTCCAGCTCACCCCCATCATATGCGCGCACCGTGGGTCCCAAGTGCTGCTGATGAGCACCGAACGACCACCGATTAGGCCTTTTTGTAAAAGCGAAAATTGATACGGATAGAGATTTGGAGAAGGTGCTTAACGAGATCATTATCCCATAATTTCGTTTCTGCCAACAAATGGAAGGTTATCCATGCCAGAGTAGTGGTCGCGAGGCCGACTAACCATCACACGAAAAGTAGAAGGCACAATAAATAATTCCGACAATCTCTCACTCTTTATCGATGGGTGGATACAAAATCTTTGGGTGCGTACAATGAGCAGCCCTTGTCTGATCTCTTTATGTAAGGGAGGAGACATGATATCTTAATAGAATAAGTAATACGGGACGAAACTAGACAGTCATATATCATAGGCCTTAATAGACTATAACCACTAATAGATCTTGTTTAGGTAAAGTGTCCACATAATCGGAGTTAATGGCCCGATATTACATCACTCCCCCATTGGGCACCTTGATAACGTCATGCTCATACCTCGTTAAAAACTTCTTCTGAAAACTAGTAGAAAATCGGTAAAAAGAAAAGTGTATATAGCTCGCATTCTTTTTATTGTATACGTTGCCTCGTTAAAAACCTTCCATTAAGAAAACCATTAGGACAAAACTTAATTAAGAAAAAATGAGTACAACACTTCATCTCAAGGTTGAATGTGTATGAAGATTTAAGTCTACCCCTGAAGGCAACAACTCTTTGAGCCTTCGCATACCAATGCCATGAAAATGCTTCGCAAAGGTAGAAGCTGGCAAGGCTTTAGTGAATAAACCTGTAGGATTTTCACCTGTTTGGGTTTTCTGTGTTTCTATATTTTCTTTCTCTTGTTGCTCATAGTGTAATTATATCTAAATGATTAGTTGACGTAGCAACTATTACTGTTTAACAGACTTCCAAGAGATAGTTGTATTTCCGCTTAGAAAGACATATCCAGTCTGTGATCTAGCATTACGGGAATCATAAAGATAGCAAGCATCTGAGTATCTAACAATTTTAGTGTCTTAGTTCTTAGGATAAAAAAGAGTCCAAGGTCACTAGTACCCTGTAGGTACCTGAGAATGCCTTTAATCATATTCTAATACCTAAGTAGGATGGGAACTATATCTTGCCAAACAATTCATTATGAATACAATGTTAGACCTACAAGATATAATAGTGCTCCAATTGCACTCAAGCATGGGGTTTTAGGTCCCAATACTTCTTCACTCTCACACTTAGGTGGAACCCAAAGCCCTAAACAGAGTGTCTCCCCCTGTTTTAGGTCCCAATACTTCTTGCGCAAGGAAGGAGGTTCTTGAGTGGAACCCAAAGCCCGGGGTGGTTTGACTCCGACAGACGCATTCAACACTGGTATATGCGACATCGTCACTCCTTTGTCATCCGTCAATGTATCTGACAGCTTGTTTGCAAGATTTTGCAAATCAATTATCATCTGAACTTTCTATTCGGATTATTTAGTGTGTAGATCAATATTGTGAGGACTACTATCATGCCATGATAGTTCTCAACATTCCGATTTAAGGTCCTCCTCCCCCTAATGTTGGGAATAGTTGTTCATTAAATACACAATCAACGTATCTTACTTTCAACACATCCCCTGTCATGGGCTCTAAATATTTGATTATAGACGGAGATTCAGATCCCACGTAAATTCCCAATTTATGCTGAGGGCCCATTGTCGTACATTGTGGTGGTGAGATCGGTACATAGATGGCTCAGCCGAATTTGCGTAGGTGGGACATATTTGGTTCTTTTCCACACACTAACAGAAAATGTGAATACTCATGGTATGAATATGGCCAAAATTGTATTAATGCTATGGCATGTAATACAACATGTCCCCAATGCGTAGTGGGGAGTTCATACTTTATTAGTATGGGTCTAGCAATCAACTTGATCATCTTAATCAATAATTCGGTAAGTCCATTCTGTGTATGAACATGTGGGACAGAGTGTTCCACTTTTATGCCTAAAGCCATAGAATAATCATTAAATGCTTTGAAAGTAAACTCACCAGCATTATCATGCATATAGATTGGATCCTCTGATATGGAAATTTGGCTCTTAGTGCTATAATATGTGAAATCAGCTTGGCGAATATATGATTCCTAGTGGATAATAGACATACAGGTGTCCATCGCATGGATGCATATATTAGTACCATGAAATACTTGAAAGGCCCCGACATGGGCTCATAAATGTTCCCCTAGATCCTTTCGAGGAAATCAGGTAGTTCATCCTTGATCTTGTGATATGAGGGCCTCGTAAATGACTTGCCTTGAGAAAAGGCTTCACACACAAATTGGTGTGTTTTAAGGATGTCACTTAACTCTTCGTGATGACTAGTAGAATGTTTGATGATCCAACACATCATATTTTCTCCAGGATGACCTAGACATTCATGCTATGTATTGAACAAGTCTAGATTACTGAGTTGTGTATTCATCGCGATGTATTGTTCATCACGTTTGATGAACGTGGAGTACAATCCGGATGAACAACTGGAAAGATTTTCTATAGTTTTCTTTGGATATCTCACTCTCTTAGTGATGAGAAGGTACTCAGAACCATTTTCTTCCTATGTTTTCAGATGTAAATCATTATTGTGGATATCCTTGAAAATTAAGAGATTATGTGTTGATTTTGGGAGCAATAATGCATCCTTGATGATTATTCGGGTTCCCATCGATAACACAACTGTAGTTTTTCCTGAACCGACGATATTATTATCATAGTTGCCTATTATGGTTATCACATTGCATGTTTTCTTGCTCAAAAGTCTAGAAGTACTTAATATCCCGAAGGACAGTGTTCGTGGCACAACTGTCAACAAGACCAATTTCTTGCTCCTCTTCCATCGATTACAATAATTTATAAGCAGAATATAAAATTTGAATGATTAAAGATATTGCATACAATAAATGCAAAACAGATCATGCACACTAACCGAAAATACTTTATTATGACTCAAACTTAAATATTGCAATCTTTAATTCCTAATTGCTGACTTTTAGGATTGGTAAAACTTGTGTTTTATATCTTAACACCACCCTAATTACATGAATTAAATCTTATATGTACTTAGAGAAAAAAAAGTCCTTGTCTTCATTAACGAGGACATCATCAGGGAATGATATTTTTTTCCTCTACAGTAAGGATATCTTCTATATTGAGATCTAACACATCTTGTATCGAGATGCTCTTGCCATTAGCAATGGTATAGAAATCAATCTTCTCCCTTGATAACTCTTGTTCTGGCGCTGGTGTCATATTGTTGCATGAATCACCCTTGTTGAAGAGGATATCTGAAACTCCACTCAAAATAGCAGATTGCCTCTTGGCATTTTGATATGCATCAACTAGGTGTTTAGCTGTGTTGCACCTATTGGCAGTATGCCCTTGGCAATCTGTAGGACCGTAAAGGCGACTAGGGGGGTGAATAGGCGCTTTCTCAAAATTCTCCGCCTTAATCAAATTCAATACAAACTTTACTCCTTTAGCTATGACAGCTAAGAAGATCAGTAAACGCACAGAGGAAGTCTTGTGCTGAATTCGATAACCCCTTAACCACACGACACAAAAGTGGGAAATGATCTCACCGGTTCGATTCGAGCACCGGCGGTCGACCGCCAGATCAGGCTGGCGGTCGACCGACGGTTAACAATGATCGGATCGACTACTAATCGCGGTCGGACCGTTGGATATCGGTTCGACCCGCCGCTACTGGGCGGTCTGAAAAGCGGGCGGTCGGACCGCCGTTGTAAAACCGGTTAGACCGATTCAGTCCAGTACTGAAATGCCAAGCCCAAATCCAAAACGAAATTTGATCCAACTTTTGATTCAACCAATGAAACTTGACCAAATTTCGAGCACACCTCCCTAAGGATATTAGAGACCTATTTCTAGCGACGATCCTTCAGATCCACTTCGTAGAATCGATCTCTCAAGGTTTTACCAAAGAAGTGCACAAACCCTAGAAATATGAAAATCTTTGATTCAAGACTTGCTTGTGGGGGTTAATGATCTATATGATTCTACGAGTATTCCCACACATCAAAGCAAGAGAAAATCGATCAAGAGACCAAGCTTAACCACTTGAATCAAGGAAACACCAAATTCATCCAAAAGAGAGAAGAACACAAAGGGAGACAAATGATCTCTCAAGCAAGCATCACAAGATTGATTGATCTCACAAGATGCTTACAAAGCCACTCCAACAAGGAGGACAAGAGCTCACACAAGGAGCACACACAATTTCTCCAAACCCTAACCTCTCCTTTCCTCTCCTCTCCTAACCCTAGAAAAAGGAAGAGGGCTCCAAATGCTTCAAGGGGTTTTACATCTCCCCCCTTTCTATTTATAGGAGAAGCCTAGGGTTTCACTTTTGGGACCCACACACACATGGGACTCACACAACCAAATCTGTTGAAGCAATCGCCTGCTTCACCACGTGTAGGTTGATCAGCGGCTCTCATCACGTCGCCAAGTCTCTCCTGTCCGAATCCCATCGGAACCTCCTAGAGACTTGTACCGACTTCCGCACCGCCTGATCCAACCAGCTGCACCGAACTACCCGTTCGATCCATCTTGCCCATTCTGCACCATGCTTGAGTCACACGACCTCACTCGGCATCCATGATCGTTCTGGACCTCAGCTCTCCAAGCGTAGTCCCGATCCACCTCACCGCTGGCGCCGTTGACTCGCAAGCCACCGCACAAAGAATAGACAAACAAATCGTCTCCGGGAACAAGTTCTTCACAACTTGACCCACGTTAGTTCCATAATGCAATATACAACAATAAAGCATTGAACTCCATGCAATAACCACATTCAAAACACAACAATGCCAAGAAGGCTCACCTTCAAGTGATCGGCGGTCTGACCGCCCCACATCACCGGTCCGACCGATTTCAGGCCGGTCGGACCGATCCCACAACGGCGGTCGGACCGCTCGAAAAGACTTAGCCAAAATTTCATCGTGAAAATCCGAAACCTTCCGAATTTTCAACTCAATAGAACTTTGACTGGGAGCTCCAAAATGATGCGACCACATCCAGAGACTCCTCACTTGCCTACTGCATCGCCACCGGCCCGGTCGGACCTCCACGGCGGTCGACCGCCTAACATCGCCGGCCGACCACCATGTCCGACAGATCAAGCAAACCCCGAAAACGCGAGATTTTACAAACCAACAAAGCCATTGCCAATTGACTCATCATCCTGAGATCGTGCACATATCCCCACGATATCCACAATCTCCCCCTTAATGAACACATTGGCAATTTCCCAGAAAATGTGATTTTTTAGATTGAAAAGTAAAAAATTCGCGGTTTTCGCATAAAGGCACAACTTGGTCCATAAGCAAGAGGAAGCCTAGGAAACGACCAAGCTGGCATCATAATAGTATAAGCAAGTGAGATAAGGCCATGAAAGTACAAAAGGATTCAATATCCAGAAAGTAGCCAAAGGTCTCACTTAGGTCCATATGAAAGTCAAAAGTTCCATTTGACCTTTGATCATTGTGAGTCTTCTTCAATTGCAAATAAAAATCAGAAAAAGGCAATAAAACCCAGAGACTCAACTCACTATGATCACAAATTTTCAAAAGGTTCAATTTTATTTTATTTTATGAAGTTCTTTTATATGAAACCTTATGTATGAAACCAAAAGCTCCAAAACAACACTTTTCACAATCCTTCTCCCCCTTTGACAATGAATTCATCAAGATGCATGGGAAAAGAAGGAGCATGAAGAAATGACTTTAATTTTGAACTTTAGTAAAAAGGAGCCATGACCATTATACATGTAGACAGTACAAGTATTCTACCAAGCCATATAAAGAGTAGACGTTATATTCAATCATGGCAAAACATGTACTGCAAAGCTAAAACCAAAATAGCAGTCATCTGAGATTAACAGAATTAATACCATGAAAGGTTGCTCAATGTCATAGTTTCACTAAACGCAACCAAAAATGAGTCAAGCCATGTCTATAAGTAAAAAGAGAGTCAAAACAAGAACTGAGGCATTTTGAGCATTAAGAGTACACTTTTGAAGCAAAACTCAAGCACTTAGCATTTTGAGTATTTTCCTAAAAAGGATTTTTTTTCACTGTGCTAGATCTCAAGCCTTGCCGCGACCATCTCAAGCGACAAGCTTAAAAGAGTGGTCTAGGTCATCCAAAACTCCCCCTGAGTTCATGCCTAGTGCAATGGCAAGCCGTCTCATGAGAAAGGATTGGTGAGATCAGTTTTTTCGCACAGAAAATCTCATTTTTCATTTGCTTGACTTAAGAAATTAAAAAGCTCATTTTCATCTCAAAATAAGTTCAAGACTCAATTCAACCTATATGACATGGCAAGAATCATAAGAGGATCACTAGAGCAAAACTAGTCACAAGATCCAACAAGACATGATTTGATTCAATTTGCTCACAGATATAAAGCTAGCAAGGCAAAAGCTAAGCTAAACAAGAAGAGCCATAAAAGAAGTCTAGCAGACTATCACTTGACATGACAAGGTATAGAGTATGAAATCAAGCCATACAAGGATAATAATCAAAGCTCCACAAATTTTATTATACAATGCAAGATAATTGAAATGAAACATGCATTATGATATAATGAATGCAAAAAGAGCAAATTCCCTCAAAACATCCATGCCTCAGTACTGGGATTTGAGATAAAAGATCTAGGAGTCCAGTACTGAGATGCACGATGCCTGGAAATAGCAGAAGAAGCAGCAGAAAAATGATCAGGAACAAAATCATAAGAATGCGCACGAGAACCACCTGGACCTCTCCAAAATAATCTACCAAAAGATCGATACTCCCCCTGTCTAGGTGCTACCCGTGGTCTCTCCTCACGATATCCTAATCCAAGATGCTGCCTGGACCCACCAAGTGAGTCAACGAAGTTCTCTACAAACCTAGGCCTATATGTGGTACGATGAATAGGCTGCCTGGTTCTAGAGACTACAGCTGGCGTAAAGACTCCTCTAATGGATCTCAAAGTGCTCATTCTCTCTTTCCTCTCAATCTTTGCTCTCCGGAAGCAAAACTCAACAGTGTGGCCCTCTTTCTTGCAGAAGGTGCAATGGTACTTGACCTTTGAGGGTCCGCATGCTGAAATGTAGCACCTTTCTTGATAGAAAGAGTTTGAGCAGGACCTGCAGATTTAAAAGTAACCTTTGAAGTCTTAGGAGGTTCTTGCTCAAACAAACCACTTCTCACAACTCTAGCAATCTTTGGTGGGTGATTCTTGGAAAGCTCTAGGGACTTAAAACCTAAGCCACTGTTTTTCACACTCACCTTGGATTGGTCTAGAATCAAGTTGAGTTTCTTTTTCCCACTAGAAAACTTCTCAAGAGTCATTTTGAGGTAATCATTCTCTTTTGCCAAAACTCCACAATTAGAGCACTTTTTAGAATTGATTGCCTCAACATGTTTGCTCTTAAGAAGGGCCACTTCCACTTTGAAGGCCTCACAAGACACACAATAGGACTCCCCAATCCTATTTAACTGCTCCTTAAATTTGACTCTAAAAGACTCTTGTATCTTACCAATAACAGTTTCAACTTCAGCATGCAACATACAAGAGGAAGAATCAATGACTTTCTTGGAAGCAGTAAGAGACATGGATTTTTCAATTTTAGCTTTCTCTTCAAGAGTCTTGTTTAACGCCTCAATCTCAATTGTAAGCTTAGGGTAATTTTCACAAGAGGCAGCTCTAGAATAAACAACCATTTCAGTCATCTCTTGCATTTTAATCCGATTATTCTTACAATGAGAACAAGTGTGACTAGCATCAAATTTTTGCAATTCTTTTAAAGAGCTATCCAGTTTCAATTCTAGCAAAGCACAATTTGAGCAAGTTAAAGGAGTAGCATCCAAGGTAGTCACACCAAGCGGAATGGCATCCATGCAAACAGAACTAGACTTGAGAGATTCTAGTTCAACAATAGCATTTTTCAGTTGATTCACAACAGAGGAATGAGCAGAATTTAAGCTTGACAATTCATTAAGCAAGCTAGAGTATGAATCGCAGAAATCATCAGGATTAATGGATTTGAGCCTAACAACTTCTAGGTTCAACTTATCAATCATAGTATCATGTTTCTTAATCAATTTAGCTTGCTTATGCAGTTTTTGTTCAGCAAGCACCAAAGCCCTTTTCATGTCAGAAAGTGAAGGGCATACCTCATCGGGATCACTAAAAGGATCCTCGCTGTTGGAGGAGTCATTGTCGTGGTCGTTTTAGCCATGAAGCACATGCCCGTGAAATCACGAGCCTTCTTCTTGCCACGGGAGTCACTCTTGTCGTCCTCCACCTCCGAGTCCACATCGCTCATGCTTACATCCTCTAGAGCTTCAAGAACCCGGTTGACAAACTTGCGATAGTTTGTCTTCTTGGATTTAGCATCCCTCGCTTGAGGATGCCTTTATGACTCCTTCTCCTCCTTGCCCTTCAGTTTGGGGCACCTGGAGCGAATGTGGTTTGGCTCACCACACTCGAAGCATGTGATAGGTCCACCTCTCCTCCTATTTCTCACATTGTTGTAAGCTCTTGTAAATTTTGTGGATAGGAGAGCTAAATCATCTTCAGGTAGCCTCTCAAGTTGCTCATCGCTCAAAGAATGCAAAGCAGACAAGGAAAAACCAGATGAGCTAACATCAAAAGAATCAGAATATCTACCCTTAGATTTGTCGACCACTAAAGCCATCGGCTCTGTCGTGGGGAGACGCGAGATAAAATCAATCTCATGCGTCTTCAACCTCGAGTAAAGCTTATCCATGGTAAGCTCACTCATGACAGTGTTGTCATTGATGGCAGTGATCTTCATCCCCCAGACCTTCACATCAAGAGCACCCAACACCGCGTGCATTTTCGCACTCAGTGAAAATAAGATCAACAATACGACATCATGAAGTATCTTAGAAAATCTTCCCATACTCATCTAAAGATTCACCAGGCCTTTGCTCGATCTTAGAGTATGCTTTCTTCAGCTGGTTCTGTCTCACTTCCTTGATCGCAGTGGACCCCTCGTGATAATCACAAAGAGTCCGCCAGATCTCATGAGCAGACAGCAAATGAGCAACACGCTCAAACTCGGATCGACTAAGACCTTGAATCAAAAAATTTCGAGCTATGTTGTTGTTCTCCACATCTGGAGTGATCAAATTGTCATCGGCTGGCACGACATAAGGGTTTTTCACCTTAAGCCAAATTGCGTGCCCTTGAGCCTCGATGTAGGCCTCCATTCGGGCCTTTCAATAAGCAAAATCAACTCCATCAAAAACATATAGCCCGATTGAATATCGCTACCGCCATGGCTCCAAAGACCGGTTAAGATCTATGAGAAGAGCTAACCGGCTCTGATACCACTTGTAGGACCGTAAAGGCGACTAGGGGGGTGAATAGGCGCTTTCTCAAAATTCTCCGCCTTAATCAAATTCAACACGAACTTTACTCCTTTAGCTATGACAGCTAAGAAGATCAGTAAGCGCACGCAGAGGAAGCCTCCAGCCAATTCGATAACCCTCAACCACACGACACAAAAGTGGGAAATGATCTCACCGGTCCGATCTGGCATCGGGCGGTCGACCGGCCAGATCGCGGTCGGACCGACGGTTAACCAGCGGTCGGACCGGCTACTAACTGGCGGTCGGACCGTTGGATATCGGTTCGACCCGCCGCTACTGGGCGGTCTGAAAAGCGGGCGGTCGAACCGCCGTTGTAAAATCGGTCAGACCGATTCAGTCCAGTACTGAAATGCCAAGCCCAAATACAAAACAAAATTTGATCCAACTTTTGATTCAACCAATGAAACTTGACCAAATTTCGAGCACACCTCCCTAAGGATATTAGAGACCTATTTCTAGCGACGATCCTTCAGATCCACTTCGTAGAATCGATCTGTCAAGGTTTTACCAAAGAAGTGCACAAACCCTAGAAATATGAAAATCTTTGATTCAAGACTTGCTTGTGGGGGTTGATGGTCTAGATGATTCTAGGAGTATTCCCACACATCAAAGCAAGAGAAAATCGATCAAGAGACCAAGCTTAACCACTTGAATCAAGGAAACACCAAATTCATCCAAAAGAGAGAAGAACACAAAGGGAGACAAATGATCTCTCAAGCAAGCATCACAAGATTGATTGATCTCACAAGATGCTTACAAAGCCACTCCAACAAGGAGGACAAGAGCTCACACAAGGAGCACACACAATTTCTCCAAACCCTAACCTCTCCTTTCCTCTCCTCTCCTAACCCTAGAAAAAGGAAGAGGGCTCCAAATGCTTCAAGGGGTTTTACATCTCCCCCCTTTCTATTTATAGGAGAAGCCTAGGGTTTCACTTTTAGGACCCACACACATGGGACCCACACAACCAAATCTGCTGAAGCAATCGCTCGCTTCACCACGCAGAGTTGATGATCATGGCTCATCACGCCGCCAAGTCTCTCCCGTCCGAATCCCATCGAACCTCCTAGAGACTTGCACCGACTTCCGCACCGCCGATCCAACCAATCGCACCGAACTACCCGCTCGATCCATCTTGCCCATTTCGCACCATGCTTGAGTCACACGACCACCCGCATCCATGATCGTTCGACCTCGGCTCTCCAAGCGTAGTCCCGATCCACCTCACCGCTGACGCCGCTGACTCGCAAGCCACCGCACAAAGAATAGACAAACAAATCGTCTCCGGAACAAGTTCTTCACAACTTGACCCACGTTAGTTCCACAATGCAATATACAACAATAAATCATTGAACTCCATGCAATAACCACATTCAAAACACAACAATGCCAAGAAGGCTCACCTTCCAGTGATTGGCGGTCTGACCGCCCCACATCACCGGTCCGACCGATTTCAGGCTGGTCGGACCGATCCCACAACGGCGGTCGGACCGCCCGAAAAGACTTAGCCAAAATTTCATCGTGAAAATCCGAAACCTTCTGGAATTTTCAACTCAATAGAACTTTTAACTGGGAGCTCCAAAAATGATACGACCACATCCAGGAGACTCCCCTCACTTGCTTACATATCCTATTTTTGGATCAGCTCCAAAAGCCACCTTTAGGCAATACGGCCGGACCGCCACCAGCCGGTCGGACTTTCCACGCGCGGTCCGATCACCAACATCGCGGCCGATCACCGTGGTCTGACAGACTAAAGCAAACCCCGAAAACGCGAGATTTTGTAAACCAACAAAGTCATTGCCAATTGACTCATCATCCTGAGATCGTGCACATATCCTCACGATATCCACACAATCACACCTAGTACATATTGCATTCATATCCCTTGAACGAATTTCTTTTCCTCTACTATTAACCTTTTCTCAGAGTTTGGGCTTGTTTTGGTTGCCTCCTTTGTTGCCATCAATGTCCCTTCCTCTTTTAGTGGTTTTACCTTTCTTGTCGGGGGGTTTTTGGGAAGGGCGACCATGGTACATGTGAGATTTTTCTTGGCTTGCCAAATATATTCCACTGGACCTCCCATATCCTAGCGGATATTTCTCACATGCAAACCAATCTTGAAGTATAACATCCATTCTTTCATAGATGAACTTTCGGGCAAAGTCTTTTTCTAGCATTGATACTATTCTTGCCCCTATCGATGGCATCTCCAAGGTTGTTGTAACAGCATTGTTTGCCCATTCTTGATAATTCCTTCTAACACTACATATCACACGGAATTATTTCCCGGGCATGTTGCCTACATCATGTAAAACAACAATTAGTTGGCTCAAAAATAGGCCACATGAGTCAAAACATGTGAGTACAACATATAGACAATTTATTTAACTAGTAAATGTGAGTTTGTGAATTTCTACTAATTTTTTGCTAATTTTTTAAGCATAGAAAAAATTCATAATAGAAAACAATTTCTGGTGATTAAATAAAATCATAAAGACTAACTAATAAAAACATAACTCTTGCATGGTTTAATTTGCAAGATTTCTATGTGTGGACAGCCTTATAATAAAAATCCATAAATTCTAAGATCTAATATGCAAGATTTTCGACCCCAAGGATCTATATTATATAAACCGAGGACCCCTTTGTATTTTTGCAAAACCTTGGAAAGAGGCAAGGCCGGGCGGCGTCTCTAGGCAGTGCGGTCGGCGCGATGATGAGGAGGTCGAGGTTCGGCCGAGGCGGTGCAATTGGTGTGGTGGTGGCGGAGCCGAGCTCCCAAGGTGGCACGGTAGGCGTAGTGTCGGCGAGGTTCAGACGGCCTCCGAGGCGGCACATGGCGATGCAAGGCGAAGCCGGAGCGGCGACGGCGCAATTGGTGCAGACGGCGAGGCCGAGGTCAGCAGTGATGATGTGGCGGGTGCGGTTGGTGCGGGCTACATCGATGGCGGCAGCGCGGTAGGCACAGCCGGTGAGGTCGTGGGCTAGACGGCGGCGGGGGTGCAGTGGACACGGCCGGCGAGATCAGCATGCAGCTGTGAGCGACGGCGTGCACAGGGGTTAGGGCACGCGCGGTAGGTGCGACCCATGGCCATCGTTGGCAACCAAAGACCGCCAGCAGAGCCAGTCAGATGTGATTGGCGCTTCGATGGCTACGGCGGCTTCGATGGCTCTCGCTTGAGGAGAGAGAAAGACGGGAAGGGCCAGATAAACACCGCGAAATAATTGAAATAGATTTGTTGTAGACAACGTATCAGATGGCCTATACAAGACCGTTATCGTGTTGATGACATGTTAGAGTGGTGGTCACGGTGCCGACAAACAATCACACAAAAAGTTCAAGGTACAAGAAATAGTTCCAACATCCTCTAACTCTTTATTGACAACCAATGAGTAACCCCTACCCCCTTATATAGAGGAAAGAGGTATACTATCTTAGTAGAATAAGTAATATAAGATTAAATTAGACAAACATGTGTCATAGGCCTTAATAGGCCATAACCACTAATGAGGCACGTTTAGATAAAGCGTCCCGTGATCGGACTAACGGGCCCATATTACAACAATCCATTGATTTTTTTTTCTTTCTCTTCGCCTTTTCAAATGGTGGTTCATCCACTAATTAGATTCCTTTCCATTAGAGATGTGTTTCCTCTCACCCCTGTCCATTCTCACCCCTGTCCATTCCTCCTTATGTCTGCTCGCTTCGATCAATCATGCAGTAGTTGCGTACAGATTTGATGTACTCTTGGGTATGACGTGGTTGCTTGTTGCTTGGCCATTATTAACCGGGAAATCAATGCACACGCGCGAAGAGGGCAGTGCTTATTTATGGATTGCAATGATACAAGTTAAAGCAGGCTTTCACGTAAAGAATCAACTGTGGTCTACTCTTTTTTGTTTTTGTTTGGAAAACACGGATTGTGAACTAGTCTTGAAAGTACAGGGATTTCTTTACTATCAATTTGAAGTTAAGGGGTGAATTCAGCCAATGAGTAAAGGAACAAAATTCAGCCTCGTTTTGTTAGGATATAGATTTATCGCCAGTATTCATCTTTCCAAGTGTATGCTAAAGGTGCGAGTGCGGATAATGCATGTGTGTTTTCCTTGTAATCGAAAAGAAAAAACAAAATTTTGTAGCAGTTTTCCACTTAACAAAGAGAATGAAGTTAACAGTGATTTTTTTTCGATGCTTACGATTATAACAATTTCGTTCTATCTCTGCTGATCAATAATCGAATTCCTTTTCTTAATTTAATTGTGCTGACTTAACTATTCTACAATTCGCACCTACTTTTACTTGGAACAAATAAATCATCAAATCACCGACTTTTGTCAATACAACAGTCATACAGGTAATAGAATATAAATAATTGCTTGGGCTGCTAGCTAGCTTATGCGATCGAGCTTGAAGTTTACAGTCTTCTTATTAAAAAAAGACTCCTAGTGCTTGGATTTTCCCAAGTTTATCCTTGCAACTAAAGATGTTGTCAGTATACATCATCTCAAGGACTAGTAACAGGCGGGCATTATACTGGTTTTGACAAAAGATAAGTACGACAACGACGGATGTAGGATACAACGAATGCGTTGAACATTCGGAGTAACCAGACGTCTAGCTAGACCACACACTCACTAATAATGGCACTCTAACTGCACTAAGCCACTAGTAGCAGCAGATGTGGTGTAGTATTTATTTTGGAAAGTGCCATTCTAAAAGTTTGATCTGCAACCTGCAATCATCAAACGATAATTAAGTAGGGAGACGTGTCCCCTGCAAGCACCTCTTTTAGTTTTGGTCGAAACTTGCACAAATTCTTCGATTTTGTTCATTACTCCTACAAGGACGTATACCAAATCAAACCAAAAGTTGCATTGAAAATTCAATTAATTAGCTCATGTCACTATATATGAATTGTACGGAATTGAATTCGATTCGAAATGAATTATCAACCAAGCACTCTTTAACTGCACGCGCTGCTTTTGTGATGCCTACGTGTTCGAGACCGTACATTACGGGTACGATGAGGAGTTAGTTTGCCGTACTAATTCAGTCGTACGTTCGAGTGAGCGATCGATCAGAGATTCAGAGGATGCACATTGCATGGTTAGCTTAGTCTTCCATTTCATTTTCCAATACGCATGCATGCAGGTACTTCGTGGTGGCGAACGCGATGGCGTGCGCCTTCTCGGCGGCGGCTCTGGCGGCGTGCCGCAGCCGGAGCGCGGTGGTGCCGGTGATGATCGGCGACCTGGTGGTGATGGCGCTGCTGTTCTCGGCGGTGGGCGCCGCGGCGGAGTTCGGCATCCTTGGGGAGCGCGGCAACTCCCACGTGCGGTGGGGCAAGGTGTGCAACGTCTACGGCCGCTTCTGCGAGCGCGCCATGTCCGCCGTCATCCTCTCCCTGATCGGCGCCTTCGTCAACCTCGTCCTCCTCATGCTCAACATCCTCACCATCCATAAGAGCTCCTCGTACTACTAGCCAGCCAGCTGGTGATTGATTAATCGGAGATTAGAGATGGCGTGGCATGTGAACTTAATTAATTAACACGAATGATCGATCAGTCGGGTGCATATATGATATATGGGGTCGATGGATGTGTGATCATCTCTGATTAGTACAAGTAGTAGCAGTAGTAACAAGATTGTGAGTCATACAGTACGTATCACATGCATGTGAGATGGTTTAATATCTTTACTCGTTAGCATGCATGCTGACATACAGCAAGCTTAAGGGATGGGAGCGATTGGCATCCTTTGCCATTGCGTTGGCCATGGCAGAGGGCACAGTGCATTGATATTCGGTAGATCTGAGCCGTTCAATACGAGAAGAACGGCTCAAATCAACTAATACATTAATGCTACAGTGTTTGTAAATAGTGCCTATGCTATAGTATTTTCGTTGTTTCGAAACTGTGATCTCGTCCTTTCCGATCCGACGACTGCTACGCAATATCATGAAACTGCAGCACCCACAATGTTAGAGGATGTGTTTCCCGATTGGAATGTCTATTCATCGAGTCAAGTAATTTTGGTTGAGAAATCAGTCATTTTTTTACTGTTGGATGGAGATCCAATGCACCAGATATACTCAGCTTCATCAGCCCTACCTCACCGCCCCCACCCCACTCCCACCCCCACCCCACGGAGGTGGTGGCAGGAAACTTCAAGCCCATCCAACGATGAGAAATTCAACTGAAATCTAAAAAAAATTAGTCGAACGAGTTGTATTGCAATTCCGTAAGGGATTCTATGTTTTACCGAAATAAGAAAAGGAAAGAACATATGTTCGCATGTTAGATGTGTACAAAAGTTATGCTGCGTTAAGTTCTCGGCCCATTATTCCAGGTGCACGTACTGGAATAAAAATCTTAGCTGGGTCATAGATGTGTTTGTCCTGGCCTGGTTCCAGATGCGTCATCTCATTTCCAAACAAATTAAACTATCCGAATTCAAATCTAAATGCGACCATATATAAACCCTAAACCCCAAAGCAATTATCACCGTCACTGATGCCCTCATTAGAGGACAAACGGTGCATTTGGAATTTTGGATTTGAATCCCGTTCCTACCTCACGCTGCTATTCAACTGCCATGGAAAGGATTTCATTCTCAGTTTGTAGCTAGCGTCTTGAGGAACATGTGCAAAGAATTGCATGCACGATGCTAGTAGGAAAAACGGGAGGCTGGTTTTGACATAATATAACCAAAACTGAACTGCTGGGCAGATTTGTGGCTAGCTAGCTTGGGCCTTTTGGTAAAGCAAAACCAGAACAAATAAGCAAATGACAGGAAAACGAATTATTCTGGGGTAAATTTCAGATGACTGGAAGAACAAATGCAATATAAGCAAAAAAAACAAAACAAAAAACATGTTGAGAGTGGGATTTGAACCCACGCCCTTTCGGACCAGAACCTTAATCTGGCGCCTTAGACCAACTCGGCCATCTCAACTTTTGGGTAACTTGGGCACTATGCCTTCTAACTAAAAACTTAATTCAATATGATATGATCCTCTCCAACAAACCAATGTAACATAGAGGTCATCCAGTAATCTCAAAGTCTCTCCAGAAATGCCAGCAGCGACATACACACCACTCGTCCAGTTATACTTCTTGTTTGAGCTGGTCAAGAACAAGATTCTTTATTTTGTTGTGCATTACGTCAGTGCATGACATGCCAAGCACAAAATTTTGGCATCACAACTATGTACTTAGTACAGTTCAGACTCCGGAAGGTCACCGGAATATTTATATGGTATACATGGATGAGTAACGGCCAATTTGATCTGCTTCATGGTATTCAAAACACTGACAAAAGTGAAGTGAGCCTGTGCATTATTCCAAACTCTGTATTTAACTAAGGCATCTACGAATGCATCATGACCGCAGGGAAATGTTGACTCGAGAAGTGACGGTTTGCTCGTCGAGGCAGTAGAGAGCATCAATAAGATGCATCCTGAGAGAGGCAGGTCCTTCGCTGACTCCATCCCGATTTCTCCAGCCAAGCCAAAGATGGCAAGAGCACACGCTGTTGCGACGAGAGCATCTGAAGGATCCACGGCGACAAAGGCTGCGATAAGGGCGGTCACAGCACACCCCGTCGCTGTGATCTTCTGCATCATGGCCACACCGTTGCTTGCGCCGACAACCTGCTCCCCATCCGTGATTTAAATCAACAGCTCCAGATACTGCAACAACAGCCCCACTGGATTGTGCCAACGCTTTTGAAGCTTGCATGGCATCCCCTGATTCGTGTGAACTGTCCACACCCTGCAATTCGATCAGAATTAGTGCCATTGGCAACAAGATGGGATACTATCGGCGGTGCATGTATGATATGTGTTTTGCTAATCTTGAAAAAACTGAGATAAGGGATCTAATCATCCTGGAACTTGACCAGAGAGAGCACAAGTACCTAATCATTCTGAGATTTCTTAGCGACTGGATGAGATTGGAGCGTTTAGGCAACAACTATTTGGTGATTTATACCTTTGCAGCCTTGACTTGGTCAATTTGGCAAACACTGAATAAAATGGTGACTGAAAAGAAATCTCCCCAGCGTCCTATTGACGTTCCGTGCAAAACTTTGTCCTATATGCAGCAATGGAGGCAATTGTGGCTGAAATGAAGGAATGGGCACACACCTTCAAAAACCAACAAATCCTAGTCAGCGGCTTCAACATCTGTTGCTCAAGACTAAGTGTTACCATTGTTAGTTTCTTTATTGTAGTCTGGCAGTTTAATTTTGTTCTCTGTGTTCCTTCTATAGTTAGGCAGGTTTGTTGTTCTGCCATTCTCTTGTTCTGTACTTATGGTCGCTGGTAGCCCATTGGACCGTTTGGGTTGTATCAGACTGCTTATTTAGCTAATTCTGCAATTAGCCACAAGATTCGGCGGGCAGCATTTGTTTCCGATAGGTCACTTGGGATAACAATGGCATACGAAAAAGTCTGAACTCTGAAGAGTGAAGAGCCAAGACCAGAAAAATGGTGTCAGACTGTCAGGAGTAGGTGGATCAAATCAGTCCATACAAAAGGATGGTGATAGCAAATGTTTATTCAGGGTTTTAAGATTGTGAGGAGAATGCAGATTTCCTTTTTTTCATTTCATTTTATTCAGTCAACTGTTTTTTTTACAAGAAGTTCAGTTAACTGTTGGCAGCGCGTTGCAATTCACAATCAATCAATCGATCGATCGATCCATCTGATCTAGTTAAGATTTTGTGAGTCCTAGCTTGGATTGGACATTAAAGAAAGAACAAGGTACCGTACTTTGAAGGAGGAGGAGGCGGTGGCTGAGCGGGAGGCGAGGGCGAGGATCTCGGACGCGTTCCCCCTGACGACGGCTGGGCGGAGTGCGAGGAGGGAGAGGCAGGCCTCCATCCGGAAGTCTGAGGCCGCGGCGGCGACGGGGTCGAGCACCCATGGCCGGCCGGCGGAGGCGGCGGCGCGCATGGAGGGGAGCCAGTCTTCGGAGAGCGTGCCGACGTTGATGCAGACGGCGTCGCAGCGCGGGGTGAAGTCGGGAACCTCGCGGAGGCAGTGGAGCATGGCGGGGGAGGCGCCGGCGGCGAGGAGCGCGTTGGCGGAGATGTCCATGGAGACCAGGTTGGTGATGCACTGCACCAGAGGCGCCCGCGCGCGGACGGCCGAGAGGAGCGCCCACGCGCGCCGGCGCCACCACGCCTCCGTCCTCTCCTCTTCCATGCCTACGGGCTACGGCTACGACCCGCCAGGCGTATCGATAAATTTCACTTTCTGGAAGGAGCCAGGAATGGAAACGGATCATAGGATCTACAATTCTACAGTAACATATAGCATCAAAGTATACAGTAATATCGGCGTAATATTTTTGATACAGTAAATGTGCATCATTTCTACAATATTTTACTATAGTGCTACCGTTGGATGCTGTTTGCATTGGCTCAAAAATAAAAATGTTATTTACATATTCTCTACCGTAACAGCATAGAATATAAATCCGAATGGATACGCACAAGACACGTGTCCAGATCTGAACACGGAGAAGCCGATCCGGCTAGGAACGGAGGTCATGCAAGCACACCAGCAATGACTTTTGCATAAAATTATACAGGTCCAATCCAATTTATTTATGCATCCTAAACATGGGTGGCTAATGTACATACAATCTTTACAAGTTTTTATTTATTTATTTATTTTTAAACCTCTTACAAATTTCTACATATCACCACTCTGTATGATGATTAATGGATGTCACATAAAATATGTGTAAAGCACATAAATTGCATATACATATAGGGCGGTCACTCTCTTTCATAATTATAGAAAATTGGTATTATTTTATTTGAGTTTCCGATAATCACAAAAATGAAGCTAGGTCAAAATTCTCACATGAGGTCTTAAACAAACATATATAGCTCCCAGGACAGGTGGTGAAGGTTTTTAAATCAAACTGGCTTGTAACCATTCCTTTCCATGCACAATTCAATATACACTTCTAAACCACAAACTGGCTTGTAACCATTCCTTTCCATGCACAATTCAATATACACTTCTAAACACACTTGTGGTTTAGCCTATTACAATCTAAAGCATTGGCCTCCTCCCAAAGCTTTGGCCTGTGACATGTGCCCTTGTTTCTACCCAAATGCTTAAACCCCTAACTTACAACAATTTAGATCAAAGAAGCTCAACAGATTGGAGCTGCTTCTCCCCTTTGTAGCCTACCACACCACAAAAATCTTATCACCTTCTATTTTTCCTTCCTTTCTTCCTCTGATCAACGACCAACGGAATGAGGTTACCAATTTGTCGTATGGTAGCTTGTCTTGGTAGCTCGAAGTTCCCCAGCTCGAACAAGACGCACTAAGTTGCCATGTAAAGCAGCGGCGCCGGGAATAAAAGAAGCATTTTCGGTTATTTCTTCAGATTTTGGTTCCTTATTAGGCAGCTAGCTAAATTCATTATCTTGCAATTGAAGATGATGTTTATGTTGTATGTCTTGAGGGCTTTTTGGGAATTTCTCAATTAGATAAAAGAAAATGGAAAAGAAAAAGAGGAGCCCACTGGTCATTGGCATAGGGAAGGGGTAAGGTCTTGGACCTTATCTCCCTTTGAAAGGGAGAGGAGCGCACGGGCTTCGCTCGGCTCTGGCGGCGCCGAGCGTGGTCAACACGCGAGGTTCGGCGGCTTGTGCGCGATGAGCCCAGGCCGTTGGCGGCAGCAGCTAGAGGTCCTCCTCCTCCTTTTTATGTGCGGGTGCTTTCCTCTATTTTTGGATCTTGAAAAAACAGTGGAAAATTCTCCTTTTTGTTGTTGTTCTTCTTTGGCTTGGGGTCTTGATTTGATCCGAGAGCCTGCACTCTCTGTGCTTGTCCAGGGGATATTGTTGGTGAGACTTGAATCCTACTCCGTGTGATTTTCCGGTGGCTTCCTCTTGCGCCCTCTCTGTTCGGCGCTGTGAGGTTTCCTGTTGGTGAGCCGGTTGGAGGTGATTCCGGTGTGATCCTTGTTGATCATGTTGAGGAAGAAGGAGTTCAGTTTCGTTTGGTAATCTGTGCTACTTGTAGGCAAGTGAGGAGATCCCAATGCACTTGGTCTCATGATTTTTGGAGTCTCCAGTAAAAAGTTCTATTGGTTTAAAGTTTCGTAAGGTTTGATTTTCGGGGTTGAAATTGGCTAAGTCCCAAGCGGTCCGACCGCTCATTGTGGAGCGGTCCGACCGCCAAGGCGGTCCGACCGGCCACCCGAGCGGCCGACCGGTAATGACTTGAACGTCGGCCAACTTCGTGGCGATGTTGATTTGTTAGGTCAAAGTCATTGGTATCGTGGCATATGATTTGCATGATGCATGTTTTGACTAACATGGGTCAAGTTGTGAAGAACTTGTTCCCGAATTCGTGTTTGCTTGTCTATGGTTGTGCAGGTTGCTTGGTGCTCAACGACGGTCAACGGCGAGGAAGATCGGGACTAGACTTGGAGAGTTGAGGTCCAGAACGATTGACGATGCCGGGTGAGGTCAACGACTCAAGCGTGACACAAGATGGACAAGGGTGACCTATTGGCAAATCCATGATGCATGGTGAAGCGGTTTAGGTCAAAAGGCTAAAGATGGCGCTTTGCGAAGCGTGCGTGTGTGACCCGTTTGTTAGTGGGCCTTAACGGGAGCCCAATTAAGTCAAACCCTAGGAGTTCAAGGCCTCCACTATAAATAGGAGGAGGTGGTGGCTGCACCCCTTCCTCTCGCTGTTTTTCACCTCTTTTGTTGCTTGCAAAACCCTAATTGGCTTAGGGGGAGTTGAGGTGGAGGCTAGGGCTTTTCATGGTTTGAGGAGAATTTCGTGATCTTGGATTGACCACTGATCCTTGATGGCGTGGGTGTAATCCAGCGACGATCACGTTTTTAATCTATGCAAGGTTTGCTTGAGATAAGTCTCTTTTCGTTCGTGCTTTCGATTTCGTGATTTTAGGGCTTTCTTTGATCCGCGAGTTTGTGATTGATTCTTTCACGTGAATTAGCTTGCTGTGATATGTGTGAATCTATCTAGCATCATCTTGATCATCAATCTCTCACGAACAAGCATTAGGATCAAGTTTTCGTTCTGCCCTGCTTTAGACCTTCGTTAATCAATTGGCAATTGCTCAAGATCTTTCCAAGAATTATCATAATATTCGATTGGAATAGGTCCTCAATAGCATAGAGAAGGTGTATGCAAAGTTTCATAAAGATTGGAGTTGAGAATCAAAAGTTTCACCTAATTGCAACTTCGTCATCGGCCGATTTTATATTGCAGATCGGTTGAGAGTCGGCCGGTCGATCTTTGTCATCACCGGCCGATCGATTTTGAGCGTCCGACCGCCAAAGACAACAATGTCCGACCGCCTGCAATCGGTCCGACTGGTTGGGTCCAGCTACGGTCGACCGCCTGCGGCCGTGAGTTTGCAATCTTAGTTGATTTTGTTATTTTGCTTAGGGGATTTAATTGGATTCAATACTAGTCTTCCGCTGTACTGGTATATTGATCTTCATAGCTTCATCATAGCTATTGGAGTAAAATTGTGTTGAATTCATTATTTGGGAAAAAGTGAGCGTGCTCCTATTCACCCCCCCTCTAGTCGCCTTTTCGGTCCAACAGTGTTAAGCATATTATTCTCTTTAGATGACTTAGAAGAATTACATGAGTTCATGTTATATTGGTCATTTAAATTCTGGTTGAATTATACTGAAATATCTTTTAATTATGATGTAATTAATGTTGATTGTTTGCTAAACCTGCACTGTTTACAACAGTTCATTGACAATGCTTTATGGCTTTCGATTATTTTAGGTCACACTCTGCCGCTGTTTGGGACTCGAATGGTTTATTTCATCTCAGTAAAGCTAATTTGAAATATATAAATACATTATTTTAAAACAAGAAACTACTCTTCTAACAATGAATACAAACAAACAAAAGAGAGGATATGTAATGAATACAAACAAACAAAAGAGAGGATATGTGTGGTGCGCTCAATCCGACATGCAACTCCACACCTGGCAACTCCAGCCACCGATGGACCATTACCAAAGAAAGAGGAACTGAAAGGCTCTCCATTAGGGAGCCAACGAAAAGGCTACCAATCAAGATTTTAGCATTTGGGATACTCCTCGAACATCCTTTCTATCATCTTAAGAAAAATCTTCCTCTCCCGCATCAATGTACCTGGGCTTCATGGAGGGGATAGAAGAGGAACTGAAGTTAATTTCTTCATGTAATGCCATGATCAATGGGTGGAAACATTTTGAGAAAATTGCATCGTAGACCCATAAACTTACGAGGTTATGCCACTTAGTTCTATGAACTTGTATTTTACTTTCTTAGCCCCCTGAACTTGCGAGCTTGTACCACTTAGATCCTTGAACTTGCGTGAGAAGCGGCGCGGTCGGCAACTCATCCCGCCCGCTCTCGGCCGTGTTCATCGTTCCCGCCACCTCACGCCGACAAAAGCAGATTCTTTGGGCTTGCAAACGCACTGCACGCTGTTTTTGCGGAGCTCCACCGTCGCAGTTTGCCACTACCCTTGCCCTTGCCTCCTCTAAGTTGGCCGTGAAAAAGAGAAATACATTCCCAGTGCCATGGCATAAGCTACTCACACTGCACGAAGTCCATTTGGTCGTTTGCTAACAAAAAAGGTTGAGCTGGTGAATCACTGCGTGAGAGAGAAGTATTGTGTCCTTACTCTAGCACTGGGAATGTACTTCTCTCTCTCACATGCGACTCAGAGGAGGCAAGGGCAGGGTGGCAAGAAGTCATGACGGTGGAGCTCCGGCCAAGACACGAGTACGGTGCGTTCTCTCGCCCAGAGAATCCCTTTTTGGCGTGAGGTGACAATGACGATAAACACGGCGAACGAGGTGGCGATGAGTCCACTAGACTCAGAGGGGCGAAATCACCGACATTACGTCCGACGAATTTCGCTTCAACACTGCAAGTTTAGTGAACTAAGTGGCACAACCTCGCAAGATCAGAGGGCTGAGAAAATAAAATATAAATTCAAATAATTAAGTGGCACAACCTCACAAGTTTAGAGACTTACAATATAATTTTCTCTTTAAGTGCATAAAACATCTGACTTCTCTTTCACGAGTCCTATCTATTCATGATCCTTGTATGCATTTCGTTTTCACACCTTGAAACTTAGTGCCCCAAACTTTCGCTAGCTGCTTCTCTCCAAACAAATTTATAAAACAACAAAAAAATGGCTTATTATCATGGCAAATGGTTTGTCGAAGCTACACTAAGCCTCTAAAGATAGTGTCGTAGCAAACGGGCTATAAAGTAGAAAAGGGGGGACCCCGGGTAAACTCACGAGGAGTCGCGGGGGTCCTCAGGAGAAGGGCCAGCTAATGGTGAGATGCATTTTTTGTATTGCTCTGGAAAATTCTCCCCCTTTACATGAGGGGGATGGCCTCCTATTTATAGCCCTTCATGAGGGTTTTTTTTATATTACCATTCTAACTCTATGGTGGCATTGCGCACGTAGGGGCTGCAGGGACATTCCTCCCCCCTACGCTTAGGCTTGGGTCTATGGTGGGCACCTCTGGGCCTGGTCCATCCACCTAGTGCACCCGGTCCACCCGCGCCCGGAGCGCTCTGCCTTTGGGTTTTCTCCAGCCTGCCTGGAGGGTCTGCTGCTTCAGGGACCCTCCGGGGGGACTTCGGGTCCACCTCGGGGGTGACCCGGAGGGCCTGCTGCTCTGGGCCCCGCAGGGACTCCGAGGGTCCTCCAAGGGGCTTCGGGTCCGCCCCGGAGGTGGCCCGAGGGCTCTTTGCCCAGCCTCGCGAGGCCCTCGGGACCTTCCCGGGGGGCTACGGGTCCGCCCTGGAGGGGATTGATGGTGGCTTCTCTTGTCCGTTGGGGCCGGTGTGGCCGCCCCTACAATAGGCCCCTCGCGGTCGAGGTCCTATTTCGCCGTGGCTGAAATCACATCATTCTTCCCTAAGGGTACAGGCACACCGTCCCCTTCGGCCAGACGAAGCGTATTTGTGCTGTTAGCTTGCTCAGCTGTCTTTATGGCATCGTATGGTGTTCCGCGTCTTGAACGGCGTCGGTTGGGCGTCGCGCCATTTAATGGGGCAATGTCATCGTTATCCTAGGGCACATGTCGCCATTGGGTGCAGCGTCTCTTTGGCTTTTGTTCCGCATCGTTTTGCGCGCCCAGGCCGGCTATAAATATGATGGGGTGCACCCCCCAGTCATATACCATATTTGGTCACCCTTAGCTGTTGTGTTGTTCCCCTTCCACTACGCCCCGCTCGGCTAGATGACGAAGCGTTCGCGAGACGGCGGAGTCCATGCGGCCCACACGGACGAACTGGGCCGCTCGTTGGTGACACCACAGGTCTTGCGGTCCCTCCATGACGAGGGGAAGATTGCTGATCTGTCCCTTCCATGAGCCCTGGGCAGAAGACGGTCCCGACACCTCGGGAGGACGAAGCCGTCGTCTTCATTGCCTTTCTTGACGCCGGCCTCCGGTTTCCCTGCGTGGAGTTGGTCAGCTACGTCCTACAACTTTATCGGGTGACACTAGCCCAGCTGACGCCGAACTCCCTTTTGAAGCATGGGGTGTTTGAGTGGGTGCTGCGGTTCGCCGGGGTCGGCGGCGAGGGTCGGCTTTTCACCTATCTTCACGACAGTCGCTACCAGCCAAAGAAGAAGAAGGACACCGGGGAAACACTCAACTTTGGAAGCGTGAATTTCCAACCGAAGGAGCGCTGCCTTCGGTACCTGCCAGCTCCCGCCCCCCGCAACCTCTGGGAGACGGACTGGACCCGACGGTGGTTTTACCACTCGTCCCCCTCGAGCGATGGCTTGCGGTCGACCGGGGGGCCATTAAACTCATCCCCTCTCCGGAGATCGAGCTGACCTTGAGGGAGGAGTCGCTTCTGCAGCTCCTCCTGACGGCTATGCATAGGCTCTCCACCCAGGATCTCGTAGAGGAGTTCTCGCAAGGCCTGACTGTGAGATACCGGGCGCTGGGTGGGACATCCATCTTGGCGCCGCGAAGGGTGGTGTTTGTTTGCTTGTTCTGCCTGGCGGCGGGGACGGTAAATGGTTTTGTTGTAGTGACGGTAGGCTGCTTGGCTTGCGGATTATGCATGTGATCCTCTTGTTCGGGGTGCCGTGCAGTGCTACCAGTCGACGAGGCCACTCGCGTGGCGGAGCAGTTGCTGGGTCCTTACACCAGCGAGGAGCATGCGAAGCGGGGGCTTGTGGTGCGCAAGCCGCGGCTGAACTGCACGTACTCGGACCCAGCCGTCCGACTGATGGGAAGACCAGACCCTGACGACGGGAGGCGGCGGAAAGGCTTGGTGCCCGAGGAACTAAATGTTCTGGGGCCCATTGACGCCGTGCCTCTGCAGTGCGGCAGAGCGACCGATCCCAGCGGGTCGCTCTTGGTGGAGGATACTTCACCAACCCACCCTGTGAAGGCCACCCGCGTCCCCTCGGGGCGCACCGAGCGGGTGGCCTCGACAAGCTCTTCGTTGGGCGCACACGTAGTTGCCCGGGTTTCCACCACCGGGGGTCTCCGGGCCCGCGGACAGGGAGACGGGCTCGTTCTTCGTGGCGAGCCTGTCTCTCGAGGAGTCCTCCGGCGGGACTCCTTCGGAAGTATATGGCCGAGGGACCGAGGACACCTTGGTGGGAGATGTCCTTGGCGACGCTTCGGCTACACTTGGTGAGTTCTTGTTGTTGCTCTTTGGTTTGTGGCCGTTGTACTTGCATTTGCCTTGTAGGCGGGGGCTGCGAGGTAGGTGTCGATCGCCGCCTTAGGGCCGGGATTCGGGCGACCCGAGTGCGTGGAGGGCGGCAGCGCCCGTGCCGTGGGGATGGGGAGGGGGATGTTGCCAGCGCCTCCGGGGCCGCTCCTTCGGCGGATCTTGGCCCGTTGTGCACCAATGACTTCAAGGTCAGCCCTGGTACGGCCGTGGTGTGCGAGGAGGTGGCCCCACTTGCCTGTGCCGCTAGTGTCTCATCTTTTCCAGAAGATGCCGCTGAGCCAGATGCTCCGGTTGGTCGAGGCGAACGCTGCTAAGGTGAGTTGGTCGTGCTTTGCTTGGTATACGGTTGTGTTCCTCTCTGATGAGGGTCTCTTCCAGACCCTGATGCTGTCGCGTGCCCTTGACGAGGACATTAAGCTGAGCTATGCGGAGATCCAAGGGGAGGCCGACAAGCATTATGCGCGGAGCCAGTTGCTCTGCTCCGAGCGCCAGGATCTCGTCGAGAAGAAGAAGAGTCTAGAAGCGCGGGTGGCCGAGCTTGAGGCTGAGAGGCGACGTCTCTGTGACGAAGTGCAGGTGCTTCGTCGCACTCGGCAGGAAGTGTACGCGGAGCTATCTACGGAGCGTGAGCTGTCCGAGTCGTTGTCGTGTGTCGCCTGAGAGTAGGGGTGGAAAAAAGTTCGAAACTCGCGAGCCTCGGCTCGCAAAGGCTCACCGACTCGCTCAAACTCGTCCCTTAACGAGCCGAGCGGCAATTTAGCTCGTTTTCTTAACTAGCCGAGCCGAGCTGGCTCGCAAGTTGCCCGTTAACTCGTTTAGCTCGTTCACTCACTAGACGCCCCAGTTCTAGGCCATCTCGGTTGACCACTGTGCAGCCCACTAGCGCCTTAGCCCACCATCGCCACTGGGCCGGCAACCCTAACTCCCTAAGTCCTCATCCCTAATGCTCAGAGCTCGGGGCTCGGCGCTTGGCCTTCAAGTTCCTTCCTGTTTCACCCGCCCTACTGCACTACCGCCGCCTGGCCCCGTTAGTGGCTTCATAATGAATGGTAGCTTTGCTCAGATCTGAGTGACATATGTTTAATGGCTTTAGAATGAATCAAGCATTCGTTAGAGGCTTGGTAATGAATCAAGCATTTTCACATATTATAAGTGGGTTAATTGCATAATGTAGATGATGCATGGTGATGGTAGCATGATCGCTGATTAATAGAGATGGACTGCATGGATTTTTATTGATAACGAGCCTAACGAGTCGAGTTCTAGTTTTTAACGAGCCAAGCCGAGCCTCGTATTTTGCTTGTTAGCTTAACGAGCCGAAGTCGAGCCGAGCTCGTTTTCTTAACGAGCCGAAATGAGCCGAAGTCAACTCATTATTCACCCCTACCCGAGAGGCCATGGAGGTGATGGAGACCACCATGACCGAGCCGGGGCCGTGTCGCCACCTCTGACGATACCGCTGCGTAGGGTTGACCAACGCTAGACCGCCCCGGTGTGCAGCCTAGATTCGCCGCTCGCTGCAGGTGTGCTTACGACAACCATTGCGCGGCCTTCCTATCTCTCAGAAGGGCGGTTGTGGGCATGTCGACGCCTCGGTGCGGTCCTCGCCGAAGCCCGGCGCTTGACGCCGCCACGACGAATGGATGGTGCAGAGGGCAACGAATGCCTTCGCTCAGGGCTTCTAGGCGCCGCAAGGACGAGGGGCAAGGCGGTGATGCGCTCGAGGATGGCGGCGGGGGCACCACCGCCGACAAGGTTTGACCCTCCGCCTTACTCCTACAACTCCACCGTAGTTTTTGTATGTTCCTTTTGTTTTAGGCCCCGCCTGCTTTCTTGCGCCTGAAAGGGCTCGCTCGGGTTTAATGCTATGATGTACCCCAATTTTGTAATGCCCTCGACTTTTGAATGGAAAGACGATTTTGAACTCGCGATCCCGCGATTATTTTATGGTGTTACCGATTTTCTTAGGACCGGCCGACGATAAGCCTCGGGCCGCCCGTCGGGGACCCCGGCCCTCCGAAGGGTGGAACACAAAAGTGGACGCGCCGCCGCGCGGCGTGAAGTCCGAGCGCAACGTTCTCTCCATCTGGCCCCTGCAAATTGGCTACCGCGGTGGTGTGTACCGTGGGGCTTGGTGGTAGCGGTGGAAATGGTCTAATCCGGAGGATCGATGGAGCGCTTTTATGCTTCGAAGCGCAAGGTCGAGAGGACGCTACCGAGATTTGCGCCTTCCGGGAGGGGCGAGGTGTCGCTACTCGGAAGGCCCGGTGCGCGCATGGTACGGGGGAGTCTTCGCGATCCCAGCCTAAGGCCGAGAAAGAGTGTAGGACCGGAAAGGCGACTAGGGGGGGTGAATAGGCGCTTTCAAAACTTTCTCGCCTAACTCAAAACCAACACGAACTTTACTCCTTTAGCTATGAAAGCTAAGAAGTTCAGTGAGCACACAACGGAAGCCTTGTGTTGAATTTGATAAACCCTCACACGACATACAAAAGGAGAAAAGAACTCGGTGTTCTTCATCGGCACGGCGGTCCGACCGGCTACCACGGGCGGTCGGACCGACGGTCAAGCAAGCGGTCCGACCGGCAACTAACCGGTCGGACCGGTGGGCGGTTCGACCCGAAACCACTTGGTCGAATACACTCAAGGCGGTCGAACCGCCGCTGAAAGGTTTGATCGGACCGGTGAGAGTCCAAAGATCTTGAAAAACTCCACCCAAATCCAAAACGAAATTTGATCCAACTTTTGATTCAACCAATAAAACTTGACCAAATTTCTAGCACACCTTCCTAATGATATTAGAGACCTATTTCTAGCGACGATTCGTTAGATCCACTTCGCAGAATCGATCTCTTGAGATTTTACCAAAGAGGTGCACAAACCCTAGAAGTGAGAAAATCTTGATTCAAGACTTGCTTGTGGGGGTTTGATGATCTAGATGACTCTAGGAGTAATCCCACACATCTAAGCAAGATAGAGTAGGCCAAGAGACCAAGTATGAACTTTTGAATCAAGGAAGCACCAAAAACATCCAAAAGAGAGAAGAACACAAGGGGAGCAAATGATCTTTCAATTAAGCATCACAAGATTGTTCATTCACAATAGATGCTTACAAAGCCTCTCCACCAAGGAGGGCAAGAGCTCAACAAAGAGCACACTCCAAACCCTAGTTCTCCTCTCCTCTCCTCCAAACCCTAGAAAAAGGAAGAAGGGGGCTAAATGAATGCTTGCTTTTTATTTTCCATCTCCCCCTTCCTATTTATACTAGAGAGCTAGGGTTTCCTTTTTGGGGTCACTTACACATGTGACCCACACACAAATAACTCTTGAAGCAATCGCCGCTTCACCACGTGTAGGTTGATCACGGTTCTCATCGCGCCGCTAAGCCTCTCTTGTCCGAATCCCATCGGAACCTCCCCAGACTCGCACCGATATCCGCACCACCGAACCAACCAAATTGCATCTTAGAACCACCTGCTCGATCCATCTTGTCCATCTCGCACCATGCTTGTGTCACACGACTCACCGCAGATCCCCGATCGCTCGACCTCACCTCCAAGCGTAGTCCCGATCCACTCACCGCTGACGCCGTTGACTCGCAAGCCACACCGCATGCAATAGACAAATAAACCATTTCCGGAACAAGTTCTTCACAACTTGACCCACGCCTGGCCGAATGCGATATACAACAATAAAGCATTGAAGTTCATATAATAACACACTCAAAATCAACTCAATGCAACACTTGGCTCATCTCCAGTGATCGCGGCCCACAGCCCCCATAGGCCGGGCCCGACCGATTATGTCGGCCTGATCGCTTCCTACAACGGGCGGTCGGACCGGTCCAAAGGACTTAGCCAAAATTCAAGCGAGAAATTCAAACCTTCGGAAATTTCAAACGAATAGAACTTTTGACTGGGAGCTCCAAAAATGATGGGACCACATCCAGGAGACTCCCCTCACTTGCCTACACAACCTATTTTTGGCCCAGCTCCAAAAACCCAACTTTCAATGCGGCGGTCGGACCGGCCACCATGGCCGGTCGGACTGCTCCACGGGCGGTTCGACCGCCCGACAACCGGTCGACCATTGCTCGTGGCCTGACAGCCTTGGAGCAAACCCGAAAACGCGAGATTTTGCAAACCAACAACGCCATTGCCAATTGACTCATCATCCTGAGATCATCCACATATCCTCACGATATCCACAAAGAGTACGAGCACCTTGTGTTCTCCGGGGCTTCCGAAGGGGAGTTGTTCGCGTGGGCAATCCAGGAGTACGGTCGCTTGTTGCTGCTGGGGCCTCCGAAGAGGAACTATTGGCCTAGGCGGCTAGGGTGGGGGAGTAGGACTTGGCGACGTAGCGTCCCCCATATTTTTTAGATTGGGCTCCGGAGGACCTCATTTGTTGATTATGCGAGGGGGAGGCGGAGCCTACGCCGTCCTCTATATTTTTTAGATTGGGCTCCGGGGGAGTCCATTTGTTACTTATGCGGGTGAAGCCTGCGTTGTCCCCCATATTTTTTAGATTGGGCTCCCGGGAGCCCATTTATTGATTATGCGAGGGGGAGGCGAAGCCTGTGCTATTCCTCATATTTTTTAGATTGGGCCTGGGAGCCCATTTGTTACTTATTGAGGGGGCAAGCCCACATTGCCCCCCATATTTTTAGTTTGGGCCCGGGAGCCATTTGTTGATTATGCGAGGGGGAGGCGAAGCCTGCGCCGTCCCACCATATTTTTCGTATTGGGACCCGGGGGAGCCCATTTGTAGGTCACACGAGGGGGAGGCAGAGCCCGCGCCGTCCCCCAAATTTTTTACATTGGGCTCCGGGGGAGCCCATTTGTTACTTATGCGAGGGGGAGGCGAAGCCTGCGCCGTCCTCCATATTTTTTAGATTGGGCTCCGGGGGCTCGGAGCTCATTTTTAAATTTTGCGAGGGGGAGGCGAAGCCTGCGCCGTCCCCCATATTTTTTTAGATTGGGCTCTAGGGGAGCCCATTTGTTGATTATGAGAGGGGAGGCGAGCTCGCGCTGGCCCCATATTTTTAGATTGGTCTTGGGAGCCATTTGTAGATTATGTAGGAGGCGAAGCTTCTACTGCGCCCCCTATATTTTTAGATTAGGCTCCGGGGGAGCCCATTTGTTACTTATGCGAGGGGAGGCGGCTCGCGCTGCCTCCTCAGATATTTAAATTGGCCCAGGAGCCATTTTTTACTTATGCGAGGAGAGGCGGCTCGCACCGCCCCTATATTTTATTAGAATGGGCCTCGGGAGCCCATTTGTAGATTATGCGACGGGAGGCGGGCCTCGCTGCTCCCCATATTTTAGATTGGCCCGGGAGCCCATTTGTAGATTATGCGAGGGCAATGGCTGCAGACCGGGCCGTGGGCCATGTGCGGTGTTGGTTTATACACTTCACAGCCTGGGTGAGTTCGTGCGCGTGGCTCGGGGCCCGTTAGGCGCTTTCACTGTGACTGCGGGCGTGGGCACCGGGCCGTGGCCACGCTACGATGTTGATTTATACACTTCACACCTCGGGTGAGTTAGTGCACTAGGGCTCGGGCCCCGTTAGCGCCTTCACTGCGTGCTGCAGAGGGGCAGCTGTGGGCACCGGGCCGTGGGCCATGCGGTGTTGATTTATACACTTCACACCCTAAGGTGAGTTAGAGCGCGCCAGGCTCGGCCCCTGTTAGGCGCCTTCATTTTTTTATACACGGCTATCGCAATCTCGTTGGACTTGTGCCAAAACGTGCTTACATGAGTACAAAGCTTCCTCTGCGCGAGGCCCGGGAGCCGCAATCCAGCGCAATGGCGGTGTTATCTAGGGTAGTACTTTCTGAGACTCTTGGCGCTCCACGTGTGGTCTAGCTGCTGTCCTTGTGGTGTTGCTACGTGATAGGACCCCGCCCTTGTGCTCCGGTGATGATGTAGGGCCCTTACCACTTTGATTCTAGCTTCCAAAGGCCATGGTGTTTGTCGCTTCTTGAGTACCATGTCGCTCGGGGCGAGTGGTGCGGATCCTAACCTTCTGTTGTACGCCTGGCGACTCTCTGCTGCATTTCGCCATTGTTGAAATGGCTTCGATCCTGCTCCTCTAGGAGGTCCAATGACACCGCACGATCTTTCGTGCTCAAATTTCTGTTGCCCGGAGGGACTTTGCCGTGATCTCCCCGGTCATTGGTTCGCCACCGAATAGGAGCTTGAATGGGGAGAAACATGTGGCCCTCATTGGGGATGTGGATTGCCCATTGCTTTTTGGAGCTCGTCCGACCATAGCCCCTTTGGGAGGCCGACGAGGCGCTTGGTTAATCTCGCCAGAGGTTGCCGCTTGAGCGCCGACCACCCGTCGACTCTAGGTGGCCAATCGATGTGAAGCATATCGTGGTGCCGGCGTTCCGCGTAAGCCTCGGAAGGCGGCGGAGTCAAATTGCGTGCCGTTGTCGGTAACGATGTTGTAGGGTAGACCATACCGACACACGATGTTCCTCCAGATGAAGCATTGCCCCGCCGTGATAGTGATTTTGGCGACTGGGTCGCCTCCACCCATCCGGAGAAGTACTCGATGGGAACCAAGGCGAACCGAGGCTACCCTTGGTCACCGGAAGGGGCCGATGATGTTGAGCCCCATCTCGCGAAGGGCCATATCTGGGCAAGCGGGTGCAATGGTATCTTGGCGGGCTTTGGAATGATGGCTCGCCCATTGGCAACCCCGCACCGCCGCACTCACCCCTCTTATCTAGTTTTCTCTCCTCTCGTCCCTATTATCTTTTGAACTCGATAGCACCTCTTCCATTTTTAGACCCATCGCTTTTCTAGTGAACTTCTCACTTTAGATCATACTCTAATATTAGCGACGACTCCCAAAAAAATATTCCAAAAAAAGAACAATTGTTTTTCAGGTTAAAAAAGGAGAAGAAAGAGTGAAAGACATATGCCCGGTTAAAGGGGTGGCTTTTCTACCGGGCCTTTGGAAAAGCCTAAGCCCTCGTATAACTATAAGACAAGCCAGCTGAGGGGAGCTTTTTTGGCTTTTGCAGCATGAATAGCCCTTTGCCAGAAAGACCCCAAAATCACATGCCAAATGCCATCCTATATAAACTCTAGAATCCCTCCCCCTCTCTCTCTTTCTCTCACGGTAGTGCATGACATGTGCCTGTCGTCGCTGGCCTTCTTCCTCCGCCATCGCTGGCTTCCTCCGACTTTGCTCCCACCCACCTCATCCATCTCTCCCTCCCGCCGCCCCTAACCTTGTCCGCTGCGGGCGGATCTACTCCCTCCGCCGCCGCTAGCCTCCTCCGACCCTCTCAACCACCACCCTTGTCTACCCCTCCCTTCGCCGGCCTCCTCCGCAACCCCTGACGGATGTGCTCCCATCTGTTCAGATATGGAAGAAGAGAGGCTAGGGGGGACGTCGGATCATCTCTAGATCTCGACAAATGCGGGTGACGAATTGTTTGGCAAAGAGTGGCGTGCCGCGATGACAAATGAGGGCGGCCCAAGATCGCTGGCAACACCATGACGATGACAAGTGTGAATACGGGGATTTTATTTTTTGTTTTCTTTCTTTTTATGAATTGAACTGTGATTATCGCTAATTGTTGTGTTTACAGAAATGATCACAAATTGTTGCCTTGATAGAAATGGTCACGGATTCAAGTTCAAATTAGTACTCAAAATTCTGTAAATTATTGTTGATTGTTGTGTGTTCATGGAAATTGTGTATATTCTTATAAAAGAAAAAAAAAATCAAAACTAATGATATAAAAATTCTTCTTAGCCCATTTGTAAAAGAGTATTTTAAACATTCATAGTTGAAACCAATAAGTCAACCCAACCCAAGAATGGATGCACTCTAGGTTTCCCTCTCACGGTCCATATTATCTTTTGAGCTCGATGGTAACTCTTTCATTTTGAATTTTTTTAATAATATTATTTTAAAAGAAAAATACAAAAATAAATAGCCGACTAAAAAATAACAAAAATAGGTTCTTGTCACCATTTGAATGGCGATAGGCTCTGCTGTTAGTTTAACTAGCTACTGTAAACCCTATTGCCTCCTGTCACGGTCCAACTCCTTGTACTCTTTCCCGATAAGATGTCCATGAAACCCTAAAATTCGGCACAATACTCATTTTTATTCAGAAAAATAGAAGTAGGGAAGGGAGAGGAGTAGAAGGGAGGAGAGAAGCTAGCGGCGCGTCCGTCCTGCTGCCCACCGTGAGGTAATTTTTTGAACCGAATAGATTACATAGTTTTGGATGTACAGGCCATGTATGGCAAAGATGTTGTACATAATTCTTTTCAGTGGGTAGTCTTGTTTTAGATGTGTGGCTAATCGTGGAAATGCTCTTTATAGTGCAGTGCGTCAATTATGTCGGGCGTTACCAACTTCAAAATTTACTACGGCCCGAGGACTATTCTGGACGGTCCTGAGGGGATTGATTTGCATTATTTCCAATCGGCGACCGTGTCCCTGCCAAGAGCAGAGGGGCATACATGGGGCACTGTGATGCAATGGTTGTTGCACACATTCCGAGTGGACTGTGATGTGTATGATCCGAGATTGAATTGCCATGCCCCCCGAGCAACATAGCCCACATATTGGGAGTTAGTGCAGCAGAAGGGAATAAGATCATGGTAGTCATATCTACCCATGGCGAGGGAGGGAGGGTGGGATTTGATCTTTATGGCCTAGGCATATGCCAAGTCCACTCCTACATCTGCGGCTAAACAAGGAGGGGTGACGGTCAAGAAGAAGTCGGTGACTTAGCCACGCAACAAGGGCGCACACCGTGCCCAAGCTCCCGGTTGCTGGCGCCGTCGATTTAATCACCGTAGAGAAGTAGGTCCTTCAGTCAGGTAGGCCAGTAAGCTTGCTGACGAGGGTGGAGAGCGGAAAGCCATAGTGCAAAGGATGGATCAGGAATCCCGGGACTACAATGCATTGTCAGAAGATGAAGGATTCGATGACGAGGATAATGTGGACCAGCAGACAGTTCCATCCGAGTGAAACACATACTAATTCGACAACCTCATCACAACGAAGGCTCCCTGTGCCGTGGGAGTACGACTGTGACGAGGTTAGGCAAGGAGCTATGTACAAATGCAAGGAGGTCGTGGCAGAGGCGGTCAAATTTCGGCCTTGTTCTGCGGCGGCACACATTCGTCAAATTCGGGCCTTGTTTGCGCGGGCACATTCACACCGCCAAGTCTAACCCAAGATGTTACGACGTGAAGTGCGAATAGAGGATGCCCTCACGAGTGCATGCATTTCATCCTAAGGGACACATATCGCAAGTGCTCTATAGTGGTCCCGCACACATGCGTCGTCATTGAGTCAATTGTACTCCCACTAAAACTTGTCATTAGAATTCATCGCCAACCTCATATACAAGAAGATCGTGGATAATCTTGATTTTGAGACACGATCCATCATTCGTGCGATTGAGGCAAGATTCAAAGGCACAATCACCTATGCCAATACTTAGAGGGCAAAACAAAGTGCATTGAAATCAAGGTTCTAGACGCTCGAGAATTCCTATCACAACCTCCTGCCTACTCCGAGTCATACAAGACAGAATCCCGGTACTATGTTGACATTCAAGACGCCACACATCCGGCGGGCTAATAAGAGGGTATCGTGCCGAGCATTCTTCGCCTCGTCCATGCATCAATACATTTTAAGACCGCCGTCCAATCTTGTGCGTGACACATTCCCGACCGAAAGTACAAGGGCGACATCGA